>CM066314.1:48463428-49663428 GCA_033807775.1 Saussurea involucrata | reverse complement strand
ACTCCTTCTCCAGAGTGAGTCCCTGTTCCTGGGACACCTTCGTTCACCCTTGTTTGTACGTTGGGGGTGGAAGGATTTCCATCTGATCCTCGAGAAGAAACCTGAGTTTCAGTCTCTACAGAAGTTCTGTGAAGAACATTGTCCAAATCCACTCCAGAGGTGGGTATCGGAATATTCTTCTGTTGACTCGGAGACTTGTCTAGAGTCTCTTCGTCATGGTGCTCTCTACTTCTCTCTGAAAGAAGTTTTGGCCCTACATTGTGCGTGTCAGAAGAAACGAATTCCTCTGTAGGGTGTTCTAGTGTGATCTGGGGCGATTGATCACGAACTATAGGTGAGTCTCTCTGAGGAGACTCCCTAGGAATGGATTCCCCGGCTTCTGTGGGCGCAGAAGTCGAAAGAGTGACTTCTGGCTGTTTGGTTTGGGTAGGGATCGAGTTGTGCGACTCTATTTCAATGACACCTTCTGCAGCTAGACCTGCGGTGTCAGATGTGTGGGTTGCACTGGGAGGGGTTGAGGGATGTGTGCCTTCTGCAACTTCGGCATCTTTTCCTTTCTCATTTTCTTTTCCTCCAGACGTTTCTACCCTATCCTCTAAACCTATTTGCACCTCTTCTTCTGCAGTCTCTTGTCTTGGCAGAAGTGAATCAAGAACCTCTGTGAAGATTTGAGTTTGCAGAGGTGGTTCGATTCCTTCTGTTATTGTTTGCAGAGGAGAAGATGGTTTCTTCTTCTTTGATTTCCTCTTCTTTGGTTTTGGTGCTCCCTCCTCTGTAGATTTTGACTTTCTTTTTCTTTTGGAAGAGGGAGGGGCAGAGGGACTTTGGATTTGTGGTGGAGATGAGGGTTCCGTGGGATGTTCAGTGGGTGGAGAAGATGGTTCTGCAGGAGTTTGTTGGATAGCAGAAACAGAGGCAAGTTGTTCCTCTGTAGGGGTCTTGGTTTTCTTTCCCTTTTTCTTCTTCTTCTCTTTAGATCCCTCAGAAGACTTCCTCTTTGAAGAATAGAGGTCTTTCCTTATATCTCTGAAGTTCTTCTGGTTGGCCTTGTGTTTAGCCAACTTTATCTTCCATTCTTCTTCTGTAAGTCTCTCTACTACATTACCTCCTATGGGCATTCCTATACGCGGGGGTGTTACAGAACTGGGTTCAGGAGTTCTGTAAACGCGTGTGTACTCACTAACTAGTTCTTCATCACTAGCATAACCTAACATTACCTTTGATAGTGGCCTGATGTGTGGGTAGCCATCCTCATGTTCTGTAGGGGTGTTCTTGGACATAGGAAATTGCTTAGGTTTGGGACCGTCCATTGGCCATTTTTGGATAAGGAGTAGGGGTTCGAAAAGTACACTGAGGATTCGCTGGAACTGCAGAGGGGGTAACCAGTTGTGATCAGACATTTTGGCTTTCTGGGAGGCGATTTTGCGATCGATGGTGTTGATGATCTCTTGCATCATTATGGTGGCATAATCTAGGGGTAGATCATAATACACACCATACATGATTGAGAGAATTTGAGGTGAGCTTTGATCGATGCTTCCGATTTTGCCCGTGAGGCAACGATTTAGGATGGAGAATAAGGTATTCCACAGAGGAGGTAGTCTTGCTCTGCGGAAATCGTTCCACTTTTTCAACTGTTGGTTGTACCCTAACATGTGCAGAAAGTCGACAAGTTCTTCATTTGTTTGTTGGGGTGCATACTTTTTGATTCCCATGAGTCCTCTTGTTGGAAGGCCAAATTCTAATGAGAACATGGTGCGATTGAACATCAGTTCAAGGCTCTTACTTTGGTCAGGTTTAGAAATGTAGCCTCTGATCAAATCGGTGTCAGCATCATAACGGCAAGATTGCCAAAACTGATGTAGGTAACGTACTGGTATTTGTTCAACGGTTTTGCTCAAAAGAGGGTAAAGAAAGTGGTTCTCTAGGATGTTTAGCAGGATGGCATGTTCTTTGCCAAATGCCGTAGGAGAAGGAACAAGATAACAGTTGTTCGATTTAATGGGAAGGGTTTGCTCGAAATGGTCATTTGAGAAAAATTGTTGCAGGTGGGTAGTGGGTACGAAGGATGCCTCGTCGCCGGAGTCATGTCTGTCGGCATCGGCGACGATGTGTGGGTTGTGGGAGTGCTCAGAATGCACTGGAGAGGATGTCGGAGAGTTCGTTGGTGAAACGTGAGCAGATTTGGAACTGGAAGCCATTTGTAGGTTTGAAAGTTCTAGGTTTTCAGAAAGAAATAAGCAAGTTCGCCGGAGAAGATGAGAGAATAGTAAAGTTTTGAAAGTGATTTTAACTTGGGTTTTATACTGTGGTAACGGATAGAATTCGGAACGGTGAAAATGTGAGAAAGTTAATAAAATTTGAGGTCCACACTTGAGTTCATTCGGCGTGGTGCAAGTTTCTAGGACGACGTGATATGTACGTCAATGAAAACTTGACACGTCATCAATGTCAGTGACGACGAGACGTCGTGGGCGGCCACATTAAATGAAAAACGCGTGGGTTTTAAATTTTCACCACAGAAAAGTTACCGTTACAGGTACAGAAATTCCCAAGTAGAAATCTTTACAGAAGCTCTGTGATTTTGAAAAACGTTTATCTCTGTAGATTGTATCTTTAATGAAAATCGTTTGAAAAACACGGAGAGGATCAATAAATTTTTAGTAGTGAGAAATTATCCTACAGAGGTTTTTGGACCTCTGCCAGAGCCAGCAGAGGCTCTGTGACATGAAATTTCTAATAACTAATAATTTATAAACATTTTTAATCATCCAAGTTTTTGATCAGTTTTAACAATGTATTTAGGACTTATTTGAAAGTTGGTGTCCTAGAAAATTGTAAATCTCAAAGATTTTGTGCAGCAGAAGTCATTTGAATGATTTGAGTGATCTACAGAGGTTCTTTGTTTGAAAGAACTCTGTGGCTTATGACTTCTGTGGCAAGATACCAACCTATTTCCTTTTGATCGGCGAATGTGATCTCTTCTGTCGCATTCTTTGCTCCCCCTTGACTTATGAATCTCTGTAGATTCAGCAAGGTCTCCTTTTCCGCTCCTCCTTGATCTAACAACCTTTGTAGGATTGATTTATGTGGTTTGAAACCTGCCTATCCATCTCTTGAAGCTTGTACTTTTACCAAAATCGTTTGAAAAACATTGGAGAGGATCGATAAATCTTTAGTAGAGAGAAATTATCCTACAGAGGTTTTTGGACCTCTGCCAGAGCCAGCAGAGGCTCTGTTACAGGAAATTTCTAATAACTAATAATTTATAAAACTTTTTGATCATCCAAAGTTTTTATGGTTTTAAACATTGTTTTTAGGACATATTTAGAAATTTTTGTCCTGGAAAATTGTTTTTGGAAAAAGATTTTGTGCGACACATACCTTTTAGAGTGTCTAGTTTGGACGACAGAAACTCTTGTTGATCATAATCCTCCTTTGGCTCCCCCTTGAATGATATACCTCTGTAGATTAATTTGAGGTCTCCTTCTGCTCCCCCTTGACCTATGCTTGAATTAATAGAGATAAATAATGCACAGTACATAGGTCAACCTCATCAGAGGTTCTGTGGAGATTGTCATAGGTTCTGAGCAATTCCACAGAGGCTCTGTGAAGTATAGAATCTTTGAAGGATGAGTCTTAAACAAAGTGTTTAAGAGTCATAGTGTATTTTGAAGCCTGAGTCCTTAATAGAAGTATTAAGGAGTCCATTGTTTGCTGAAGAGTGAGTCCTGATCTGTAATGGTCAGAAGTCCTTTTTCTGATGAAGCTCGAGTCTTAAACTGATTTGTTTAAGAGTCTATTTCACTAAAGTGCGAGTCCTAAACTGATGTGTTTAGGAGTCCTTTTCTCCTCTGAAGAGCGAGTCCTGATCTGTAATGATCAGAAGTCCGTGTACCTGCAAGACAGATCAAAGAACTTTTGGTACCCATATCCAAATGGGTCCTTTTTTGTTAGGATTTGGAGCTGTCTTTAGGTCCTCTGGTTTGCCAATCTCTGTTGGTTTGCCAACTTTCTTTCTATGACCTTTCTCATTTTGGGTCTTTGGATTTTTCTTTTGAAATGACCCATTTTGTACACAGAAAGATTTAGAGAAAAGGTTTCTTAATTGAAGCAGAAGATCTGTCACACCCCGCTAAAGCGGAAACACGAGGCATAACAGTGTAGGGTTTCATTCAAAAGGTAACAGACAACACCAACCACAACATTTAATTCAGTAGTATTAAAATATTACATTACAACGTCTTCACCGAATTGTTCCAAAAGAAGACGGCGAATACAAAAAATTAACAATAGAAGTTTTAAGGTTCTTAGTGTTGATGTCATCACACAAAATGCATCCTACAAGTCGTCACTTACTTATTAGCACCTGAAAAGCATGATAAAAGAAAGGGTCAACTACAAAGAGTTGGTGAGTTCACAGGTTTTCCATATACACAACAGTTTTTCATCCAATGGTTACTCTCATGAAACGTTCGTTCATGACAAGCTCCAAATTTAAAAGATTTATATATGCACAACAGTTTTTTCATCCAATGGTTACTCTCATGAAACGTTCGTTCATGACAAGCTCCAAATTCAAAAGATTTATGTATGCACAACAGTTTTTCACCCAATGGTTACTCTCATGAAACGTTCGTTCATGACAAGCTCCAAATTTAAAAGATTTATGTATGCACAACAGTTTTTCACCCAATGGTTACTCTCATGAAACGTTCGTTCATGACAAGCTCCAAATTTAAAAGATTTATGAGTACAATTTACCATGAGTGATTTTTGTAAGATATATAAGTGTTGAGCCACTACTAAGCCTCCGACAATCTACGCCCCGCGAACTACCTCAGAGGTGGTATGATGGCCACATGAGAAGAACATTATTACCAGATAAAGTGCACCCCTACTCGTCAGTCAAGGTGGGTTTGTCAAACCAAATAGCGCTATCCACAAATATCACCGGCTCGTTATGAGTTAATAAGTAGTGTACCTATTGGGGACTTATCATTTTTTATTATCACTCAACATATCTTTGTCACTTATATAAATTTGTACATTCATTTGTACTCATTTCTTAAATCATAAATATCCACAATTTTACTATCATGAATCATTTAGCATTTTAAAATCATAACATGCTTTTCACCCCAAACATTTAAACAAGTAAAACGGGGCTGTGAAAACTCACAACGTTGAAATAATAGTAACATGTTTTTCACCCCAAAACGTATAAAATAGTAAAAAGGGGCTGCGAAAACTCACTGCGTTCCGGAAGGATCTCCAAGGGTTGCCGCACGGATGCACAGTTTCTCGATTCTAGGTCCTTCCTAAGGAAGTGAAACATATTATCAGTTTCGATCTAACTCTTATGGCTAAAGCATTGCTTAGCCTATCATGTCTTATAAAATGCCTTAAGTTTAAGTATTATCTTCCGTCGACGATTTCTAGTAATTTATTGGTTTTTAAACGGTTTGTAGGATTTTGTTGTTACATAATAAACTTTATAGGTTATAAGTAGTATTTAATCCATTTTACCACGTTTTATATTTTCTTCATGACGAACACTTTCATTAATTTCCTATGTAATTGTATTTCTCATTTACCTTGTGATTTAAAATGTTCGGTTTGTTATAAATCTATTATTTGTTAGGGTATTATTTATACCTTCACATACATGTATATATAGTTTTTATTTATGTTTTGACAATTTCTACAATTTATAAGCTTTTTATCTTTTAGTAACTCTACAAATCCTTTTTTTTTTTCTTTTGGATTAGAGTTTTACTTTTCTGGTGGCAGAATATTAAGTCCACTTATGGTCATTTTTAAATATCTTCTGGATATTTTTATTAGTCCAACTTTTTATATGTATCACTTTAATGTCTTAGGGAACTTTTGACATAATTACCATCATTTGTAGAGTTGGGTAGCTATTTTAATCATTACACTTAAGTTTAAGTGTCACAGTTACCAAAACAGTCTGCACCATCTTTTTGTCAAGTCCATTTGGAGGGTCAAATCTCAACATTTTTCAGTGATTCAAATTGGGTTTTAAACTTAACTCATAAAAGTATCTTCCAGAAATATTTCATCATTTTTAGTTACATTTTGAGGAAGATATGACGATTTTAAGTTAGGTCTTCCATTCTGCCAGATTCTGATTTCTTGCACACCAATCTTGGTTTGAGTGTTTGAGACCCCAAATCTTAATATTTTTGAGTGAAACCAATTTTTTTCGATTCATAACTCATTAAAGTAATTTCTAGAAGAAAAATCAAGAATTTTAGTGGAATATTAAGAGACTTATAACTGATTAAAGTAGAGAATTTTCTCTGCCAGATTTTCTTTGCACACTTAATTTCATATGAGTAGTTGAAGGGTCAAATCTTCGAGTTTTTACATGAAACCACTTGGGTTGGAAACATAACACAATAAACAAAGTTCCAGAAAAAGATTCATATCATTTGGTTAAGTATTTTTCAAGATATGGTCCGAAGAAGTTCATGCATGTAATCTGCCAGAAATTAAAAAATGCTATTTCATGAAAAATGAGTGTTTTATATCCATATTTTCACTCATATGGTTGGTTCTTTGCTTGAACACTCATCTACCACTACTTTGACAATGTTCTTAGATAAAAAAATATATTTTTGACTTTTGAAAACACATGCATGAACTCACACATCTCAGATTTTAACAAAACCCACATGCATGTAGTTAAAACATCATTTTCTTGAGTTCTTGATGTATGGCTTAAGGATTATCACCATTTGTTTGACATAACATGCCTTTGGTGATTAATCCACCATGAAAAGGGTCTATTAAGGCCCCTTTATCCAGAAACTCAAGTGGTTACAAAGGAAAATGAGAAAAAGATGGAGAAATGACAAGAAAAGGAAGAAAATGAAGAAGAGTACAAGAGGGATGAGTTTTACTCACACTAGGGATGATTTAACCTTCATGGATCTTCAAGGATGGATTGATTTGGTGGTGTTGTGGCTAATTTTCGGCCAAGGGAGAGGAAGAGAGAAAATGGAGAGTGTTTGAATGTAGAGAGAGAGAGGAGGTGGGAAAATGAGAGGGTTTTCTTGAGAATTTGGAAAACTAATATGGAAGTGTGTTGGGTCATGTGAGGGGCTGAATTTGGGCCATATATTCAGATTTATTATTATTATTTTTTTCCTTAAAATGCTAATTAATATTGTATAATTTTACATCTTATGTAATTTATATAAAAAGATTGATTTAAAGTAGCTAAAACCTCATTTATCTTCTTAATTTTTGGTTTGATTATTTAAAGTTTTAAATTTTAGATTTGGGTATATATAAACTATATATTTACTCCTCTTATTATTAATATAGTTATAATTAAATGTTAACTGTTCCAATCGGCATTTTATAAGACAGCTTAAGCAGTTCCGTGCGGTAACAGGATTTTCTCAGTGTCCTATTGGAATTCTTAGGAAACTAACCCTTAACCATCAATATTAAGTCATTATGAGTTATTCCTACTTGTTAAAACAAGTATTATACTATTCAGTTGCTAACCTGAGTGTTTTGGTTTGACGGGTGTCACAGTCTCCTCTTGTTAGAAGAATTTCGTCCCGAAATTCGTTGATTGCCATTCCCCGTCTGATCCTTTGCAAATAGGTGAGGGTACTTACGTTTCATGTAATCTTCTCGCTCCTATGTATACTCAGGTCCATGCCTCGAATTCCAACGAACTTTCAAAATTGGGATCTTACTACGCCTTGTTCGTTTGACTTCTTAATCAAGGATTTCTATCGGTTCTTCTATAAAGTGTAACCGATCGTTGATCTGAACGTCTTCTAGGGGTAGAACCAATGATTCATCAGTCAGTATTTTCTTAGGGTTTGACACATGGAACGTATCGTGGATGGCACTTAGCTCTTGAGGTAAATTGAGTTTATATGCTACTGGACCAATCCTTTCGATTATTTCAAATGGGCCAATATACCTCGGACTTAGCTTGCCTCTTTTTCCGAAGTGTATTAATCCTTTCCAAGGCGATACCTTTAGAAGCACTTTATCACCCACTTGAAATTCTAATGGCTTCCTACGGTTATCTGCATAACTCTTCTGACGATCTCTTGAGGCTTTAAGTCTATCCTTGATAATTGAGATTTTGTCAGTAGTCTCTTGAACGATCTCGGGCCTAGTCAATTGTCTGTCGCCAATTTCCAACCAACTATGTGGCGACCTACACTTGCGTCCATATAAGGCTTCATACGGTGCACACTGAATGCTGGTATGATAACTATTATTGTAGGAGAACTCCACTAATGGTAGGTGAGTATCCCAACTTCCACCAAAATCTATCACACATGCACGCAGCATATCCTCTAGCATTTGTATAGTTCTTTCTGACTGGCCGTCCGTTTGAGGATGGTAGGAAGTGCTCAGATACAAACGCGTACCCAAAGCTTTCTGGAGTGATCGCCAAAACCGTGACGTAAAACGACTATCTCTATCCGAGATGATGGAAATAGGCACTCCATGACGCATAACGATTTCATTGACGTAATTTGTGCAAGTCTTTCTATCTTATAATCTTCCCGAATAGGAAGAAAATGCGCAGATTTCGTAAGTCGGTCCACTATAACCCATATTGCGACGTGCCCTTTCCTAGTCCTGGGTAGCTTAGTTACGAAATCCATAGCTATTTGTTCCTATTTCCATTGGGGAATCCTGGGTTGTTGTAATAGACCAGATGGTTTCTGATGTTCGGCCTTAACTTTTGCACAATTTAAGCACTTGTCCACGTACAAAGCGATGTCTTTCTTCATACCCGGCCACCAGTAGTATTCCTTTAGATCTTTGTACATCTTATCAGCTCCTGGGTGAATCGAATATCTTGATTTATGGGCTTCATCCATAATTGTTGATCGTAAGTTATTAACCTTTGGTATCCAAACTTTGTCTTCAAAGTAACGTACCCCATCTGGCCTTGTTTTAAATTTAAGTTCCCATTGATGTAGGGCCTCGTCCTTCAGGTTCTCTGCTTTCAACGCTTCTTCCTGAGCTTCAAGAATTTGTGTCTTTAGACTCGTCTGAACGAACACACCCATTGCTCGCACTCTTGACTGCTTCACCCTTTCTTTCCTGTTTAGTGCGTCGGCTACCACATTAGCCTTGCCTGGGTGGTACTTTATTTCACAGTCATAGTCGCTAAGCAGTTCCACCTATCTTCTTTGCCTCATGTTAAGCATTTTCTGGTCAAAGATATGTTGAAGACTTTTATGATCGGTGTAGATGGTGCATTTCGTGCCGTAAAGATAATGTCTCCAGATCTTAAGTGCGAACACTACGGCTCCTAATTCAAGGTCGTGAGTAGTATAGTTCTTCTCATGAACTTTAAGTTGCCTCGAAGCATATGCAATGACCTTGTCCTTCTGCATCAACACCCACCCTAAACCTTGGTGTGATGCATCGCAGTAAACTACGAAATTCTCCTCGCCTTCTGGCAATGCCAGAATTGGTGCATTACATAACCTATGCTTCAGTGTTTGGAATGCTTCTTCTTGTTTCTCTCCCCAAATAAACTTCTTATCCTTTTGGGTTAATGCCGTTAGTGGTTGCGCAATTTTTGAGAAATTCGCAATGAATCGCCGATAATAGCCTGCTAAACCGAGAAATTGACGAATTTCTGTCGGGGTCTTCGGGGCTTCACACTTCTTCATGGCCTCATTTTTTGTCGGATCTACGTGAATTCCCTTCTCATTAATCACGTGGCCAAGAAATTGTACCTCACGAATCCAAAACTCGCATTTGGAGAACTTTGCATACAATTTTTTGGTCTCTGAGCAGCTCTAGTATCAACTTTAGATGTCGCTCATGATCATCCTTGCTTTGCGAGTAAATTAGTATATCATCTATAAACACGATCACGAACTCGTCCAGGTACGGTCTACAAACCCTGTTCATTAAGTCCATGAACACAGCTGGTGCGTTGGTTAGCCCGAAAGGCATAACCAGGAACTCGTAGTGGCCGTAACGAGTCCTAAACGCCGTCTTGGGAACATCCTCTTCACGGACCCTCATTTGATGATATCCAGATTGAAGATCAATTTTGAAAAGTAGGTAGCACCTTGAAGTTGGTCGAACAGGTCGTCGATTCGGGGAAGAGGGTATCGGTTCTTGATAGTTAGCTTATTGAGTTCTCTATAATCGATGCACATCCGCAAGGATCCATCTTTCTTTTTAACGAAGAGAACTGGAGCTCCCCATGGTGAAGAGCTAGGTCTTATAAGTCCTTTGTCGAGCAGCTTCTGGAGTTATCCTGACAATTCCTGCATTTCTGATGGGGCCAAACGGTATGGTGACTTAGCCATAGGTGCAGCTCCAGGAACTAAGTCGATGTGGAATTCGACTTGTCTTGACGGGGGTAATCCTGGTAGCTCATCTGGGAATACCTCGGGAAAATCCCGAACTACAGGAAAATCCTGAATGCGTTTCTCTTTCATTTCCTTAACCTAAACATGAGCCAAAAACGCGATGCATTCCTTTTTCAAGTACCTTCGCATCTTCATACACGTCACTAGCTTAAGGTTCTTTCCGGACTTCTCTCCATGTACGACGAGTGTTTTACCCTCTGGTAGCGGACTTCGGATGATCTTTTCAGAACAACATATGTCTACCCGGTTTTTGGATAGCCAATCCATGCCCACGACTATGTCAAAGCTTCCTAGCTCAATCGGAATAAGGTCTATACTAAAGCTCTTATTAGCTAAATTTAAATTACAGTCCATAATTACGTCTCTGACCTTAACTTCCTGCCCATTAGCAAATTCAATAACGTAGACCTCTTTCAACTTTTGAGGTTTCAAGTTAATTTTCGGCCTAAACTCTAGTGATACAAAGCTCCTATCCGCTCCAGAATCAAGTAGTGCTGATGCATAGTTCTAAGGCGTAGTTTTAAACAGGAATTTGGTCATATTTTTGACACAAGTTCTACTCAACTAGGTGATGAATATCATATGGTATGTCTACAACTAATCATTCGAGTATATAAATATAGTAACATACAGTAACTCTATATTCATGCATTTCAAAACACTTGGTTCTAACAAACACAGGTTCAACCATCACATAAGTTCAATAAACAACAAAATGTTTCCCCCAAAAGTTATCTAGTACTTAGAGTTTTAAATTGTCGGCTACATGCCACCAAAATAAGTTTCCAAGTTTAATCATCAAAAGTAGTCAAAAGTTCTTTCACTAACGCCACTTTCTTGGAACCATTTATTCACAACTATCCATAATGCATCAATACCAAGCGTGCTATTGTAAGTGCCTAAGATATGCAATGTTCATGCATGCACACACAAAAATTATGCTTATGTGATTAAGTAGAAATTTTATTTTAAGCATACTTCCATTATGACCAACCCGAGTCTCTCATTATATTTACCCGAATTAAACATAGGTGATCAGGCTTTGTTTAATTGAGGTATAATAATGTGACATTCAACTTAGTTATATTAGTAATATGCTTCAGATTTTGAAAATCATTTTGAAAACCGTTTTGAAAATAGTTTGCGTTATGGTTGGGTTATAGTTTGTGGTTCCCATAAGAAAACCAGCATTCTCTATAACCTTAGGCTCTGATACCAAATCTGTCACACCCTGCTAAAGCGGAAACACGAGGCATAACAGTGTAGGGTTTCATTCAAAAGGTAACAGACAACACCAACCACAACATTTAATTCAGTAGTATTAAAATATTACATTACAACGTCTTCACCGAATTGTTCCAAAAGAAGACGGCGAATACAAAAAATTAACAATAGAAGTTTTAAGGTTCTTAGTGTTGATGTCATCACACAAAATGCATCCTACAAGTCTTCACTTACTTATTAGCACCTGAAAAGCATGATAAAAGAAAGGGTCAACTACAAAGAGTTGGTGAGTTCACAGGTTTTCCATATACACAACAGTTTTTCATCCAATGGTTACTCTCATGAAACGTTCGTTCATGACAAGCTCCAAATTTAAAAGATTTATATATGCACAACAGTTTTTTCATCCAATGGTTACTCTCATGAAACGTTCGTTCATGACAAGCTCCAAATTCAAAAGATTTATGAGTACAATTTACCATGAGTGATTTTTGTAAGATATATAAGTGTTGAGCCACTACTAAGCCTCCAACAATCTACGCCCCGCGAACTACCTCAGAGGTGGTATGATGGCCACATGAGAAGAACATTATTACCAGATAAAGTGCACCCCTACTCGTCAGTCAAGGTGGGTTTGTCAAACCAAATAGCGCTATCCACAAATATCACCGGCTCGTTATGAGTTAATAAGTAGTGTACCTATTGGGGACTTATCATTTTTTATTATCACTCGACATATCTTTGTCACTTATATAAATTTGTACATTCATTTGTACTCATTTCTTAAATCATAAATATCCACAATTTTACTATCATGAATCATTTAGCATTTTAAAATCATAACATGCTTTTCACCCCAAACATTTAAACAAGTAAAACGGGGCTGTGAAAACTCACAACGTTGAAATAATAGTAACATGTTTTTCACCCCAAAACGTATAAAATAGTAAAAAGGGGCTGCGAAAACTCACTGCGTTCCGGAAGGATCTCCAAGGGTTGCCGCACGGATGCACAGTTTCTCGATTCTAGGTCCTTCCTAAGGAAGTGAAACATATTATCAGTTTCGATCTAACTCTTATGGCTAAAGCATTGCTTAGCCTATCATGTCTTATAAAATGCCTTAAGTTTAAGTATTATCGACGATTTCTAGTAATTTATTGGTTTTTAAACGGTTTGTAGGATTTTGTTGTTACATAATAAACTTTATAGGTTATAAGTAGTATTTAATCCATTTTACCACGTTTTATATTTTCTTCATGACGAACACTTTCATTAATTTCCTATGTAATTGTATTTCTCATTTACCTTGTGATTTAAAATGTTCGGTTTGTTATAAATCTATTATTTGTTAGGGTATTATTTATACCTTCACATACATGTATATATAGTTTTTATTTATGTTTTGACAATTTCTACAATTTATAAGCTTTTTATCTTTTAGTAACTCTACAAATCCTTTTTTTTTCTTTTGGATTAGAGTTTTACTTTTCTGGTGGCAGAATATTAAGTCCACTTATGGTCATTTTTAAATATCTTCTGGATATTTTTATTAGTCCAACTTTTTATATGTATCACTTTAATGTCTTAGGGAACTTTTGACATAATTACCATCATTTGTAGAGTTGGGTAGCTATTTTAATCATTACACTTAAGTTTAAGTGTCACAGTTACCAAAACAGTCTGCACCATCTTTTTGTCAAGTCCATTTGGAGGGTCAAATCTCAACATTTTTCAGTGATTCAAATTGGGTTTTAAACTTAACTCATAAAAGTATCTTCCAGAAATATTTCATCATTTTTAGTTACATTTTGAGGAAGATATGACGATTTTAAGTTAGGTCTTCCATTCTGCCAGATTCTGATTTCTTGCACACCAATCTTGGTTTGAGTGTTTGAGACCCCAAATCTTAATATTTTTGAGTGAAACCAATTTTGTTCGATTCATAACTCATTAAAGTAATTTATAGAAGAAAAATCAAGAATTTTAGTGGAATATTAAGAGACTTATAACTGATTAAAGTAGAGAATTTTCTCTGCCAGATTTTCTTTGCACACTTAATTTCATATGAGTAGTTGAAGGGTCAAATCTTCGAGTTTTTACATGAAACCACTTGGGTTGGAAACATAACACAATAAACAAAGTTCTAGAAAAAGATTCATATCATTTGGTTAAGTATTTTTCAAGATATGGTCCGAAGAGGTTCATGCATGTAATCTGCCAGAAATTAAAAAATGCTATTTCATGAAAAATGAGTGTTTTATATCCATATTTTCACTCATATGGTTGGTTCTTTGCTTGAACACTCATCTACCACTACTTTGACAATGTTCTTAGATAAAAAAAATATATTTTTGACTTTTGAAAACACATGCATGAACTCACACATCTCAGATTTTAACAAAACCCACATGCATGTAGTTAAAACATCATTTTCTTGAGTTCTTGATGTATGGCTTAAGGATTATCACCATTTGTTTGACATAACATGCCTTTGGTGATTAATCCACCATGAAAAGGGTCTATTAAGGCCCCTTTATCCAGAAACTCAAGTGGTTACAAAGGAAAATGAGAAAAAGATGGAGAAATGACAAGAAAAGGAAGAAAATGAAGAAGAGTACAAGAGGGATGAGTTTTACTCACACTAGGGATGATTTAACCTTCATGGATCTTCAAGGATGGATTGATTTGGTGGTGTTGTGGCTAATTTTCGGCCAAGGGAGAGGAAGAGAGAAAATGGAGAGTGTTTGAATGTAGAGAGAGAGAGGAGGTGGGAAAATGAGAGGGTTTTCTTGAGAATTTGGAAAACTAATATGGAAGTGTGTTGGGTCATGTGAGGGGCTGAATTTGGGCCATATATTCAGATTTATTATTATTATTTTTTTCCTTAAAATGCTAATTAATATTGTATAATTTTACATCTTATGTAATTTATATAAAAAGATTGATTTAAAGTAGCTAAAACCTCATTTATCTTCTTAATTTTTGGTTTGGTTATTTAAAGTTTTAAATTTTAGATTTGGGTATATATAAACTATATATTTACTCCTCTTATTATTAATATAGTTATAATTAAATGTTAACTGTTCCAATCGGCATTTTATAAGACAGCTTAAGCAGTTCCGTGCGGTAACAGGATTTTCTCAGTGTCCTATTGGAATTCTTAGGAAACTAACCCTTAACCATCAATATTAAGTCATTATGAGTTATTCCTACTTGTTAAAACAAGTATTATACTATTCAGTTGCTAACCTGAGTGTTTTGGTTTGACGGGTGTCACAAGATCAAAGCATTTATATGAATGAAAAGATGAAGGCTTTGTAGAAACAAATGGTTTTGGAGCATTTTTGTCAGGAATAGAGTTTTTGACTTTCCAAACCATTTTCATCTTTTTGTAAACAGGATTATTTGAATTTTTAGCACAAGAGTTTGCTAAGACAAGGTTCTTAAGCCTTTTAGCTAAAACATCTTTTTCTTTAAGGTTTAAATCAAATTTTCTTAGAAGATCTGATTTATACCTCTTCTCCAACATAATCTTGTTTGACAAATCGGATAGTCTCTTTGTTAAATTTGACATTTCAGCTTTAAAGACCTTTCTTTCCTTCTCAAACTTGTCTTTCAAACACTTTGTTTGAAATCCTTCTCTCTTCACCTTTTCAGACTCTTTTCTTTCAAAATCCTGCTCTTTCCTCTCTTTTTCAAGAGATTTCTGTAATTTTGAGATTTTGAAAGAAAGTTCCATATTCTTTGTCTCAAGAAGAGTTTTCTCTTTTCCAAACTTTTCATTTTCACTGATTATAAGTTTTTCAAAGTTGGAAATCAGTTTAGAAAAGTTTAGACACTTAAGCTCAAGGCTTTTCTTCTCTTCTTTAAAAACAGTCTTAACTTCCTCAAACTTCTCTTTCTCCTTTTTACCAAGCTCTTCTGACTCAGATAGTTTCCTTTTTAGTTCAAGATTTTCACAGTTTAGGAGTTTACCTGATTCTTCAAGCTTGGCAATGTTGTCTGAGTTAATAAGAATGATCTTGTTTCTTTCCTCTAATTCTTTCTCAAGAGAAGGAATTATTTTCTTAAAATTTGTGCTGAGTTTGAAATAATAATGAAAATCAGCATCAGCACTAAATTTTAGTCTTGACATATTGAATGAAGTTTTTAACGAAAGAAACAGTTTCTAGGATGTTACCAGATCGAATAAATCGAAAATGGCGGTAAAACAGAATCTGTTTGAAGGAATGAAGAATAGGTTAAGAACAGACAGTTTCTATCAAGAATCTTGTCTAAACGAGGATCACTTGATATTGAAAACCAAGCTTTGCTCTGATACCAATTGTTGGTTCCCGTTTTGCTTTAAACAAGATTATCAGATCTATTAGTTCGAGTTTATGTTTGATGCGGAAGCGTATTTGAAGAACTAACAGATATGTTTGATAGATTTAGAACACAATATAAATAAACAGTGAACAGGAAATAATATCTCAAAGTTTACTGAATATATATATATCAAGAACAGATTTAAGAACGGTGAGTATACAAAGCTTTAAACAGATATGACTCTAAATGTGCATAAGCTATGTGTTCTTGATGTTCGATTGAAGTGTTCTTGTTTTTCTGTTTTTGTGTGTTTTTGTCTTATATTCTTAGGAAGAACTCAACATGAGTCTTCCTTTTATACTACTCTTAGAAGACTATGAAGTAGGTCACTATTCCTTTTACGGCATGAATAGTAAACTGGATGGTGTGAACAGTTGTTTGAGCCATGCGCATTTAATGGAGCAGATGTACTTTTGGTAAATGCATTAAATGGCGCAGACGTCTATTTTGTACCATGCCCTATTGAGTCCACTCAGAGTTTGACACGTGTTGAAGTTGGACAGGGCAAGTTGCCATGCAAGTTGATGAACAGGTCTTGGAACAGTAGCAAGATATTATAAATATCTTCCTAGTCTTTAGAGGACCATAGAGGCTCTGTAATGTGTTACAGAGGTTCTGCGGTCTGGTTCCTCTGTAAAGTAGTTTTCTCCAGATTCCGAGTCTTTGGTTGTTTACTTCTGCAGAGCTTCTGTCAAGGGTGGCAGAGGTTCTGTGGCTCGGTCCTCTGTGAGAAGTCTTCTTGGTTCCTTGTCTTCTGATGTTGTCCGCAGAGGCTCTGTTTATTGGTAACAGAGGTTCTGCGGTCTTGGTCTTCTGAAAGCGTCCTTCTGTAGTTTCCTCGGTCTTTGATCACTCTTGATCAAACTTCCTTTGATTCTTCTGAGATGCCCGGCAGAGCTTCTGTTGCACTCAGCAGAGCTTCTGTGGAAGTTCTTCTGTACTTGGCCATTTTTCAATACTTCTAATATTTCAGAATATTGGAGCTAACACTACTATAGGTCCAAACAGCTCTTCAGAGGAGCTTGGAATGCACAAAGACGGAGAGACGCTAGACAAGTCTCTGAATCAAGCTAAGGATAATCTTGTACCCATCTCCGGAGTGGATCAAGACAATGTCTTTACCAGAACATCTGTAGAGTCTGAGGCACAAGATGCCTCTGCTCGAGGATCAGAAGGAAATCCTTCCGCCCCCAACGTACAAACAAGGGCGAAAGAAGGTGTCCAAGGAACAAGGACTCACTCTGGGGAAGAATGTGTTCCCCCAGAGGTTACACCAAGTCCACATGTATCAAGGGATGAGTTCCAAACCCTTATCACCTATGTGGACAATACATTAAAAGAGTTGAAAAGCTCTTTTAATTCTTTTGCAGATACTACATCCAGGGCACTCACAAACCTGAACACCAAAATGGACAACCTGTCCACAGAGGTGCAAAATGCCTTAGCCCAGATGAGAACAACTGCTGATACCTCTGCTGCATCTGTTGCCACTGAATTCGGGAAAGCCGCCACCTCTGCATTCAAAACATCTATCAAAGTCTTCCTTGAAACGATGAATGCCAAAGCCTCCACCTCTAAGGGCCTTACCCCTGAAGACCTAAAGAAGGCATTAGAGGGAGTTCAAGAGCAAACTATGCAACAAACTCTGGCCATGAAGCCTTCTGACTATATGACCAGAGCTCAGCTGACAGAGCTTGGGCAAGGAATACTTGATCAAATGACGGAATTCATCCGAGCCTTTACTACTACCAACGCAAACTATGTCAAAGAATTCAAGGCAAGTGTGGGCAAAATGCGCTTCAAGACAGAAGCAGAGGTCCATACCCTTCTTGGCCTCTGTGACGATCTATGCGCCAAGATGATAGCCACAGGGGCAGTACCGCCTAAGAAACCCGAGGCTTCGTGCAGAGCAGAGGGTACTAAAGAAAAGGGTCAGGATGACTCTAATGATGACTCTGACGATTCATCAGATCATTCTGAGGGGGAGAATCAAAGGGAAAAACCAAGGGAGAAAGCTGCAAGCAGAGGTCTACCAGAACCACCTATATCCGCAGAACCCCTGAACCAAGCCCCCCCAACAACTCAAACCCAAGGAGGAAACCAGCAACAAACCACAAAGGCTACAACCACCTCTGTAGAAACCCCTCAAGAAACCCCAATCCAAACCCAAGTACCTGAAACCAACAAAGATCAACAACAGAAGACCACATAGGCAACACCCACATTTGTGGAAACAACCTCTGTATTCGGAGAAGATGTCCCAACCCGTGAAGAATTCCAAATTCTAACATCCTCCGAAGAAGATCAACCATCCCAATCACCAGAAGAACTCCCCTCTCCAACACCAAAAACACCAGAAGCTGCAACAACAAAACCCCCATATCCCACACCCAAAACAACAACCAAAACCATTGCTCACAAAAGAAAACATATGAGCAAAACCACAGAAGCCTCACCAACAAAACCCACATCACCAACCAAGTCCTCAGAAACACAAGTGCCAAAAACTACAGAGGCAACCCCCAAAACTACAGAGGCACCCTCGGAAATCCAAAAGATAAATCCCACGGAAGCAACCCCATATCTACAAGAAAACCTTCAGCCAAAGGCAAAAGACAAAGGCAAGGGTATAATGACAGAGGAACCCAAGAAGAAGAAGCCCAAACATTAACCAGCAGAAAAATTGATGAAGAGCTCTTTCGATGCATAAGTGACACCAAAGCCAGAACAAGAAGACTGGGCTTTCGGTGTTACCCCTCTGTCAAATATACCTGTTCTAGATCCGAAGGAAAAAATCACAGAGGATCGAGTGGCCCAAATCAAAGAGCGAATGGATGCTATGCGCAGACCCATGCCTCCACCCGGTGCACCTCCACAACAACTGGAAGAAGTGGTGTACAGATATATGTACAACAGAAGTGCCAGAGATATTCTGCCACCAACCATTCAAGATCCCCACTTCCATGCTGACTTTGAGAACACCTTCCCAAGAACAACACCGAAGCCAAAACATCAAGTCTTCTCAGAGTCTAAAATCGACAAGGTCATATACTGTAAGTTTTCTCAAACTAGAACGACTCCTAAGGTTTCCTATAACATCTACAAGGTCAAAAGGGAGGACAAAACTGTGATCCAATTCTCAGATGCTGATCTAAGAAATCTAAGTCCCTACGACCTACCCGACTTTCTCAAATGGATGAAAGAAAACTTCACAACAGATACACATCGAAGGGCATACAAGGTGATAAGGAAAGCCATGCGTGAGAAACTTCTGCTCTACAGCCTTGTCGACATCCAATTAGGACGAGATCTTGGAGTAAGAAACCTAAATCTCCATCCACCAGAAAATGACTGCCCATCCTCTGCCATACCAAACTTGATCATTACATCTCCAAGAGTTGGGTTGGTCTATCAAGATTCTTCTGGGAAGTCAAAACTGTTTGTAGAGATGGACTGTCAGAAGTACACAACAAGTACTTTGACAGAGTTCAGAGCAAGCCTCATGGAGCACAGAGGAACAGAGCAAATGAATCAAGCTCTGGCAGATACACTGATAGAGGTAATCGACCAAGTAATCAACTTCAGAACCCTGTGCATCAGCTTATATCACGATCTTAGAGAGTTAGGATTCGACAACAGAAGTTTCAATGACTTCAAAGACGCCATCGTCTGATATCCTCTACCAACCTCTGCAAATCTTTCCTTCATAAAGTAACCAAATGTAAGTGCCTCTGGCATAATTCTGTATGAAAGAAAAGTATAAATCTTTTGAGGTATTTTATTTTCACCTTTTGTCATGTACTTAGCCTAGAAAACCTTGCACTTTTCAATTTTTTATTTTTCAATACTTAGGGGGAGATTGTTAGCTCCAATATTTCTGTTAATAGAAGTATTGAAAAATAGGCTAAGTATAGAAGTCGTCGACAGAGGCTCTGCCGAGTAGCCGAGTAACCAAGAAGACATAAGTCTTCGACAAAGGCTCTGTCGGGTTAGCCAAGAAGACCGACGTGAAGAAACAACAGAAGACGCCTCTAAGAGGACAAGGCCACAGAGTTTCTGTCATACTTGACAGAGCCTCTGTGGTAAAAAGAAGATCTACACAAAAGATCTATACAAGGACAGTCGTACTTCACACGATTTATGCCATTCGAAGGTTCTGAAGATCACTCGTACAAAGGCATGACCTGACAACTCCACGTGTCAAACTCTGATAGGTTTCAGCCTAAAGCAGAATACAGAGCATTTAATAAACGTTGTATCTGCAACAGTTCCAGAATAGTGTTTTGTACCTTCCAGCAACTGTTCCAAACAGTATCTCAGTACCTACTGTCTTTAGTATCTAGATCTTGTCCCCTTTATAAGTAGTATAAATAGACGGTTCATGTGAGCTCTTCTATTAAGGTTTGTACAACACACACACCATTACAGCAGATTCTTATCAAACCTTTCGGTGTTCTTGGTGTTCTTATTATATCAAATACAGTGAATCATTGAGCTATTTATCTGTGTTATTTACACTTCTTATATTTGATATTGTGTGTTATTCTACCTCATTATATCTGTTAGTTTGTTAAAACGCTTCCGCATAATATATTGTTTGAACTAATTAGATAGAATCATCATTGTTAAGCAAAACAGGAACCAACACTTATTCCAGTGATTCAGAAATCTGAGTATACTGCTTCTTTTGGTTTTCCTATGCATCTTGACAATTCACCACGAAACACTGGAGAGATTTCTGGGTTATCATGATACACACTCAGAAAGTTGACTTCTCTTGGTTGAAAGAAGTTTGGTAGATCATACTACAGAAAATAACCATTAACATCAATAGGTATTACTTCTTCATTAGCCTCAGATTTTGCTGGTTGATCTGCATCTTTCATTTGAACATCTTGTGAAGACACATCTTGAATTTCTTCTTCAACTCTTTCTGAATAAACTCCATTTACTTCATATTCAGCAGGAAATACAAAGCCTTTGTGTAGCAACTTCTTTGGGTTTTCTTCTGAAAGTAACCATTCACTGCAGTTTCTGATTTTATTCCTGAGTTCCAATCTTTCATTTACACATCTGATACACTTTTCTTTTACAGCAGTTCTGACATTTTCAACATAAGCCTTCATCTTTGATACTGTTAACTTCAGAGTAGCATCACTGTATTTTACTAAATCATTCAATTTGAAAAGAATGACTTGGTTGAATTCTGAATGAATGAACCTTCCATTTCCTACTTCTTCACTGACAAACCCATCAAAGTTGTTTATTACCTCCAGAGTTCTGATTGGACTTATCAAGTTACACTTCTCTTTTCTTGACTCAATTGCCAACTGAAAGTCATATAAGTACATATTTCTGACATATACCCCCATAACTCTTCTGCATTCAAGTTCTATCCAAGTCTCTTCAGTGCCAGCAAAGAGCTTCACCAAGAAAATTTGATCATCCAAAAACAATGTATGGAAGTCAAAACTAGTTATGTTCACCTTCATGTTTCCTTCTTTCTAGACATTCATGTTAACATATTTTAAACCATCAAATTCTTCAGTCGGAAAATCTAACACCTTCACAATTCTTTTCTGAACAAGTAACTTTTCATCAGGTTTTCTTAATCTGTTTGATGCTTCTGTATATATCATCTGAACCTTTTCATCCAAAAACCCATCAATGAAGTTTTCAATGTCAACATGCTCAACTTCTTTGCAATAGACAGATTCGTAGGTGTCTTCAGGATAAACATTAACAAAGTAGTAAGGCTCGATACAGACAAGAGGAAGGCATAGATTACGACGAAACATTTGCTCTAGTAGCAAGACTAGAATCTATTCGTCTATTCTTAGCATACGCTGTACACAAAGACTTCAAAGTATATCAGATGGATGTTAAGTCAGCATTTCTAAATGGAAAGCTGAATGAAGAAGTCTGTGTGGAACAAACTCCAGGATTCTCAGATCCTAAGAGTCCAGGTTATGTTTATATACTGGATAAGGCACTTTATGGCTTAAAGCAAGCTTGTCGTGCATGGTATGACACTCTCTCTACTTATCTCCATATTGAAAAATTTGAGCGTGGTAAAATCGATAAGACTCTATTCTTCAGGAAAGTAAAAGGTCATATTATTCGTGTTCAGATATATGTTGATGACATTATATTTAGTTCTACTAACCCTGACCTTTGTACTCGTTTCGCTGATAGAATGAAAGAAGAGTATAAAATGAGCATGATGGGTGAGCTAACATATTTCCTTGGTATTCAGATAAAGCAAAATGAAAAAGGAACTTTCATTAATCAGGGAAAGTATGTTAAAGATATGCTGAAGAAATTCGATTTAACTCAGAGTTCAGCTATGAAAACCCTATGGCACTACCGCTGACACTAGACAATGATTTAAATGGAATACCTGTTAATGTCACGCTGTACCGTGGGATGATCGGCTCTATCTTATATCTTACAGCTTGCCAACCCAATATTATGTACGCAACCTGTTTGTGTGCACGATATCAAGCTGAACCTAAGGAATCTCATATGATCGCTGTAAAGCGAATTTTTCGATACCTTAAGGGTACTGCGAACCTAGGTCTTTGGTATACCAAAGACTCAGGGTTTGATCTAATCGCCTATTCATATAGTGATTTTGCAGGTTGCAAATTGGATAGGAAAAGCACCACAGGAGGCTGTCAGCTCCTGGGTGGAAAGCTGGTGAGTTGGACAAGTAAAAAGCAAAACTCAGTGTCCACCTCCACAGCTGAAGCTGAGTATGTAGCCGCTGGAAGCTGTTGTTCTCAGGTCTTGTGGATGAGAGATCAACTACTAGACTATGACCTTCAGCTCTCAAATATTCCAATCTATTGCGACAGCACAAGTGCCATCGCTATAGCCAACAATCCAGTGCTACACTCAAAGACAAAACACATCGAAATCAGGTATCATTTTATCAGAGATCATGTGATGAATGGTGATATAGAACTTCACTTTATCCCAACTGACTATCAGTTAGCTGATCTGTTCACCAAACCTCTTGATGAGACAAGATTCAACTTTCTCATCAGCGAGCTTGGAATGCTGAACTTTGAAGAGTAAAATCTTCAGCGGTTCACATTTGATCAGCGACAGAATAAAATCAACCTGTATAACCCATTCTATCATTCTTTCTCTGAACATAATTGATTCGCTGATGTCAAGGTATGTTTTTCTCTCGCTGACAATCGCATGTAAATGCAAGATTTCAAGACAAATTGCATCGCTAAATATCTCTTCCTTAATCAGCGATACTTTGAAATTTCTAAAACCAACACTGACATTTCTATTTAGTGCTTCATGTTTTCAAAAGTGTCCCTGAGCTTTCAAAACCTCAGAGACATCCTAAAATATGAAAGGACAGTTGTGACGTCATCACAACGGATAAGCCCTGACACGTTTTTTTCTGACACACGATTGCACGTTTCGTTTACCTTCCAATCAAATGCAAACACATGTCCGTGTCATGATAAAAAACTTTCCCGCTCGAGTTTTCCTCTCTCTCTAATCTCACTATATAAACACACCAAGTTAATACTCTTGTTATTTACCTACATTACTTGTTAATGATCTTCTCATTGTTTTTACAAGATCAAACAAAAGAACCTTTTCAAAAATGAAATCATTCTTTCATGGTTTTATGAACACAACCTTTCATGGTTGTTCTTCAAGTTTAATCGCAAATATCTTAAACTTGTTCTTCATACGTTTTTCCAGAATCCTAATCCTCAAAGGAAACTGGAAAACAAGACTTTTTATTGTGTTTGCATTTCTTTTTCAAAAACAAGAAAACCCTAAACTTCATTTTTTGTCTGAATGAAATGGACAAAATTCGAACCATCTTATTGGAAAATCTTTCCACATTAAGATTATTCTTATGTGTTATATCTTTGGTTGAACTGATAATACAGCAATGGCATCTACTGATATTCCTACTGCTGAGAATATTGCTGCTGCTGAGGAACTGGAAATCACCAAGGCTCCTCAGGTCAAGTTCAAGCTTGAGGAACTTTATTGGACAAAAACAAACAATCTCTATGCGCTTTTCGAGTTTCCTCCTCGAAAGCAAGTCACACATCTGAATGATGCTGTGAATTTCCTCAAAACCTGTTGCCTCTCCCCAGCCTTGACCATAACACCCCCTGCTCATCAGCTACTACTATCTCAGTTCTGGTATTCTGCCAGACACACTCAGCTACCATCGACCAAAGACCACACGAAGAAAATCGATTGCATCCTCTATGACACTGATTTTGGCACCATAAAAATCACCCCTCCCATTATCCGAAAAGCATTGAGCCTTCACATCGCCACAAAAGAAAAACCCTTTGTTTCTCTCCCTGTCCATAAGAAACATGCTGATAGGGAAGCCATCACTGCTTTCTTTGATGCAATGGGTTATATATGGGAAACTAGAAGGGATAAGAAGCCTGAGAAGAAGCTGACCCTCATCAAGAAATCCAAAATGCCCATCGAGATGAACTTCATCTTCGCATACTTGATAAGCTGCATGACTGCAAAGACCGGCTCCTCTGATCAAGCCGCTCAACCTCAGCAAGCAATGGGCTATGCATTGCTGAAAGGTCTTCATGTGGACTGGGCATCGATAATCTACGATGATCTGGTGCTCAGAGTAGACTCTGCTGCTGACCGACAATCATGGGTTCCATATCCTAGATTCATCAGCGCAGTCTTCCAAACTGGCCTGAAGGACAACTAAACAAAAGTAGGAGACCTGAAACTCTCTCAGGTTGGTCCTAAGGTACTCGACTTCAAGCCAATGGCAAACGAGGTATGTCTCTTAACTCTCTTAACCCTTCTCAATCCTCCTTCTTCTACTTCTGCAGCTCATTCAGTGGACAAACCCACCGCTGATACCCCAGCTGCAACCTCCATTCCTTCTAGAAAAAGGAAACACTCATCTACCCAACTTGGTTCCAAAAGGACTAAGAAAACCAAGGAGCAACCCCACCAGCAATCTCATGCTGAAGACTCATCAGCTCATCTTGAATAGTTGAAGGAAAGTTTAGTGGTACGCTCTGCCACAGCTGAACAAGCCACCCTTTCCATCCCATCTTTAGCGTCTCTAAACGCTGAAGTTATAAACTTGGAATCGACCCAACCTCCTTCAGTCTCTCATAGGACTGAAGAAGTGCTTCTCAGTGGATCCAACACTGAATCAGCTCCACATCAAACCTTCTCAAACTTCACTTCTCTCTCTACTCCATTGGACTCTAATCTAGTTTTCATCACGACCACTGGAGCACCCGTCATTCTTCCAGAAGCTAAAGCTGATATTTTTCAAGGAATGATGGATGCAGGACCAACAGGAATGTCCATGCGTACATGCACTCTAGTTGACGACATGGAACTTTTTTCAGGACACAAAAGTTTTGACGACTTCACCAACCGTCCTGCAGGTATACACCAACCCATATACACTAGAACTAAACCCGAAACTTCTGATCTTTCCTTTGTTCAAAAGTACTTATCTGTTACAGGTTCTAATTTGGGAGACATCAACGCCTCTCTAAAGAACCTGGATACAAAGCTGACAGGTCTCATAACTACTCTCTCAGATAACTGTTCAGCTGTAACAAACGCTGAAGAGAATCTCAACAAGCTGACACAAGTGGTTGAACAGAAAGCCTCCAAAGCTGATTTGGAGAAGGTTGATGGTACTCTCGGTGACTTTGCCAAAGTTCTTGCTGACATCTACACAGACTACACCTCTCTTAAAACAACAGTTCAAACCATGTCCAACGAGGTCATAACGCTGAAGACATCGGTTGGAAATCTTCAGGGAGATATGTCTGCTGTAAAGACTGACTTGAGTTCAGTAAAGACTGACGTAAGTTTAGTGAAGACGATGGTAAAGCAGATCCTCGATCGCATGAACGCCCCTGCCCCTGCTCCTTCACATTTTACTCCGGCGGATCATGCTGAACTTTTCAAGATCACTCCTGCTATTACTGGCCTAGAAGACAGAGTAGCAGCGATTGAAAATTATATTGGGATCCCTGGCCAAGAAGACAGGGAACCAACACCATCTGCTGAGCCATCGCATTCCTCCCCCACTCATCATGAGGAAGGGGGGGAGAAAAACTCTGAAGCCCTTACCGATGATGAATCTATCGAGGGGGAGAAGACTGAAAACCTTTCCCTTACTGAAGAGGGGGAGAAGACAAATGAAGGAACAACTGCTGGACCTCGGGGAGATGAAAACCCTGAGGGAACCGAGAAGCTTACCTCTGTATCTGAGGGGGAGTAACTCGAAGAAGATGCTGAAGAATCTGAATCTGAAGCTGAAGATGAAGAAGCCGTCGACATCTCTGATGATGAACCATCTTATTCTTCAAAGAATGATGATGACGACGATGATGATGATGACTCCTTTATCGTCAAGCCTTCTTAGAAGACTATAGCTCTTAAAGGGATTTTGATAAACGAACCTTCAGGGGAGCAGATCAAGACAAAGCCTTCAGCGTCTGAAGCTGACAAGGGCAAAGGAAAAGGTGTCGCAGAAGACAATGAGAATCTGATGATCTTGCTTCAAAAGCGAGTTCGTCAGGTACACTACATCTTACTTCCTTACACTGTATCCCTCCTCTATCTATACACATTATCAGCTATACTTTCCACAAAAAGCCTATACACTTAAACCCATTTCTTTTCTCTGTTCTACCCAGGTTCTTATTCGTAAGATCGCTGTGTTTCATCTAGTCCTCTCCCCTGTTTGAGGATATCGCTGAAGTTTCTACAGCTGCGACTTCACCAACAATAATCCCAGCTCCCAACACTGAAGAAATAATCCCAGTCTTGGATTTGATCTCTGAGACTGATGAACCTGAAGAACAGATGCTCTCTCACAAAAACAGACTTTCCTTGGCTCCTCAAAAGCTGAGTGAAGAGGATCAGAGAAGAAGAGAAGAAATGATAAAGAAGCTTGAGGCTCAGCGAATCATCTTGCCGCATGCCAAAGTCAAAACTCCTAAGTTCAGACTTACAAAGCAAGAATACGATGATCACCTCAGAGCTGAACGTCTACTCGCTAATAAAAAGAAAGCTGAAGAAAAAGACAGAGAACTCGCCATCCAGCTTACTCAACAATCGGTGAAAGACCCCTCGCTGAAAAGAACTCCAATCGAAGTTCAACGTCAGCTATGGGAAGACGCCAAGAAGATCGTTGAAGAAAAGAGAACTGTGTCTCAATCTACTTTAATCTGGTGCAAAGAAAAGGTACACTTCAGATATCGACATGCCAGAATTAACAAGGTACATATCACTGGAAAATCAACCCTCAAAATTTCAATCGATGAAATCGAGATATTCAGAGAAAACGGACAGAACGAAAAATTCTATGCTGAAGCCATCACGAAGTACGGTCTCTCTGAATGGTTGGAGATCATATTAGCCATCCAGAAGTCTCAATCTAAGTACAAGGATCATTTCGAAAAGCTGATAAATCAACAGATCGACTTAGTCTCTTCTTGTGTGGATATTCGTCCTCCCCTTCCTCTCGTAAATTAGAAAAGAAGGGCCTCTGCAAAGAAAAAGTCTAAACCTTTAGACTCAGGTCCTCTTATACGAAACGAAATAGGTATTGGTTTTTCTCGTGCTGAAGTTCTTGGTCCAGAACCTGACCTTTCCGCACTTGACACATTTCTTCCTCCTGATGAGACTTTCATCCCTGGGAAAGTCATAAGCAAACCCTATGGGATATTCTTTATTGACTAATGTGGACGACAACGTTTTCAACGTATCTCTGAGCTTCCCATCACTCCAATCGAACAGCTGAAAGATCTCATCTACTGGTGTGAATTCAAACGTGACATTCAGGCACGGCATCTTAAACCCTTGATTTTTAAGAAGCTATGAACAAAAGGAATCAAGGAGTAAATGTCCCTAACTGGATGATTCCCACATCAAAGACCCTTGATGAACTTCTCATTAAGGAAGAACCTCTATAAGCTGATAGGATCGCCTTATTCTTCTATTTTATCAGTTATTCATTTGTACTTGTAATTTATTTCGCTTGTACTTATAATCTTTCCACTTCCCTTTGTAATCTGATACGAAGTTTAAAGAAAGATTTCAGCGAAAGTACTTTACTCCATCAATACAGAAAAGATCCCAGAAAACAGTAAAAGGGACAAATATTTTATGAGTTCTTTTTATCCTTATGTTTTCATTAAATAGCAATTTTCTCTGTTGCTATGTCATAATCAAATAGGGGGAGATTGTTGATCGAAACCCTCAGTGATTTGATAATGACCCTCTCTTAAATACTTAGTGAAAATTGTAAGTAAACAATATGTATCAGAGTTTCACAATCGCTGATAAGTACTAAGACTTTACAGTACCGCTGATAGGAACTCTCGCTCTTTAGATTAAACATTCAGCGAACACTGTTCACCATAATGCTCTGAGCCTGTTCAGTCCTTATGGTGATCGCTGATAAGTTAGTTGTTTACTTATGATCCCTGAAAACAAGTTTCACGTCAACAAAGGTTCTACGCTGGAGGCGAAGATCAAGCTCAAGAACCAGCGACAAGTCTCCTAATGAACTGATGCGGATCAGCGAAGACTCAGATTTGTCCACTAAACGTGAAGTATCAAGTACAAGACTTCAGCTATCGTTGAACTTTGTCATTCATTGATATAGAATGATAAAGCGCTGAATCAACGAAAGCTAATCATGAAGTCCTCCGTACAAAGTACTTTTGTCTTAACCACCCTTGCACGTCTCCGTACGATATGTCAGAAAAGAACCTCCTTATTGTCTGAAATCGTACAACCACTCTGATACTACACTGTTCAAACATGCGGCTACTAAGGTTGTCTACAAAGGTCAATGACATACAACCAATGAGCTGCTGCCACGTGTAGAGTATAAACTGCCATGCATTAAATGCATGCAGTATATAAGAAGGACTCCAACTTCATTTTTGAAGCACTCATAAATTCTGGTCGATTCATTCTTCTTATCTTGAGATAGGTTATTATTAGTAATTTCCTTCTCTTTCTTAATGCAAGAAACTTAGTGTTCCAACTTGTTTAGATTTAGGTTTATTGTTAGATCTGAGTTTTGTCAATAAACTAAGTGTTGAATTCTGACTAAGAAGTTCTGAAGTGAAGAGTCATAGTTCTGACTAAGAAAGCTCAGAAGTATTGCTCTGAAAGTTGGCCAAGTATAGAAGTCTGAGAAGAAGAGTCAGAAGTTCTGAGAAGCTTAATCAGAATAATGTTCAGAAGTTCCGAACAACATGTTCAAAACATATAACTAGATGCTTTACTTTGTATTTAGTTAACTAATTAGGACATGTGTATTGTTCCTATTAGTCTTTCATATATGTACTGTAGCTTTAGTATTTATGTTACAGTATATATATTGGTTAGCATTTTTACGCTAACTAATTTTCCCGCATATATTTGTATTCATCTTTTGTAATCTTTGAGATACTCTCTCTCTAAGATCTGTAAAGTTGTTCTTCATTGAATACAAGTTGGTTCGATCATATTACTTCTCAATTACTGTTCTATACATTGATATATTGATTGTAAGAGTGGATCCTAAACTTACAATTGGTATCAGAGCTAATCAACAAACAAATTCGTTTAAGATCATGTTCTCGAGGGTTTCTTGATCGCATTCTTGAAGTTTTCTTGATCAATTCGTCAATTGATTCCGCTGCTATTTGAATTTCTTGAATTCTTAGCAATTCTTGAATTCTCTCTGTGTTTGTTCAAGAAATTGAATTTGTCTCTCTGTTGAAATATCTTACAATCATGTCTTCAAAAGAGTATCTAGCCATGGGATCTGAAACCAAGCCACTTGTTCTCATACCGGAAGAATATCAGTAATGGAAAATCCGAATGATCCAATTCTTGGATAACATAGATGAAAATCTGATGGTTTCTATCCGAGAAGGTCCTATCGAAGTCTATGTCGATGTTGCTGCAACTCCTGAAACAGAGACAACTCCAGAAATTCCTGCTACAAGGGTGAAGAAGAATTTCTCTCAATACATAGCAGAACAGAAAAACAGGCATGCTATAGACAAAAGAGCCATCACATTGATGACATTAGCCGTTCCAAATGAAGTTCTAAACAGAATTGACAGTGGATCATCTGCTAAGGAAATGTGGGATGAACTGGAAAGACAGATGTTAGGAACTGTCAGGTCAATACAAGCAAAGTTAAATCAAAGCATAAATGCCTATGAAAGGTTCAAGGCAAAAGAATCAGAAAGTTTGACTCAGACGTACAGTAAATTTCGCACCATACTGAATGATTTGAGAAGAAATGGGTTGAAAAAGACAAAATCAGAAATAAACTACAAGTTTCTGAACAGTCTAAATTCAGAATGGTCATCGTTTGCTATAAGTCTGCAAATGAATAAGGATATGTGTGAAGAAGATCTCAATGATCTATTTTGTGTTCTTAATCAACATGAAGATTCTGTTAAGATTGTTGTTGATGAAAAGAAAATTGTTGTAGAACAGTGTTAGTCCCATGTAGATAGTAACAAGATGATAGTATAATCAAAGTGGTGTATTATTCAATGAAAGCATCCTAGAGAGAGAATGGTTCTCTCTCTAGAACACACACTACACCAAGGAGGCTACATTGCAATGGCTAAGTCTACCCTAATTACACACACTAAACATTATATACCCCTTGTTACATAGTTAAGCCCAAGCCCATTACACTATATCCAAGCCCATATTACTATTAATTACCCCTTTACAAAACTATCTTATAATTAGGACATTTAGTGTCCTAACAAACAGTTAGCTTTTCTGTCAAAGTCCAAAATCGTCAAAGCACCCAAGAAGACTGCGTATCTATCTGCGATACCAAAGCTGGAGGAATCTGATAAGGAAGAGGGATCAGAAGAAGATGAAGATATCAAAATAATGGCTGAGAAGTTGGCTTTGTTGACTAACACTTTCAACAAAAGGTATGGAAAGGGTAAATTTCAGGGAAATTACAAGAGAGAGCAGGGAAATTCAGATTTCAAGAAAAGAGAAGAAAGAGGATAAAGTAAATATGAGAAGAAGGTAGAGAGAAGAGAAGAAAAGAGAGAAGAGAAGGAAGAAAGAAAAGAGAGAAGAGAAGGAAGAAAGAAAAGAAAATGATCTGTGCTTCAAATGTGGAAAATCTGGCCACTATGCAAAGGATTGTAAATTGAAGATTGTGAAGGATTATGATTACTACATCAAGAAAGCCCAGCTAGCCAAGAAAAGAGATGATGAAGTGGCAATACTAGCTGAACAGGAAAATTTGTTGTACTACACTTCAGATGAAGATGACTGCATTCACTTTTCACAGATGCAGAGTTATATGGCAAAGATGAAGAATGAGGATGATTCTGACTTTGAAGATGCTGATTCTGAGTCATCCACTGAGGTACATTCTGCACTTGAAATTGATTTAATGACACAGATTGGTGACATGAAAGCTGAATTTAATAAACTCATAAAACAGATAAAAGGTGAGAGAAGTCTGGTTAACAAGTTTAGAATTGAAAAAGAAATAATAAGAGAAAAGTATGAGGAATCTGAGGTTGAGAAACAGAAAGTTAAAACTGAAAATTCTGAATTGTTGAAAAAGCTTTCTGAATTAAAAAATGATCTTTCAAAAGTTAAAGATGAAAAGGGTGATTTACAAATAAAATTTGATATGCTATTTGAGGAAAGAAAGAATTTGTACACCAAAATCAAAGAATTAGGAGATCTTAATTTGAAAATAGGTCAGACTCAGCAAACATTAAATCTTCTAACAAACAATGTTAAAGATACAAGATTTTACAATCCAAAGAAGGGATTGGGATTGGAAGAAAATGTTGTTTTGAAAAGAGCTCCAGTCAACTTGTATGATTTTGAAAAGCTTCAAGTTCCTAAACCAAAAATTCCAGAAATCCTTGAAGTCTTTATCAGACCTGCAAGTTCTATAACAAGTTCTGATAGTTTGCAGAAATCAAGTTCTAAAAAGACAAAGGAAACAGTTTCTGAATCAAAAACAGAAAAGTCAGATGTTTCAGAAGATAAGGTTAAGAAAGAAATTTCTAAACCAACAGAAGAGAAACCAAGATACAATGACACTAAATTCATATATGACTCTCTAAATATCAGTTACAAAAATAAACAACTAAGTTTTTCACATTCTGATATAGAAAGTATATTTGATATCAGTAATGTTTCTGAAACAGTTAGTCAGAAATCTGATCTTCTAATCAGAATTCTGATTGTTTAAGTCAGATCTCTGAGTCTGAAGGTCAGAAGTCTGAGTCTGTTAATCAGAATTCTGATTCAAAGAGTCAGAATTCTGAGTCAACTGAATATTCTGAAACAAAGTCAGAAGACTTTTTAGAACTTGAAAAGAGATTTAATCGTATAAGTCAAGAACTTGAGGACTTAAGGAAATCTTTTGATGAACTTGAAAATGATTACTGTGAAGTGGATGTTAGACTTTAAGAAACTTTAAAAGAAAATAGTGTCTTTATTCAGAAAATAACAGAGATTGAGAAACTGAAAGCTGAATATGATCTTTTCAAGATTAATGCTCTAAAAGAAAATGATAAATTCCTTAATGAATCAAGTACATATGAAAAAGGTGAATCATCTACTTCATCCTCTAACACAAACAGGTTGAATTTTTCAGAAAAAGAGTAAAGTAAAAGGAAAGATGATCTGAAAAGAGTCTCTGAGAAGATTGGATTGAATTCTGCTTCTGTACCAAAATCACATAGTTTTTGTAATAAATGCACCTGTACTTTGAAAAATAGCAATAACAGTGAAAAGACTTATGGTACAGATCTGTTGTTACTTGCAAATAAAAATCTCATTTGTGTTCAATGTGGTAGTGATTCTTTTCAATATTCTCAGAAATATCCAATCACAATAACATCTGTTTCTTTTATAAGAAAAGATATTCAGAATACAGAAAAGAAGAATGTTTCTGTTCCTCAAACTAAGAGAAAAGAAAAGATAAAAGAAGTGAAGCCTCAAACTAAAATCAAAGGAAAGAATGAGAAAGAGCTTAACGTGAAAGAAAAGAAAGTTGAAAACACTTCAACATCCAAATTTAAAACTTTCAAGAAGAAATTGAACAAGTTTCTGAACAGAAAATGTTCTGACTTCATAAAAGTTCAAGGAAAATGGTGTTTAAAGAAAGATTTTGAATGGAAAGTAAAAGGCACTTTTGTTAAATCAGATAACAAAGCTAACAAAGAAGGACCCATTCCAAAATGGGTACCTAAAACTAACTGATTGTTTTTGAAGGGCTATCATGTGTGGTTTTTAGATTCAGGAGCTTCAAGACACATGACAGGTTAGATGCCTTTTCTATCAAATTTCACAGAAAAGGCTGGAGGAGCAGTAAACTTTGGCAATAACAGCAAAGGTCAAGTTAAAGGTTATGGGGATTTAACAAAAGGAGATATGACAATTCAAAAAGTTTTCTATGTTGAAGGATTACTACATAATCTTTTCAGCATAAGTCAGTTTTTAGATAGTCTTTGTCAAATCAAGTTCAAAATAACAGGTTGCATGATTTTAACTGAGAATGACATTAAAGTCTTCTGGGCCAAAAGACATATGGACTTATTTGTGGTTAACTTTTCAAAATTACAAACATTAAATCATGTTTGTCTTCTATCAAATTCAACTGCAAATGAATGCTGGCTGTGGCACAGAAGATGTTCTCATTTAAATTTCAAAGATCTGAATAATCTTGTTGCAAAACATCTAGTTAAAGGTCTACCAAAGATTAAATTTGAAAAAGAATCATTATGCTCAGCTTGTGAAATGGGCAAGATGAAAAAGAGTTCTCACAAATTAAAAATGGGCTCATCTTGCAAAGCACCATTGGAAATGATTCATACTGATCTTTGTGGTCCTATTTCAGTTCAGTCTATGGGAGGAAAGAAGTATATGCTTGTAATTGTTGATGAATATTCCAGATACACATGGGTTTAATTCTTAAGAGCTAAGTTAGAAGCTGCTACTATCTTGATAAACTTTATCAAAAGGATTCAAGTTTTCTTACAACTTCCAGTTCAGAAAATCAGAAGTGATAATGGAACAGAGTTCAGAAACGAGACTCTTCAGAATTTTTTAGAAAGTTCTGGGATTTCTCACAACTTCTCTGCTGTCAAAACACCTCAACAAAATGGTGTTGTTGAAAGGAAAAACAGGACTCTAGTTGAAGCTGCAAGAACCATGTTGGCTTATTCAAATCTTCCAACCTTCTTATGGGTTGAATCAATTGCAACTTCTTGCTTTACACAGAACAGAACTTTAATCAATAAAAGATTAAATAAGACTGCTTATGAACTGATAAATAAAAGAAAACCATTAATCAAATTCTTTCATGTTTTTGGTTGCAGATGCTATGTTCTTAAAGACAGAGAAAATCTTGGTAAATTTGATAAAAAGGCAGATGAAGGATACTTTGTTGGTTATTAATTAACTTCCAAAGCATTCAGAATCTACAACAGAAGAACCAAGAGGATGATGGAAAGCATCAATGTAACATTTGATGAAGCCAGGATGAAGACTTCTGAACAAGACAGTTCAGAACTCATGCACAACAAGACAAAAATGACTTCTGATACAAATTCTAATCCTATTTTTTCAGAACTCAATTTACTGTTTAAGGATGCTTTTGTAGAACTAATTTCTGATTCTTATGCAGAATTTGAAAACCCAAAGATGGTCAAAGAGATGAAAAGAAGAACTCCAGAAGTAGCTCAATCAACTGTAATTTCTGATAAAGGTCCATCTGAGGAATGTCCAAATTTGATAAATACAAGTGATGAAAATTCTGAACCTTGTACTCAGAATTCTGAACCTTGTATTCAGAACTCTGAACAAGTCACTCAGAATTCTGACTTCATTGCTCAGAATCCAAACTTGGATGCAACACCTACACATATATCAGAACAAGGGGACAGTTCAGAATTACAAGCCATCATTGATGAGAATGATACAAACAACAATTTTTCAGAGATTGATGTGCTTCCTTGTTCACACAAGTGGACTAAAGATCATCCTATTCATCAAGTGATAGGTGATCCATCAGCAGGAGTAAAAACCAGATCAGCTACAGCAAATGAAGCAATGTTTGCTGGTTTCTTAAGTGTGATTGAACCTAAGAAAGCTAATGAAGCCCTAGAGGATCCATATTGGATTTCAGCAATACAAGAGAAATTGCTCCAATTTTAAAGAAACAAAGTATGGAGACTCATTCCAAAGCCTGAAGGTAAATCTATCATTGGAACTAAATGGGTGTTCAGAAACAAAAAGGATGAGTCAGGTGTTGTTATCAGAAACAAGGCAAAATTGGTTGCTAAGGGATACTGCCAACAAGAAGGAATTGATTATGATGAGACATTTGCACCAGTGGCAAGAATATAGGCAATCAGAATATTTTTGGCATATGCTGCACACAAGAATTTCAAAGTATATTAGATGGATGTCAAATCAGCCTTTCTGAATGGTATACTTAATGGAGAGGTGTATGTTCATCAACCTGAAGGTTTTGTTGATCCAGAATTTCCTGACCATGTTTATATTTTAGATAAAGCTTTATATGGTTTAAAACAAGCACCAAGGGCCTGGTATGACACTCTTACTTAACACTTGTTAGTTTCAGGGTTCAAGAAAGGTAAGATTGACACAACTTTGTTTTTAAAGAAACAGGGTGAGGATTTAATTCTTATTCAGATTTATGTTGATGACATAATATTTGGCTCTACTAGTGCAGAATTCTGTGATGATTTTTCTAAAATCGTGAAATCTGAATTTGAAATGAGCATGATGGGTGAACTGAATTTTTTCCTTGGTCTTCAAGTCAAACAATTACCAAATGGTATTTTTATAAATCAAGGAAAATGTAATACCCCGGGTAAATCCGTTAATTTAAATTCTAGTTCCGTTAAGTTTATTTTCTTTATAATTGATGTTAGGGTAAGTGTAGGAGGGTTTATAAGTTTAGAGGGTAAACGTTTGACCAAAGGATAAATTAAAGGTGTATTAGTTATTAGTGAGGAGTTTAGGGGTGGAAATGGTAAATATATGTAGATAATACCCTTTTAGTTTTCTGATATTTTCATATCAGCTAAATATCCAGAATTTCAGTGTGTGAGTGTGTGTATTGAGAGCAAAAGAAGAAAAGAGAAGAAGTAAAGCTAGGGATTCAACTTGGTACTTTTGGAAGTGAATTTGAGGTATGTTGCTTTGTATTTTGTGTTTGTAAATGTGTTTAGATAGTTTCTATCGGAGTAGAATAAGCGATTACACTTCCAGTAGTGATCTCTGTTAATTCTGGGTCGAAAATGATGAAACCGACAGAGGTGTCCGGACGCAGTATGAAGGTGTCCGGATAGTTTTGTTGAATGTGTCCGGGTAGATTCTTGGGTAGTGTCCGGGTAAGTTATTGATAGAGTTCGGACGATTGGATTGATGGTTTCCGGATGATCTAGAGTCCGGATGGCATCCGGATTCCTTTGTTGTCCGGATTAGTCTGTGGTGTCCGGATTCCTCGTGTTGTCCGGAAAGTTGTCCGGATACTTTGAGGTTTCCGGATAACTTGGCTGTTTGGGTAAATTTTGAGGATAAAAGTTATGTAGATGTATCTAGAGTCCATAACCTGCTAGTAAGTCTTATACATAAGTTGGTAAGGAGATATTTGTATGTAAATGGTTTTAGATTCTGAGGTATTTGGATAAAGGATCGGATAGCTCGGAGAAAGGCTTGGAAGCGTATTTTAAGCATTCAAGGTGAGTTTTGGATGTTAAACGTTTTGAACTGGAATACATATGTGTATAAATATATATATGAGATGATTATGTGGTAGGAATATGATTATGTGTATATAAATGACAATATGATGTAATGAGATATGTATTGTATTTATATAAGCTTTGCACTACACGAGTGCACTTGTTGCCGGGTTCCGGTGTGCGGACCGACAGGTAGCCGGGTTCCGGTGAGCGGACCGGTTGTTGATTTATTAGTTGGCTTGCTACCAACTAATATGGCCATTTATGGAGGAATAAGGTGAATGAGATGTACACGATGCACGAGTCTGGATTGGTATTTAAATACGTGTGGTATGTTTATATTTTACGAAAGGTTTATCTAAACTATTTTGATACAAAGGATTTACATAGGAAGCTTTTGTTGGATGTTGATTAGGAAGCTTTTATATATTTTGTAATGTCAAGACTAATGAGACCGTACTTGGTTTGTTATGTAACTTTTGTTGTAAATCAATGTTATGTATGAATGTTATGTATTATGATGTATGTTATGGGATTTGGGTCGTTACAAATGGTATCAGAGCCCTAGTTTAAGGGATTTAGGTATTTGTACCCGTACCTAGACTTAAACTGCATGTGAAGTAGGATGTCCTTGATATATTAGTGTAACAACCCGGTTTCCCAAACATGCTTCAAATAACATACATTGCATAACTTCATTACATTCATAATAAAAGATACAAAATAAACCACAAACGGTCCCTTCGGTCTCGAAACTACAAAATACATTAAGCTTCCTAAGCAGCGCCCATCAAATGCTCCTTACACTTAATCCTTTCCTTTGTCGATCCTTAACCTTGAAAACATATTTTTGAAAACAAAATGAGGGTTAGACCAAACGGGTCTAGTGAGTTAATCCCGGTCCTTTCCAAAATCATTATAAACCTTTTATGTAAATCCTTTGTATTAAAATAGTTTAGATAAACCTTTGATAATTATTTCGTAAAATATAAACATACCACACGTATTTAAATACCAATCCAGACTCGTGCATCGTGTACATCTCATCCACCTTATTCCTCCACCAATGGCCATATTAGTTGGTAGCAAGCCAACTAATAAATCAACGCCGTACAACAACTACGACACATCACCGGTCCGCACACCGGAACCCTGCAATACACCGGTCCGCTCACCGGAACCCGGCAACACACCTGTCCGCTCACCGGAACCCGGCAACACACCGGTCCGCTCACCGGAACCCGGCAACAAGTGCACTCGTGTAGTGCAAAGCTTATATAAATACAATATATACCTCATTACATCATATTGTCATTTATATACACATAAACATATTCCTACCACATAATCATCTCAAATATATATACACATACTCACATACATATATAAACACATATATGTATTCCAGTTGAAAACGTTTAAAGCAAAACTCACCTGAATGCTTACAATATGCTTCCAAACCTTTCTCCGAGCTATCCGTTCCTTTATCCAAATACCTCAGAATCTGAAACCATTTACATACAAATATCTCCTTACCAACTTATGTATAAGACTTACTAGCAGGTTATGGACTCTAGATACATCTACATAACTTTTATCCTCAAAATTACCCAAACAGCTAAGTTATCCGGACAACCCAAACAACCCGGACAACACCACTTTTCCGGACAACAAGACTTTTCCGGACAACCTCAGTAATCCGGACAGCACGACTAATCCGGACAACACGAGGAATCCGGATGCCATCCGGACTCTAAATCACCCGGAAACTCTCAAACAAATCATCCGGACACTATCAATAAACTACCCGGACACCACCCAAGAAACTACCCGGATACCTTCATATTATCCGGACACCTCTGACTGTTTATCTCATTTTTACCCAGAAATCGACTGAATAAACCTCAGATGTGTATTTAACTATTCTAATCTGATAGAAACCTTTTAATACCAATTACAAACATAAAATATAAAGAGACATACCTCAGATTCACTTCCAAGCATACCAATTGAAGCCCTAACCCTTTCTTTTCTTTCTTCTTCTTTTTCTCTCCAAACACACACACTTGCACACACTGATTTTTCTGTTTTTATGAAATATCTTATTTCATCCAGGGATAATATCTAATTAAATTACCACTTTGGTCCCTAAACTATTCAATAATGACCAAAATACCTTTTTAACTTATTAATCAATCCAAACACCCCTAAACTTATAAATTTAACCCCATCTTACCCTAAAATCTAACTTTAAAGTTAACTTAATTTAACGGAAAAATATTTTTAACTAACGAACTTACCCGGGGTATTACATTATCTCCCCCTTAAAAGAATTCCGTCCCGGAATTCGGTTAGGCAAAAAGGTACGGTTACTTTACTCTTACTACTATATTGAACTCAATCAAAACCATATATTCCGCTATCTTAAAAATAAGATCATCCCTTCATTTTCTTTCTCACTTAGAGTCAAAACTAATAACTCTTTGACGAACAAGCATGCTATTCTCAATACCACTCAAACATCAATAATTTCAATTCATATGAAAATACCACATCTTTAATATAACGGTAACCACCAATTCATTTACGCTAACCACTTAATTTGAACTTTACACACATCGTCCGCAATTTACTCAATTAATCTATCCCACAAAGTCGATCCAAATCTTAGAATAACCATAATCAAATTTTTTTTTTTGCCGAATCACCCATTAATCAAATCCCCCTAATGCTCAAAATAACTTGATAGATCACTTATATCATAAAAAGAAATAACTTATACTCACATGAAACTAATCGAAATAACACCATATTTATACTTACTCATAACATTTACCACGCTAATACTACTTTTAACTCCGTCAATCATTTGCGACAAACGTCGTGTTTTACACCTTTACAATACTAACTCGAAAACATAAACATACACTTTCCATAAAAATTATACTCAATAAAATCATTTTATATTATGGATAAGTTCCTTAATTTTAACAAACCCGTATTCCTCATTCTACCATTCCCAATTCTCATGCTAGCATAGCATAACCACGATAATCATACATTAATACTTAATTACACTTGACATTAAATCATTTATCAAAATGATATTCACAATGCAAGACCCAGTCTAATCCAACGGTCCCATTAAAAGTTACAATAACAATCCAACACTCTGAAATAACGACACTCTCCTCTCCCATAAATCACAGAATCAACTTGCAGTATCACCTTAACCCGCTGTTATACTTTTCTTCATAGACTATACCCAACTCTATCGTCGCTTCTCTAACCCAAAATACGTCTAAGACAGACAACACTTTCTTGCATGAATTACACCGATCACAAACCATAGATAACAATTGATTCCCACACTTGCCACAACCTCACTCTCGCACTACTACCATATCCTATACAATGGTCCTTCATCCTGAGCATTACATTCGACTACTTTCCTCCACTCTCTTCTCAATATAAAACATGTTTCCCCAAGGACAGCTCACTAGGAGGTGCTCACCCATGAGCTAGCTTTCTTTCACTTCCAAACCAACCGCACACACCCAATTTCAATGATTACCATACTTAACAAATAATTTCACCACACCTCATACCAGGAACTTAACTGAGTTAATTCGAAATCACACTTAATACTCGATACAACCACACACTTTTCATTTCTTAAACCGTAATACTCCACTCCTTAGCTAACCACCACTTAGACATCCATGCCTCTCCACATATATTTTTGTCACATCTGAACAACTTATAAACAAAATCCCGAGCAGATGTTTCCACTTATACTCACCACATATCCTCACAAATCTACCACTTAATCTCACGAAATTCATTACTACTACACCTCGCACATTAACTAATTATAAACTGCCACCATCTTATCCACATTACCCCACACATTTAAACAATACCTTTCTTGATAGCGTCAACAATCACATTAAGTATAATCTACACAACATACTAAACTGTCGCCTTCATGACTAGGTCAAGACTTTACGCACTATCGTTACCTTCCGCACACAATTCATCACGTTCTACATATTGCTATTATTCTTTACACTCAAGCCATCACACTCTACACACTAACAAATTAGAACAACAATAATTAAACACACCCTTCTATATCTCTAACACAATTATCAAATATTTTTCTAACAAAAATAATAAAATTGAAAACACAAAAGAATCGGTTTGCACCGAAGTCAGATAACACTTTAGCACGTATAAAGTTTATAGAAATATACCTGTCTTCATCTCTATCCATACGTCGAGTTCGACTTACCACTCTGTTGATTTCAACAAGGTTAATATACATGTAAGCACATACCCAATATAACAAGATATCCCGGTTCAACATGTACTTGTAAGTTCCCGCTTACACTGGCCAGGTGTAATTTGAACATACCTTACATGATGTTCCTTCTACCTTTTTATAATTAACATCCCAAGGTTCTAAAATAATAAGGACATCCTACTTCACATGCAGTTTAAGTCTAGGTATAAATCCAAATACCTAAATCTCTTAAACTAGGGCTCTGATACCATTTGTAACAACCCGATTTCCCAAACATGCTTCAAATAACATACATTGCATAACTTCATTACATTCATAATAAAAGATACAAAATAAACCACAAACGGTCCCTTCGGTCTCGAAACTACAAAATACATTAAGCTTCCTAAGCAGCGCCCATCAAATGCTCCTTACACTTAATCCTTTCCTTTGTCGATCCTTAACCTGGAAAACATATTTCTGAAAACAAAATGAGGGTTAGACCAAACGGGTCTAGTGAGTTAATCCCGGTCCTTTCCAAAATCATTATAAACCTTTTATGTAAATCCTTTGTATTAAAATAGTTTAGATAAACCTTTGATAATTCTTTCGTAAAATATAAACATACCACACGTATTTAAATACCAATCCAGACTCGTGCATCGTGTACATCTCATCCACCTTATTCCTCCACCAATGGCCATATTAGTTGGTAGCAAGCCAACTAATAAATCAACGCCGTACAACAACTACGACACATCACCGGTCCGCACACCGGAACCCGGCAATACACCGGTCCGCTCACCGGAACCCGGCAACACACCTGTCCGCTCACCGGAACCCGGCAACACACCGGTCCGCTCACCGGAACCCGGCAACAAGTGCACTCGTGTAGTGCAAAGCTTATATAAATACAATATATACCTCATTACATCATATTGTTATTTATATACACATAAACATATTCCTACCACATAATCATCTCATATATATATACACATACTCACATACATATATAAACACATATATGTATTCCAGTTGAAAACGTTTAAAGCAAAACTCACCTGGATGCTTACAATATGCTTCCAAACCTTTCTCCGAGCTATCCGTTCCTTTATCCAAATACCTCAGAATCTGAAACCATTTACATACAAATATCTCCTTACCAACTTATGTATAAGACTTACTAGCAGGTTATGGACTCTAGATACATCTACATAACTTTTATCCTCAAAATTACCCAAACAGCTAAGTTATCCGGTCAACCCAAACAACCCGGACAACACCACTTTTCCGGACAACATGACTTTTCCGGACAACCTCAGTAATCCGGACAGCACGACTAATCCGGACAACACGAGGAATCCGGATGCCATCCGGACTCTAAATCACCCGGAAACTCTCAAACAAATCATCCGGACACTATCAATAAACTACCCGGACACCACCCAAGAAACTACCCGGATACCTTCATATTATCCGGACACCTCTGACTGTTTATCTCATTATTACCCAGAAATCGACTGAATCAACCTCAGATGTGTATTTAACTATTCTAATCCGATAGAAACCTTTTAATACCAATTACAAACATAAAATATAAAGAGACATACCTCAGATTCACTTCCAAGCATACCAATTGAAGCCCTAACCCTTTCTTTTCTTTCTTCTTCTTTTTCTCTCCAAACACACACACTTGCACACACTGATTTTTCTGTTTTTATGAAATATCTTATTTCATCCAGGGATAATATCTAATTAAATTACCACTTTGGTCCCTAAACTATTCAATAATGACCAAAATACCTTTTTAACTTATTAATCAATCCAAACACCCCTAAACTTATAAATTTAACCCCATCTTACCCTAAAATCTAACTTTAAAGTTAACTTAATTTAACGGAAAAATATTTTTAACTAACGAACTTACCCGGGGTATTACAATTAGAACCTTGGGATGCTAAGTATAAAAGGTAGAAGGAACATCATGTAAGGTAATTTCAGATTACACCTGGCCAGTGTAATTGTGATCTTACAGGTGCATGTTTGGACTGGGATACCTTATTATATGGGGTATGTGCTTATGTGTATATTAATCTTGTCTGAATCTACAGAATGGCAAGCGGTACTAGAAATACGACTAGAGAGGGAGAAAGAAATCCTAATAGAACGAATCCAACAGTCGGGACAAGGGGAAGAGGAAGAGAAAGAGGTAGGGGCAGAACCGGAGGTAGAGTTCAGGGGCAAGGTACGGAGTTTATTACAAGAAACGATCTGATGGCGGAGATGGGAAGACTTCAAGCAAATATCCAGACTATGTTCGACCAAGCTCGTCATACTGAAACACCAGATCCTGGTTTGGAAGACGAAATGCCCATTACACCTACGGTCATACCAGTGTCAAGAAGGTGTGATTACAAGATGTTCTTAAACTGTAGACCTCCAACTTACTCAGGAGATAGAGACCCAGTGAAGGCAATGAGATGGTTAAAAGAAATAGAAGCCATCTTCAAGACCAGTAAGTGTGCGGATGAGGACAGAGTATTATACGGAACGGCGATGTTGAAGGCAGAAGCTCTGTACTGGTGGGAAGCTCACATTGATTCCACAAGATCGGATGTATACTCTACTTTTACTTGGGACGAATTCACAACAGCATTCAAAGGACAGTTTTGTTCTCAAGCAGCAGTTAGACAATTGGAAGAGGAGTTCATGAACCTACACCAGCGAAGTTTATCGGTTAGGGATTACACCGCTCTCTTTCTGGAGAAGTCTCGCTTTGCAGAGTACTATGTTGCCACGGAGGCTCTAAAGATGGAAAGGTTTATTTTTGGATTAAATGCAGAAATTAGAAAGCTAGTGACTGCAAGAGGACCCGATACCTTCTCAGCCGCAGTGGATGCCGCGGAAAATGTGGAACATGATAACCGGAGAGACGTTGATGATAAGAGTGCTGGGAAAAGAAAACTGGAAGAAACGATGTACGATTCGGAAGAATATGAATCCCCGAGGTTTGATAGTTATTCACCTTTCAGACCAGTTGAAAGACCATGTCTAAAATGCAACCGTGTGCATCAAGGAAACTGTTATGTGGATTCTCGAAGTTGTTACAAATGTGGAAAGACTGGTCACATAGTTAGAGACTGTCGGGTAACTCGATTATGTTTCGTTTGCAATTCCCCGGATTATATTCAGGCAGATTGTCCGCAATGGAAAGCACAGCAGAGTAGTATGACGGTAAGACCAACGAGTGGTAGACCGGGAGAGGAACACGGGCCTGAGGTACCGAAAGCAAAGGGTCGAGTTTTTCAGATGACGGAACAAGAGGTGGAAGAAAGTCCTGATGAGGTTACAGGTATATTTCTGTAAACTCTATACGTGATAAGGCGTTATCTGACTTCGGTGCAACATGGTTATTGATATTTCCGTGCCTTTGTTGCTTATCTGTGTTAGAGATATAGGTGGGTGTGGGGTGGCTATTTAGTTAGTTCCTATGGTTTTGATTGAGTTCGAGGTAGTAGTGGAAACTAAGTATTCATACCTTTTCGCTTAACCGAATTCCGGGACGGAATTCTTTTAAGGGGGAGATGATGTAATACCCCGGGTAAATCCGTTAATTTAAATTCTAGTTTCGTTAAGTTTATTTTCTTTATAATTGATGTTAGGGTAAGTTTAGGAGGGTTATAAGTTTAAAGGGTAAAAGTTTGACCAAAGGATAAATTAAAGGTGTATTAGTTATTAGTGAGGAGTTTAGGGGTGGAAATGGTAAATATATGTAGATAATACCCTTTTAGTTTTCTGATATTTTCATATCAGCTAAATATCCAGAATTTCACTGTGTGAGTGTGTGTATTGAGAGCAAAAGAAGAAAAGAGAAAAAGTAAAGCTAGGGATTCAACTTGGTACTTTTGGAAGTGAATTTGAGGTATGTTGCTTTGTATTTTGTGTTTGTAAATGTGTTTAGATAGTTTCTATCGGAGTAGAATAACCGATTACACTTCCAGTAGTGATCTCTGTTAATTCTGGGTCGAAAATGATGAAACCGACAGAGGTGTCCGGACGCAGTATGAAGGTGTCCGGATAGTTTTGTTGAATGTGTCCGGGTAGATTCTTGGGTAGTGTCCGGGTAAGTTATTGATAGAGTTCGGACGATTGGATTGATGGTTTCCGGATGATCTAGAGTCCGGATGGCATCCGGATTCCTTTGTTGTCCGGATTAGTCTGTGGTGTCCGGATTCCTCGTGTTGTCTGGAAAGTTGTCCAGATACTTTGAGGTTTCCGGATAACTTGGCTGTTTGGGTAAATTTTGAGGATAAAAGTTATGTAGATGTATCTAGAGTCCATAACCTGCTAGTAAGTCTTATACATAAGTTGGTAAGGAGATATTTGTATGTAAATGGTTTCAGATTCTGAGGTATTTGGATAAAGGATCGGATAGCTCGGAGAAAGGCTTGGAAGCGTATTTTAAGCATTCAAGGTGAGTTTTGGATGTAAAACGTTTTGAACTGGAATACATATGTGTATAAATATATATATGAGATGATTATGTGGTAGGAATATGATTATATGTATATAAATGACAATATGATGTAATGAGATATGTATTGTATTTATATAAGCTTTGCACTACACGAGTGCACTTGTTGCCGGGTTCCGGTGTGCGGACCGGTGAGTAGTCGGATTCCGGTGTGCGGACCGACAGGTAGCCGGGTTCCGGTGAGCGGACCGGTTGTTGATTTATTAGTTGGCTTGCTACCAACTAATATGGCCATTTGTGGAGGAATAAGGTGAATGAGATGTACACGATGCACGAGTCTGGATTGGTATTTAAATACGTGTGGTATGTTTATATTTTACGAAAGGTTTATCTAAACTATTTTGATACAAAGGATTTACATAAAAGGTTTGATAATGATTTTGGAAAGGACCGGGATTAACTCACTAGACCCGTTTGGTCTAACCCTCATTTTGTTTTCAAAAATATGTTTTCCAGGTTAAGGATCGGCAGGAGAGGATGAAGTATAGGAAGCTTTTGTTGGATGTTGATTAGGAAGCTTTTATATATTTTGTAATGTCAAGACTAATGAGACCGTACTTGGTTTGTTATGTAACTTTTGTTGTTAATCAATGTTATGTATGAATGTTATGTATTATGATGTATGTTATGGGATTTGGGTCGTTACAGAAAATATGTCAGAGACATTCTGAAAAAGTTCAAGACGTCTGATTGTGCTTCTATGAGAACACCTATGGCAACAAAACATAAAGTTAGATGCTGATCTCAAAGGAGTTTCAGTAGATAACAAACTCTATAGAGGCATGATTGGATCTTTACTTTATCTGACTGCAAGTAGGCCATATATCATGTTTTCTACTTGTTTCTGTGCTAGATTTCAGTCCAACCCAAAAGAATCACATATGTTGGCTGTCAAAAGGATTCTAAGATATCTCAAAGGGTCACCTGATCTAGGTTTATGGTACCCAAAAGAAACTGACTTTAAATTGACTGCTTTCACTGATGCTGATCATGCAGGAAGTAGGTTGGACAGAAAAAGTACTTCTGGTGCTTGTCACTTTTTGGGGGATACGATAGGGAGTTGGGCATCAAAGAAGCAGAATTGTGTGTCCACATCAACTGCTGAGGCAGAATATGTTGCTGTTGCTGCTTCATGCTCTCAAACTTTGTGGATGAGAACACAACTCACGGATTATGGGTATCAGCTCAACAAAATTTGAGATTCTTTCTTGCAATTGACAATAGATCTGAAACATAAGTCTTTTCTTGCAATTGACAAAATTTGAGATTCTTTCTTGCTCTCAAACTTTGTGGATGACAACAGATTTTTCTGAGAGGATTGAAATAAATGACTACCACATTGAACACATTTGAGATTCTTTCTTGCAATTGACAATAGATCTGAAACATAAGTCTTTTCCCTTTTATTAATAGTATTCATATTACAATTGTATTTAATACAAGAACTACTGTCTTTAGGTTCAGAAATAGTATTCAACCCAATCTCCTCAGAAGCTCTTTTCATATCATCTTTCCTTTTGCTTTCCTCTTTTTCTGAAACATTCAACTTTTCAGAATTAGCATATGATTTGGATGATTCACCATTCTCAAATGTACTTGATTCATCAAAGAATTTCTTATTTTCTTTTAAAGCATTAATCTTGAAAAGATCATACTCAACCTTTATCTTCTCAAGCTCTGTTATTTTCTGACCTTCAGACTCAGACTTCTGACTTATGGAGTAGGAATTCTGACTAGAGGATTCAGACTTCTGACTGACTGTTTCAGAAACTTTGCTTGCATCAAATATACTTTCAATGTCAGGATAAGAAAATTTTGGTTGTTTATTTTTGTAACTGACATTTAGAGAGTCAAATTTGAATTTGGCATCATTATATCTTGGTTTCTCTTCTGTTGGTTTTGAAATTTCTTTCTTAACCTTGTCTTCTGAAACTTCTGACTTCTCAATTTTTGGTTCAGAAATTGTTTCCTTTGCTTTTACATGACTTGATTTTTGTAAACTATCTGAACTTGTTATAGAACTAGCAGGTCTCACAAAAACTTCAACAATTTCTGGGATTTGTGGTTTTACAACCTGTAATTTATCAAAATCATAAAGATTTGTTGGTGCCATTTTCAAAACCACATTTTCCTCCAAACCTAATCCCATTTTTGGGTTATAAAATCTTGTGTCTTTAACATTGCTTGTGAGAAGATTTAAGGTTTGTTGAGTTTGACCTCTTTTCAAATTAAGATCTTCCAACTCTTTGATTTTTGTGTACAAATTCTTTCTTTCCTCAAATAACATGTCAAATTTTATTTGTAAATCACCCTTTCCATCTTTAACTTCTGAGAGTTCACTTTTCAATTCAGAAATCTTTTTCAAAAGATCAGAATTCTCTTTTCTGACTTTTTGTTTCTCAACCTCAAATTCTTCAAATTCTTCTTTAATTATTTCCTTTTCTGTTCTGAATTTGTTAACCAGAATTCTTTCACCTTTTATCTGTTTTCTGAGTTTAACAAATTCAACATTCATATTGCCAATCTGAGTCATTAAATCAATTTAAAGGGCAGAATGTACCTCAGTTGAAGATTCAGAACCTGCATCCTCATAGTCAGAATCATCTTCATTTTTCATCTTAGCCATATACCTTTGCATCTGAGAAAAATGAATGCAGTCCTCTTCATCAGAAGTATAGTATAACCAATTTTTTTGTTCTGCAAGCATTGCAATACCACTGTCTTTGGTTTTGGCTAGCTGAGCCTTCTTTGTATAGTATTCATAGTCCTTTACCACTTTCACTCTGCAGTCCCTTGCATAATGACCAGATTTTCCACACTTAGAACAAAGATCTTTTTCTTTTCTTTCTTTTTTTCCTCTTTCTTCTCGTTCTTACTTTCTTCTCTATCTTCCTTCTTCTTGTATTTCTCTTCTGAACTCCCCTGTTCTCTTCTGTTCTTTCCTTGAAACCTATTCTTCCCATATCTCTTATTGAAAGTATTAGTCAATAAGGCCAGTTTCTCAGCAATCAGCTTGATATCAGCATCTTCATGATATTCCTCTTCCTCAACAGACTCTTCATCTATCTTTGGAATTTCAGACAAATACACAGATTTCTTGGATGTTTTGGATGATTTGGTGATTTTGGATTTTGAAAGCACAGCTAATTGATCAGAAACACTCTTTATTTCCTCTACCACTTGCTTAACAGAATCCTTATGTTGATTTAGAATACAAAATAGATCATTTAGATCTTCCTCACACATATCCTTGTTCATCTGGAGACTAATCGCAAAAGATGACCATTCTGAATTAAGACAATTCAGAAATTTGTAATTGATATAACAACCCGGATCCCAAACATACAACAAATAACATATATTTTTCAACGTCGTTACATAACAAAGATACATTATATAACAAATACGGTCCCTTAGTCTTTACAATCCAAAATAAGGTATTCCATTACAACTTTTCGCTAATTAAATGCATTATATCTAATAACAAGGTTGTTGGGTCACCAAAGATTTGAAATTGACTCACCGATGTTTTCCCTAAAATCCTACTTAGAATATTTTAGTTTGGTTCTTCATATGACTTGTACATTATAGCAACTGTTCGGTGAAGTCGAAGATCAACCGAAACCAAGCTTGAAGACTCTCTACTTGTGGAAAATAGAAGACTCTTCTCAACAAACAAACAAGTCATCATTCACCGAAGTTGTCCTCACAATTCGGTGAACAACATGTCCACCGATTTTGTTCTCACAAATCGGTGGTCAACATCTCCACCGATAATGCTTGCATTATTCGGTGGACATCTTCCACCGATGTGGTCTTCAGAAATCGGTGGAACTCTTCCCACTGATGAGGATACTTAAATCGGTGGGATCTTTATGAAATTGGTTTCCTTGCAGATGTTTTCAAAGACCAATGACAATTGTATCGGTGAAACATCATCGGTATGATTGTCTTGGAATCCACATCAAGAAGATCATTTACTTCAGGACAAAATCTTCTTACAGGCAAAAGCAACCTTTTGTCTTATTATCTTTTTGGAAGATGTCCCTTCAGCATGGCTTCTATTCCTTGTTTCAAGAAAAAGGTGATAGTGACTTATCAGCTTTTTAGAAGTCCACTGGTACTCTTCCAAAGACCATTGGTTCGTTGCAAGTGACTTGAGGATAATAGTACCATGCATTTAATGCTCAGTACCTTATCCTCACTATAAAAGGAAGATGAAGACTCCATACAAATCACGCTTTCTGGATTTCTCTCAGTGCAAGATTTTCATATTGCTTGATAACCTTATAGCCTTGCTCTTAGTGTTCTCTGCTGTATTGTTTAGTTTACTTTGTGAAAGATTGTTAGAATAGTTTATCTGTTCTTTTCCACAACAGTCTTTAAGTTTCTTTGTGTAATTCTAGTTGAAAGATTTTCAATATAAAGAATTAAAATTGTGAAATTTTTGAGTATTGTATTTAACCCCCCTTCTACAATACTTGTTAAGCCTTCTGGGACTAACAAGTGGTATCAGAGCAGAAAGTTTAATCCCATAAACTTGATCTGCGATGGCTGCCTCTTCTTCTTCTACAATTGAAAACTGTTAGATCTGAAGTTTTGTCAATAAACCAAGTGTTGAAGATCTGATAAGAAGACTCAGATGTTCTGAGTAGAGGAGTCAGAGATCTGAGAAGAGAAGTCAGAGTTCTGAGAGAAAGAGTCAGAAGCTCTGAGAAGCGTTATCAGAAGAATGTTCAGAAGTTCTGAACCACCTGTTCAGAACTTATGACTACATACTTTACTTAGTATTTAGTAAACTAATTAGGACACGTGTTATGTTCTTATTAGTCTTTCTTATTTGTACTGTAGCTTTAACATGTCCATTGCAGTATAAATAGAATGGTTAGCACTACGTTGCTAACTGATTGATTTTCCCATATATCTTTGTATTCATTCTTTGTAATCTTTAGATTCTCTCTCTCTTAGATCTGTAATTCTGTTCATCATTGAATACAATTGGGCTTGATCATACAACTTCTCAATTACTGCTTTCTATATTGATTGTAAGATTAGATCCTGTACTTTCAATTGGTATCAGAGCCAATCAACAAACAAATTCATTCAAGATTGTGATTGCGAAGATCGATTGATCAATTTCTTGAAGATTTCTTGATTCATTCAAAAATCGATTCCGCTGCTAGGGCTAGTTCTTGAATTCTTGGCAATTCTTGAATTACCTGTTACATTTCGATCAAGAAACTCGAATTTGTCTTTCTGTTGAATTTTCTTACAATCACGTCTTCTAAAGAATATCTAGCCATGGGATCTGAAACCAAACCGCCTGTTCTTATACCAGAAGAGTATCAGCAATGGAAAATTCGTATGATCCAATTCCTAGACAACATTGATGAAAATCTTATGATCTCCATTCGAGAAGGTCCAATTGAAGTGTATATCGATGTTGCCGCAACCCCTGCTACAGAGACAACTCCAGAAATTCCAGCGACCAGGGTGAAGAAGAATTATTCCCAATACACAGCTGAACAGAAGAATAGGCATGCTATTGACAAAAGAGCAATTACTTTGATGACTTTGGTTGTCCCAAATGAGGTTCTTAACAGGATTGACAGTGGATCATCAGCTAAAGAAATGTGGGACGAATTGGAAAGGCAGATGCTAGGAACTGTGAGATCTATTCAGGCAAAGTTAAATCAAAGCATAAATGCTTATGAAAGGTTCAAAGCAAAAGAGTCAGAAAGTTTGACACAGACATACAGTAAATTTTGCACTATTCTAAATGACTTAAGAAGAAATGGACTGAAGAAAACGAAGTCAGAAATAAATTACAAATTTCTGAACAGTCTAAATTCAGAATGGTCATCATTTGCCATAAGTCTGCAAATGAACAAGGATATGTGTGAAGTAGACTTAAATGATCTGTTCTGTGTTCTTAATCAACATGAAGACTCTGTCAAGTTAGTTGTGGAAGAGAAGAAAAATGTTGCTGATCAGTTAGCGTTCTTATCAAAGTCCAAAGCAATCAAAGCACCCAAAAAGACTGCATATCTATCAGAGATACCTAATCTGGAAGAATCTGACAAGGAAGAAGGATCAGAAGATGATGAAGATATCAAGATAATGGCTGAGAAACTAGCTTTGTTGACAAATACTTTCAACAAAAGGTATGGGAAGGGTAGATTTCAAGGAAATTATAAGAGAGTTGGGAGTTCAGATTATAAGAGGAAAGAAGACAGAGAAGAAAATAAGTTTGAAAAGAGAGTAGAGAGAAGTGAAGAAAACAAAGAAGAGAAGGATGAGAGAAAAGAAAAGAATCTGTGTTTCAAGTGTGGAAAGTCTGGCCACTATGCTAAGGATTGCAGAGTTAAAATTGTGAAAGACTATGAGTACTACACCAAGAAGGCTCAGCTTGCAAAGAAGAGAGATGATAAAATTGCTTTATTGGCTGAACAGGAGAATTGGTTGTACTACACTTCTGATGAAGATGATCATATCAACTTTCCACAGATGCAAAGCTATATGGCAAAAATGAGGAATGAGGATGATTCTGATTTTGAAGATGCTGATTCTGAGTCATCTGCTGAGGTACATTCTTCACTTGAAATAGAGTTAATGACACAGATTGGTGAAATGAAAACTGAATTTGCTAATCTAAGAAAACAGATAAAAGGAGAAAGAAATTTGGTTAACAAATTCAGAATTGAAAAAGAAGTAATAAAAGAACAATATGAAGAATCTGAGGCTGAGAAACATAAAGTTAAAGATGAAAATTCTGAATTATTGAAAAAGATCTCTGAACTAAAAGTTGAGTTTTCAAAAATAAAGGATGAAAAAGGTGATTTACAAATAAAATTTGATATGTTATTTGAGGAAAGAAAGAATTTATACACCAAAATCAAAGAATTGGAAGATCTAAATTTGAAAAGGGGTCAGACTCAGCAAACATTAAATCTTTTATTAAGCAATGTTAAAGATACAAGATTTTACAACCCAAAGAAGGGATTGGGATTGGAAGAAAATGTCACTTTAAAAAGAGCTCCAATCAACTTGTATGAAAAACTTCAAGTTTCTAAACCAAAAATCCCAGAAATTGTTGAAGTTTTCATAAGACCTGCTAGTTCTATAACAAGTTCTGACAATTTGCAAAGACCAAACTCTAAAAAGTCAGATGAGAAAATTTCTGAGTCTAAAACAGAAAAGTCAGTTGTTTCAGAAGAAAAGGTTAAGAAAGAAGTTTCTAAACCAACAGATGAGAAGCCAAAATACAATGATACTAAATTCAAGTAAGATTCTTTAAATGTCAGCTACAAAAATAAACTACCAAGTTTTTCATATCATGACATTGAGAGCATATTTGACACAAGTAAAAATTCTGAAACAATCAACCAGAAGTCTGAAACTTCTAGTCAGGATTCCGAACTTTGTAGTCAGAACTCTGAGTCTAAAGATAAGACATCTGAGTCTGTAAATCAGAACTCTGACTCAGATAGTCAGAAGTCTGATTCAACTGGATTTTCTGAAACAAAGTCAGATGAATTTTTAGAACTTGAAAAGAGGTTTAATCTTGTGAGTCAAGAACTTGAGGACTTAAGGAAAGCTTATGATGAACTTGAAAATGATTACTGTGAGGTGGATATTAAACTTGAAGAAGCTTTGAAAGAAAAGAATATTTTTATTCAGAAAATAACAGAGCTTGAAAAACTGAAGACTGAGTATGATCTTTTTAAAATTAATGCTCTAAAAGAAAATGATAAATTCTTTAATGAATCAAGTACATATGAAAAAGGTGAATCATCTAATTCTTCTAACAAAAAGGAGTTGAATTTTTCAGAAAAAGAAGAAAGCAAAAGGAAAGATGGTGTGAAAAGAACTTCTGAGATGAATGAAGAGGTTCCTGCAACTGTACCAAAGCACATAGTTATTGTGATAAATGTACTTGTACTTTGAAAAACAGCAATAAAAATGAAAAAGCTTATGGTACAGATCTGTTGTTACTTGCAAAGAAAAATCTTAGTTGTGTTCGTTGTAAAAGTAACTCTTTTCAGTATTCTCAGAAATGTCCAATCACAATAACATCTGTTTCTTTCATAAGAAAAGATATTCAGAAAACAGAAAAGAAGAATGTTTCTGTTCCTCAGAATACAGAAAAGAAGAAAGTTTCTGTTCCTCAGACTCAGAAGAAAGAAAAGATAAAAGAAAAGAAAGTTGAAAATATTGCAAAACCAAAAGTTACAACTTTCAAAAAGAATTTGAACAAGTTTGTAAGCAGAAAATGTTCTTACTTCATAAAAGTTCAAGGAAAGTGGTGTTTGAAGAAAGATTTTGAGTGGAGAGTAAAAGGTACTAATGTTAAATCCAATGATAAAGCTAACAAAGATGGACCCATTCCAAAATGGGTACCTAAAATTAACAGATCCTTTTGCAGGGCTGTCATGTGTGGTTTTTAGATTCAGGAGCTTCAAGACACATGACAGGTCAGAAGTCTTTTCTATCAAACTTCACAGAAAAGGCTGGAGGAGCAGTAAACTTTGGAAATAACAGCAAAGGACAAGTCAAAGGTTATGGGGATTTAACTAAAGGGGATCTGACTATCCAAAAGGTTTTCTATGTTGAAGGATTACAGCATAATCTTTTCAGCATAAGTCAGTTTTTAGACAGTCTTTGTCAAATCAAGTTTCAAATAACAGGTTGCATGATTTTAACTGAAAATGATGTTAAAGTCTTCTGGGCCAAAAGACATATGGACTTATTTGTAGTTAATTTTTCAAAATTGAAAACATTAAATACAGTTTGTCTTTTATCAATGTCAACTGCAAATGAATGCTGGCTTTGGCACAGAAGATGTTCTCAACTAAATTTCAAAGATCTTAATAATCTTGTTGCAAAACATCTGGTTAAAGGTTTACCAAAGCTTAAATTTGAAAAAGAATCACTATGCCTAGCTTGTGAAATGGGCAAGATGAAAAATAGTTCTCACAAATTAAAAATGGACTCATCTTGCAAAGCACCATTTGAAATGATTCATACTGATCTTTGTGGTCCAATTTCAGTTCAATCTATGGGAGGAAAGAAATATATGCTTGTGATTGTTGATGAATTCTCCAGATACACATGGGTTGAGTTCCTAAGAGCTAAGTCAGAAGCTGCTACTACATTGATAAATTTTATCAAAAGGATTCAAGTTCTCTTACAACTTCCAGTTCAGAAAATCAGAAGTGATAATGGAACAGAGTTCAGAAATGAGACTCTTCAGAATTTTTTAGAAAGTTCTGGGATTTCTCACAATTTTTCTGCTGTCAGAACTCCTCAACAAAATGGTGTTGTTGAAAGGAAAAATAGAACTCTAGTTGAAGCTGCGAGAACAATGCTGGCTTATGCAAATCTTCCTACCTTCCTATGGGCTGAAGCAATTGCAACTGCTTGTTTTACACAGAATAGAACTTTAATCAATAAGAGATTAAATAAGACTGCTTATGAACTGATAAATAAAAGAAAACCATTAATCAAATTCTTTCATGTTTTTGGTTGCAGGTGCTATATTCTTAGAGACAGAGAAAATCTTGCCAAATTCGATAAAAAGGCAGATGAAGGATACTTTGTGGGTTATTCTTTAACTTCCAAAGCATTCAGAATTTACAATAGAAGAACCAAGAGGATGATGGAGAACATAAATGTAACTTTTGATGAAGCCAGAAACAGGACTTCTGAACAAGACAGTTCAGAACTCATGCAGAACAAGACAAAAATGACTTCTGATACAAATTCTAATCCTATTTGTTTAGAACTCAATTTACGGTTTAAGGATGCTTTTAGTGAACTAATTTCTGATTCTTATGCAGAATATAAAAACCCAAAGATGGTCAAAAAGATGAAAAATAAGACTCCAGAAATAGTTCAATCAACTGTAATTTCTGACAAAAGTCCATCAGAGGAATGTCCAAATCTAATAAATACAAGTGGTGGAAATTCCGAACCTTGTAATCAGAATTCTGATTCTTGTACTCAGAACTCTGAACAAGTCACTCAGAATTCTGAATTCATTGCTCAGAACCCAAACTTGGATGCAACTCCTACTCATACATCAGAACAAGGGGACAGTTCAGAATTACAAGCAATCATTGATGAGAATGATGCAAACAACAATTATTCAGAGATTGATGTACTCCCTAGTGCTAATAAATGGACTAAAAATCATCCTATTCATCAAGTAATAGGTGATCCATCAGCAGGAGTAAAGACCAGATCAGCTACAGCAAATGAAACAATGTTTGCTGGTTTCTTAAGTGTGATTGAACCAAATAAAGCTAATGAAGCCCTAGAGGATCCAGACTGGATTTCAGCAATGCAAGAGGAATTGCTCCAATTTGAAAGAAATAAAGGTTAGAGACTCATTCCAAAGCCTGAAGGTAAATCTATTATTGAAACTAAATGGGTGTTCAGAAACAAAAAGGATGAATCAGGTGTTGTCATCAGAAACAAGGCAAGATCGGTTGCTAAGGGATACTGTCAACAAGAGGGAATTGATTATGATGAGACATTTGCACCAGTGGCAAGAATAGAGGCAATCAGAATATTTTTGGCCTATGCTGCACACAAAAATTTCAAGGTGTATCAGATGGATGTCAAATCAGCCTTTCTAAATGGCAAACTTAATGAAGAGGTGTATGTTCATCAACCTGAAGGTTTTGTTGATCCAGAATTCCCTGATCATGTTTATATTTTAGACAAAGCTTTATATGGTCTAAAACAAGCACCACGAGCCTGGTATGACACTCTTACTAAACACTTGTTAGGTTCAGGGTTCAAGAAAGGTAAGATTGACACAACTTTGTTTTTAAAGAAACATGGTGATGATTTAATTCTGATTCGGATTTATGTTGATGACATAATATTTGGTTCTACCAGTCCAGAATTATGTGATAATTTTTCAAAAATCATGTCATCTGAATTTGAAATTAGCATGATGGGTGAGCTGAATTTTTTTCCTTGGTCTTCAAGTCAAACAATTACCAAAAGGTATTTTTATAAATCAAGGAAAATATGTCAGAGACATTCTGAAAAAGTTCAAAATGTCTGATTGTGCTTCTATGAGAACACCTATGGCAACTAACATAAAGTTAGATGCTGATCTCAAAGGTGTTTCAGCAGATATCAAACTCTATAGAGGCATGATTGGATCATTACTTTATCTTACTGCAAGTAGACCAGATATCATGTTTTCTACCTGTTTCTGTGCTAGATTTCAATCTAACCCAAAAGAATCGCATATGTTGGCTGTCAAAAGAATTTTAAGATATCTCAAAGGAACACCTGATATAGGTTTATGGTATCCAAAAGAAACTGACTTCAAATTGACTGTTTTCACTGATGCTGATCATGCAGGAAGTAGGTTGGACAGAAAGAGTACATCTGGCGCTTGTCACTTTTTGGGAGATAAAATAGTGAGTTGGGCATCAAAGAAGCAGAATTGTGTGTCCACTTCAACTGCTGAAGCAGAGTATGTTGCTGCTGCTGCTTCATGCTCTCAAACATTGTGGATGAGAACACAACTCATGGACTATGGATATCGTCTTAACAAGATTCCCATCTATTGTGACTCAGAAAGTGCAATTGCCATTACTCAGAACCCTGTTCAACATTCAAAGACTAAGCATATAGATGTGAGGTATCATTTTATAAAGGACTATGTGGAAAAAGGAACTATAGAGATGCACTTTGTGCATACAAAGTATCAATTGGCTGACTTGTTCACAAAGCCACTTGATCACAAAAGGTTCTCTTTTCTCATATGTAAAATAGGAATGCTTAATCTGACTAATTGAAAATATTTGTTTTTCTTAAAAATGCTAAATTTTTCTAAGTAAAATTTTCTGAGTAGTGTACTCAGAACTCTGAGTCTTAAGTTCAGAACTTCAGAGTACTGAGATCAAAACTTCTAAGTCTTGAGTTCAGAACTTCTGAGTCTTGAGATCAGAACTTCTGAGTCTTAAGGTCAGAGATTCTGAGTCAATACTTCAGCAATCTAACTTTCAAAAATTTATTTTTGAGAAATACAAATACTTCAACTGTGTGGATTATGCTTCTTCTATTATCTTTTTATCTCATCTTTATGTATCATAAATAGTCAAATGCATGCTCAAGTCAAGGGGGAGCATCAAAAAAAATTTTTGTTTGGAAATTATTTTGTGATGCTTAAAAAGGTTTGTGTTCATTTCTTATCTCTGATCATTCTAAGAAGAACAAGCTTTTAATGATAAATATTTTTTGTTGTTGTTCAAACTATATCTGAATTAAAAAATTTCATATTCAGATATAAGATTTTAAATGATTTTTTAAAAAAAATCATCATGATATGAACAGAATTTTGATGATAAAAAGTGTTTTTATCTGTTCAAACCTCTTCTGAATAATCAAAATGTTTTATATTTGTCAGAAGTTGATTTTAAATGACATTTTGGTTACAAGGCAAAATTCAGAACATGGAATCAGAACTCTGAGTAGAACAATCAGATATCTGATAAAGGAAAGTCAAAACATCTGAGCGTGTTATTCAGATCTTTGACTTGAGTCAAAATTCTATCCACTAACACGTGTCAGCTTCATATTTGTTTGATTATGCCACGCATTTCATTTAAATCCTCTGTGGCATTTCAAATGTGTTGACTCCGTTATAACATTGATTTCGCTTTTCCGTTAAACCTTTCAACTTCGCGGATTTTAAATAGGTCTTAAAATCCCTATTTCAAATCTTTTCAAATTCCAGAGCGAAAAGTGAGATACGAATCAAATCCAGAGTTCTTTGAGTTTGTTTTCTTCTTAAATCATGTCTGGAATACGAAGGAGTGGTCCAATTTCGCTACATTCTACAAAATCGATAATGGATTCATCTGATTCGGATAATGATGAAGTACAGAATAGAGCTGTAGAGGAAGAGGCAATAAGAAATGATAAAGAAGATGAACAAATGGATGAATCAGAAGGAAATGCAGATGAGGTAAACATTAATATTGAACATGAACAGAGTGCTGCAGGGTCGATTATGTTAGATAGACCTATTTTCGTGGAAAGGGCTGTTCCTGAGAGTGAATGATTGAAATTTTCTGAAAATAATTGTGTTATATTGTTTGAGGAAAGTTGGTTTAAACCTGAACACAGGATTATCATGGAGTTATTCAAACATCATCCTTATAGAAAATGGTTTACAAGAAGCAAAAATGTTCCTGTTCAGTACATACAACAATGGTGGAAACATCTGAGGTTAGAAGATAATAAGTTTGTGTCTGAAATTGGAGGAGTGACATTTGCCTTATCTATCTCTGCACTAAGAGAAATGCTGAATCTACCAGAGAAAGATTGTGACAACTGTCAAATTCACATCTCAGGTTAGAACTGTTTTTCTACTCAGAGTTCTGATTCCATATCTGATAAAGGAAAGTCAAAACATCTGAGCGTGTTATTCACATCTTTGACTTGAGTCAAAATTCTATCCACTAACACGTGTCAGCTTCATATTTGTTTGATTATGCCACGCATTTCATTTAAATCCTCTGTGGCATTTCAAATGTGTTGACTCCGTTATAACATTGATTTCGCTTTTCCGTTAAACCTTTCAACTTCGCGGATTTTAAATAGGTCTTAAAATCCCTATTTCAAATCTTTTCAAATTCCAGAGCGAAAAGTGAGATAAGAATCAAATCCAGAGTTCTTTGAGTTTATTTTCTTCTTAAATCATGTCTGGAATACGAAGGAGTGGTCCAATTTCGCTACATTCTACAAAATCGATAATGGATTCATCTGATTCGGATAATGATGAAGTACAGAATAGAGTTGTAGAGGAAGAGGCAATAAGAAATGATAAAGACGATGAACAAATGGATGAATCAGAAGGAAATGCAGATGAGGTAAACATTAATATTGAACATGAACAGAGTGCTGCAGGGTCGATTATGTCAGATAGACCTATTTTCGTGGAAAGGGCTGTTCCTGAGAGTGAATGGTTGAAATTGTCTGAAAATAATTGTGTTATATTGTTTGAGGAAAGTTGATTTAAACCTGAACACAGAATTATCATGGAGTTATTCAAACATCATCCTTATAGAAAATGGTTTACAAGAAGCAAAAATGTTCCTGTTCAGTACATACAACAATGGTGGAAACATCTGAGGTTAGAAGATAATAAGTTTGTGTCTGAAATTGAAGGAGTGACATTTGCCTTATCTATCTCTGCACTAAGAGAAATGCTGAATCTACCAGAGAAAGATTGTGACAACTGTCAAATTCACATCTCAGGTTAGAACTGTTTTGGATACCTCTTTTTTTTATGGCATAGTTTACACAGTGCAATTTTAGCAGTAAACCCGGTACAATAGGAAAAAGTTGAGAAATTTTGTCTAAGAAATCCTTGAATTAGGAAATTATCCATAAATCTTATAAAATGCCAACCTAAAATATTTATATACTACAAGTATTTATGTAATTGATAATTTATATATTTCAATCATATTATATATGAAAGTACTTTGTTTTATAATTACTTGGTATTTTAAGTTTAGGAGAATACAAGTATTTTTATATTTAACCAATAATACAACATTTATCTTTAGTATTTATATTTTTTTTATTAATACCCCCCCCCCCCCATGTGAAATCCCCCCCCCCCCCCCCTCTCTCCCTATTTCTATAAAATAAACCTTACATTTCATTTTTGAATCATTTCTTTTACTTGCATTTTCTCTCAAGTATCATCCCTCTCTCTCTCCACCTTCAAATCTTCATATCTTCATCTTCAAACCTTCAAACCTTCATCACAACTCCAGCCCCTAACCTCTTATACTACAAGAGTCCAAGGCAATCTAAGGTAAACATAAGTGTGTTGGGTAAAATCCACACACATTCTTTTAAGTCTTTTTCATATTCTTGCATTTTTAAAAGTATGATCTTCATCTTTTTGTTTCACTTTCTTCACATCTTTTAAAATCATCTTTATGGGTCTTAATGTTTGTAGATTTACCATCATAACTGTTAGGACACTGAAGTTGTCCTTTATAATAGAAAGTTTTGTAAAGCAATAGCTGTGTTAAAGGGCTTATGCTTAATTGTTGTAGCAAGTGATGAAGACTATAAATAGGTCTTTACTTGTAGTTTGTAAGAAGTGAATTCATTAATACAAGATGTAGATCTCTAATCACTTTGTGTTCTCTCTAGGTTAGATTTCCTTTTCAATAAAGTTCTTCATCATCTTGTTACACAATACTTGGATTGTATGAAGATCATGGACCTAACAATAACATCTTTTGTTAGTAAAAGATGGCGAATCCAAAATCAAACCAAAGTTAAGATCAAAGATGAACATTATAAACACATGCATGTAGTGATCTTGAGAGATCCATCATTTTTGTTCAAGAGTCTTATGAATGTACCTTTGAAAATCATTAAAAACACATTTAAACCCACATGCATGAGCTCAAAATACTGAATTTTTAGTTGCATGTTGATGTTCTTGGCAAGAACATCAACAATCTTCAAATTGGGCCTTTTGCAAAAGTGTTCAAAGTTTGAGTTGATGGTTGTTTTGAATGCATTTTAAATAGATCATAAATGTGTTTGGAACTGAAAATATTTGTATGGATGAGAGTCAAATCGGATTTTTGCATGCAAAGGAATAAGAATTTTGGTTTAAAAGTCTAGTTGGGTGCACATGCACAAGGTGTTGATTGGACAGCTTGCTGCCAGAAATTACACCTCACTTCAAAGAGTCATATCTCACTCATTTTAACTCCAAATGGAGTGATTCTTTTTCAGGAATTCATTTTAGTGTGTTAAGATTCAAACTCAAGTGGTTTCATTTAAAAACCCAAAGATTTCATTTATCAAACAGTCCTCACAAAATCCGAATGCAAACAGCAAAGTATTCTGTCGGATTTTACGTCGTGTATTATTTCATGTGCTTATACTTCTCCAAAAATTATGAAACTGGTGTCAAAAGTTTCCTAACTCATTGAACTTAATGGACATAAAATTTCATGATTTAATTATACCTGGAAGTTACGAAAAGTTGAACACAAAGTGACATCAAATTCTGGACAGTAAAGGACAATTTATTATTTATTATAAGAACTATTTCTAATCCCATTTCATCATTTCATGATGAAATAGTGGAGTATATAAGTATATCTTTTATTTATGCAATTTATTTATGTCTTTTATTTATGCATTTTATTTATTCTTTATCCCTTTTCATCTTTATGATGAAATTGTGGAAGGTTTATATATATAATATATTTATATATATTTATGCATTTTATTCTTGATCCCATTTCATCATTTTATGATGAAATAGTGGAGTATAAATATATATTATGTCTATATATTTATACATTTAAATATTTGTCATTTCGCTTACGACCCCTAATTTTATCATCGTTACGATAAAATTTCGGTTTATACATATATACGTACTATATATGTTTATGTTCTTTAAAACCCTTTTCGTTACTTATTGGGACGAATTTGTAGAAACTTTAATCTAAGAGAACAATGTGTACGTTTATTAAGATATAATATTAAAACACAACAAGGCATTTTATGATGATTTGGATAATTAGTACCGAACCTTCGAGATTGAGAACTCACTAGTGACCTTACGTTCATAGGTTTGAAGTAGGATCATCTCGGAGTATTTGTGGGAGATTCCTGGATTCTATCACGTATCATGTGAGTATTCACAGCCCCTTTTTCAATGTTTTACATATTTTGGGGTGAAAAGCATGTGGTTACTACAACTATTTTACACACCGATTATTTCGTCTTCTTGAAAACACGAAGCTTGCTTATTTATGCTCTATGGTATCTATGTTATTGCAAATGTTGTAAGTTTGAGTTTCTTTTGCTATCATGTATAAAGTCCCCGTTCACGTATACGTTACCCGTTTAACTCACTAGTGTGAGCCGTTGGTAATTATGAATAACGTTATTTGGGTTGACACCCCCACTCACAAGTAGCACTTGTTTGAGTGCATAATTATTGTTGTATTGCGTAATGTTGGTGATAGAACATGCGCGTATGTGGAATGATTCCACCGTTGTGGTAGGGGCAAATTATGTCGGTATAGGTCGGGTAACGGGCTCAATAACTTAGCATTTTACATATGATTACCTCGAGCAAGTGGTTTTATAACCGTATTATTTTATCCCATGTGTGGATTTAAACTATTTTGTGATGGCAAACAATGTTATACTCATTAAACCTGTGATCTCTCCAACTAGTGCATTAGTTGACACTCTCATTTGCATGCTTTTCAGGAGAACGTCTTTAAGGTTGGAACTTAGGAAGGCTACACGTGATGAAGCTTTTCTTTACTATCTTTAAATTTCATGTTCATTTCCCTTCCATAAAAACAATTGTAAAAGACAAGGTTTGACCTTTGAATGTATTTCGATGGTTGTTGTGATCTTGTAACTTTTGCTATGAAACTTGAGCTGCACATTCCGTGTTTCCGCTTTAGCGGGGTGTGACAGATTTGGTATCAGAGCTAAAGGTTATAGAGAATACCGGTTTTCCTTTGGAAAACTGCAACTATAACCAAAAACGGGAATGAACATTTAAATTGCTAAACATGTTGCTAGTATAACTGGTTCGGGTATTACATCATCGGTCTTTAATTAAACAAAGCCTGATCACCTATGTTTAATTAAAGAAAGAGTAATGCGAGACCGGAAATGGATATACTAGGAATATGTGTGTTTTCACACTTGATGCTTCACGTTGTATGCCTAGTAGGAGCGTAGTTATTGCCTATAGTGTGCAATAGTTTAGTACGCTTAGTCTTTATCTTGCGCGGTAGTAATGTTATACACTCTTACTTCAGTATCACTATGTCAACACCCTCATCACACTCTTACTTCAGCAATACTATGTCATCGTCATCATCATCAAGCTCACAACCTTCCTACACGCCATCAAGTGAGCGTACGTCTGACGTGGAACGAGACCCGTACGATGGGCCGAGGATACCTCCGACTGTGATTCCTCCACAACCCATCCCGGTAGTGATACAACCCAATCCTAGGGGTCCACGTACGAGGCAAACCGCTAGGAAGAGTGTGCCTAAACCTAGACGAGTGTCTTTTAGGTCTGATCAGCGAGACGCACCGGAACCCTCACGGGTGATCGAGGGAGTGCCGATTAGTCGAGCGCCTGGCATGACTTGGACCGAAGAGCAACGCTTTAGGGCCGTGGCAATGGACTTGCACGGATGTCAAACAAGAGTCAGTCATCAGAGTCAAGTGATAACCGAGCTAGTGGAATTAAGCCACCTTTTGACCAACATGTCATCCGAAGCCGTGAGCGGAGCGAAACTAGCTCGGAGGATAGCTTTACGAGCCGAGATAATGAGCATAGTAGTAGTGATGCTGTTGACGCTATTGGTGTTATGGGTTTCGATTGAAGTGTATTGGGGCGGATATTGACGTGGACGGTGGAAAAAATTCGGAAATTAAACTTTTTAATTTCTAGTTGTTTCAATCTTAAATTTCAGTTTGTAATTCTATACTGATGTGCGATACACATCAGAAATTTTGTAAGTAATCGTCTATTATTAATGACTTCAATGAAAAGGCATTTTTATGTTTTAATTATATATGTGAAACGTGCAATACTTATTCAATTATTTTCCCAACACTTCGAAACTTCAAATGTATTCTTTACAAAAACATCCGCCGTTAATTACTCAAATTTTTAATCAACTCGATTTTTGCAATTGTGTTTTAGAAAAAATGCCACCACGAAGATCCACACGGCACACGGGAGGAAATCCTGATCCGAACCCCGATATCGCCCAACTCATAGCTCAAGGTATCCAAGAGGCGATACCTAACATCATAGCTCAAGTTACCGCGGGTATTAATGAGAGTCAAAGAAATGTTAATATAGGAGGAGGAACTCCTAATAACACTCAAGACAATAGGGGATGTAGCTACAAGACATTCATGACTTGTAAGCCCAAGGAGTTTCATGGAACGGAAGGTGCTATAGGACTACTCTCAGGGTTTGATAGTATGGAGTCAGTACTTCATATCTGTAAGTGCTCGGAAGATCGTATGGTAGAGTATGCGGCCTGTCAATTGCAAAAGCGAGCTCTAACTTGGTGGAATATTCAAGTGCAAACCCGTGGAAGGGAAGATGCGTACAAACTGACCTGGACTGAGTTCAAGGAATTGCTCATGGAGGAATACTGTCCCAAGAGCGAAGTTCAGAAATTGGAAGCTGAACTTTGGGATCTTACTATGGTTGGTTCAGGCATAGATCGCTACACCGCTCGTTTTCACGAACTTGCGAAGTTAGTACCTCACATGGTCACCCCGGAGAGCAAGCGGATCGACCGATATCTGTATGGATTAACCCCGGAAATCAGAGGAATGGTAAAGTCATCAAGTCCGACCACGATCCAAGCCGCCGTAGCCTTAGCAACTAGTTTGACCCATGATGCGGCCAGAGCAGGAACTCTAACTCAGAAAGGAGTCGGTATTAAGAGAAGGCCGGAAAATCAGTCAGGAAAAGCAATTAGAAGTAGTTCAAGTGGGAACAAGAAAGTAGTGGGAAATTTTGGGATGAATGCTAAGGAAGTAGGATGTTACGATAGGCCTCAACCAAAGTGTAACCAATGTAGTTCACATCACGAGGGGGCCTGTCTCATCTGTAACATCTGTAAGCAAAAAGGTCATTTAGCCCGATTTTGTAAGACGGTGAAGAATGTGAAAGAGGAAGGAAGAGTATGCTTTGAGTGCGGAAGTCCGGATCACTTCCGAAATGTGTGCCCAAGGCTGAAAAGAGGACCAAACAATAACAACGCTGGGTATCAAGCAAGGCAAGCCAATCAGGGAAACCAAGGAGGACAAGCTCGAGGAAGGGCATTTGTCATAGGAGCAGAAGAAGCACGTCGAGACCCCAATGTAGTGACAGGTACGTTTCTTCTAAACAATTATTATGCATCCGTATTATTCGACACGGGTGCCGATAAGAGTTTTGTTTCGTTAGATTTTAGGCCTTTGATCAATCTAGAATCTAAGAAAATGCCGAATGCTTATATTGTTGAGGTTGCTAATGGATTTGAATTAGAAGCTAAGGATGTAATCTTAGGTTGTACTTTGAATTTAGCGGATAAACTGTTTAGTGTTGATCTTATTCCAATTGAATTGGGGAGTTTTGATGTAGTAATAGGCATGGATTGGTTGTCTAAGCACCGAGCTGAGGTTAGTTGTTTTGAAAAGACGGTTAGGTTACCATTACAAGGCGGAGAAACCTTAGTCGTTCAAGGAGATAGAGTTGGAAGGAATCTGAAGATAGTATCATGTATGAAGGTCCATAAGTATTTGAGGAAGAAGTATGTTGCGTTCTTGGCGCAAGTAATTGAGAAGAAGTCTGAGGAGAGGCGAGTCCAAGATATTCCTGTGGTGAAGGATCACCCAGAAGTATTTCCGGACGATTTTCCTGGACTTCCACCATTTAGACAAGTCGAATTTCAGATTGATCTTGTACCCGGAGCGGCGCCCGTAGCTAAGGCCCCGTATCGCCTAGCACCTGCGGAAATGCAAGAGTTATCGAATCAACTTCAAGAACTTTTGGATAAGGGATTTATTCGACCGAGTTCATCACCCTGGGGAGCACCGATTCTTTTTGTCAAGAAAAAGGATGGAGCATTCCGAATGTGTATCGATTATAGGGAGCTTAATAAGTTAACAATCAAGAACCGATATCCTCTCCCTCGAATAGACGATATGTTCGACCAGTTGCAAGGTGCAACTTACTTTTCTAAAATTGATCTTCGACCGGGATATCATCAGTTGAGGGTCCGAGAGGAAGATATTCCTAAGACAGCTTTTAGAACTCGCTATGGACACTACGAGTTTTTAGTTATGCCATTTGGATTGACGAATGCGCCAGCTGTGTTTATGGATCTAATGAATAGAGTATGTAGGCCATATCTTGATAAGTTCGTGATTGTGTTCATCGATGACCTATTAATCTATTCTCAGAGTAAGAAGGATCACGAGCAGCATCTAAAAGTGATTTTAGAACTTCTTAAGGAACAGAAGTTATATGCCAAATTCTCTAAGTGCGAATTTTGGATTCGGGAGGTACATTTCTTAGGTCACGTAATCGGGGAGAAAGGGATTCACGTGGACCCGGCTAAAGTGGAAGCCATTAAGAAATGGGAAGCCCCAAGGACTCCAACGAAAATTCGCCAATTTCTAGGCTTGGCAGGGTATTATCGACGTTTTATCGAGAATTTCTCTATGATCGCTAAACCCCTTACCACATTAACCCAAAAGGAGAAGGAATTCGTTTGGGGAGTTCCACAAGAAGAAGCATTTCAACTTCTGAAGAAAAAGTTGCGCAATGCACCGATTTTAGCTTTACCGGAAGGAACGGAGAATTTTGTAGTGTATTGTGACGCATCACATCAAGGATTAGGTTGCGTATTGATGCAAAATGATAAGGTGATAGCATATGCCTCGAGACAATTAAAAGTTCACGAAAAGAACTATACCACACGCGATTTGGAACTCGGAGCTGTGGTATTCGCTCTGAAGATATGGAGACATTATCTATATGGTACCAAGTGTACTATTTTCACCGATCATAAAAGTCTTCAACACATCTTTGATCAAAAGATGCTGAACATGAGGCAAAGAAGATGGGTAGAACTGCTAAGCGATTACGATTGCGAGATACGTTACCACCCAGGTAAGGCCAACGTGGTAGCCGATGCCTTGAGTAGGAAAGAAAGGGTAAAACCTTCACGAGTCCGAGCGTTAGGAGCACTGGTTCAAACAAGTTTGAAAACCCGAATTTTTGAAGCTCAGATCGAAGCATTGAAATCTGAAAACCTGAAGGAAGAGACTCTTCATGGTTTAGAGTCTAGTTTTGAAACTAAGATTGATGGAGTACGTTACTTTAAAGGCAGAGTATGGATCCCAAAGGCTGATAACCTACGGGAAATGATTTTAGAGGAGGCTCATAAATCGAAGTATTCAATTCACCCAGGAGCGGACAAGATGTATAAGGATTTAAGGGAATACTATTGGTGGCCAGGAATGAAGAAGGATATTGCCATATATGTAGGAAAATGCGTAACGTGTGCAAAAGTCAAGGCAGTTTATCAAAAGCCATCGGGACTGTTACAACAACCGGAGATTCCCCAGTGGAAATGGGAACAAATCACTATGGATTTCATAACCAAACTCCCAAGAACTGCCAAAGGGCATGACACGATTTGGGTTATAGTAGATCGATTTACGAAGTCCGCACATTTCTTACCTATTCGGGAAAATTATAAGATGGAAAAGCTTGCCCAAATCTATATCAAGGAGATCGTTATGCGGCATGGAGTTCCAATTTCCATTATATCGGATAGAGATAGTCGTTTTACATCTCGATTTTGGCAATCACTCCAAAAAGCATTAGGAAAGCAGTTAAACTTAAGCACGGCTTATCATCCTCAAACGGATGGTCAGAGTGAACGGACCATTCAGACGTTGGAGGACATGCTTCGGGCATGTGTAATAGATTTTGGAGGAAGTTGGGATAACCACTTGCCGTTATCATACAACAATAGCTATCATACTAGTATTCAGTGTGCACCATATGAGGCTCTATACAGTCGCAAGTGTCGATCACCTCTTTGTTGGTTGGAAATTGGGGATAGACAACTATCTAGTCCGGACATTGTTCAAGAAACCACCGACAAGATTGTAGTTATCAGAGATAGGCTTAAAGCAGCTCAAGATCGTCAAAAGAGCTATGCGGACAATCGAAGAAAGCCTCTAGAATTTCAAATTGGTGATAGAGTCTTTTTAAAAGTATCCCCTTGGAAGGGAACAGTTCGTTTTGGGAAAAGAGGAAAGTTGAGTCCACGGTATGTTGGACCATTTAAGATCACGGAAAGAATTGGACCGGTAGCTTATAAACTGGATTTGCCAATGGAGTTAAGTGCTATTCACAACACATTTCACGTATCGAACCTTAAAAAGTGTTTAGCTGATGAAGCAGTAACCGTGCCTTGGGAAGATGTCCAAATCAACAATAAACTGCACATCGTAGAAGAACCAATGGAAATACTCGATAGGGAAGTCAAGCGTCTTAAGAGGAGCAAAACCCCTATAGTAAAAGTCCATTGGAACACAAGGCGTGGTCCTGAATACACTTGGGAGCGGGAGGATTACATGTTACAAAAGTATCCTCACCTCTTCGCAAGCAAACCTGATAACGCTAGTAACACTTGAATTCACATCTCAGGTTAGAACTGTTTTGGATACCTCTTTTTTTATGGCATAGTTTACACAGTGCAATTTTAGCAGTAAACCCGGTACAATAGGAAAAATTGAGAAATTTTGCCTAAGAAATCCTTGAATTAGGAAATTATCCATAAATCTCATAAAATGCCAACCTAAAATATTTATATACTACAAGTATTTATGCAACTGATAATTTATATATTTCAATCATATTATATATGAAAGTACTTTGTTTTATAATTACTTGGTATTTTAAGTTTAGGAGAATACAAGTATTTTTATATTTAACCAATAATACAACATTTATCTTTAGTATTTATATTTTTTTTATTAATAAACCCCCCCCATGTGAAATCCGCCCCCCCCCCCCCTCTCTCCCTATTTATATAAAATAAACCTTACATTTCATTTTTGAATCATTTCTTTTACTTGCATTTTCTCTCAAGTATCATCCCTCTCTCTCTCCAACTTCAAATCTTCATATCTTCATCTTCAAACCTTCAAACCTTCATCACAACTCCAGCCCCTAAACTCTTATACTACAAGAGTCCAAGGCAATCTAAGGTAAACATAAGTGTGTTGGGTAAAATCCACACACATTCTTATAAGTCTTTTTCATATTCTTGCATTTTTAAAAGTATGATCTTCATCTTTTTGTTTCACTTTCTTCACATCTTTTAAAATCATCTTTATGGGTCTTAATGTTTGTAGATTTACCATCATAACATCTTTTGTTAGTAAAAGATGGCGATTCCAAAATCAAACCAAAGTTAAGATCAAAGATGAACATTATAAACACATGCATGTAGTGATCTTGAGAGATCCATCATTTTTGTTCAAGAGTCTTATGAATGTACCTTTGAAAATCATTAAAAACACATTTAAACCCACATGCATGAGCTCAAAATACTGAATTTTTAGTTGCATGTTGATGTTCTTGGCAAGAACATCAACAATCTTCAAATTGGGCCTTTTGCAAAAGTGTTCAAAGTTTGAGTTGATGGTTGTTTTGCATGCATTTTAAATAGATCATAAATGTGTTTGGAACTGAAAATATTTGTATGGATGAGAGTCAAATCGGATTTTTGCATGCAAATGAATAAGAATTTTGGTTTAAAAGTCTAGTTGGGTGCACATGCACAAGGTGTTGATTGGACAGCTTGCTGCCAGAAATTACACCTCACTTCAAAGAGTGAAAACACGATTATTGGTTACTACAACTATTTTACACACCGATTATTTCGTCTTCTTGAAAACACGAAGCTTGCTTATTTATGCTCTATGGTATCTATGTTATTGCAAATGTTGTAAGTTTGAGTTTCTTTTGCTATCATGTATAAAGTCCCCGTTCACGTATACGTTACCCGTTTAACTCACGAGTGTGAGCCGTTGGTAATTATGAATAACGTTATTTGGGTTGACACCCCCACTCACAAGTAGCGCTTGTTTGAGTGCATAATTATTGTTGTATTGCGTAATGTTGGTGATAGAACATGCGCGTATGTGGAATGATTCCACCGTTGTGGTAGGGGCAAATTATGTCGGTATAGGTCGGGTAACGGGCTCAATAACTTAGCATTTTACATATGATTACCTCGAGCAAGTGGTTTTATAACCGTATTATTTTATCCCATGTGTGGATTTAAACTATTTTGTGATGGCAAACAATGTTATACTCATTAAACCTGTGATCTCACCAACTAGTGCATTAGTTGACACTCTCATTTGCATGCTTTTCAGGAGAACGTCTTTAACGTTGGAACTTAGGAAGGCTACACGTGATGAAGCTTTTCTTTACTATCTTTAAATTTCATGTTCATTTCCCTTCCATAAAAACAATTGTAAAAGACAAGGTTTGACCTTTGAATGTATTTCGATGGTTGTTGTGATCTTGTAACTTTTGCTATGAAACTTGAGCTGCACATTCCGTGTTTCCGCTTTAGCGGGGTGTGACAAAGATGATGTACAAAGAAGGACAGATTTTGAAGACTCACCCCTAACAGAGGAATTAATAGCAGAATTTATGAAATTGGGATACAATGAAGGATTGAGGACTCTCAGTTTGTTCAGAAGAAACAAATTACCACCTATTTGGGCTTGCTTCTTTCATGTGGTAAATAAATGTTTGTCAGGGAAGAATAGTTCTGCTGATCAAGGTTCTAAACAAATTCTTCAGATCTTTCAGGGCTTAGTGAAGAATAGGCATTATGACTATAATTTAATACTTTGGGAAGACATGAAGAATACATTTGAGAAGAATCAGAAAGCAATTCAGAGGAAAACAAAGGATGCTCCACTGACATACATTCCTTATATAAGGTACTGGCAAATTGTTATTTGGTATGCCATGCAGGAAAACAGCACAATCTCAAGAAGAACAAATGAGGAGCATGGTCCCACATTTTATTTGGGTAAGATGACCTCAGTAACAAGACTTGAAAACTATCCCAATCATAAACTGTTGCCAAAATCACTTAGGAATTATATTCCAAGGGAGAGTGAGATTTTAAAAGTTTATTGCACCTCTATGGGAATTGAAATACCTCAAATCCCTACCCAAGAGGACCAACCTGAGAAGAGAGGTGAGGGGTCTAGTCGAATTAGAGAGGGGGAGGATGTTCAGATGGGTGAACATTCTGAGAGACTTGAGGGGGAAAATTCTGAGAACATGGTTAGACTTAGTGAGGAAAACAGAATGAGAGTGGTGAGGATGGGAGATTGTCAACAGAGGTTCAAACAGAAAGAGATGCCTCTGAACCAGCTAATCTTGGCCAGGTAACCACAAATGCTATTGGTTCACATCTCTTGGTGTCCAATATTGAAACAAACACCATGGACCTAGTGGTGGATCTTGAACAACCCATCCATACCCACTCAGAAGCATTTCAACATGCTACTGTTTCACACAAATCCGGGGAACCATCCCAAACTCATTTGGAGGGAGGTGATAAATCCCAATCTATTTTTCAACACATTGAGTCTGAATATCACAGTCCTATTCATATTGAGCCTGAAATTCCTTCTGACACTTGCACAAATCAGGAATTTCGTATTCCTGAAACAACATTCATAGACATACCTAATGTTGGGTGTCGAGGATTGGATGGAAGTCCTGGTGAGGTGAACATTACAAAAGCCTCATTCAAACGTGCATCTGTTGTACAAGATGACTTTGTGTTATCTACAGGCCATGAACCCTCTGGGCACATGAAAACTGGACCATCTGTTGGTTCAGGTTCACTGTTAGAAACATCTGAATTTGAAAAGATTCAGAAACAAAACAAGGAGATGGGGGAAAAAGTAGAAAATTTGGAGAAGACGGTGGAGGATTTGACTGATGAGATGTCAGATTTGAAAGTTGTGTTGGAGAAAAAGTTGATTTCTGTTGAAACCAAAGTAGATGATGTAAAGAAATCCTTGGATTCTCACAAAAAGGAGATCATGGATATAATGTCTGGTTTTCAAAAAGATATGTTAAAACAAGTGCAAGGTATGCAGGAATCTATACTAAAAGCACTGAGTGTATCATTGGCTTCTACTTCAAAGCCTCTTGATCTTGTTCCTATTGCAGAAGCTGAACCTGAAGTTACTTTTAATCAGAACTTGAAAAGAAAGTTTGATGATAATGAGCCTCATGATCATCAAAAGGGGGAGAAAAGACAGAGGTTAAGTTCTGATGATGACATTGGCATAGAAGATTTTGAGATAACAGATATGCACTTAGCCAGTACAAAAAGTTCAGAAGATCAGACACAAGAAAAGGTAAAGGTAATAACCCAGATAGTTCAGATTGATAGCTCAGATACAGAGGAAATGGAGTTGGAAAGTACAGATGGTGGTGATTCAGATAAAACAGAGGAATTGAACTTAGACACAGAAATGGAAGGAAACTCAGATGAAACTGAAGCTATTGAGGAATCTGTATTAAGATCAGAAAAGACAGTGGAAAGTGAAGTGGTCAACATGTGTAAAGATATTGTGGTGTATAACAAAGAAAATGTGATGAATTCTGAATCAGAAGAAAGGATGTTGAGTGAAGAATTGATCAGAAGAATGCAAAATGAGGTAGTCAGAGCACTTAATATTCAGAAAATTCAACAAGGGTTAAAACTGATAAGGCCTATTGATCTGTTGGGAGAAGAAGATAGAACTGTTGATTATTCTCAGAATTTTAAGCATGAGTTCAGATATAACTATGCTGATGAGATGAACACAGAAGAAGAATATGAGAAACTAGAAGATTACTTTATGCCTTCTGAGTATGTATTCAGAAAACCAATTGAGATTCCCAAGATTGACTTACAGATTTTAGAAGAACCTATCTGTGATTTTATCCTGGAATTAAGTGATGTACCTTTGGCCAGACAATTTCATGATGACATTTTTCCTGAGGAAATGTATGAAAACCTCTACCACACAGAAGGAGAATATGAGCTTTTAGAGAGCAATGTTGATGGTTTCATGGATGAAAGAGCTCAGATGATTTATACAGAAGCCTCAACCAGATTCAGAATTCCTGACTAAAGACTGCATATCCAGAAAAGAATTGAGAAAGTTCTAATGTTCCAACAAGAAGAATTCAATGGTTTGATATTTGTAAGAATGGAAGTACTGAAAGAAAGGAATACAAAGGTTTTCATGTCCAGTTTTGATTTCCACAGACTAACACTTGATGATCAGATCTTTCTAGTCAAGTTCTTTTCTAGTACTAAAGAAGCCTTGATGGAAATTGAATGCAGAAGACTTCTGGGTATCTATGTCAGAAACATGTATTTGTATGATTTTCAACTAGCCATTGAAGAAAGAAAAGAGAAGTGCAATCTGAGGTGTCCAACAAATATTGCAGGATTTGATGTGTGTATGAAGGGATTTGTAAATGAAGGAATGGAATCTGAAGGGTTTGCATATAAAGTTCAAGAGAGACTTGAAATGTTCAAACTGAAAGAACTGGTAAAATATAGTGATGCAACTCTGAGTTGGTTACTGATTGAAATGAAAGTAAGTGCTAAAACTGAAAGAGTGAATTTAAAGAAAAGATGTGTAAACTCTATGAAAAGAAGGTTGAATCTCAGAAGAAAAATCAGAAGTTGTGGTGAATGGCTGCTATCTGAAGTTAATCCCAAGAAGATGTTACATAGTGATTTCGTGTTTCCTGCTGAGTATGAAGTGAATGAAATTTTGTCAGATGAAGTTGAAGAAGTTCAGGACACAACACCTCAGAATGTTCAGATAACTAGTTTTGATCAAGCTGAACAGTCTGAACCCAAAGAAGATGAAATATCCATTGATCTAAATGGATACTTTCTTGAATTTGATCTGCCTGAGTTCTTCAAACCAAAAGAAGTACAATTTTTGGATGTGTATTATGATAGACCTAAGGAGACTCAGATCTGGTTGGCTGAAAAATCAAGATGTCTTGGCAAATCAAAGCAAGCTGTTTATTCAGATTTCTTAATCACAGGAATTAGAGAACTGAAAGTCAAACAATTCAGAAAGATGGAGTACTTATCATTTGAAGTTCTGAGAGAAGATAGCAAGGTTTATTACTTTACTGATGCAGATTTTGAGAAACTATCAGTGGTTGACTTGTACAGATTACACAGCTTTCTATGCTTCAAAGAGTCAAGCAAAGACAGAAATGAAAGGAAGGCAAGAAGTGTGGTGATTGAGGCCATGTTCTACATCTTAAGGTGGCACTGTTATACAGATTTCCAAATAGCTTTGTACTTACAAAAGCCATGTGTTTATCTGGCAAATCCCAACACAGATCATGAACAGAAAAAGGTGTTAAAGACTGGAAGTGTTCACAAATATCCAGATTTGGGAGTATTTTTGAAAAACAAAAGTGGAAAGATCTTCTTCAGAGCAAAGGAAACTGCAAAATATAGTTTTGGAACTTTAAGAATCATAAAGCGTAATTTGGAGAAAAAGATGCTGAAGGTGAAGGAAGCAAATATAATTCAAGAAGTAATCAATCAGCAAGTTGAAATTATTCAAGAAATCATTGTCAAAATTGATAAGAGGCTTAATCTGAGAAATGTGCTACTTCAGAAAATCGTTCCTGCTCTGAAAGACCTGGATGATGCTAAATTCAAGTTTATTTGACAAAAAGGGGGAGATTGTTAGATCTGAAGTTTTGTCAATAAACCAAGTGTTGAAGATCTGATAAGAAGACTCAGATGTTCTGAGTAGAGGAGTCAGAGATCTGAGAAGAGAAGTCAGAGTTCTGAGAGAAAGAGTCAGAAGCTCTGAGAAGCGTTATCAGAAGAATGTTCAGAAGTTCTGAACCACCTGTTCAGAACTTATGACTACATACTTTACTTAGTATTTAGTAAACTAATTAGGACACGTGTTATGTTCTTATTAGTCTTTCTTATTTGTACTGTAGCTTTAACATGTCCGTTGCAGTATAAATAGAATGGTTAGCACTACGTTGCTAACTGATTGATTTTCCCATATATCTTTGTATTCATTCTTTGTAATCTTTGAGATTCTCTCTCTCTCTTAGATCTGTAATTCTGTTCATCATTGAATACAATTGGGCTTGATCATACAACTTCTCAATTACTGTTTTCTATATTGATTGTAAGATTAGATCCTGTACTTTCAAAAACTCTTTTCAAAACAACTTTTCTGAGAATGGCTCCATAACCAAACCTCCTAAGTTTAATGCTAACAACTTTTCTTTGTGGAAGAGCCGCATGATGCTATTCATGGAGGGAGTGGATACTAGATATCCAACCATTCTCAAAGAGGGACCTATCATCCCCAGAGTTTGGGCTCGCTATGAAACGCAGAGGCCTGGTAAAGAAAATTTGGAAAAAGAAATATCTAGTGATTCTGATGAAGAAAAATCCAGTGCTACTAGTCGTTACATCCTCAAAAATCCTAAGAAATATACTGATGAGGAAAAACGCTTGGTCTCTCTCGACTCTAAGCTAAGAGCAATTATTGCACTCTCTCTTCCTGATGAGGTCTATCACTCTCTGGTTAACTTTGAAACTGCCAATAAGATGTGGACCACACTGTGTGTACTGTACGAAGGTACTGTGGATGTAAAGAAATGTAAAAAGATTGGTCTCATTAGAAAATATGAACTCTTTGCTTTTGAAAAAGGAGAATCTCTTCCTAGCTACTATAATCGTTTCAACTTTCTCTTAAATGATCTGAAGTTATTGGGCAGAGTCTATGATAATGAGGAAGTCTTAAGCAAGTTCATGGATTGTCTTCCAGATTTTTGGGAGAATATATGTACTTGCATTAAAACTACCAAGGAAATCTTTCATGCCCTTAACTGTCCTTTATGGAACTCTCTTCAATTTTGAGCAAACAAAGTTACAAAGGGTATCTTTCACCAAAGAGATAAAGAGCTCTTCTATAGCTCTTGTCAGTGAAAGCTCCAAGAAATCTCAAAATGTTCCTAGAATCACCTATCCGTCATCAGACTCTGACAATGACAGCCAAAATAACTCTACCCACCAAACGGAGGCATATCTTAGTGATGCTGATGATGAAGGTGAGGAAATTATGGTTGAACATTTGTCTGAAGAAATGGAAATGATGGCTGGCTCTAAGAACAAATTTCGTCCTTTCATCAAATCCAGAAACTTTAGAAAATCTTCTGCTTCCAAGACTTCATCTGATAAGTCAAATGAAGAGTGCTTTAACTGTGGCAAGAAAGGACACTTTGCATCTGAGTGTAGGAGTAAGCGTGTTACTAAGTCTAGGAACCCATCCTCTGACAAATATTCTTCAAAGAATGAGAAACCCAGAAATAATCCTTTCAAATCAAACTTTTCCAAAAACGATTCCCAATCCTCTTCCTTAGACCATCAAGAGCGCGCTGAGAAGTATAAAGCCAAGTACAAGAAAGAGAAAGAAAGGAGTGAGGGGCTTGAAAGAAAAGGAAAAGGTCTAATGGCAGAAACTCATAACTGGGATGAAGAAGACACCTCTGACAGTGATTCTAACAATATGTGCTTCATGGCCATTTCTGAAGAGATGGAGGATTCTGACAAAACTATCTCTCCAATGGCTCTTGTGTCGACTGGGTGCTCGACAGCTTATGCTCAGGTACATCCTTTTAATGATATGAGTGATAGTGAAAAGATAGATGCGTATGAATCTTTAACTAAAGACTTTTATTCTGTCAAAGATAGCATGAATAGAAAATCTGCTCAAGTGAAAGAACTCAAATCTGAACTTGAAATTTGCATGTCTAAGCTTAAAAAGTTTGAGGAAACCAAAGCTGAGCTTGAGGACTTGAAAACTATAAATCATGTGATTTCAAAAGAAAAGAACTCGCTTTTTAAGGAACTTAAAAAGGAGCAAGAGGTTGTAAGAAAATGGACAGATTCTTCAAAATATCTTGAACAGCTCTTTCAAAGTCAAATCAGTGGAAAGAGCAAATTCGGTCTAGGATTCGGCAAAGTCTATCCTGAAGTTTCTTCCCATGCACTTATTCCTATCTCCAGTGTGTGGGATGATGCATCTGATTCAAGTTCTTGTGATTCCATCTCCTTAAGTTCTTTATATTTGGGTGAAGCTCGAAAATATGGAATATTTATAAAAGCAAAAGAGGCTTCCTCAATTCAATTCATTGAGGAACTTGAATCTGATGAAATTTCAAAACTCATCCCTGATCTCTCAAAAAGATCAACCTTTGATGAAGCCTCATCCTCAAACTCCTCAAAAGTCTCCTTGCTGAAAAAATCAAACCACACCGATGTCAACACTGATGATCCTCCAATACCTCTCCATGAGTTATTAAAGTCTATTCACATAGATGAATACTCTAAACCTAAGCCCTCAAGGATTCCCAAAAGAGAACCTCAAGTTCCCACAAAAGGTTTTTCATCTTCTGACAAAGGGAAATCGGTGGTCGAATCAGTGGCCATTTCCCATCCCAAAAGATTCACTCCAAAGAATTTTTCTGGTAACACTTCTAGTCTTCCTATTCCAATATATGTTCTTTTGAAAAAGTCAAACCCCAAAGAATCATCCAACTCTCCAATCCACAACTCTGACAAAGGAATTCCTGGGTCCAAACCTTCTGCTTTGTTCTCTTCTAACACGGTAATAAAACCTAATGTTAAAAGCCTAAACAGGAAAAGTGGTCATAGTGTTAAAAAGATTTTTATCTATAGAAAATGCTATAACTGTGGTGACACGTTGTCACACCCCGCTAAAGCGGAAACATGGGATGTGCAGCTCAAGTTTCATAGCAAAAGTTACAAGATCACAACAACCATCAAAATACATTCAGAGGTTAAACCTTGTCTTTCACAATTGTTTTTACGGAAGGGAAATGAACATGAAATTTAAAGATTGTAAAGAAAAGCTTCATCACGTGTAGCCTTCCTAAGTTCCAACCTTAAAGACGTTCTCCTGAAAAGCATGTAAATGAGAGTGTCAACTAATGAATAGTTGGTGAGATCACAGGTTTAAATAGTATAACATTGTTGCCATTGCAAAATATGTTGCAACTCCACACAAGGGATAAATAATACGGTTATAAAAACCACTTGTTTGCCATTGCAAAATAGTTTAGATCCACACAAGGGATAAATAAAACGGTTATCAGAACCACTTGTTTGCCATTGCAAAATAGTTTAGATCCACACAAGGGATAAATAAAACGGTTATCAGAACCACTTGCTCGAGGTGATCATATGTAAAATGCTAAGTTATTGAGCCCGTTACCCGACCTATATCGACATAATTTGCCCCTACCACAACGGTGGAATCATTCCACATACGCGCATGTTCTATCACCAACAATACGCAATACAACAATAATTATGCACTCAAACAAGCGCTACTTGTGAGTGGGGGTGTCAACCCAAATAACGTTATTCATAATTACCAACGGCTCACACTCGTGAGTTAAACGGGTAACGTATACGTGAACGGGGACTTTATACATGATAGCAAAAGAAACTCAAACTTACAACATTTGCAACAACATAGATACCATAGAGCATAAATAAGCAAGCTTCGTATTTTCAAGAAAACGAAATAATCGGTGTGTAAAATAGTTGTAGTAACCACATGCTTTTCACCCCAAAATATGTAAAACATTGAAAAAGGGGCTGTGAATACTCACATGATACGTGATAGAATCCAGGAATCTCCCACAAATACTCCGAGATGATCCTACTTCAAACCTATGAACGTAAGGTCACTAGTGAGTTCTCAATCTCGAAGGTTCGGTACTAATTATCCAAATCATCATAAAATGCCTTGTTGTGTTTTAATATTATAACGTAATAAACGTATACATTGTTCTTTTTAGATTAAAGTTTCCACAATTTCGTCCCAATAAGTAACGAAAAGGGTTTTAAAGAACATAAACATATATAGTACATATATATGTATAAACCGAAATTTTATCGTAACGACGATAAAATTAGGGGTCGTAAACGAAATGACAAATATTTAAATGTATAAATATATAGACATAATATATATTTATACTCCACTATTTCATCATAAAATGATGAAATGGTATCAAGAATAAAATGCATAAATATATATATAAATATATTATATATATAAACATTCCACAATTTCATCATAAAAGATGAAAAGGGATAAAGAATAAATAAAATGCATAAATAAAAGACATAAATAAATTGCATAAATAAAAGATATATTTATATACTCCACTATTTCATCATGAAATGATGAAATGGGATTAGAAATAGTCCTTATAATAAATAATAAATTGTCCTTTACTGTCCAGAATTTGATGTCACTTTGTGTCCAACTTTGGGTAACTTCCAGGTATTATTTGATCCTGAAATTTTATGTCCAGTTGGTTCAATGAGTTAGGAAACCTTTGGCATTAGTTTCATAATTTTTGGAAGAGTATAAGTACATGAAATAATACACGACGTAAAACCCGACAGAATACTTTGCTGTTTGCATCCGGATTTTGTGAGGACTGTGTGATAAATAAAATCTTTGAGTTTTTAAATTAAACCACTTGGGTTTGAATCTTAACACACTAAAATGAATTCCAGAAAAAGAATCACTCCATTTGGAGTTAAAATGAGTGAGATATGACTCTTTGATGTGAGGTGTAATTTCTGGCAGCAAGTTGTCCAACCAACACCTTGTGCATGTGCACCCAACTTGACTTTTAAACCAAAATTCTTATTCCTTTGCATGCAAAATCCGATTTGACTCTCATCCATACAAATATTTTCAGTTCCAAACATATTTATGATCCATTTAAAATGCATGTAAAACAACCATCAACTCAAACCTTGAACACTTTTGCAAAAGACCCAACTTGAAGATTGTTGATGTTCTTGCCAAGAACATCAACATGCAACTAAAAATTCAGTATTTTGAGCTCATGCATGTGGGTTTAAATGTGTTTTTAGTGGTTTTCAAAGATACATTCGTAAGACTCTTGAACAAAAATGATGGATCTTTCAAGATTACTACATGCATGTGTTTAAAATGTTCATCTTTGATCTTAACCTTGGTTTGATTTTGGATTCGCCATCTTTTACTAACAAAAGATGTTATGATGGTAAATCTACAAACATTAAGACCCATAAAGATGATTTTAAAAGATGTGAAGAAAGTGTAACAAAAAGATGAAGATCATACTTTTAAAAATGCAAAACTATGAAAGAGACTTGAAAGAATGTGTGTGGTTTTTACCCAACACACTTATGTTTACCTTAGGTTATCTTGAACTCTTGAAGACTTTGATTTTTTTGGGGCTGGAGTTGTGATGAAGGTTTGAAGGTTTGAAGATGAAGATATGAAGATTTGAAGGTGGAGAGAGAGAGGGATGATAACTAGAGAAAGAGTGAAATGAGAGAATGGTTTAACAAGTGAAGTATAGATGTTTATTAATGCAAAATGAGAGAGAGGGGAGGGGATGGCCAGCCCTCACATGGGGGGGGGGGGGGGTGGTGGTGTGACATTTAAGTATTTTGTCACTTCTTGTACAAAAATAAAAGTCTAAATACAAGTATTTTCTTTTTAAAGTAAACTACATGTATATATGCATAAAGTAAAGTATTTATATATATAAAATATAATTGAAATATATAATTTATCAATTACATAAATACTTGTAGTATATAAATATTTTAGGTTGGCATTTTATGAGATTTATGGATAATTTCCTAATTCAAGGATTTCTTAGGCAAAATTTCTCAATTTTTCCTATTGTACCGGGTTTACTGCTAAAATTGCACTGTGTAAACTATGTCAAAAAAATAAGGTTTCCAAAACAGTTCTAACCTGAGATGTGAATTTGACAGTTGTCACAGTCTCCCCCGGTTAGAAGAATTTCGTCCCGAAATTCAAGTGTTACTAGCGTTAACAGGTTTGCTTGCAAAGAGGTGAGGATACTTTTGTAACATGTAATCCTCCCGCTCCCAAGTATATTCAGGCCCACGCCTTGTGTTCCAATGGACTTTTACTATAGGGATTTTGATTCTCTTAAGACGCTTGACTTCCCTATCAAGTATTTCCATTGGTTCCTCTACGATGTGCAGTTTATTTTTGATTTGGACTTCTTCCAAAGGCACGGTTACTGCTTCATCAGCTAAACAATTTTTAAGGTTCGATACGTGAAACGTGTTGTGAATAGCACTTAACTCCATTGGCAAATCCAGTTTATAAGCTACCGGTCCAATTCTTTCCGTGATCTTAAATGGTCCAACATACCTTGGACTCAACTTTCTTCTTTTCCCAAAACGAACTGTTCCCTTCCAAGGGGATACTTTTAAAAAGACTCTATCACCAATTTGAAATTCTAGAGGCTTTCTTCGATTGTCCGCATAGCTCTTTTGACGATCTTGAGCTGCTTTAAGCCTATCTCTGATAACTACAATCTTGTCGGTGGTTTCTTGAACAATGTCCGGACTAGATAGTTGTCTATCCCCAATTTCCAACCAACAAAGAGGTGATCGACACTTGCGACCGTATAGAGCCTCATATGGTGCACACTGAATACTAGTATGATAGCTATTATTGTAGGAAAACTCAACTAATGGCAAATGGTTATCCCAACTTCCTCCAAAATCTATTACACATGCCCGAAGCATGTCCTCCAACGTCTGAATGGTTCGCTCACTCTGACCATCCGTTTGAGGAAGATAAGCCGTACTTAAGTTTAACTGCGTTCCTAATGCTTTTTGGAGTGATTGCCAAAATCGAGATGTAAAACGACTATCTCTATCCGATATAATGGAAATTGGAACTCCATGCCGCGTAACGATCTCCTTGATGTAGATCTGAGAAAGCTTTTCCATCTTATAATCTTCTCGAATCGGTAGGAAATGTGCGGACTTCGTAAATCGATCTACTATAACCCAAATCGTGTCATGCCCTTTGGCAGTTCTTGGGAGTTTGGTTATGAAATCCATAGTGATTTGCTCCCATTTCCACTGGGGAATTTCCGGTTGTTGCAACAGTCCCGATGACTTTTGATAAACTGCTTTGACTTTTCCACATGTTACGCATTTTCCTACATATGTGGCAATATCCTTCTTCATTCCTGGCCACCAATAGTATTCCCTTAAATCCTTGTACATCTTATCCGCTCCTGGGTGAATTGAATACTTCGATTTATGAGCCTCCTCTAAAATCATTTCCCGTAGGTTATCAGCCTTTGGGATCCATACTCTGCCTTTAAAGTAACGTACTCCATCAATCTTAGTTTCAAAACTAGACTCTAAACCATGAAGAGTCTCTTCCTTCAGGTTTTCAGATTTCAATGCTTCGATCTGAGCTTCGAAAATTCGGGTTTTCAAACTTGTTTGAACCAGTGCTCCTAACGCTCGGACTCGTGAAGGTTTTACCCTTTCTTTCCTACTCAGGGCATCGGCTACCACGTTGGCCTTACCTGGGTGGTAACGTATCTCGCAATCGTAATCGCTGAGCAGTTCTACCCATCTTCTTTGCCTCATGTTCAGCATCTTTTGATCAAAGATGTGTTGAAGACTTTTATGATCGTTGAAAATAGTACACTTGGTACCATATAGATAATGTCTCCATATCTTCAGAGCAAATACCACATCTCCGAGTTCCAAATCGTGTGTGGTATAGTTCTTTTCGTGAACTTTTAATTGTCTCGAGGCATATGCTATCACCTTATCATTTTGCATCAATACGCAACCTAATCCTTGATGTGTTGCGTCACAATACACTACAAAATCCTCCGTTCCTTCCGGTAAAGCTAAAATCGGTGCATTGCACAACTTTTTCTTCAGAAGTTGAAATGCTTCTTCTTGTGGAACTCCCCAGACGAATTCCTTCTCCTTTTGAGTTAACGTGGTAAGGGGTTTAGCGATCTTAGAGAAATTCTCGATAAAACGTCGATAATACCCTGCCAAGCCTAGAAATTGGCGAATTTCCGTTGGAGTCCTTGGGGCTTCCCATTTCTTAATGGCTTCCACTTTAGCCGGGTCCACGTGAATCCCTTTCTCTCCGATTACGTGACCTAAGAAATGTACTTCCCGAATCCAAAATTTGCACTTAGAGAATTTGGCATATAACGTATGTTCCTTAAGGAGCTCTAAAATAACTTTTAGATGCTGCTCGTGATCCTTCTTACTCTGAGAATAGAGTAATATGTCATCGATGAACACAATCACGAACTTATCAAGATATGGCCTACATACTCTATTCATTAGATCCATAAACACAGCTGGCGCATTCGTCAATCCAAATGGCATAACTAAAAACTCGTAGTGTCCATAGCGAGTTCTAAAAGCTGTCTTAGGAATATCTTCCTCTCGGACCCTCAACTGATGATATCCCGATCGAAGATCGATTTTAGAAAAGTAAGTTGCACCTTGCAACTGGTCGAACAAATCGTCTATTCGAGGGAGAGGATATCGGTTCTTGATTGTTAACTTATTAAGCTCCCTATAATCGATACACATTCGGAATGCTCCATCCTTTTTCTTGACAAAAAGAATCGGTGCTCCCCAGGGTGATGAACTCGGTCGAATAAATCCCTTATCCAAAAGTTCTTGAAGTTGATTCGATAACTCTTGCATTTCCGCAGGTGCTAGGCAATACGGGGCCTTGGCTACGGGCGCTGCTCCGGGTACAAGATCGATCTGAAATTCGACTTGTCTAAACGGTTGAAGTCCAGGCAAATCGTCCGGAAATACTTCTGGGTGATCCTTCACCACAGGAATATCTTGGACTCGCCTCTCCTCAGACTTCTTCTCAATTACTTGCGCCAAGAACGCAACATACTTCTTCCTCAAATACTTATGGACCTTCATAGATGATACTATCTTCAGATTCCTTCCAACTCTATCTCCTTGAACGACTAAGGTTTCTCCGCCTTGTAATGGTAACCTAACCGTCTTTTCAAAACAACTAACCTCAGCTCGGTGCTTAGACAACCAATCCATGCCTATTACTACATCAAAACTCCCCAATTCAATTGGAATAAGATCAACACTAAACAGTTTATCCGCTAAATTCAAAGTACAACCTAAGATTACATCCTTAGCTTCTAATTCAAATCCATTAGCAACCTCAACAATATAAGCATTCGGCATTTTCTTAGATTCTAGATTGATCAAAGGCCTAAAATCTAACGAAACAAAACTCTTATCGGCACCAGTGTCGAATAATACGGATGCATAATAATCGTTTAGAAGAAACGTACCTGTCACCACATTGGGGTCTCGACGTGCTTCTTCTGCTCCTATGACAAATGCCCTTCCTCAAGCTTGTCCTCCTTGGTTTCCCTGATTGGCTTGCCTTGCTTGATACCCAGCGTTGTTATTGTTTGGTCCTCTTTTCAGCCTTGGGCACACATTTCGGAAGTGATCCGGACTTCCGCACTCAAAGCATACCCTTCCTTCTTCCTTCACATTATTTATCGTCTTACAAAATCGGGCTAAATGACCTTTTTGCTTACAGATGCTACAGATGAGACAGGCTCCCTCGTGATGCGAACCACATTGGTTACACTTTGGGTGGGGCCTATTGTAACGTCCTACTTCCTTAGCATGCATCCCAAAATTTCCCACTACTTTCTTGTTTCGGCTCCCGATAACATTAAGATAAAAATTCATTCCAATTTTTAGATAATGCCGCAAATACCAAAATTTTGAGGTTCATCCTACATCAATACTAAAGTTTTTAGATCTAATACCACCAATCACTTATAATTACCCAAAATACTTAGTTCATAATAACCACAAGAAAATGTTTTCCTTTGAACCCAAAAGTCTTATCAAAAGCTGCCAAACTATCAATTATCCTATTCAAAACCATCCCAAATACACAACTATCAATATCATCAACACAAGCATAGCTAGCACTACTCCTCTAAATCTTCCACCGTCCACGTCAATATCCGCCCCGATACACTTCAATCGAAACCCACAACACCAATAGCGTCAATAGCATCACTACTACCATGCTCCTTATCTCGGCTCGTAAAGCTATCCTCCGAGCTATTTTCGCTCCGTTCACGGCATCGGACGACATGTTGGTCAAAAGGTGACTTAATTCCACTAGTTCGGTCACGACTTGACTCTGGTGACTGACCCTCATTTGACATCCGTGCAAGTCCATTGTCACGGCCCTAAGGCGTTTCTCTTCAGTCCAAGTCATGCCCGACGCTCGACTAATCGGCACTCCCTCGATCACCCGTGAGGGTTCCGGTGCGTCTCGCTGATCAGACCTAAAAGACACTCGTCTAGGTATTGGCACGCTCTTCCTAGCGGTTTGCCTCGTACGTGGACCCCTAGGTGGCATCACTACCGGGATAGGTTGTGGAGGAGCCACAACCGGAGGCATCCTCGGCTCATCATAAGGGTCTCGTTCCACGTCGGACGTACGCTCACTTCATGGCGTGTAGGAAGGTTCCGAGCTCGATGATGATGACGACATGGTACTGCTGAAGTAAGAGTGTGATGAGGATGTTGACATAGTGATACTGATGTAAGAGTGTATAACATTACTACCGCGCAAGATAAAGACTAAGCGTACTATACTATTGCATACTATAGGCAATAACTACGCTCCTACTAGGCATACAACGTGAAGCATCAAGTGTGAAAACACACATCTTCCTAGTATATCCATTTCCGGTCTCGCATTACTATTTCTTTAATTAAACATAGGTGATCAGGCTTTGTTTAATTAAAGACAAATGATGCAATACCCGAATTAGTTATACTAGCAACATGTTTAGCAAATTAAATGTTCATTCCCGTTTTTGGTTATAGTTGCAGTTTTCCAAAGGAAAACCGGTATTCTCTATAACCTTTAGCTCTGATACCAAATCTGTCACACCCCACTAAAGCGGAAACACGGGATGTGCAACTCAAGTTTCATAGCAAAAGTTACAAGATCACAACAACCATCAAAATACATTCAGAGGTTAAACCTTGTCTTTTACAATTGTTTTTACGGAAGGGAAATGAACATGAAATTTAAAGATTGTAAAGAAAAGCTTCATCACGTGTAGCCTTCCTAAGTTCCAACCTTAAAGACGTTCTCCTGAAAAGCATGTAAATGAGAGTGTCAACTAATGAATAGTTGGTGAGATCACAGGTTTAAATAGTATAACATTGTTGCCATTGCAAAATATGTTGCAACTCCACACAAGGGATAAATAATACGGTTATAAAAACCACTTGTTTGCCATTGCAAAATAGTTTAGATCCACACAAGGGATAAATAAAACGGTTATCAGAACCACTTGTTTGCCATTGCAAAATAGTTTAGATCCACACAAGGGATAAATAAAACGGTTATCAGAACCACTTGCTCGAGGTGATCATATGTAAAATGCTAAGTTATTGAGCCCGTTACCCGACCTATATCGACATAATTTGCCCCTACCACAACGGTGGAATCATTCCACATACGCGCATGTTCTATCACCAACAATACGCAATACAACAATAATTATGCACTCAAACAAGCGCTACTTGTGAGTGGGGGTGTCAACCCAAATAACGTTATTCATAATTACCAACGGCTCACACTCGTGAGTTAAACGGGTAACGTATACGTGAACGGGGACTTTATACATGATAGCAAAAGAAACTCAAACTTACAACATTTGCAATAACATAGATACCATAGAGCATAAATAAGCAAGCTTCGTATTTTCAAGAAAACGAAATAATCGGTGTGTAAAATAGTTGTAGTAACCACATGCTTTTCACCCCAAAATATGTAAAACATTGAAAAAGGGGCTGTGAATACTCACATGATACGTGATAGAATCCAGGAATCTCCCACAAATACTCCGAGATGATCCTACTTCAAACCTATGAACGTAAGGTCACTAGTGAGTTCTCAATCTCGAAGGTTCGGTACTAATTATCCAAATCATTATAAAATGCCTTGTTGTGTTTTAATATTATAACGTAATAAACGTATACATTGTTCTTTTTAGATTAAAGTTTCCACAATTTCGTCCCAATAAGTAACGAAAAGGGTTTTAAAGAACATAAACATATATAGTACATATATATGTATAAACCGAAATTTTATCGTAACGACGATAAAATTAGGGGTCGTAAACGAAATGACAAATATTTAAATGTATAAATATATAGACATAATATATATTTATACTCCACTATTTCATCATAAAATGATGAAATGGGATCAAGAATAAAATGCATAAATATATATATAAATATATTATATATATAAACATTCCACAATTTCATCATAAAAGATGAAAAGGGATAAAGAATAAATAAAATGCATAAATAAAATGCATAAATAAAAGACATAAATAAATTGCATAAATAAAAGATATATTTATATACTCCACTATTTCATCATGAAATGATGAAATGGGATTAGAAATAGTCCTTATAATAAATAATAAATTGTCCTTTACTATCCAGAATTTGATGTCACTTTGTGTCCAACTTTAGGTAACTTTCAGGTATTATTTGATCATGAAATTTTATGTCCAGTTGGTTCAATGAGTTAGGAAACTTTTGGCATTAGTTTCATAACTTTTGGCATTAGTTTCATAAAACCCGACAGAATACTTTGCTGTTTGCATCCGGATTTTGTGAGGACTGTTTGATAAATAAAATCTTTGAGTTTTTAAATGAAACCACTTGGGTTTGAATCTTAACACACTAAAATGAATTCCAGAAAAAGAATCAATCCATTTGGAGTTAAAATGAGTGAGATATGACTCTTTGATGTGAGGTGTAATTTCTGGCAGCAAGCTGTCCAACCAACACCTTGTGCATGTGCACCCAACTTGACTTTTAAACCAAAATTCTTATTCCTTTGCATGCAAAATCCGATTTGACTCTCATCCATACAAATATTTTCAGTTCCAAACATATTTATGATCAATTTAAAATGCATGCAAAACAACCATCAACTCAAACCTTGAACACTTTTGCAAAAGACCCAACTTGAAGATTGTTGATGTTCTTGCCAAGAACATCCACACGCAACTAAAAATTCAGTATTTTGAGCTCATGCATGTGGGTTTAAATGTGTTTTTAGTGGTTTTCAAAGATACATTCGTAAGACTCTTGAACAAAAATGATGGATCTTTCAAGATTACTACATGCATTTGTGTAAAATGTTCATCTTTGATCTTAACCTTGGTTTGATTTTGGATTCGCCATCTTTTACTAACAAAAGATGTTATGATGGTAAATCTACAAACATTAAGACCCATAAAGATGATTTTAAAAGATGTGAAGAAAGTGTAACAAAAAGATGAAGATCATACTTTTAAAAATGCAAAACTATGAAAGAGACTTGAAAGAATGTGTGTGGTTTTTACCCAACACACTTATGTTTACCTTAGGTTATCTTGAACTCTTGAAGACTTTGATTTTTTTGGGGCTGGAGTTGTGATGAAGGTTTGAAGGTTTGAAGATGAAGATATGAAGATTTGAAGGTGGAGAGAGAGAGGGATGATAACTAGAGAAAGAGTGAAATGAGAGAATGGTTTAACAAGTGAAGTATAGATGTTTATTAATGCAAAATGAGAGAGAGGGGAGGGGATGGCCGGCCCTCACATGGGGTGGGGGGTGGTGGTGTGACATTTAAGTATTTTGTCACTTCTTGTACAAAAATAAAAGTCTAAATACAAGTATTTTCTTTTGAAAGTAAAATACATGTATATGTGCATAAAGTAAAGTATTTATATATATAAAATATAATTGAAATATATAATTTATCAATTACATAAATACTTGTAGTATATAAATATTTTAGGTTGACATTTTATGAGATTTATGGATAATTTCCTAATTCAAGGATTTCTTAGGCAAAATTTCTCAATTTTTCCTATTGTACCGGGTTTACTGCTAAAATTGCAATGTGTAAACTATGTCAAAAAAATAAGGTTTCCAAAACAGTTCTAACCTAAGATGTGAATTTGACAGTTGTCACACACGTTTCACATGGCTAAGGATTGTCCCAAGGAAAGAATAGATAGAACCAATTCAAAGGACTCAGTTTCTTCTAACCCCAAAGGACCCATTACAAAATGGGTACCAAAGAACTAATCTGTGTGTGCATGCAGGTTTCTGAGCACCATCAAATATGGTATCTGGATAGTGGGTGCTCACGCCACATGACCGAAAACAAATCTCTTCTCATCAACTATGTGTCTGGAAAGGGTCCATCTGTCACTTTTGGTGACAACTCTAAAGGCTACACCAAAGGTTATGGAACTCTCACAAATGGATCTGTCACTTTCAATAAATTGGCATTTGTTGAAGGTCTCATGCATAATCTTCTCAGCATTAGCCAACTGTGTGATCTTGGATATAAAGTTATCTTTGAACTTTGTATCTGTACTGTTGTGGACAAAAACTTCAACGTGGTGTTATCTGGAAAAAAAGATGGAAAATGTCTATGTCATTGACATGAGACTGAGCAACAATTCATCCAATGTCTGCTTTGTGTCAGATGACTCATCCAAAAGGAACTGGTTGTGGCATAAACGTCTCTCTCATATTAATTTCAAAACCCTCCATAAAATTTCAAATAAAGAGTTGGTGACTGGTATGCCAAAGCTGAATTTTGTCAAAGAAAAGCTGTGTGATGGATGTGAAAAAGGGAAGCTCACCAAAACATCCTTCAAGACAAAACAATGCTCTTCCATCACCCTTCCACTATAGATGTTGCACATGGATCTATGTGGACCTGTCAGCACTCTTAGTCTAGGAGGAAAAGGTACATTCTTGTAATTGTTGATGAATTTACCAAATATACTTAGGTCTTTTTTCTCATGTACAAAAGTGATGCTACTGAAGAAATCATCAATTTTGTCAAGAAAAATGAAGTTCTGCATGGCCAACTTGTTCGATCAGTAAGAAGTGATAATGGCACTGAATTCAGAAACAGTGCTCTTGAAAACTTCTTTACTGAGAAAGAAATTTCTCAGAACTTTTCTACAGTACGAACTCCACAGCAAAATGGAGTGGTGGAAAGGAAAAAGAGAACTCTGTGTGAGGCTGCCAGATCCATGCTAAGTGAATCAAATCTACCTACCTATTTTTGGGCTGAAGCTGTTAATACTGCTTGTTTTTCACAAAACAGGTCGGTAATCTCTAAAAGGCATGATAAAACCCCATATGAAATTTTCCATGGCAGAAAACCAAATATTGGCTTTCTTCATGTGTTCGGCTGTGTGTGTTTTATTCTAAATGATCGTGATAACCTTGGGAAGTTTGATCCCAAAGCTGATGAAGGAATTTTTGTTGGATACTCTCTTTCCTCCAAAGCATATCGTGTGTTCAACCTAAGGAGAAAATGCATTGATGAATCTGTTCATGTCAAGTTTGATGATTTGAGATGCTCATCTCTTCCAAATGATGATGATGATGAACTACACAGATGGATCTCCTCATGCATCGGTAATGCTCCCCAAACCAACTCCACCGATGCTTCTCCCATTACATTGAACCCACCAATTCCTTCTACCGAAAATAATCAAGTTGGGTCACCTTCTATATCTCCCACCGAAATTGACCATGTCACCACCGATGTACCTTTTCCCACCGACGCTCATCCCTCCACCGATCCCATTGCCTCACACCGAACCTCTGATCCCACTACTTCTTCACCCCAAACACAAAACATTCCACCACCTTTACCTCCTGCAACCAAATGGACCAAAGATCACCCTATAGACCAAATCATAGGTGATCAGCAAGCAGGTGTCCAAACTCGTAGAGGAGTTGCAAATATTTGTCTCTATGTGAATTTTCTCTCACTTATTGAACCCAAAAAGATTAATGAAGCTCTCTCAGATCCTTGTTGGATCATTGCCATGCAAGAAGAACTTTCTCAGTTTGAGAGAAACAAAGTTTGGAGATTGGTTCCCAGACCCCGAAAGAAGACAATCATTGGAACCAAATGGATATTCAGAAACAAGATGGATTAAGATGGTACAGTTATCATAAACAAGGCCAGACTAGTAGCTCAAGGATACAGACAGGAAGAGGGCATTGACTATGATGAAACATTTGCCCCTGTTGCAAGACTTGAAGCTATAAGAATCTTTTTGGCTCATGTTGCCTACATAAATTTTAGGGTCTTTCAAATGGATGTTAAAAGTGCCTTCCTCAATGGGGAACTTGCAGAGGAAGTCTATGAGAAACAACCTCCTGGCTTTGAAGACTCAGCTCATCCAGACTATGTGTACAGACTTGACAAGGCTCTTTATGGTCTCAAGCAAGCTCCTCGTGCTTGGTATGACACTCTTGCCAACTTCCTTCTAAATCATGGATATTCCAGAGGTAAAATCGACAACACTCTCTTCATCAAGGAAACCTCAGGTAATCTCATTCTTGTCCAAATCTATGTTGATGACATAATCTTTGGTGCCACTGATGAATCACTTTGTGATGAGTTTGCTTCTCTCATGATGAGTGAATATGAGATGAGCATGATGGGAGAGCTTACATTCTTTTTGGGCCTTCAGGTCAAACAAACTTCAGAAGGAATTTTTATAAACCAAACTAAATATATTTGTGACCTTCTGAAGAAATTCAACTTTCTAGATAGCTCTCCTATGAAAACTCCCATGGCACCACCTTTGAAACTCAATGCTGATCTTAAAGGTGAATCTGTGAACATTACCCTTTATCAAGGAATGATTGGTTCTCTTCTGTACTTAACTGCTAGCAGACCGGATATTATGTTTGCTACTTGTCTATGTGCCCGTTATCAGGCCAATCCTAAAGAATCACATTTAAAGGCTGTAAAATGGATTTTTCGGTATCTCAAGGGTACCTTGCACTTGGGTCTTTGGTATCCCAAAGACTCAGGTTTTGAACTAATTGGGTATTCAGATTCAGACTATGCAGGTTCCCAGATTGATAGAAAGAGTACTACAGGAAGCTGCCAACTTCTTGGTGGTAAATTGGTAAGTTGGTCCAGCAAGAAACAAAACTCTGTGTCAACCTCTACTGCTGAGGCTGAATATGTAGCTGCTGGAAGCTGTTGTGCTCAGATCCTGTGGATGAGAAACCAACTAAGGGACTAAGCTCAAATCTTCTCCAAAGTCCCAATTCTGTGTGATAATTCAAGTGCAATAGCTATTGCAAACAATCCTGTTCTTCATTCCAGATCCAAGCACATAGATATCAGATATCATTTCATTAGGGATCACATATCCAAAGGAGACGTTGAGTTACATTTCATTCCCACCGATCTACAGCTTGCCGATCTGTTCACCAAACCTCTAGATGAAGCCAGGTTCAACTTCCTAATAAGTGAACTTGGTATGTGTAACTTTCAATAATCGGTGGACACTCTCAGTTTCTCCTTTTCCACCGATCTCACATCGGTGGACACTTTCTCTTCACCGATCTCACCACTGATTCCCTTTCCTTCACCGAAATAACATTTCGGTGGTTCCAATTCTGAGTGTTCAAATCTGTGTGCTTTCTACACCGAAACCCACCCCCGATTCATCTCCGAAGCCTCCACCGAAATCACATATCGGTGGACTCAATCACTTGTTAATATCCTAAAGTTCACCGACGCCTCACAAGCCTTAACACCGAAGTCTTTTCGGTGTTCAAAAACATCTACACCGACATCTTTCTTGAACTTCGGTAGAAAAGTATAACACCGACGTGTTTACACCGAAATACAAATCTCTGTACACCGATATCAACCAATTCCCAAATCTTATCGAATACGCTTCCCCATGCTTCCATAAGCCGAAAAAAAACCTAAGTGTCAGGATGAGATGTGACCGTTCCCATTCCAAGCCGTATTCTTTCACGCATCCCAATACCTCATCATGACTTTTCATAATTTCTTTTAAAAACCGTTCCCTCTCACCCTTATAAAAACCCATCTTCCTCAACACCTCCGATTCTCTCAAACCTGCAAATCTCTCGAACCCCTCTCATCTCTCAACCCTTCTTCTCCATTATCTTACTTCCCATACTTGATCTCTCTCTCGACCTCATCTCACTCAATGGCATCTTCCAGAAATGCAACTCCCACACGGTTTGAAGACCTCAAGTTCAACCCATGCAATCATGTCGCTCGTTTCGAATCAGATCCATCTCATCCCGAGTTCTCCACGATAGCTAACTTTCTCACTCGCTCCCCTCTTCTTCATGCTTTCTCTTGCAACCCCAAGATGAGCAAAATGCTCATTGGGAACTTTTGGTTAACCTGTGTGTACGATCCCTCAAACGAATCCATTCACGCCTCCATTCTTACCAATGAAGAAGGTGATCACGACCTTACGTTTGGGGTCGACGATGTTCGTCTCGCCCTAAAAATTGACGCTTTTCCAACCTACGAAGACATGTTTGTGGAAACCATACATGAAGATGTTATTCAAACAACCGGCTATGTGATCGACGATTCCTCCAAAAGTTTTAAAGGCCCCGGTACTCTTCTCCGTAGCAAAATGGGAGGCATATGGAACTTCTTCTTTGCCCATGTTATTCACTACCTCTCTCGCAAAACTAGTGGGCATGATCAATCACCGTCATACATCACAAAGCTCGCCCATGCCCTCATCTTTCAAAGAAAAGTCGACTTCGCCCAATACTTCTTTTCTGAACTTGTCGAGGTAATCAAGCATCCCAAGAAGTGTTACGTTGCCTATCCGCGATTCATCTCGATGATCATTCAGCACAAGCTCAACAAGGCATTAGAGACGGATCGAAAATCTCAAGCGCCCCGATTCAAGTATGATTGGTCTTCCCCAGTTGTCGGTCTCAAAACACTAAATGTGGGACCTCTCGCCACCGACAACCCGTTAAGACAAGGTATGATTTCTCTCGCTCTCTCTCCCGATCTTTTTTAGGGAAATGCGGAAATTCCCGGATTTAAACACCCGGAAGTTCCCGAAGCACCCCATGATGTAGTGGCCCCATCCTCCCTTACTCGAGTAAAATCGGGCGGCGCGAGAAAGAAACAACGTACAGCCCCCGACACCTCCGCACCCGCTTCTAGAACTATGCCACCAAGAGATACCTCGGAGGCTTCCCCGGTTCAATCCCCTTCTCATAAGCGGAGGCACTCGTCTTCCCCTTCGAGATCTCTTTCAAAGAGGTCTCGGAAACCATCGGCCCCACTCCTCTGTTGCCTCTCAAAAGGTTTCAGTTATACAATTGGAGGAACCTCAACCTACCTCCCCACTCGATTCTTTGGGTGGTGGAGATGACCTCGAGGTCTCTCCCCTCGAGGGTACTGATTTTTCACTTCACGACTTTCCACCCGATCTCTATGAGATCGATGATGAAGCACAACTCGCCTTGAGTTCCCCCCATTACCTCCACCCCCACATGATTTCTTTGATTTTCTTTTAGCGGACACTGGTTCTCCCCGAACCATCCCGTCCACCGAAGAGAATCCCATCGAGTCTCCCTCGCCGAAGAACCAATCCACACCACCGATCGTATCCCCACACCGATCACCCACCCCACCCCGATCACCTCCTCCACCGAGAATCCTCTATACCGATGACATGTCAACTTACCTCCCAAATCTCATCACCGAAGCAGATCCCCAACGCCTCCGATTTTCTTTCCCAGAAATCGGTGGTCAGACCTCTTCAAACATTGGCCGCCCCTCTGCTTTTCTTCAATCCACCATTTCGTTGCTCTCCCAAGCAAACTCCAGAATAACCATGCTCGAGTCTCAGTTGCCACTAATATTTCTCAATGCCATTACCGATGCACTGCGACCGATAAATGATACAGTCTCTTCCCTCTCTTCAAAAGTGGAGTCCTTCTCAAAAACCTCCACCGACACTACCAACATCGAGCAATCCCAATGGGAGATGGACTTGGGGGATTTCTCCTTGGTTCCCGATACCACCACTAAAAGCTTGGCTTCTCTGCACTCAAAGTTTGACAAAGTGTTTCATGAATTGGGTTTTAAGCTTCCGGCTGTTGCTGAGGGGGAGAAAACCACTGCTCGACCGAAATTGCCATACATCAAGAGATTTACCAGCAACAAGTCTCAACCGAAAACTTCTCTGCCATCACCGAAATCACCTAATTCTTCACCAACTCATACAGGGACCACCGAATCAGTCGCTTCACCGATCAAGTCCCCATCGGCCATGGAAATTGATTCATCAACTGAGGGGGAGCAATCCAGCAAAGCTCCCAAAGACAAAGGGAAGAAAGTTATTTCGGCCGAAGACTTGGCAAAAGAGGAAAAGAAGAAAAAGGATTTGGCTAAGTATGGGGCTCGACCTGAAGGTGCTGAAACTCTTAAACTCAAGCCTCAATCCCAAGAAACCACCACCGATATCGGTCTTTCTCCTCAGGAACTTGAGGAAGCTAAACTTGCTCAAATTGCTTTAGATAAATCTAAAGCCCTCTCTATGAAAGCTGCCGAAGAAGAAGCCGCTAAAGCAAAATCCACCGATGCCATCGAAATCCAGAAATCAGTACTAAGTGCCATTGAAGAAGAAAAGAATGAAGAAATAAGTTGGTATAAGAAGACCATGCACCACTGAAGTAGCAGAGCCCAAATCTCAAATGTTAAAATTGCTACTTCCAAAGTCAACCTGAATGATATCAGGCTGATCGTCAACAGAGATGATCGTTCGCTGAAAAGTTTAACAGATGCTCATCTCAAAAATCTCGGCCTCACCGAATGGTATGAGATCTCTAAACATCTAGTCAAAAGTGCAAACCCGAAGAAAGACACTATTATCAAATGCATTGAAGGTTTGATGGAAAGGATGAAGGAGATCAAAAGAAAACACAACATCATCCTTTCCTCCGATGAAAGGGCAAAACTTCAATCGATGAAAGAAGAAATCCGTCTTCCCTTAGTCAAGAATCCTACCGACAAAGTGTTCAAAGAAATGGCAACGGAAGGAAAGATCCCAAATGTAAGCAACTTAAATCTTTCCCTCCCTACTTCGGTGCCATATCCTACTACGACATTGAGCCTCTCACCGATTCCCGGGCTGTTCTTCAATGATGGTTACGGTCGTCGTGCTTTCTTCAGATTTGCTCAAAGTGCCATAGCCGACACCCTGTTTCTTCAAGGCATCACCAACCTATTTCCAAACATTCCCGAAGCTCAACCTTTCTTCAGAAATGTGTTGGAAGAAATCAAGCGCAGGCAAATTTCCAAGAAGTAGGTTCTCTCTCTCTCAATGGTGCTTGTAATAGTCTGTTTCTCTTCTTACATTTGTACGAGAAAACTTATCTAAATACAAGTACCTTTCTATTTGAATTTTTTTTGGTACATAACTTTACTTATATATACTGTACATAGTATACATACTCATACAAAAGAAAAAGATCAAAAAGAACAAAAAGAATGGTCTATGTGAAAAGAACCCAAAAAGAGTAAAAAGGGTCAAAATGCATTTTAATCTTTCATACTCCTAAATATTCTAAGAAAGGAGCTCAAATTCAAATAGGGGGAGATCGTTGGGTCACCAAAGATTTGAAATTGACTCACCGATGTTTTCCCTAAAATCCTACTTAGAATATTTTAGTTTGGTTCTTCATATGACTTGTACATTATAGCAACTGTTCGGTGAAGTCGAAGATCAACCGAAACCAATCTTGAAGACTCTCTACTTGTGGAAAATAGAAGACTCTTCTCAACAAACAAACAAGTCATCATTCACCGAAGTTGTCCTCACAATTCGGTGAACAACATGTCTACCGATTTTGTTCTCACAAATCGGTTGTCAACATCTCCACCGATAATGCTTGCATTATTCGGTGGACATCTTCCACCGATGTGTTCTTCAGAAATCGGTGGAACTCTTCCCACTGATGAGGATACTTAAATCGGTGGGATCTTTGTGAAATTGGTTTCCTTGCAGATGTTTTCAAAGACCAATGACAATTGTATCGGTGAAACATCATCGGTATGATTGTCCTGGAATCCACATCAAGAAGATCATTTACTTCGGGACAAAATCTTCTTACAGGCAAAAGCAACCTTTTTTTCTTATTATCTTTTTGGAAGATGTCCCTTCAGCATGTCTTCTATTCCTTGTTTCAAGAAAAAGGTGATAGTGACTTATCAGCTTTTTAGAAGTCCACTGGTACTCTTCCAAAGACCATTGGTTCGTTGCAAGTGACTTGAGGATAATAGTACCATGCATTTAATGCTCAGTACCTTATCCTCACTATAAAAGGAAGATGAAGACTCCATACAAATCACGCTTTCTGGATTTCTCTCAGTGCAAGATTTTCATATTGCTTGATAACCTTATAGCCTTGCTCTCAGTGTTCTCTGCTGTATTGTTTAGTTTACTTTGTGAAAGATTGTTAGAATAGTTTATCTGTTCTTTTCCGCAACAGTCTTTAAGTTTATTTGTGTAATTCTAGTTGAAAGATTTTCAATATAAAGAATTAAAATTGTGAAAATTTTGAGTATTGTATTCAACCCCCCCTTCTACAATACTTGTTAAGACTTCTGGGACTAACAAAGGTTATAAACGCAAAACACATCATAGTCTTCAACGTATAAGTCTTCCCAAAAGCTATCCACCGAATTCTCTATTCACTTGTTCTTACCTGATCCATGACCTGGAATACATATTTTGAAAACAAAATGAGGGTTAGACCTAGCGGTCTAAGTGAGAAAATCCCTGTTAGTTTGAAACCATTTGCACAAACACCATATACATATCGCAAATGTATAAATACCAAATAGGACTCATGCATTGTGTACTTCCCTGTCTCATTTCCATGGCCATATTAGTTGGTTGCAAGCAACTATTAAATTAACTCCGATGTACGACAATTACAGCCAACACCGCTGTACGAGTATTACAGCCAAGACCACCGGCCCTAAGCCCGGCCAACGCATTCTCATGTAGAGTAATGCTCATGTAAATACAAGATCTCAATATATTATATTTCAAACATAAACATATAATCACACCATCTATCATATTCCCAATCCACACATATATGTATTCCAGTTTAAAAACGTTTTAAAGTAAAACTCACCTGTTTTGCTTATCAAAACGCTTCAAATCCTTTCTCAAAAACAGTTCAGCTTTCACCCCAAATCCACAGAATCTGAAACAAATAGATACAAGTATCTCTTTACCAAATAGAACACATAAGACTTACTAGAGCTAAGAACTCTAGATAACTCAATTCCTCCAACGTTACCTCCAAGCCCGAACTTAAGTCTAGTCCACAGTATATTCAGTCCTCATTCATTCCCTATCTAAGGTTTAACAAAACATAGGTTACTGGATACTTAAATGTATCTAAACTCTCAAAAATGACCAAACAGCTCAAAGTTCCCGGACACCACCAGACTACCCGGACAACAGGACTTTCCGGATAACCTGAACAATCCGGTTAACACAACTGTTGGAACCCAGATACACTTAATCAAGATTAACAGTCTATTAGTTGAGTTTAGAGTTTGATGCGGAAGCGTATTAAACTAACAGATATGTTTGATAGATATTAGAACGCACACATATAAAGAAAACAGTAAAGAATGAAAAGGATTTCTTGAACAGTTACTGTTATTCAATATATAATAACAACACGAAGAACAGATTAAGAACTGTTGGTGTGTGTGAGAATATAACACTCAGATATTTGACAATAAAGCTTGAGAGTATTAGTGATTCCTTGTGTATTCGTCCTTAGGAAGATCTCAACATGAGACTTCCTTTTATACTACTCTTAGAAGACTATGAAGTAGGTCACTGTTCCTTTTACGGCATGAATAGTGAACTGGATGGTGTGAGCAGTTGTTTGAGCCATGCGCATTTAATGGAGCAGATGTACTATTGGTAAATGCATTAAATGGCGCAGACGTCTATTTTGTACCATGCCCTATTGAGTCCACTCAGAGCTTGACACGTGTTTTGACAGTACTTTTCCATGCAAGTTGATGAACGTATCCAGTAATATCTTCCAAGTCTTCATAGCAGACCACATAGGCTCTGTAAGGCATTACAGAGGTTCTATGGTCTGACCTTCTGTGGAGCAGTCCACTTGTTTCCGAGTTGATCTTCTTCTTGCGCACTACAGAGGTTCTGTGATTACCTCTGTAGCTTCTGTGGCTTTCTGGACTTGATCTTCTGGAAGAAGTGGCAGAGCCTCTGTGAGACGCGTTTCTATACTTAGCCTATTTTTCACTACTTCTAAATACTTCTATGATTAGGAAGATTGAAGCTAACAATCTCCCCCTAAGTAGTGAAAAATAAAAAATTTGACCTTGAGTTAAGTTTGGCTAAGTTAGATAAGACAGAGGTTAAACAATACCTCGAAATTTCTTTCATTTAGAAATATGCCAGAGGCATTTTACATTTGAGTACAATGAAAGATAAACTTTAACTTTGTTTGCAGAGATTTGAGGTCTGAGAATCAGATTTTGGCATCTTTGAAATCGTTGTAGCTTCTGTTGTCTCTTCCGACTTTTCTGATCTCTTTGTAGAATCTGATGCAGAGTTCTCTTAGGCGGATTGTTGAGTCTATTTCTCTGATGAAAGTATCTGCATCATCTCTATCCATTTTCTCTGTACCTCTGTATTTTACAAGGCTTGCTCTGAATTTGCTCAGAGTACTGGTTGCCTACTTCTGACAATCCATGAGTACAAAAAGTTTAACCTGGTGTTGTGGGTTTTGAAATACTAACCCAAATCTTGGTTCTCTGATGATTGAGTTGGGCACAGCGTCTGGTGGGCAGCGATCTTCTGGTGGTCGTAGATCTAGATGTTTGAGACCAAGATCCTTTCCCAGCTAAAAATCTATCATGCTGTATAGCAGAAGCTTTTCCCTCATCGCTTTTCTTAACACTTGATAGGCTCTGGTATTAGGCTCTGTGTTGTAGTTGTCTTTTGTCCATTGCAGAAGGTCAGGTAGATCGTAAGGATTGATGTTTCTTAAGTCAGCATCAGCGAAGGTAGATTCTGAATTGTTCTCTCTTCTGACTTTGTAAAGATTGTACCTGACCCTTGGATAGGTTCTTGTGAAGGAGAATCTGCAGAAGATCACCTTTTTGATTTTGTGAATTGAGAAGACATCTGCTTTGGTTCTTGGCTTTGTTCTTGTGAAGATGTTCTCAAATTCTTCTCTGATCCTTGGATCTGTCACATGATCTACTGGATGATTTGTTTGATAGGATTGTTTGTAGAGGTATTTGTATACCACTTCTTCCATCTCTTCATGTGTTGGACCATGTCATGGAATTTGTCTTCTGAGACTCTCCATCTGTTGAACAACTTCTGCAGCTCTACCAGTTAGAGGAATTTCTGACAAAGGCTTCAATCCATGTGCCCAGTCAACTTCTTCGGGTTTTGGGGTTTGAAAGGCGTCAAACGCACTCTTCATTAGTTTTTCTGTTGGCTTTGGCAATGTTTTCTTCTTCTTTGGCTCTTCTGTCAGTATCCCTTTGCCCTTATCTTTTGCTATTGTCGTGGCAGAACCTGTTGCTTCTGTGGGTTTTGAGGTTGGCACTTCTGTTGGTTTGACGGAGGTTGCCTCTGTGGATTTTGACGATTGTGATTTAGAGGACTTTTGTGGCGATGGTTCTGTTGGCTTGACTTGCTCTGTAACCTCTGTTGGAGGTTGTTTGATGACTTCTTCTGCGAGCTCAGTTTCTGTTGATGAAGTATTGACATTAAATCTTCTTGCCATTTTGAAAGCTAAAGTGAACCTGTTCCTTTCTTCTTCTCTCTTTGCCATTCGATCACTCATTGTTGTGTGCATTCTTTTCAGAACATCAGAAGCAGAGGTCGTTGCTCTTTTTGGTTTGGTAGCAATCGACTTTCTTCTGGGTATGGTTTGGGGTGTTTTCCACAGAGGTGGGTGTTTTCTCTGTGGTTTGTTCATCTGTTTCTTCCAAAATGATTACCTCAGGGGCGGTTGTTGCCTCTGTGGCTTGCCGATCTGCTTCTGGAGTTTTGTTTCGTCAGGAGATGATTCCACAGAGATGGGTGTTGTCTCTGTGGTCTTTTGGGTTTGTTGTTGGGTTTCTTCTGGAGGGGCTTGGTTGATTGGTTCTGCTGCGATTGGTGGACTTTGTATTCCTCTTCTCGTAGCTTTCTCTCTTAGATTCTCCCCCTCAGGATTATCTGATGGACCAGGTTGGTCATCATCAGAATCATCCTGACTTTTATCAGAAGTACCCTCTGCTCTGCAAGAAGTGTTGGGCTTCTTCGGCAATTCAGCTCCTGCTGCCATCAACTTTTCACAGACATCATCGCAGAGGCCAATCAATGTCGCAAGCTCTGCTTCTGTTTTGAAACGCATTCTGCCGACACTCTTTCTGAAATCCTTGACATAGTTGGCATTTGCAGTTGTGAAGGAGATAATGACTTCTGTGACCTGGTTAATGACGTTCTGTCCGAGCTCTGTAAGCTGTGCTCTGGTCATATAGTCTTTTGGTTGCATTATTGTCGAGTTGCGTATTGCCTCTGCTTGTACTTGTGATAGGGCATTCTGCAAGTCTGCAAGAGTGATGCCCTCTGCTCTGTGGGATTGCGTATTCATTTGTTCAAGGAAATCTTTTACAGAGTCCCTGAAAGCAGAAGTTGCAGTTGTTCCGAATTCCTGAGCTGCAGAAGTGGCTGTTGCTTTTGCAGTAGTTTCGGCAGAAGACTTCATCTCTAAGATGGCGGTTTTTACCTCTGTGGACAGATTGTCCATTTTGGTGTTCAGTTTCAGGATAGCCGTAGATGTTGTCTCTGTAAAGGATTTGAAAGAGCTTTACAACTCTTTCAATGTTTGGTTCACAGAGGTGACAAGGGTTTGGAACTCATCCCTTGATACTTGTGTTCCTTGTGTAACCTCTAGAGGAACACATTCGTCTCCAGAGTGAGTCCCTGTTCCTGGGACACCTTCGTTCACCCTTGTTTGTACGATGGGGGTGGAAGGATTTCCTTCTGATCTTCGAGAAGAAACCTGAGTTTCGATCTCTACAGAAGTTCTGTGAAGAACAGTGTCCAAATCCACTCCAGAGGTGGTTATTGGAATGTCCTTCTGTTGACTGGGAGACTTGTCTAGAGTCTCTTCGTCTCTGTGCTCACTACTTCTCTCTGAAAGAAGTTTTGGTCCTAATTTGTGCGTGGCAAAGGAAACGAATTCCTCTGTAGGGTGTTCTAGGGTGATCTGGGGCGACTGATCACGAACAATAGTTGAGTCTCTTTGAGGAGACTCCCTAGGAATGGATTCCCCGGTTTCTGTGGGCACAGAGGTTGAAAGAGTAACCTCTGGCTGGATGGGTTGGGTTAGGATCGAGCTGTGCTGCTCTTTTTCAATAACTAATTCTGCAGCTAGACCTGCGGAGTTAGAAATGTGGTTTGCACTGGGAGTTGGTTTTGGTTGTGTGCCTCTATTTATCCAGGCATCTTTTCTTGCTTCTTCCTCTGTTAAGCCTCCAAGCACTACTTCATTTTCTATCATATCATCCTCTGTAACTATCCTATGGCTTGGTGCTTCTTTCCTAAGTTCTGTGGAAGTTCCTTGCTCTGGTCGTAAGAAGTCATACATTTGATGAGATCCAAATAATCTCGTGACATGTGGATGATAAAGACCCTTACGTATCCAGACAGCTTCTTCTTCATCTGAATCTGTCTCTAAGATCTCTATTTCTGTCTCCGTTGTTGCTAATCCCTCTTTTTGTACAACTTCGGCCCCTTTTTCTTTCTCTTCTTCCATCATGTTCTCAGAAGCCTCTGTAATTTCACCTCTGTTCCATTCAGATCAGTTTGTTCTATTTCTTCTGAAGCTGGGTTTGGACTTCTTCTGTGGACATCCAATCCTTGAATGAAAGGGTTTTGTAAAATAACAGGGGTTTCGGCTGGTTGATTTCTGGGTGTTGTGTCATCTTCTTGCAGATGTGTGTCAATGCCAGAAATGAAGAAATCTTGTTCTTCTGGAGAGTGGTGGTCGAGAGGTTGTGCCGTCCACCCTGCTGTATTTAGGGTGTTGGCAATTTCAGGGTTCTGTAAGAAGTCGTTCAGGTCTCCTTGGTGAGCAAATCTATCTGGAGATTGATAGGGTGATTGATACCTTTCTGTAGCCATTTCTTCTTCTGCAACTTCTTCTTCAGCAGTTTCCTCTTCTGCAATGGTTACCAACTTTGCAAGTGATTTACCATGCCTCTTTTTGGTTTTCCTCCTCTTAGGATTTGGTGCCCCTTCTTCTGTTGATTTTGATCTTTTCTTCTTCATTTTTGGGGAGGAGGGAGGAGCAGAGGAGCCAATTTCTGTGGCATGAGGAGGTGAGGGTTGATCTTCTGCAACGCTTGTTGAGGTGCCTTCTGCAGTTTTCCTCTTCTTAGCTTTTGGAGTAGATGCAGAGGTTCTTGATGAAGACTTCTTTCCCATTAGTTCTGCACGTTTGGCTATAAAGCTGAGTTGAATAGCCATGTGCTTTGCTAACTTCTGATCCTTTTCTTCTTGAGTGAAAAGAGGTTTTGCTATCATTGTTCCTAGGGGGCACCTAAACGCGGGGGTGTCATAGGACTCAGTTTAGGAGTTCTATGAACGCGTATTTACTCTTTCTTAAGGGATTTATTCGATGTGTATTGCAGAAGCTTCTTTGACAGAGGTCTGCAGTGTGAGTAGCCATCAGCATGATCAGTGGGGGTATTCTTGTTCATCGGGAACTGTTTGGGAGTTGGCCCTTCCATTGGCCAATTTTGGATTAGCAGCAGAGGTTCAAACAGTACTCCTAATATTCTTTGGAATTGCAGAGGTGGTAGAAAGTTGGGATCGTTCTCTTTGACCCTTTTCGAGTTGTTCTTTCTGTCGATGGTGTTTATGATCTCTTGCATCATTATGGTCGCATAATCTAGTGGAAGATCATAGTAAACCCCATACATGATGCTCAAGATTTGATGTGAGCTCTGGTCAATACTGCCTATCTTTCCTGTCAGGCATCTGTTAAGAATAGAGAACAAAGTGTTCCACAGAGGTGGTAATCGGCCTCTGCGGAAGTCATTTCTCTTCCGTAGCTGGGTGTTGTACCCAAGCATTTCCACGAATCGACAGAGCTCTTCGTCTGTTGGTTGCTCTGCCTAACTCTTCAATCCCAGAAGACCCCTTGTTGGTAGGTTGAATTCAAGTGAGAACATTGTTCTGTTGAACTTGATTTCAAGATGCTCAGATTTATCAGGTCTTGAAATGTACCCTTTGATAAGAGAATCGTCTTTATCAAATCGGCAGCTTTGCCAAAATTGGTTCAAATAACGGACTGGAATTTTGTTCGGGGTTCTTGATAGTAGAGGGAAGAGGACATGATTCTCCATGATGTTCAGAAGTATGGCATGGGCTTCGCCGAAAGTAGTGGGTGAGGGGACCAAATAGCAGTTGTTGGATTTGATAGGAAGAATGGCTTCGAAATGATCCTTTGCTATAAAGTTTTGCTAGTGTGTCGTCGGAGCAAAGTCTGCTGAGTCCCCAGAATCTTGTTGTTCAATATTTCTTGCAAGGCTGGGGTTTTCAGAATGTTCTGAATGTGCAGGGGAGTGTTCCGGTGAGTTCGCCGGAGAGAGTTCAGAGGATGTAGCTCGAGAAGATGAAGCCATTTGATTTTAAAAAAAAGATTTCTACAAGCTTTTTGCAGGGTTTCGCCGGAGAAGAAGATGAGAGTTTGTAAAATGTTTTATGAGAGGGTAAGCTTTGTTTTTATAGGATGATAAAACGGTAGAATTCGAAAGAGTAAAATATATGGCAATGGATTAAAGTTTGGAATCTGCACTCGAGTTTGAGCGGCGGGTTCAACTTTCCAAATAAAAACGTTCCATGTACGCCCAATGAAAATGGGACACGTAGGCCTTGTCAGAATATGACAGGACGTCGTGCGCGGCCCATTAATGCTAGGCGCGTGATGTTGATTTTAGCCATATGAGTTTCACTCGCAGTAACAGTAACCGTTATTACCACAGATAACAAAATGGCAGAACTTTTGTGTTTTACAGAAGCTCTGTGATTTTGAAAATCTTGAGTTTTAACCTTTTCTCATATATCTCATTGTTGTCATGACTCTGAAGGTTCTTCTTTGAACGAAAAACGTTTGTAAAGACATTGGAGAGGATCAATAGGATTTTGTCAAGAAAATTTACTCACAGAGGTTTTGTAGCTCTGATGGAACTTGCAAAAGCTCTGCGAGAGCCAGCAGAAGCTCTATGAGAGAAAAAAACTTATAACTTGAATTCTATTAACTTTCTGATCATCCAATTTTTGATCTGTGTTAAGAGATGTTTTTCGCACATTTTTGAAGGTTGGTGTCCAAGAAAACTATTTTGATAAACGTTTTGTTCGAGAAGGTCATGGTGTGTGTTGTCGGTTTCCGACATAACATTCCAAAAGATCGACAGAAGGTTAATTTGTGATCACAGAGCATATTTCCTGCAGAAGCTCTGTTGAGCTCAGCAGAAGCTCTATGACCTTAAATTTCTCCTATTTCGAATTTTGTTAAACCTTTTGAACTTTTGATTTTTGAAATGTTATTCATAGTATATTTAGGACGTATTTGACAATTCTTGTCCTAAAAAACTGTTTTCTAAAAACCTTTCGTGCGAGAGACATACCTTTTGGTTCTTCTGTTCTCGGCAGTTTTGTCTTTCTTCTGTCGATGGAGAATTATCGACATTCTTCTTTGGCTTTCCTTTGAAGGATTTACCTCTGTAGATCATTTCAGGGTCCCTTTTGCTCCCCCTTGATCTAATCGCTTCTGTAGATCAAGAATTTTCCTTTTTCTCCCCCTTGATCTATGCTTGGTTCATAAGAATGGTAAGATTTGTATTGAGCATAGATTATGTTTACCAGAGGTTCTGTAAGGGTTATCAGAAGATCTGAGCGGACCCACAGAGGCTCTGTAAACAATTTATTTTATATATATAAAATTATAAACTGAAATAAATTTATCAACGTAATAACTTAGTAATAATAGATATTTATACTTAATTACAGAAGATAAAGCTATACTTACAGAGGATTTTCACACTATGTTAATCATTCCTAACTTACCCACCAAGAAGTTGAATCTTTTCTCGTCTAATGCTTTGGTGAATAAGTCAGCGAGTTGATATTCTGTGGGCACGAAATGCATTTCGATTGTACCGTATTCAACATGATGTTTCAAGAAATGATACCTTATATCGATATGCTTGGTTTTTTAGTGTTGCACAGGGTTGGCAGAGATAGCAATAGCACTTTTGGAATCACAGAAGATGGGTATTTTGAACAGAATGTGGCCGTAGTCTTTTAGTTGAGTCTTCATCCATAGAACCTGAGAACAACAGCTAGCGGCAGCAACGTATTCAGCTTCTGCAGTGGATGTGGAGACACAATTCTACTTCTTGGAGGTCCAACTGACTAGTTTACCACCTAGGAATTGACAACTCCCAGAGGTACTCTTTCCGTCGAGCATGCATCCTCCATAGTCTGAATCTGTATAAGCTTTAAGACTAAAACCAGAGTTTTGTGGATACCAGAGACCAAGATTGTTGGTCCCCTTCAGGTATCTAAAGATTCTTTTTACAGCATCATAATGTGATTTCTTTGGATTAGCTTGATAACGTGCACAAAGACATATGGCATGCATAATGTCAGGTCTGCTTGCTATTAAGTATAACAGAGATCCAATCATGCCTCTGTAGAGAGTACATTCTACAGAAATACCATTTGGATCTAAGAATAACTTATTTCCAGTGGCCATTGGAGTCTTCATTGCAGAGGTATCAGAGAGATTATATTTTAAAAGTATGTCAGCGACATATTTGGCTTGATTTAAAAAAATTCCCTCTGAAGATTGTTTGACTTGAAGTCCGAGGAAGAATGTTAATTCTCCCATCATACTCATTTCAAACTCACTCTGCATGAGTTTTTCAAAAATTTTGCACTCTTCTGAATTTGTAGACCCAAAAATTATGTCATCTACGTATATTTGTACAAGCATTATCTCACTATTTTTGCGTTTATAGAATAAGGTAGTATCTATTGTACCTCTGTTGTAGCCATTGACTAGAAGGAAGGTAGAAAGTCGTTCGTACCATGCTCTTGGAGCCTGTTTCAGTCCGTATAGAGCCTTTTCAAGGTAGTATACATGCCTTGGAAACTTTGAGCTTTCAAAACCTGGTGGCTGATTTACGTAAACCTCTTCTTGGATTTCACCGTTTAGAAAAGCTGATTTTACGTCCCTTTGATAGACTTTAAAACCTCTGTGGGCTGCGAAGGCTAAGAATATTCTTATTGCTTCGAGACGTGCGACAGGGGCAAAAGTCTCATCGTAGTCTATGCCTTCTTCTTGTCTATATCCTTTTGCTACTAATCTTGCTTTGTTTCTGACGACCACTCCATCTTCATCCTTCTTGTTTCTGTAGACCCATTTAGTCCCAATGGCCTGTTTCCCTCTTGGCAGAGGTACTAAAGTCCATACTCTGTTACGCTCAAATTGCAGAAGTTCTTCTTGCATGGCGTCTACCCAGTTTGGGTCATCTAGGGCTTCAGAAATCTTCTTAGGTTCTATAACACTAATAAAATTTGTAAAGAAACAAAAATTAGCAGTGGCAGACCTTGTTTTTACTGAGTCAGAAGGTTCTCCAATTATTTGGCTTGGAGGATGGCTTTTTGTCCACTGAGTTGTGCGTGGAAGATGATCATCAATGTCATCAAAACTTTCTTCAGAGGCTTCTTGTGTTTCTTCTTGTGCAGCCTCTGATGTTCTTCGTGCCTTGGTAGTTGATTCTACCGTTTGTGGAATGATTGGTACGAGTGGTGGTGGAGTTTGTTCCTCTGAGGATGTATAGTCTTGGTCCTCGATCTCCTCTGTAATTGGTTCTTCTGTGGTTTGTGCAGCTTCTGTGGTCGTTTTTCTTGATGTTTCATCTTCTGCACTTTCTTCTGCTTCGGCAATTGCATCTGTAATATTTATAGAAGAAGATGAAGCATTATTTGGACCAGTTAGAGTCATACCTGTAGGATTTTGTCCGACAGAGGATGGTTCTTCAGAAACTCTGATGGTTCCGACAGAAGGATCAATGTCATTGTGGAACATCTCCAAAAATAGAAGATTCAAATCTTCTTTTGTTCTTGAGATGTCAGAGAATTTCCCTTTAATTCCGAGTTCTGAACTTATTTGCTCAGAAGTCATTTGGAATGAATCATCAAAAGAAACATTGATGCTTTCTACAATCTTGTGAGACTTTGTAAGGAATGTTCTGTAGGCTTTGGAAGTGGCAGAGTATCCAATGAATTTGCCTTCATCTGCTTTTACATCAAACTTTCCTCTTGAATCTCTGTCGTTTAAGACGAAGCATTTGCATCCGAATACATGGTAAAATTTGATGTTTGGCCGCCGTTTGTTAAGCAATTCGTAAGGCGTCTTGAGGTGTCTTTTCACAATGGTTGATCGATTTTGAGTATAACACGCAGTAGAAATTGCTTCTGCCCAAAAGTTCATTGATAATCCACATGCTGACATCATAGTTCTTGCGGCTTCCACAAGTGTTCGATTCTTTCTTTCGACAACACCGTTCTGTTGTGGAGTGCGAGCTGCAGAGAAGTTCTGTGAAATTCCTTCTGTTGAAAGATAAGTTTCAATGACACAGTTTTTGAATTCTGTGCCGTTGTCACTTCTTAACTTCTGTATTTTGCAGTCATAAAGAACTTGGATTCTTTTCATTAGATTTATCAATATAATTGGAACATCTGATTTCTTTCTGATAAATTCAACCCATGTGAAACGTGAATACTCATCAACTAAGACAAGTATATATTTCTTGCCACCTAGGCTCTGTATTGCAATGGGACCGCAGAGGTCGACATGAAGCATGTACAGAGGCCTGGTGCAAGATACATCTGTTTTGCCTTTGTGGGAAGCTCTTTTGAGTTTTCCCATCTCACAGGCAGAACATAAATGATCCTTATTGAATTTAACATTTGGCAAACCTTTAACTAGATCAAGTTTGACCAGTTTTTCCAATGTGTGAAAATTCAAGTGACAAAACCTGTTGTGCCATAACCAGGCTTCTTCACTTTTGCAGGCAACAAGGCAAACTTTGTCCTTGTTCTTTGAGTTGAAGTTCATTTGATATAGATCACCTATTCTTTCAGCTCGCAGAAGTTCCATACTTGTTTCTTCACTTTGTAGAGAGCATAAAGTTCTTTTGAACAACACATTGAATCCTGTATCACAAAGTTGACTTACACTGAGTAGGTTGTGCTTAAGGCCATCCACATATGCAACTTTGTATACAGAAACGTCTTCTTTCCTTATGACTCCATAGCCTTTTATGTGTCCTTTCTTGTTGTCTCCAAAAGTCACAGATCCACCATCTTGTGTTTCTTTGTACGTGGATAGTGCACTTCTGTCACCAGTCATGTGCCTTGAGCATCCGGAGTCTAGATACCAGATTGGCACATACTTCTTCTGCAGGACAATCACAGAGATTTAGGTACCCATATCCATATGGGTCCAGTATTGTTAGAGTTTTTCAAGTTTGCTTTGGCATTCTTGAAATACATTTTGTTTTCTGCAGAAAAGTCAGATTGTTTCTTTGTGGGTTTTGACTTTTGAATTGGCGTAGAGAGTAGACAATCTTGATTTGAAAAATGATTATTAAGTTTAGACATAAGATCAAAGCAATGACAGTATTGAATATGAGATGTAGTTTGTTTGAACTTTTCATTGAATTTTTTAAACTCAGCCACAGAGGCATTACATTCTTTCTTTACATTAGATTTCCTATTACTAGAAGATCTATGAATACTCGAATGTTGTTTGCAAAAGCTTTGTTTAGGACCTGCCTTCTGTAGGTTGCTTCTGTGGTGAACTTCTTTCATCACTGTCACAGAAGAAAAAGATTTATTAACCTTGGGTTTTGAAAATCTAGAACTTATAGGATCAATAGAGGTCTTCTGTAACATTTTAAGCTTAGCAGAGGTTTTGACATGTAGATTCAAATTTAGAAAATCTTGGCAGATTGGAATCTCTGTGAGTTTCTCTTTTGGAGAAATAGTTCTGTGAGGAACTTCAGAGGAGTATTTAACATCCTCTGTGTCATAGAGAGTTATCCCAGATGTAACATCTGTCTCTAAATCTTCAGAAGATGAGTCGTCCTCGTATACAGAGGTTGAGTCAATTCTTTCAATAGAGGTTGAATTTTCCGAACATGCATCATACAAGCTTTCTTCCTCTGTAGAATAGTTTTCATAGATTGCAGAGGTTTCTAATAAGATTTCTTCAGTGAGAGATTTATCTATAGAAGATGTACAGAATTTTTCTAAAACGCTTGATTTCCATATTTCCAAAATTTCTTTTTCAATTAAGTTTTTAAAGTTTTCTTCTGAAAAAATGGGTTTAAACTCAGGAGCTTCTGCTGATAACTTCTTTTCAACGTTTATCAAACAGACAAAAGCAACCTGTGTTTGGGTCTCTGGTTTACCAAACTTGAAGATACCAATCTGATCTTGTGTTTTCAGATATTTCTTTGTTTTGATACCTCTATTGACAGAGGTTGAAGATGATGAGTCTGTGTTTTCAAACCACACGTTAATCATCTTCTTATGTTTCTTCAAGTAAGGATCCACAGAGATTTTCGCCCGTTTGCTTACAGAGATTAGATTTGGAAAATCTGGTTTGTTTGTTTTTCCAATCACAAATAACGAGGACAGAGGTTTGTTTCTTTTGCCTTCAACACCTAGGGTGATATCATCATACCCTATACCTCGTCTCCCTATTTGTGAGTTTATTTTTTCATAAACATTCTGTGCATCTTTATAGTTTTTAAGCAAAACTTCTCTTCTGAGTAAATCTTGCCATAATACCTCTCTTTCTTTTTGAAAGTATTCTTTAAGAGCTCTTATGTCAGTAGTTTCGCTCCTTGAAACTGAAAGTTCTTTTGTTTTATCTTTTAAAGTATTGGTTAATTCAGAAATTTGTTTTTTTAAAGGATCTAGAGTTTTGTTCCATTTCTTTTCTATTCTCTCTTTTTCCTCAAAAATCTTTGTTTTTTCTTGAGTGGGAAGCCGTACTTCTCTCTCATTGAAAGTGAGTCTTTTCTGAATACTTTGATTTATCTCTTTCAGTTCAATTAATTCAATGTTAATTCTAAGTGTATTATCATCTACAGAGGTAATACAAGAGTTAGAATTTGAAGTAGATACCTCAGAGTCAGTGCAGGAGTCGACTTCTGCCATGCCACAGAAGAGGGCATTGGCGGTATGTTCATCGTCAGAAGTAGAGTCTGATTGGAAGTCTTATGTGTTCTCCTCAGAATGTCCTTTTGCCATTAAGGATTTTTGAGCATAATATTCGGCTTTCTTTTTGTAGAAAGCAGAGTCCCTCTGTGGGCGATTTGATCTGCTTCTGCATTCATTCGCAAAATGGCCTGGTTTTCCGCAGTTAAAACACCCTAGAGGAGTGTTTCCTGTTCGATCATTGGACTTCTGTAGGTCTCCGCCTTTCTCTGATCTACATTCATTTGCATAGTGACCAGGTTTGCCGCACTTGTAGCATTCTTGCTGCGTGTGGCTTACCGAGTCATCTGACCCCTGTCGGTCATTCCCTCTGTAATTTCTATCGCTTGACCTCTGTCGGCCACTTGATTCTTCTCCTCTTCTGTCATCTCTTATGTTGTCTCTTCTGTCATCCTGGTTGTCTCTATCATATCTTTCATTTCCGGAACCTCTTCTGTTTCCTCTGAACTCTTTTGTCAATAGAGCTAAAGATTTAGCTAGTGACGCAAGAGTTATTTCCTTTTCTGCTTGCTCTTCTTCTTCACTGTCAATTATCACCATCTTCTTCTTCTCCTTCTTCTCCTCTGTGGCTTTATCATTTCTTGGTCTCTGTGCATCCTCTTTAGTTTTACTAACCAATGCATATGGTGCAATGGTTAGTGTTTTAGCCTGTGCTATCTGAGGTTCTTGTGCGGCTAATGTTCCGTAAAGATCAGAGAGAGTCCAGGTGTCTAGATCATGATTTGTCTGTAGGGACATAGACAGCTGGAGCCATTCTTCATTTAGACTTTTTAAAAACATGACATTGTTTTCTTCAGAAGTTCTGTCAATGCCTGATTTTCTGCACTTGTTGATTAGAGAGTTGAATCTGTCGTATGTTGTTTGCAGAGATTCTGTTGCAGAGGCTCTGAATGCATGATATTCATTGATGTACTGTGCTCTTCGGTTTTTTTGTGTTTTAGCACCTCCTTCCAACTGTCTTTCCAGTTCTTTCCACAGATCATGCGCTGTTTCACATGAATCCAAGGATTGAAAGAGTTCGTTGGGTATTGCCATAATTAATGTCCTCTTGGTTTTCTGATTGAAAGAGTTCGTTGGGTATTGCCATAATTAACTTCATCTTCTGCTTTATCTTCGGTTGACCACTCCCCTTTTGGCTTTGGTTTTTGATGTTCGGGGATTTCGGCAGATTCAGCAGTAGCAGGTACACGAGGTACTACTGTCATGGGAATAGGAGGAGGATTGTACAGATATTGTACTAGATTTCTTTCAGTGCCCTCGAAAAAATGGACCATTCTTATTTTCCACTGAGGATACTCATCTCGAAGGAGAGTAGGAGGTTTAGTGAGAGAACCAGTAGTAAAGAAATTATTTGTATTTGTCATTTTTGAAGATTTTAGAAAGAAAGTATGACTAAAGAGTTACTTCGATGAATTTGAAGATTTTCTGGGTTTAAGCAGTTTCCAGACACAATTTTAAATCTCAATAATATCTATCACGAATCTTGATAAATGGATCACTTGATATTGAAAATCAAGGAAGGCTCTGATACCAATTGTTGGAACCCAGATACACTTAATCAAGATTAACAGTCTATTAGTTGAGTTTAGAGTTTGATGCGGAAGCGTATTAAACTAACAAATATGTTTGATAGATATTAGAACGCACACATATAAAGAAAACAGTAAAGAATGAAAAGGATTTCTTTAACAGTTACTGTTATTCAATATATAATAACAACACGAAGAACAGATTAAGAACTGTTGGTGTGTGTGAGAATATAACACTCAGATATTTGACAATAAAGCTTGAGAGTATTAGTGATTCCTTGTGTATTCGTCCTTAGGAAGATCTCAACATGAGACTTCCTTTTATACTACTCTTAGAAGACTATGAAGTAGGTCACTGTTCCTTTTACGGCATGAATAGTGAACTGGATGGTGTGAGCAGTTGACTGGATGGTGTGAGCAGTTGTTTGAGCCATGCGCATTTAATGGAGCAGATGTACTATTGGTAAATGCATTAAATGGCGCAGACGTCTATTTTGTACCATGCCCTATTGAGTCCACTCAGAGCTTGACACGTGTTTTGACAGTACTTTTCCATGCAAGTTGATGAACGTATCCAGTAATATCTTCCAAGTCTTCATAGCAGACCACAGAGGCTCTATAAGGCATTACAGAGGTTCTATGGTCTGACCTTCTGTGGAGCAGTCCACTTGTTTCCGAGTTGATCTTCTTCTTGCGCACTACAGAGGTTCTGTGATTACCTCTGTAGCTTCTGTGGCTTTCTGGACTTGATCTTCTGGAAGAAGTGGCAGAGCCTCTGTGAGAGGCTTTTCTATACTTAGCCTATTTTTCACTACTTCTAAATACTTCTATGATTAGGAAGATTGAAGCTAACAACAACTTTCCGGACATCATAAACAATCCGGACGACACCCGGAAACCAAGGTAACCCGGATACCATCCGGTATCTTATATCATCCGGAAACCTTTGAAAAGAGAGACTTACCCGGATAAAAGACTCGTCCGGACACCTTTAGAACATCATCCGGACACCACCAACAAACTTACCCGGACACATTCATACTATCCGGAAACCTCTGTCGGTTTGGCTAATTTTAACCCAGAAATCGATTGATTCATTACCAAACACGAATTCAACTATTCTACTCCGATAGAAACCTTCTAAATACAAATATACACATAAAATGTAAAGGGACATACCTTAATAACACTTCCAACACTTCCAAATGGATCCTTAACCACCAAAACCCTTCTTTCTCCTTCTTCAGCTCTCAACACACACACACAACACTAATCTGGATATTTTCTGATTTATGAAAATATCTGGATTCTTAAAGTATATATATTTTTAGACAATTTACACTTAAGGCTTTAACTATGCATAAATGACCAAGTCACCCTTTATCTTATAAATTTATCCAAACTTACCCTAAACATCAATTATAGAGTTAAATAATTTAACGGAACTAGGCTTTTAACTAACGAACTTACCCGGGGTGTTACATCATCTCCCCCTTAAAATAATTCTGTCCCGGAATTCGGTTAGGCAAAAAGGTACGGGTACTTGGTTCTCATTTCTGATTCTGATTCCTATGTAGCATCCTGATCCCTATGATGTCTCCACTGAACTTTCACTTGTCTGATTACTTTGTTCTGCAACACTTTAACTTTGTGGTCAACTATGGCTTCAGGTTCCTCCACATAATTCAGCTTTTCATCAACTTGTATATCTGGTAGAGAAATTGCCTGATCTGGAGTAACCAAACACTTTGGAAAATATGAAACGTGGAACGCGTTGTGAATCCTGCTTAACTCTGGCGGAAGATCTAACATGTAGGCTACTTCTCCGATTCTTTCTGTAATTGCAAACGGTCCAATGTACCTTGGGCTCAGTTTACCTTGCTTTCCAAACCGAATGACTCCTTTCCAGGGTGAGACTTTTAAGATTACAAAATCTCCAACTTGAAACTCCAACGGTTTCCGGCGTCGGTCCGCGTAACTTTCCTGCCTGTCTTGAGCCACTTTCAAACGTTCCCGAATCTGAGTAATTTTATCCGCTGTTAACTGAACTATATCTGGCCCCGCTAGCTGTTTCTCTCCAACTTCGTTCCAACACAAAGGAGTTCGACGTTTTCTACCATACAGAACTTCGAACGGTGCCGCTTGTATGCTGGAATGATAACTGTTGTTGTAGGCAAATTCGATCAATGGCAAGTGCTTATCCCACGATCCCCCAAAATCAACAATGCAGGCCCGTAGCATATCTTCTAATGTCTGAATTGTTTGTTCACTCTGACCATCAGTTTGAGGATGATACGCTGTACTTAACTTTATCTGTGTACCCAATTTTTTTTTTGAAAACTCCTCCAGAACCTTAAAGTAAAACGACTATAACGATCAAAAATAATCGAGATTGGAATTCCATGTCGAGTTACTATTTCGTCGATGTACAACTTGGCTAGTCGTTCCAACGAATCTGTTTCTTTTATCGGCAAGAAGTGAGCATACTTCGTCAATCTATCAACGATCACCCAAATGGCATCAAATCCCTTCGGAGTCCTTGGTAGCTTTGTGATGAAATATGTAGTAATCTGATCCCATTTCCACATAGGTATTTCTAATCGTTGCAACTGACCAAACGGCTTTTGATGTTCAATCTTTACCTTCTTACAAGTAGTACAACCTTCCACATGTTGAGCAATGCTTCTTTTTATACCTGGCCATCAATAGAAATGTTTTAGATCTTTATACATCTTATCCGTACCTGGATGAATAGAGAAACAAGATTGATGAGCTTCTTGTAGTACCCGATCACGTAAACCACACAAACGAGGCACCCAAATTATGTTTTCCAGACACAATAACCCCCGATCATCTTTTACAAGCAATGCTGATATTCCCACTAACCGTTCTGATTTCCAATATTCTTCCTGATATGCTTCTACTTGACACTTCTTCAATTCGTCAAAGATGTTAGGTAGAAGTTCAGCTCGTAGTGCAATGGCTTTTATCGTCTCACTTCTCTCTTGTCGACTAAGTGCATCAGCTATCACATTCGCCTTTCCCGGATGATAAAGGATTTCACAGTTGTAATCATTTACTAGTTCTAGCCATCTTCTTTACCTCATATTCAATTCTCGTTGACCGAAGAGATGTTGGAGACTCTTATGATCAGTATAAATTTGACATTTAGAGCCGTAAAATAGTGTCTCCAAATCTTTAGTGCGAACACAGCTGCTGCAAGTTCCATGTCGTGTGTAGGATATTGTCGTTCGTGATCCTTTAATTGATGAGAAGCATAAGCGATAACCTTCCCACGCTGCATTAGTACACATCCCAATCCTAGTTTGGAAGCATCACTATAAACAACGAAATCATCGGAACCTTCAGGTAATGACAAAATCGGCGCACTGCAAAGTTTCTCTTTCAATATCTGGAATGCTTCATCCTGTTCTGCTTTCCATTCAAACTTTAGATTCTTTCTGGTTAACTTAGTCAAAGGCGTCGTGATATGAGAGAAATCTTTTATAAATTTTCGATAGTAGCCGGCTAAACCTAGAAAACTACGTACTCCGGTTGGCGTTCTCGGTGGTTCCCACTTTTCAAATGCTTCCACTTTCATCGGATCGACTTGAATGCCTTTCTCAGAAACTACACGCCCCAGAAACTGAACTTCTCGTAGCTAGAATTCACATTTAGAAAATTTAGCATACAACTGTTCCTTCTTCAACAATTCCAGAATTAAACGAAGATGTTGTGCGTGCTCTTCTTTGGATCGGGAATAGATAAGTATATCATCGATAAATACAATAACAAATCTATCGAGATACGGCTTACATACCCGATTCATTAAATCCATAAAAGTAGCTAGAGCATTCGTCAGTCCAAACGGCATCACCAGGAATTCATAGTGACCATACCTTGTGCGAAAAGCAGTTTTCAGAACGTCTTCTTCTTTAACCTTCAGCTGATGATATCCAGATCTTAGATCAATCTTGAAGAAATAGCAAGCTCCAACTAATTGGTCGAAGAGGTCATCAATTCTGGGAAGCGGATACTTGTTCTTGATTGTGCGCTTATTCAGTTCTCGGTAGTCGATACACATTCTCATCGAACCATCCTTCTTTTTCACAAACGAAACTGGTGCACCCCACGGCGAAGAACTGGGTCTGATGAAGCCTTTATCGGATAGGTCTTGCAGTTGTGTCATCATTTCTTTCATCTCTGGAGGTGCCAGACGATACGGTGCACGGGCTACAGGAGCGGCTCCAGGAATCAGATCTATACCAAACTATACTTGTCTAACGGGCGGAAGACTATTCAAGTCTTCGGGGAAAACTTCTGGGAATTCACTAACAATAGGAATATCATCCAACTTATTCTTTTCTGACTTAATATCTATCACATAAGCTAAGTAACTCGGGCAACCTTTATTAACACACTTACGGGCTTTTATTATAGATATAAGGCAAGACTGATAATTTCTACGATCACCATAAATCACTACCGGTCCCCTCTCAGGTAATACAACATTTATTAACTTCTTATCACAAACTATGTTAGCTTGATTCTCGGCTAACCAATCCATTCCCACTACTACATCAAACTCGATCAAAGCTATAGGAAATAGTTGAATAGGTACTCCACACCCCTCTATATTTATCACACAACTATCAAAAACTTCTTTAACCGATACTTGATTATCATTTGCAGTATCTACCATTAAAGCATGATCTAACACTTTAGGCTTTAAATGCAGATAAGCAGCAAATGCAGGAGATACGAATGATCGGTTTGCACCGGAGTTAAATAACACTTTAGCACGTGTAGAGTTTATGAAAAATGTACCTGTAACCACATCCGGAGTTTCCTCTGCTTCTTTTGCTGTCATCTGAAACGTACGACCCCTTGTTCTTGGTGGTTCTAGTATTGGAACTACTGGTCTAACACCCACTGGTTTCCCTGACGTACCCCCTTGTTGTATTCTTCCCCTCGGACAATCAGACTGGATGTGATCCGGAGAATTTCATAAGAAACAAAACCGCGTTACCCGACAGTCTTTAGCAACATGTCCGGTCTTCCCACACCTATAACAAACCGGAGTATCAACTTGACAGTTTCCTTGGTGGATACGATTGCATTTCTGACATGGTCTTTCCGTTGGTCGGAAAAGTGGACGGTTATTGTATCTCTGAAACCTGGACTTCTTTGGATCGTACGGTGGTCCTTCCCACTTTCGTTTTCCCATACCTTTATCACTAATGTTCCTCCCTTTATCCTGTTCCACGGTTTCCGAGGCATCTACTGCGGCTGAGAAGGTTTCTGGTCCTTTAGCAATCACAAAACTTCTAACTTCTGCATTCAACCCAAAGATAAACTTTCAATCTTCATTGCCTCCGTGGCAACGTAGTATTCCGCGAAACGAGACTTTTCCAGAAAACGAGCGGTGTAGTCTCGAACTGACAAATCCCCTTGCTGCAAGTTCATAAACTCCTCTTCCAATTGTTTAACTGCGGCTTTAGGACAAAACTGTTTCCTGAAAGCTATACCAAATTCTTCCTAAGAGAAGGTAGAATATATGTCAGACCCTCCCGAAAAAATATGAGCTTCCCACCAGTATAAAGCATCACCTTTTAACATTGCGGTTCCATAAAGTACTCTATCCTCTTCAGCGCATTTACTAGTCTTGAAGATAGCTTCTATTTCCTTCAGCCACTTCATATCTTTCACTGGATCCCGATCTCCTGAGTACGTAGGAGGATTGCAACTGAGAAACATTTTATAATCACACTTTTTCATTACTGGTACGACAGTAGATGTGATAGGCATCTCATCTTCCAGGTTAGGATCTGGTGTTTCCGTTTCAGTATTACGAGTCTGGTTAAACATGGCTTGAATATTTGCTTGTAACCTTCCCTATTCTGCCTCTACCTCTTTCTCCCCCTCTTCCTCTATCTCCTCTTCCCTCTCGATTCGTTTGTCTAGTACCACTTGCCATTCTGTTGATTCAAACAATGTTAATATACACATAAGCACATACCCCATATAACAAGGTATTCCAGTTCAAACATGTACCTGTAAGATCACAATTACACTGGCCAGGTGTAATATGAAATTACCTTACATGATGTTCCTTCTACCTTTTATACTTAATGATGTAACATCCCTTATCCCATATACACGACATATCACACAATATAACACAATTAGATATAACAAACAAACTTCACTTTACATGTACGGTCCGGTAGTCTTTTACAAATAGAAAGAAAACATTTGAAATACAATCCTTGTGCTATTTGCATCCATAACACTTAACATTCCATTACAACTACTAAATAAGTCAAAAGCTTCGTCTTATAGTCTTCCTTACTAGCCATCCATCTCATACTCTACTTACTTGCCCTTACTTGATCCGCCACCTGGAATACATATTTTTAAAACAAAATGAGGGTTAGACCTGTTGGTCTAAGTGAGAAACCCCTGTTAGTTTAAAAACCATTTATATAAACTTCATTCATATAAATCACGCCACATAATTACATATATCCAATTAAGCTCACACATCGTGTACCTTTCCTTCTCATTTCCTCCTGGCCATATTAGTGGTAGCAAGCCAACTAATAATATACAACGCTGTACAACATCTACAGCCAAACAACGCTATACAAGTTCTATAGCCAATCACACCGGTCTTAAACCCGGCCAACGTATTATAACACGTTTATAATACACCTGTAAATACAATATCTCACTATATTGTAATTCGCATATACCATACATATAAACACATAATCACTAATTATCACATTCCCAAACCATACGTATGTATTCCAGTTGAAATTACTTTTAAAGTAAAACTCACCTTATTGCTTATCAACACGTTTCCAAGTCTTCTTAACCGGTTCAGCCTTTTACCCAGAATTCACAAGATCTGTAACACATAGATACGGACATCTCTTTACCACATAAAACACATAAGTCTTACTAAGGCTAAAAACTCTAAAGAACTCAAACCCTCAAATGTTGCCCCCAAACTCGTACTCAAGTCAAGACTACAGGATAGTTAGTCCTCATTCACTCCCTATCTAGTGGTTAACAAAATACAGGTTACTGGATACTCGACAGCATCTAAAACTCTCAAAATGGCCAAACAGCAAAAGTATCCGGATACCACAAGTTACCCGGACAACATGACTTTTCCGGACAACTTGACTTTTCCGGACAACTTGACTTTTCCGGACAACTTGACTTTTCCGGACAACAATAGAAAAGAGAGATTTTTCCGGATAAAAGACTCGTCCGGACACCTTTAAACAGTACCCGGACACCATCAACAAAACTACCCGGACACTACCAACAGTGCTATCCGGACACCTTCAACGTATCCGGACACCACTGTCGGTTTACCCAAAAATCACCCAGAAATCCGACTGAAATCAACCCTAGACCAGATGTGATGATTCTAATCCGATAGATACTTCCTACTAACCATTATAAACATAAATAGTACTAGAAACATACCTTAATCAGTTCCAATAACTCCAATTTGAGCCTTTACCCTTCTTTCTCCTTTCTTTCTTCTTCTTTTTGCTCCCAACACACACACACACACACCTAAATCTGAGTTTTGATATTTTTTGAAATATCTAAACACCTAATTCAGATATTAATAACCAATTTTACTACTTCAGCCCCTACACTTTTCATTGTTAAACTAAATACCCCTAAACTTATAAATTCCTCTCATTTTACCCTAAACATCAAATATAGAGATAAATAATTTAACGACAAGAGGATTTAAATAACAAACTTACCCGGGGTATTACATCATCTCCCCCTTAAGATTATTCCGTCCCGGAATTCGGTTAGGCAAAAAGGTGAGGGTATTTGGTTCTCATTTCCGATTCGGATTCCCACGTGGCATCCTGACCTCTATGATGCCTCTACTGAACCTTCACTTGCCTGATCTCCTTATTCCGCAGCACTTTGACTTTATGATCAACTATTGCTTCCGGTTCTTCCACATAATTCAGTCTTTCGTCGACTTGTATCTCTGGTAGGGAGACTGCCTGATCTTGAGTAACTAAACACTTTCGGAAGTTTGATACGTGAAATGCATTATGAATTCTGCTCAACTCTGGTGGAAGATCTAATCTGTAAGCTACCTCCCCGATCCTTTCAGTGATTGCAAATGGTCCAATATACCTTGGGCTAAGCTTACCCTGTCGACCGAATCTGATGACTCCTTTCCACGGCGAAACCTTTAACATTACGTAATCCCCAACTTGAAATTCCAACGGCTTTCGACGGCGATCATCGTAACTCTTCTGTCTATCTTGAGCCACTTTCAATCTTTCTCGGATCTGTGTAACCTTATCGGCGGTTAACTGAACTATTTCCGGCCCCGCTAACTGTTTCTCTCCCACTTCGTTCCAACACAGAGGCGTTCGACATTTCCTACCATACAGTACTTCAAACGGTGCCGCTTGTATGCTGGAATGATAACTATTGTTGTAAGCGAATTCGATTAACGGCAAATGCTTATCCCACGATCCCCCAAAATCAACAATACAAGCCCGGAGCATATCTTCTAAGGTCTGAATTGTTCGTTCACTCTGTCCATCTGTTTGAGGATGATACGCCGTACTTAACTTTATCTGAGTCCCCATTTCCCTTTGAAAGCTTCTCCAAAATCTTGAAGTAAAACGACTATCACGATCGGAAATGATCGAGATTGGAACTCCATGTCGAGTTGCTATTTCATTAATGTATAACTTAGCTAATCGCTCCAATGAATCGGTTTCCTTTATTGGTAGGAAGTGTGCAGACTTTGACAACCTGTCGACGATCACCCAAATAGAATCGAATCCCTTCGGAGTTCTTGGTAGCTTTGTGATAAAGTCCGTGGTAATCTGCTCCCATTTCCACATAGGTATTTCTAGTCGTTGTAGTTGACCAAATGGCTTTTGATGTTCGATCTTTACCTTCTTACAAGTATCACACCGTTCTACATACTGAGCAATCCCTCTTTTTATCCCCGGCCACCAATAGAATTGCTTTAGGTCTTTATACATCTTGTTTGTACCTGGGTGAATAGAGAAACGGGATTGATGAGCTTCTTGTAAAACACGATCACGTAACCCACCCAAACGAGGTACCCACACTCTGTTTCCCAGACACAATAACCCCCGATCATCTTTTACTAGCAATGCTGACATCCCCGCTAACCGTTCTGATTTCAGATGTTCATCCTGATAAGCCTCCACTTGACACTTCTGCAATTCGTCAAATATGTTGGGTAGGAGTTCAGTTCGTATTGAAATAACTTTTATTGTTCCACTCCTTTCTTGACGACTGAGCGCATCTGCCACTACATTCGCCTTTCCCGGGTGATAAAGGATTTCACAGTCGTAATCATTCAGCAATTCCAACCATCTCCTTTGTCTCATATTTAGTTCCTTCTGATCAAAGAGATGTTGAAGACTTTTGTGGTCAGTATAAATCTGACATTTGGAACCATACAGATAATGTCTCCAAATCTTTAACGCGAAAACGATTGCAGCAAGCTCCATATCGTGCGTAGGATACTGCCGTTCATGATCCTTCAGTTGGCGAGAAGCATAAGCTATAACCTTTCCACGCTGCATAAGCACACAACCCAATCCCAATTTAGACGCATCACTGTAAACGACAAAGTCTTCAGAACCTTCAGGTAGTGATAGAATTGGCGCGCTGCATAGTTTCTCTTTCAATATTCTGAATTCCTCGTCCTGTTCCACTTTCCATTCAAACTTCAAATTCTTTCGGGTCAGCTTAGTCAAAGGCGTTGCGATACGAGAGAAGTCCTTTATGAATTTCCGATAGTAACCGGCCAAACCCAGAAAACTGCGTACCTCGGTTGCTGTCTTGGGCTGTTCCCACTTTTCAACTGCTTCTACTTTCATCGGATCGACTTGTATACCTTTCTCAGAAACCACGTGCCCCAGAAATTGTACTTTCCGTAACCAGAACTCACATTTTCAAAATTTTGCATACAACCTTTCCTTCTTCAGCAGCTCTAGAATCAAACGAAGATGTTGCGCGTGCTCTTCCTTGGATCGAGAATAGATAAGAATATCATCGATAAAAACAATTACAAATTTATCGAGATACGGCTTACATACCCGATTCATCAAATCCATAAAGGCAGCTGGAGCGTTCGTCAATCCAAATGGCATTACTAAAAATTCATGATGACCATACCTCGTTCGAAAAGCAGTCTTTAAAACGTCTTCTTCTTTAACCTTCAGCTGGTGATAACCGGACCTTAGATCAATCTTGGAGAAATAGCAAGCGCCAACTAACTGATCAAAGAGATCATCAATTCGGGGTAGCGGATACTTGTTCTTTATCGTGCGCTTATTCAATTCTCGGTAGTCAATACACATTCTCATCGACCCATCTTTCTTTTTCACAAATAACACTGGTGCTCCCCACGGCGAAGAACTAGGTCTGATGAAACCCTTATCGGATAGATCTTGTAGTTGTGCCATCATCTCTTTCATCTCTGGAGGTGCCAAACGGTACGGTGCACGGGCTACAGGAGTGGCTCCAGGAATTAAGTCTATACCGAACTCGACTTGTCTAACTGGCGGAAGACTGTTCAAGTCTTCAGGGAATACTTCAGGGAATTCACTAACGATAGGAATATCTTCCATCCTAATCTTTTCCGGCTTAACATCTATCACGTAAGCCAAGTAACTCTGACAACCCTTATTCACACACTTACGTGCCTTTACTAGTGTTATAAGACAGGACTGTTGATTCCTACGATCACCATAAATCACTACCGGTCCTCTCTCAGGCAATACAACATTTATTATCTTCTTGTCACACACTATATTAGCCTGATTCTCAGCCAACCAGTCCATTCCCACTACTACATCAAATTCTATCAAAGTTATAGGAAACAATTGTATAGGCACTCCACACCCCTCTATATTAATCACATAACCATCAAATACTTCACTAACCGACACTTGGTTGTCATTTGTTGTATCTACTAATAGAGAATGATCTAACATTTTAGGTTTCAAACACAAACAAGCAGCAATTGCAGGAGACACAAACGATCGGTTTGCACCGGAATCAAATAACACCTTAGCACGTGTAGAGTTTATCAAAAATGTACCTGTGACCACATCTGGAGTTTCCTCCGCTTCTTTCTCAGTCATCTGAAATGCGCGACCTCTGGTTACTGGCGGTTCCAGTCTTGGCACTACTGGTTTAACATTTGCTGGCCTGCCTGATGACCCACCTTGCTGCATCCTCCCACGCGGACAGTTTGACTGGAAATGATCCGGAGAATTGCATAAGAAACATATCCGCGTTACCTTACAATCCTTAATGACGTGCCCAGTCTTCCCACACTTATAACATGCTCGCAAATCACCTTGGCAGTTTCCTTGATGGACACGATTGCACTTCGGACATGGTCTTTCCGCTGGTCGAAACGGCGGACGGTTATCATACCTCTGAAATTGGGACCTCTTCGGATCATATTGTGGTCCTTCCCACTTTCTCTTTCCGATACTCTTATCTCCCGTATCCCTTCTCATATCTCGTTCAACATTTTCCGCTGCATCAACTGCAGCTGAAAAGGTATCGGGTCCCTTTGCAGTCACTAACCTTCTAATCTCTGAGTTCAACCCAAAGATAAACCTTTCTATCTTCATCGCTTCTGTAGCGACATAGTATTCTGCAAATCGAGATTTTTCCAGAAAGCTAGCAGTATAATCTCGAACGGATAAGCTTCCTTGTTGCAAATTCATGAATTCTCCTTCCAGTTGTTTGACGGCTGCTTGGGGACAAAATGCCTTCCTGTAGACTATCACAAATTCTTCCCAAGAGAGGGTAGAATAAACATCGGGTCCTTTTGAATGAATAAACGATTCCCACCAATACAACGCATCTCCTTTCAACATGGCTGCCACGTACAATACTCTATCTTCGTCCGCACACTTACTCGTTTTAAAAATGGCTTCAATTTCCTTCATCCACCTCATTGCTTTCACCGGATCCCGATCCCCTGAGAATGTCGGAGGCTTGCAGCTAAGAAACATTTTGTAATCACATTTTCTCATTACCGGTAAGACCGTTGGGGTAATTGGCATCTCCTCTTCAAGAGTAGGGTCTGGTCTTTCTGTTTCAGTATTATGAGCTTGGTTTAGCATAGCTTGAATATTGTCTTGTAATCTCCCCATTTCTGTCATTAAATCAGCTCTGGTAATGAAATCCGTACTATTTTGTTGAGTTCTACCTCCGGTTCTACCTCCAGCTCCACCTCGAAGTCTACCTCCAGTTCTGCCCCCTGTTCTGCCTCCCCTGTCCCCTGTTCCTACTGGCGGATTAGTTCTGTTTGGATTTCTTCCTCCTCCTCGATTCGAATTTCTTGTACCACTTGCCATTCTGTAGATTTAAACAAGATTAATATACACATAAGCACATACCCCATATAACAAGGTATTCCAGTTCAAACATGTACCTGTAAGATCACGATTACACTGGCCAGGTGTAATATGAAATTACCTTACATGATGTTCCTTCTACCTTTTATACTTCATCATCCCAAGGTTCTATAATGATAGGGACATCCTACTTCACATGCAGTTTAAGTCTAGGTACAGATACAAATACCTAAATCCCTTAAACTAAGGCTCTGATACCATTTGTAACATCCCTTATCCCATATACACGACATATCACACAATATAACACAATTAGATATAATAAACAAACTTCACTTTACATGTACAGTCCGGTAGTCTTTTACAAATAGAAAGAAAACATTTGAAATACAATCCTTGTGCTATTTGCATCCATAACACTTAACATTCCATTACAACTACTAAATAAGTCAAAAGCTTCGTCTTATATTCTTCCTTACTAGCCATCCATCTCATACTCTACTTACTTGCCCTTACTTGATCCGCCACCTGGAATACATATTTTTAAAACAAAATGAGGGTTAGACCTGTTGGTCTAAGTGAGAAACCCCTGTTAGTTTAAAAACCATTTATATAAACTTCATTCATATAAATCACGCCACATAATTACATATATCCAATTAAGCTCACACATCGTGTACCTTTCCTTCTCATTTCCTCCTGGCCATATTAGTGGTAGCAAGCCAACTAATAATATACAACGCTGTACAACATCTACAGCCAAACAACGCTATACAAGTTCTATAGCCAATCACACCGGTCTTAAACCCGGCCAACGTATTATAACACGTTTATAATACACCTGTAAATACAATATCTCACTATATTGTAATTCGCATATACCATACATATAAACACATAATCACTAATTATCACATTCCCAAACCATACGTATGTATTCCAGTTGAAATTACTTTTAAAGTAAAACTCACCTTATTGCTTATCAACACGTTTCCAAGTCTTCTTAACCGGTTCAGCCTTTTACCCAGAATTCACAAGATCTGTAACACATAGATACGGACATCTCTTTACCACATAAAACACATAAGTCTTACTAAGGCTAAAAACTCTAAAGAACTCAAACCCTCAAATGTTGCCCCCAAACTCGTACTCAAGTCAAGACTACAGGATAGTCAGTCCTCATTCACTCCCTATCTAGTGGTTAACAAAATACAGGTTACTGGATACTCGACAGCATCTAAAACTCTCAAAATGGCCAAACAGCAAAAGTATCCGGATACCACAAGTTACCCGGACAACATGACTTTTCCGGACAACATGACTTTTCCGGACAACTTGACTTTTCCGGACAACTTGACTTTTCCGGACAACAATAGAAAAGAGAGATTTTTCCGGATAAAAGACTCGTCCGGACACCTTCAAACAGTACTCGGACACCATCAACAAAACTACCCGGACACTACCAACAGTGCTATCCGGACACCTTCAACGTATCCGGACACCACTGTCGGTTTACCCAAAAATCACATAGAAATCCGACTGAAATCAACCCTAGACCAGATGTGATGATTCTAATCCGATAGATACTTCCTACTAACCATTATAAACATAAATAGTACTAGAAACATACCTTAATCAGTTCCAATAACTCCAATTTGAGCCTTTACCCTTCTTTCTCCTTTCTTTCTTCTTCTTTTTGCTCCCAACACACACACACACCTAAATCTGAGTTTTGATATTTTTTGAAATATCTAAACACCTAATTCAGATATTAATAACCAATTTTACTACTTCAGCCCCTACACTTTTCATTGTTAAACTAAATACCCCTAAACTTATAAATTCCTCTCATTTTACCCTAAACATCAAATATAGAGATAAATAATTTAACGACAAGAGGATTTAACTAACAAACTTACCCGGGGTATTACAAATGATCCCAAGGTTCTAAAATAATAGGGACAACCTACTTCACATGCAGTTTAAGTCTAGGTACAGATACGAATACCAAAATCCCTTAAACTAGGGCTCTGATACCATCTGTAACAACCCGGATCCCAGACATACAACAAATAACATATATTTCATAACGTCGTTACATAACAAAGATACATTATATAACAAATATGGTCCCTTAGTCTTTACAATCCAAAATAAGGTATTCCATTACAACTTTTCGCTAATTAAATACATTATATCTAATAACAAGGTTATAAACGCAAAACACATCATAGTCTTCAACATATAAGTCTTCCCAAAAGCTAGCCACCTAATTCTCTATTCACTTGTTCTTACCCGATCCATAACCTGGAATACATATTTTGAAAACAAAATGAGGGTTAGACCTAGCGGTCTAAGTGAGAAAATCCCTGTTAGTTTGAAACCATTTGCACAAACACCATATACATATCACATGTATAAATACCAAATAGGACTCGTGCATTGTGTACTTCCCTGTCTCATTTCCATGGCCATATTAGTTGGTTGCAAGCCAACTAATAAATTAACTCCGCTATACGACAATTACAGCCAACACCATTGTACGAGTATTACAGCCAACACCACCGGTCCTAAGCCCGGCCAACGCATTCTCATGTAGAGTAATGCTCATGTAAATACAATATCTCAATATATTATATTTCAAACATAAACATATAATCACACCATCTATCATATTCCTAATCCACACATATATGTATTCCAGTTTAAAAACGTTTTAAAGTAAAACTCACATGTTTTGGTTATCAAAACGCTTCCAATCCTTTCTCAAAAACAGTTCAGCTTTCACCCCAAATCCACAGAACCTGAAACAAATAGATACAAGTATCTCTTTATGCTGCAAGCAAAGGATTACCTGCACCAACGCCAATATCAGCAGAACCTATATCCCAAGCACCCCCAACCCAAACCCAAGAAGAAACCCCCCAACAACAGTCCACAGAGGCAACAACCACCTCTGTGGAAACATCCCTTGCAGAAATACAAACCCAAACCCAAGTACCTGAAACCAATCAAGATCAACAACAGAAGACCACAGAGGAAACACCCACCTCTGTGGAAACAACCTCTATATTCGGAGAAGATGTGCCAACCTGTGAACAATTTCAAATCTTGACATCCTCCGAAGAAGATCAACCAACACCAACAACAGCTAAACCAACAAAAGACAAACCCCCAACGCCAACAACACCTAAACCAACAGAAGACAAACCCCCTACACCAACACCAGAGGAACCAAAACTTCCATCTCCCACACCCAAAACCAGAACCAAATCTATTGCTCACAAAAGAAAATATTTGAGCAAGTCTACAGAAGTCTCACCAACCTCCTCACCATCCAAGACCTCAGAAACACAAGTGTCAAAACCAACAGAGGCAACCCCCACAAAACCTACAGAAGCACCAACATCCAAGACCTCAGAAGCTCAACCGCCAAAACAAACAGAGTCAACCCATTCTGTACAGAAAGAAGATCCACAACCGAAGGCAAAAGACAAAGGCAAGGGAATACTGACAGAGGAACCAAAGAAGAAAAAGACGAAGCATCAACCTGCAGAGAAACTGATGAAAAGCGCCTTCGATGCATATGTGACACCAAAGCCAGAAAAAGAAGACTGGGCTTTCGGAGTTACCCCTTTGTCAAACATACAAGTTCTGGATCCGAAGGCAAAACCTATAGAAGATCGAGTGAAGCAAATTAAAAAGCAAATGGATGCTCTGCGCAGACCCTTGCCTCCACCTGGTGCACCTCCACGACAAATGGAATAAGTAGTGTACAGGTACCTATACAACAGAACTATCAGAGATCCTATGCCACCATCCATTCAAGATCCAAACTTCCGTGCTGAGCTCGAAAACATCTTCACCAGAACAACACCCAAGCCTGTCAACCAAGTATACTCAATCTCCAAAATCGATAAGGTCATATACTATAAGTTCTCTCACACCAGAACCACACCTAAGGTTTCTTACAACATATATAAGGTCAAAAGAGTGGACAGATCCTAGAACCAATTCTCAGATGCTGATCTTAGGAACTTAAGCCCCTATGACCTACCCGATTCACAGCAGATGCAGTTCGAATTGCATACTGGGTAATTAGGAAAGCCATGCGCGAGAAACTTATGCTATACAGCCTGGTCGATTTCCATGTAGGACGAGATCTTGGAGTAAGAAACCTAAGCCTAAGACCACTAGAAGATGACTGCCCTTCCTCTGCCATACCAAACTCGATCATAACTTCCCCAAAGTTTGGGTATGTCTTCCAAGATCCTGCGGGAAAATCAAGACTGTTTCTGGAGATGGACTACCAAAAGTACGCAACAAGTACTCTCACAGAGTCCAGAGCCAACCTTGTGGAGCACAGAGGAATGGAATTGATGGACACAGCCTCCGCCGATAGACTGATAGATGTCATCGACTCCGTAATCAACTTCAGAACCCTCTGCATCAGAATCTATCATGAGCTCAAAGAAGTAGGACTCGACAACAGAAGTTTCAATGACTTCCAAAACGCCAACGTCTGAGTTAGTCTACAAATCCCTGCTACTTTTTCTTTCATCATGTAATCAAATGTAAGTGCCTCTAGCATAATCGTATATGAAAAGAAAATAATTTACAGAGGTCAAATACCTTTTGTCGTGTTCTTAGTCTAGAAAACCATGCATGTTTCAAATTTTTATTTTCAATACTCAGGGGGGGATTGTTAGCTCCAACTTCTACTGGTTATAGAAGTATTGAAAATTAGACTAAGTGTTGACACCGACAGAGGTTCTGCCAAGACACCGATAGAAGACCAAGTGAAGACTCAAGTGAAGATGTTCACAGAAGACAAGGCCACAGAGCCTCTGCCAAACTTGACAGAGCCTCTGTGGTATGAAGACTGAAGACTTGGAAGATTACTTGAAGATCAAGTCGAAGATAATCGTGCCTCACACGTTCTCTGCTGTACGAAAATCCTGAAGATCATTCGTACAAGGCGTGCCCTGACAATTCCACGTGTCAAACTCTGATGGATTTCATCCTCTGCAGAAAACGATGCACTACATTAACGTTGTACCAGTGGCAGTTTCACGATCGTGTCTTGTACCTTTAGTCCTTTATGTCTAGAGCTTGTCCCCTGATGAATAGTATAAATAGAAGACTCATGTTGAGCTATTCTTTTAAGCTTTGCACAACACACACATCCTTAAGAGCAGATTCCTGTTTAACCTTCGGTGTTCTTGGTGTTCTATTTATATCAATATACAGTGGGTTATTGAGTTAAAACTTGTGTTATTTACATCTCACATATTTGATATAATGTGTTCTTCTACCTTAAATATCTTATTAGTTCTCTAAAACGCTTCCGCATATCACTCTGTTTTGAACTAATAGATATAATCATCATTGGTAAGTAAAACCGAAACCAACAGTCTCTAAATTCACTCAAACCTTTACCAATCGATCTGAAACTTTGCAGATAGCTTCCTAAACACACTCCGAAGACATTTTGTTCAGATCGTAGTACCGAGAACACACTGGAATATCAATTTTCGATCCAAAACAGTAGCCTCTTTCAAAAAGTCTATAATTCACTAAAAATCACTCAAATCGTGATTTTTAGATCCAGTTTCTTGCACGCATTTATCCAGAAAATCAAATCGAACACTACTGAACTAAAATCCTCAATCAAAACCTCCTAACATCCTCAAATCGATCTATAGTCCGAAATGCTCAAAAAATGGCCATTTTCTCAAAAAAATTCTTCAAATTTGCTTAATCTGCTTGCTCTGATACCACTTTGTGATCCCAGAAACATGTAAACAACAATGAATCAAGCAGCAATCATGTCATCTCTCATTAATCTTCAAAGTATAGATTAAACAGTGTAGAGTGAAAAGTATGAAAGCCTTGATGTAAAAGTGCAAAGTTATAAAACTATGAACTAATCTAAGCTATTTATACTTAGACTAGATATTTACATTTTGAGTCCCTTTACTTTGATACAATATACATTTTTAGCACTAACAATCCAATCAATTTCTCTGATAATCATCGTCATCTGTTATGTTTATTTGATAAAAATCAGTTCGACTTTGACTGTTCATCTTCTCAATATTGAACTTACTGAATGTGTATGATTCCTTGTCTGTTTTACACTGCTTTATGTTTCTTAGACCATATCGAATCCATTTGTGTTAGTTTTACATGCTTAGATTCCATTAATCTGGGATTTTGATGTTGTGTTCTTCGTGTTCTTTGTGGGTCAGTGGTGTTTTGGTACTTTTAGGGCTTAAATGTCAAAAATTTTGATCGATTATTTATGGGTTAATAGTTGCGAACTGGTCTGTGTAACGTTTTGTGTTTAAAATCTCAATTTTAATCAATTTTAATCAATTTTGAATCTAGGATTTTTTGAATCATGCGAAAAGTTTTATGCCCAGATTTGAATGATCCGAAAAGCTTTACGTTCCAAACTTTTACAAGTCTACTTTTTGGATCCATTTGAATACGAAAAGTTTTTGTGCTAAAAATGTTTCAAAGTCAAGTTTTCGGATCCTTGTTGATACGAACACTTTAACTTGTTTATATGCGAAAAGTTTTTAATCGCTGAATTTTTTCTAAGTTTAGTTCTCGAATCCTTCCCAATCCGAGAAGTAAAGTTTTCGGATACATCTCAATCCGAGAAGTTAAGTTTTCGGATCCTCTTGATCCGACAAGTTGGGGTTTCGGATCCCTCTTCATCCGAAAAGTCCTGTTTTTTGATCCTTCTTCATCCGAAAACCTTGTGTCTTGTTGCTGTTTGATCCGAAAACTTTCTACATCTCTTCATGATCCGAATTCTATACATAGTGAATTTTCAAAAAAAAATATTAAAATACTTTTTGCCAAATTTCACTTTTAGAACTGTTTTTTTCAAAAACAATAGTTCAAATGGCAAACCAAGAAGAACATAGCAGAATTCAGGGATTTGGTGACCATGTGCCAATTATTCCCGAGGCAACACCCGACGTTCCATTACCTTCAACAAGATCTGTTCATCCATCATTCACCGGAGGCAATCCCGATCATGCCATCATCCATCCTACTAACTATGTCGAAATCAAGTTCAACAATCATTATGTTTATTTTGATCACACAATATCCATCCGGTGGTGAAACAAGTGTTGCAGAACCATCCATTAGCATACGCATTGACTCACACGGTCAATGTGCCTATGTTATACTTGCAACAAGCATGGAAGATGATCACACCCACTATGGAGAACAAACGACCAATCTTTCAAATCCAGATTGACGAATTTGTGACAAAGCTAGACTATCATAGACTGAGGCTTGTACTGAGGCTACCTGACCCTACATCCAGACCGGGAAAGACAGCATTTGATGAATATTCGTCTGAGTCTGAAGTTTTTGAAGGCATAAAGGCTATGGGGTATACTGGAGAGCTAAACCAGATCAAGAATTTCTACAAGGGGAATCTACCACCAGTATACTATGCCTTATTCTCGGTAATCAACATGTGCTGAACATCAAAGCACTCCGGAACTTACAGTGCAAGCATTGGGATTCTGAAACTATTTCATGCGATAGTGGATGATCTACACGTAGATTATGCAGCCATCTTCTGGCATGAACTGCACGAAAAGGTGGAAGAGAGGCTGAAAAACAAGGACAAGCCATACATTCCATATATGAGGTTTCTATGACTCATTATACACAGTATGATGCGCTCTAACAAAGATATTCCGAGAAGAGTCAACCATCCTTCAGTGCCTGAGAAATCAATGCGGTATCTCCAACTGCCAAAGAAGCAATTCACTTATGAGATGCCATTACCGGAAGGGTTCCTCGGATACGCGAATCAGTATGCTGAGTGCATAGTATACTATAGAGAGTCTATGGTCCGGCCAGAACCGGATGGGACCTACCCCAGACTCAACCCCTAGGAGAGAGGCGTCTGTAAGAGTTCAGGATGCAAGGGCTACTGAACGGGGTGCGCAAAGGGAAAATTTCGAGAGGGGAAATGGTGGGGGTTAGCCATCCATATCTGAAGGTACACGGTTGTCATCTTCGGTCACACAATTAGACAACCGTGTAGTCCAATCCACCGAGGAGTTGATTCCAGACACGTTGGGACAGCTGCTTCGGCTGGGGTTCTTGGACCATCTGATGGTGATACAGATTCTGACAATGCGTCTGATTCTGCAGTGGAATAAGAGGATCAAGGTGATTGTAATACCCCGGGTAAGTTCGTTAGTTAAATGTTAGTTCTGTTAAAATTTATTTAACTTTATAATTAATGTTTAGGGTGAATTTGGGTTAAATTAGGAGTTAAAGGTGTTTTAGTCATTTATGGATAGTTTAGGGGCTAAAGTGGTAAAGTGAATGAGATATTATCCTCTAAGATAATCAGATATTTCATAATTCAGAAATATCCAGAAAATCAGTGTGTGTTTTGAGACCAAAAGAAGAAGAAAGAAGATAAAAGGCTAAGGGATTCAATTTGGTGTGCTTGGAAGTGAAATTAAGGTATGTCCCTTTACAATTTATGTGTGTAATTGCTATTAGGTAGTTTCTGTCGGATTAGAATTATCAAATCTGGACTGGGGTTAAAATCAGTAGATTTCTGGGCTGAAAATATGCAAACCGACAGAGGTTTCCGGATAGGATGAAGGTATCTGGGTAGTTTTGATGAATGTGTCCGGTAGTTTTAGCTGATGGTGTCCGGAAGTGTTCTAGTGGTGTCCGGACAGGTCCTTTACCCGGTAAGTTCCTCTTTTCCACAAGTTTCCGGTTAAAATGAGATACCGGATAGTGTCCAGATTGCTTTTGTTTCCGGATGTCGTCCGGATTGTTTATGTTAGCCGGACAGTTGTGTTATCCGGATTCTTCAGGTTTTCCGGATAGTTTGTTTTGTCTGGATACTTTTTGCTGTTTGGTCAAATTGGTGAGTTTAGATGCTTTTAAGTATCCAGTAGCCTGTGTTTTGTTAATTCATGGATATGGAATGAATGAGGACCGAATGTACTGTGGACTTGACTTCAGTTCGGGTTTGGGGGCAACATTTGAGGATTTGAGTTCTTTAGAGTTCTTGGCTTTAGTAAGACATATGTGTTTTTTATGGTAAAGAGATATATGCATCTATTTGTTTCAGATACTGTGAATCGATGGTGAAAGCTGAGTTCTTTGTGGAAGGGGTTTTGGATAAGCAAACAAGTGAGTTTTTATTTAAAATGTTTTCAACTGGAATACATTGTGACAACCGTCAATTTTGCGTTTCAGGTTAGAACTGCACTGAACGTTTCAGTTATTCACATTATAGGTCACACAGTTTAATTTTAGCAATAAACCCACTACAGTAGGAAAAATCTGACGATTTTTGCCTAGAAACCCCTCAAATTAGGGAATTATCCATAAATCTCATAAAATGCCAACGTAAACAACAATTATACCACAACTACAATTATATTTTACAACTAAGATTAATTCAACCAAAAATAATGTTAATACTTCTATTATTAAAGTTTGAAAGTATTTGTTGCATGCATGAAATTAAATAAAAAAGACAAGATTTGACAATTTTAGCAAGACATCATCATTTTATTACATTTAATTTTATACCCCATTTTCTCTTCTCTCTCGCCCAAAAATCGTCCAACCTCTCCCCTTTACCCCTTTTTATGTCTTCTCTTCTCATTTCCAATTCACTTGCAACTTCACTCTCTCTCTCTCTCTAAAGTCTCACTCTAGACTTTCTCTCTTTTCTCTCTCAATCTTCATCCACATTCATTCAAGAAAAGCCATAAACTTCAGCCCCTAAAACACATCTCATTCAAGAGATTAACGTGTTCAAGGTAACTACAAGTGTCTTGGATGAAATCCACACACCCCCTTTTGTTCTAATTTTCATTCTTGCACTTTTTCTTATGAATGTTCTTCATCTTCTTCTACATTTTCTTTAATTTTGTTAAGAAACTTCTTCATACATCTTAATGTTTTTAGATTCATCACCATAACAATTTGCATGTTATTAAAAATGTGATGAATCCATAATCAAACCCATGTTAAGATCAAAGAAGAACTCTAAATAGCATGCATGTAGTTGTTCTTAAAGATCCATACTTTTTGACCCAAAAGTTTCATAAGTAGCTCTTTGAATCCACTAAAAACATGTTTAAATCAACATGCATGAACCAAAAATATACAATTTTAAGTTGCATGGAGAAGATCTTGGCATAAACACCCAAGAAATCTTCAAAAAGACCCATTTTCAGGTTTTTACAAAAGATGAGTTTCATAGATAGCTTGCATGTATTCTAAATGGCTCAAAATATGTTTCTAAACTGAAAATATACGTATGGGGATGTGTCAAGTCGGATTGCATGCAAGAAGAATAAGAAAATTGATAAAAAGACAAAAGGATTGCACATGCACAAAGTCTAGTTTTGACAGCATGCTGCCAGAATTTACCTCTCTCTTCAAAAAGTCATATCTCACTCAATAATGCTCCAAATGGAATTATTCTTTTTCTGGAATTTACTTTTATGAGTTAGGATTCAAACCCAACTGGAATCATTGAAAAATATTAATATTTAGACCTTCTAACATGATTCACAAAAACAGTACGCAAACAGTAACATTTTCTGTAGTAGTTTACGTCAAGTATTATTTTATGTACTTAAACATCTCTAAAAATTATGAATCTTATGTCAAACGTTTCCTAACCCATTGAGTTATCTGGACATGAAATATCATAACCTAAATGTTTCTGGAGGGTATCCAAAAACGAACCGAAAGTGACAGCAAATTCTTGACAGCAAGACTAACTTTCTGCCATGGTTAAAAGCTAACTCTTGAACCCGTTTGATCATTCTTATGATGAAATTGTGGAATAAATATATATACTATATGTATATGCATTTTATATATTTTAACTTTACATTTTGAACCCGTTTCATCATCCTTACGATGAAATTGTGGAATATATATATATATATATATATATATATATATATATATATATATATATATATATATATATATATACTATATGTATATGCATTTTAAATACTTTAACTTTACGTCTTGAACCCTTTTTATCATTCTTATGATGAAATTGCGGTATATACATATATTATATATAACTTCTTTAGACCCTTTTCGTTACTTATTGTGGCGAGATTGCAGTAACATTAATCTAACAAGAATGAAGTATATATGTTATGATTACAAATTTCAGTAACTCCATATGATTTATAATATTTAAATCACAACAAAGGCATTTTATAACGATTTGGATAGTTAGTACCGAACCTTTGAGTTTAAAACTCACTAGTGACCTTACGTTCGTAGGATCGAAGTAGGATCGTTTCACGGATTGCATTACGCACCTCTTGGGAATATCTACGCTTACCACCGGGAGTTTTCACAGCCCCCTTTTTACTACTTTTATACATTTTGGGGTGAAAAGCATGTTACGATTTTATTACGCATCGGTTGTACTATTTACTCAAATGATTTACATTATTACAAATTTTTATGCGCTATGGTGTGTATGCTTATGTTAGTTGATTATGAGTTTCACTTTCGTTTTAAGTCCCCGGTTCACTCTACATTACCCATTTAACTCATTTATTGAGACGTTGGTATATTATGGATAACGTTATTTGGTTGACTCCCCACTCACCTCGCGAGTGCATAATTACCGTCTTCTTTATCATGTTTATGAGGAACATGTGTCTTTGGGGCGTGCAGTCAGGAGGTTTGGGTAGTGGCTCATTACTTTAACATATAATTACATACGATACTATACCATGCGCATGTTGACAACTGAAATCTTTATCCATTGTGCGGATTTACAAAGATGCTTTGAAACTACAACCGATTACTCAATCCATTGTGCGGATTTACAATGGTGTATTTAAACTACAACCGAATACTATATCCACTTGTGTGGATTAAAACTGTTTTCTATGACAAACTTATATCCACTTGTGCAGATTAAAACTGTTTTCTATGACAAACTTATATCCACTTGTGTGGATTAAAACTGTTTTCTATGACAAACTTATATCCACTTGTGCGGATTAAAATTGTTTCTATGACAAACTTTGATGTACTCATAAAACCTGTGAACTCACCAACTATTCAATAGTTGACCCTCTCATTTACATGCTTTTCAGGAAATAGCAAGTAAGATTGGAACTTTAGAAGGCACCTCAAGTAGCTGCATTCAACACGTTTTTCCTTATCATGTCGAATTGTGTTTTGGACAAACTTTATGTTTTTGGAACAAGATGTATCTTTTGTAAACTTCTTATGCTATGACGATTGTGTGTTGTCTTCTACCTTACGCAATGAAATCTTTAGCTGTGACATCGTGTATTTCCGCTTTAGCGTGGTGTGACATAAATGGTATCAGAGCCGAAGGTTATAGAGAATACCGGTCTTTCATTGGAAAAACCCAACTATAACCAAAAGTCCAAAAGTGACATGAAAACAACTGAACCTACTACTAGTATAACTAAGTCTAGAATGGTATTAACAGACTTTAATTAAACATAGCCTGATCACCTATGTTCGATTAAGGAAGGTTAATGCGAGACTAGAAATGGTTATAGTAGGAGTATGTCAATTTTTACTTGCACTCTCTAGAAGCATGCTTAGTGCGTAGAAATTGCATAGGAAAGACATATCACTTATGCGATTAGTTACTAAGTACACTTCTTCTTCAGTTTCACTATGTCATCATCGTCACCATCCTACGCTCCCGATTCTTACTTGACCGATGTGTCGGATCACGTCACTGGTCAACCTCAAGTCAACCCACCCGAGCATCCGGGAAAATGAGAATCCTAGGAGCACTGAATCAGAACAGGAAGTGCCGAGCGAGCGAGATCCTTACGACGGACCGAGGGTGTCGCCAACCCCGGTACTACCCCGACCGACCCCAATAATTGTCCAACCAAACCCTAGAGGACCCAGTATTAGTCAAACGGTGAGAAAAAGAGTCCCGATCCCGATACGAGTAACGCTTAGGTCAGAACGTCCGGAGGCGCCGGAGCCGCCGCGTATAATCACCAGCATGCTAATCGGACGAGTGTCCTGAATGCCTTGGGCGGAAGAGGAGCACTTAAGGGCAATGACGACCGAACTACTAGGCTGTCAGGTGAGGGTAACTTACCAAGGACAGGTCTTAACAGAACTGGTGGAGCTAACACACCTATTGTCCAATGTTTCGACCCAGGTTTTGGAGAGCGTTAAGACGGTTAGGCGGACCGCGATGAGGGCGGACCTTGCATGAGTGATTGGAGGAGTAGTACTCGCTATGCTTGTGTTGATGATTGTGATAGTTGTGTATTTGGGATGGTTTTGATTAGTATGATTGATAGTTTGGCAGCTTTTGATAAGCCTTTTAGGTTCAGAGGAAAACATTTTCTTGTGGTTATTATAAACTAAGTATTTTGGGTAATTTTAAGTGATTGATTGTATTAGACCTAAAAACTTTAGTATTGATGTAGGATGAACCTCGAAATTTTGGTATTGGCGGCATTATCTAAAAATAGGAATGAATTTTTATATTGATATTATCTGGATCACGGATAGGAAGATAGTGAGAATATCGGAGAAAAGGCTCAAGACTCTAGGCAGTTCAATGGTCCACACCCAAAGTGTAACAAATGTAACTACCATCATGAAGGAGCCTGCCCTGTTGTGGCGATTGTAAACGAGTGGGTCATTACACCAAGTACTGTAGGATGGAAAAGGGTGTCATTAATGGGAGAAGGGTATGTTTCGAGTGCGGAAGTCAGGATCACTTCCGGAGTAAGTGCCCGAGATTGGGTAAAAGGCCAAGCAATAGCAACAGTGGGAATCATGCTAGGTAAACCAATCAGGAAACCAAGAAGGCCAAGCTCGAGGACGGGTATTTGTCATCGGAGCTAACGAAGCACGTCGCGACCCTAATATGGTGACAGGTACGTTTCTCCTAAACGACAATTATACATCAGTATTATTTGACACTGGAGCCGATAGGAGCTTTGTTTCGTTAGAATCTAGGCCTTTGATCAATCTAAAATCTAAGAAGATGCCGAATGCTTATATTGTTGAGGTTGCTATAGATATGAATTTGAGACTAAGGGTGTAATTATAGACTGTACCTTGAATCTAGCAGATAAATTGTTTAGCGTTGATCTTATTCCTATTGAATTGGGGAGTTTTGACGTAGTAATAGACATGGATTGGTTATCCAAGAATCGAGCAGAGATCTGTTGTTTTGATAAGACGATTAGAGTACCTTTGCAAGACGGATAAACCCTAGGCATACAAGGAAACAAAGTCGGAAGAAGCCTAGAGATAGTATCAAGTGTGAAAGTACATAGGTATTTGAGGAAGAAGTGCGTTACATTTTTGGCACTCATAGTTGAGAAGAAGTCCGAGGAAAGGCGAATCCAAGACATTCCGGTGGTGAAGGATCACCCGGAGGTGTTCCCCGACAATTTGCCTGGACTTCCCCCGTTTAGACAAGTGGAATTTCAAATTTACCTCATACCTGGAGCAGCACCCGTAGCTAAGGCACCGCTTAGCACCTGCCGAAATGCAAGAGTTGTTAAGCCAACTCCAAGAACTTCTGGACAACGACTTTATTAGGCCAAGTTCCTCGCCTTGGGGAGCTCAAGTCCTGTTCATCAAGAAAAAAAAAGGGATGGATCGTTTCGAATGTGCATCGATTATAGGGAGCTAAATAAGTTGACAATCAAGAACCGATATCCTCTCCCTCGAATAGATGATTTATTCGGCCAATTGCAAGGCGCAACTTATTTTTCAAAGATTGATCTTCGATCAGGTTATCACCAGTTAAGAGTCCGCAAGTAGGGCATTCCTAAGACAACTTTTAGGACACAATATGGACACTACGAGTTTTTAGTTATGCCTTTCGGAGTAACAAATGCACCAGCTGTGTTCATGGATTTAAGGAACAGGGTATGCAGACCATACCTTGACAAGTTTGTGATCGTGTTTATCGATGACATTTTGATCTACTCTCGAAGTAAGGAGGATCACCAGCAGCACTTAAGATTAATTCTAGAACTTCTTAAGGAACAGAAACTTTACGCCAAATTCTCTAACTGCGAATTTTGGATTAGAGAAGTACACTTTCTTGGTCATGTGATCGGAGAGAAAGGAATTCACGTGGACCCGGCTAAAGTGGAAGCCGTTAAGAAATGGGAAGCTCCAGAAACCCCAACAGAAATTCGTCAATTTCTGGGTATGGCGGGTTATTATGGGCGATTTATCGAGAACTTCTCAAGAATTGCTAAACCACTCACAACACTGACTCAAAATGATAGGAAATTCATTTGGGGAGAACCGCAAGAGGAGGCTTTCCAGCTATTGAAGAGAAAGTTGTGCAATGCTGTAACAACCCGGTTCCATATATACAAATAACATACATTTCACAACATAAATTCATCAAAAAGATACATCATATTTCATATTCGGTCCCATAGTCTTACTAAACATAATAAGAATTTCAGTACAAACTATTTTGACTAAATAATTTACATTATGACTAACAACAAAGCCATAAGTACAAAAACACTTCATGATCTTCATAACACAAGTCTTCCCAAAAGCTAAGAAACGACTATCCTTCTTATTTGTCCTTACTTGATCCACGACCTGGAATACATATTTTTAAAACAAAATGAGGGTTAGACCTAGCGGTCTAAGTGAGAAAATCCCTGTCATTTCACAATCATTATAAAACCCATTTATATAAAATCCTTTATATAAACACACATATATCATACGTAATTAAATACCAATCAAGACTCGTGCACTGTGTTCAAATCATCCTCTTTCTCATTCTCATTTCCCCTGGCCATGTTAGTTGGTTGCGAGCCAACAAATCCACTGCACAACAACTACAGCTAACACCGCTGTACAACAACTACAGCAACACCGCTGTACAACAACTACAGCAACACCGCTGTACAACAACTACAGCAAACACCGCCGACTATAGTTTCGGCTAACATATACTCGTGTAGTGTAATGCATATATAAATACAATATACATATCTCAATATATCATATTGTCATTTATGAACATCTAATCACATTATCTATCACCTTTTCAATCTACACGTATATGTATTCCAGTTTAAAAACATTTTGAAGTAAAACTCACCGGTTTGATTTATCAAAACGTTCTCCAAGCTTTTCTCAAAACAATTCAGCTTCACTTCAATTTCACACTATCTGTACAAGTCAAATACATATACCACTTTACCAAAAGCACACACATAAAGCTTAGCAACTTAAAGTAGTTTAATTCCTCAAACATCTCCCCCAAACCCAAACTTAAGTCGAGTCTATGATATTTTCCAGTCCTTATTCATCAACTAATCATAGTTCAATAATATACATTGTTATCAGACCCCTAACAGTGTTTAGAAATCTCAGAAATGATCAACAGCTCAAGTATTCGGACATAAACAGAGTTTTCCGGACGACACCATTAATCCGGACAGCATGCCATTTCCGGACAATATAAGTAATCCGGACGCTATCCGGAATCATATTTCATCCGGACAATCAAGGAAAAGAGAACTTACCCGGATAAAAACACCGTTCGGACACCACTATAACATCATCTGGACACCATCAACAAAACTACCCGGACACGTTCTTGCAGTGTCCGGACACCTCTGTCGATTTTGCCATTTTTGCCCAGAATCCGACTGATATTTATACTAGTTCGATTCTGCTAATTCTAAACCGATAGAAACTGTATACTAACCCTTATAAACATAATTTGTAAAGGTACTTACCTCAAATCACTTCTAATAAGTCAAACTTGAAGCAAATCTCTTCTTTTCTTCTCCTCCTTTTGCTCCCAACACACACACACACACACTAATCTGAGTTTTATTGAAATGAAGACATCTGGACTCCCAATTCAGATATTATCAACTTAATTTACCAATTCAACCCTTTAACTCTTCACTAATGACCAAAACTCTATCTACTTATAATTTAACCAGCTTTTACCCTAAACATACTTACCATAAAGTTAACAATTCTTAACAAAAAAGGGTTTTTAACTAACGAACTTACCCGGGGTATTACATCATCTCCCCCTCAAAAGATTTCTATCCCGGAATTCGGTTAGGCAAAAAGGTGCGGGTACTTAGTTCTCATTTCGGATTCTGATTCCCAAGTAGCATCCTGACCTCTATGATGTCTCCGCTGAACTTTCACTTGTCTGATCTCTTTATTCCGCAACACTTTAAATTTGTGGTCAACTATGGCTTCCGGTTCCTCCACATAATTCTGCTTTTCATCCACTTATATATCTGGTAGAGAGACGGCCTGATCTGGCGTAACCAAACACTTCCGAAAATTTGAAACATGAAACGCGTTATGAATCCCGCTTAACTCTGGCGGAAGATCCAACCTGTATGCTACTTCACCGATCCTTTCCGTAATTGCAAATGGCCCGATGTACCTTGGACTAAGTTTACCTTGCTTTCCAAATCGAATGACTCCTTTCCAAGGTGAGACTTTTAACATCACAAAATCCCCAACTTGAAATTCTAGCAGTTTCCAGCGTCGATCTGCGTAGCTTTTCTGTCTGTCTTGAGCCACTTTTAATCTTTCCCGAATCTGAGTAACGTTATCCGCGGTCAACTGAACTATATTTGGCCCCGCTAATTGTTTCTCTCCCACTTCATTCCAACACAGAGGCGTTCGACATTTTCTACCATACAATACTTCAAACGGTGCCACTTGAATGCTGGAATGATAACTGTTGTTGTAGGCAAATTCAATCAACGGTAAATGCTTATCCCATGATCCCCCAAAGTCAAAAATACAAGCCCGAAGCATATCTTCTAAGGTCTGAATCTTTTGTTCACTCTGACCGTCAGTTTGAGGATGATATGCTATACTTAGTTTTATCTGCGTCCCTATTTCCTTCTGAAAACTTCTCCAGAATCTTGAAGTAAAACTACTATCACGATCAGAAATGATCGAGATTGGAACTCCATGTCGAGTTACTATTTCGTCAATGTACAACTTAGCTAATCGCTCCATCGAATCAGCTTCTTTTATTTGTAAGAAGTGAGCAGACTTCGTCAATCTATCGACAATCACCCAAATAGCATCAAATCCCTTCGGGGTCCTTGGTAGCTTCGTGATGAAATCTGTCGCAACATGATCCCATTTCCACATAGGTATTTCCAATCATTGCAAATGACCAAACGGCTTTTTGATGTTCAATCTTTACTTTCCACATGTTGAGCAACACTTCTTTTTATTCCCGGCCACCAATAGAGTTGTTTTAAATCTGTATACATCTTATTCGTACCTGGATGAATAGAGAAACGAGATTGATGAGATTCTTGTAGTACCCGATCATGTAAACCACCCAAACGAGGCACCCAAATTCTGTTTCCCATACACAATAACCCACGGTCATCTCTCACAAGCAATTCTGATATCCCCACTAACCGTTCTGACTTCAAATGTTCTTCCTGATAAGCTTCTATTTGACACTTCTGCAGTTCGTCAAAGATGTTGGGTTGGAGTTCAGTTCGTAGTGCAATGGCTTTTATTGTCCCGCTTCTTTCTTGACGACTCAGTGCATCAGCTACCACATTCGCCTTTCCCGGATGATAAAGGATTTCACAGTCATAATCATTCACCAATTCTAGCCATCTTCTTTGCCTCATATTTAGTTCCTTCTGATCGAAAAGATGTTGGAGACTCTTATGATCAGTATAAATTTGACATTTAGAACCGTATAGATAATGTCTCCAAATCTTCAACGCAAAACCAACTGCTGCAAGTTCCATGTCGTGTGTTGGATACTGTCGTCCATGATCTTTTAGTTGACGAGAAGCATAAGCAATAACTTTCCCACGCTGCGTAAGTACACATCCCAATCCCAGTTTAGAAGCATCACTGTAAACAACAAAGTCTTCAGAACCTTCAGGTAGCAACAAAATCGGCGCGCTGCACAGTTTCTCTTTCAATATCCGGAATGCTCCATCCTGTTATGCTTTCCATTCAAACTTTAGATTCTTTCGAGTCAGTTTAGTCAAAGGCATCGCGATACGAGAGAAGTCTTTTATAAACTTTCGATAGTAGCCGGCTAAACCCAGGAAACTACGTACTTCGGTTGGCGTTCTCGGCGGTTCCCACTTTTGAACTGCTGCTACTTTCATTGGATCAACTTGAATACCTTTCTCAGAAACTACATGTCCGAGAAACTGAACTTCTCGTAGCCAGAATTCACATTTCGAAAATTTGGCATACAACTTTTATTTTTTTAGTAACTCCAGAATCAGACGAAGATGTTGCACGTGCTCTTCCTTGGATCGAGAATAGATAAGTATATCATCAATAAATACAATTACAAATTTATCGAGATACGGCTTACATACCCGATTCATTAAGTCCATAAAAGCAGCTGGAGCATTCGTCAATCCAAACGGCATCACTAAGAATTCATAATGACCATACCTCGTGCGAAAAGCAGTTTTCAGAACGCCTTCTTCTTTCACCTTCAGCTGATGGTAACCAGACCTTAGATCAATTTTGGAGAAATAACAAGATCCAACTAACTGATTGAAGAGGTCATCAATTCTGGGTAGCGGATACTTGTTCTTGATCGTGCGCTTATTCAATTCCCGGTAGTCAATACACATCCTCATCGAACCATCCTTCTTTTTCACAAACAGAACCGGTGCTCCCCACGGCGAAGAACTAGGTCTGATGAAGCCTTTATCGGATAAGTCTTGTAGTTGTGCCATCATCTGTTTCATCTCAGGTGGCGCTAAACGATACGGTGCACGAGCAATAGGAGCGGCTCCAGGAATCAAATCTATACCAAACTCTACTTGTCTAACGGGCGGAAGACTATTCAAGTCTTCAGGAAATACTTCTGGAAATTCACTAACAATCGGAATATCTTCCAACTTATTATTTTCTGTTTAATATCTATCACATAAGCTAAGTAACTTTGGCAACCCTTATTAACACACTTACGGGCTTTTATCATAGATATAAGGCAAGACTGATGATTGCTACGATCACCATAAATTACTACCGGTCCTCTCTCAGGTAAGACAACATTAATTATTTTCTTATCACAAACTATGTTAGCCTGATTCTCAGCTAACCAATCCATCCCCACTACCACATCGAATTCGATCAAAGCTATAGGAAATAATTGTATCGGTACTCCACACCCTTCTATATTTATCACACAACTATCAAAGACTTCTTTAACCGACACTTGATTATCATTTGCGGTATCTACCATTAAAGCATGATCTAACACTTTGGGCTTTAAATGCATATAAGCAGCAAATGAAGGAGACACAAACGATCGGTTTGCACCAGAGTCAAATAACACTTTAGCACGTGTAGAGTTTATTAAGAATGTACCTGTAACCACGTCCGGGGCTTCCTCTGCTTCCTTTGCTGTCATATGAAATGAACGACCTATTGTTCTTGGTGGTTCTAGTCTTGGCACTACTGGTCTAACCGCACTATTGTTCTTGGTGGTTCACGTCTCACTTTCTCTCTTTTCTCTGTAAGAGTTCTTACTCTTTTTATCTCTATTATCTCTCAAATATTGTCCAAAGTCCAGCCGCTTTAACCTCAAGAACATCAAGTGTTGAAGTCTTCATAAGGTAAAAATTATATGTAGTGCAAAGCCTACACTTTTCTTGTTATTGTTCTTTCACTTTTCTTTAAGTTTTCTTCTTCTACTTCTACACTAGTTGCATGTTGTTTTTCTTTATCAATATCTTTGGATCTTGATGTTTGGGAGATTCATCACCATAACATCTTATATGTTATTAAAAAGGGGATGAATCATTGACCAAACCCATGTTAAGACCAAAGAAGAACTTTTACAATGTTCTAACAAAGATGCATGTGTTCTCCATCAAAACCAACCCCTTAATCTCTAAGAAATTTTATGAAAAACTCTATATCGCATCAAATACATACTTAAATCTCCATGCATGTGGAGTAAACTTTGTATTTTACATGGTAAAAACAAGCCCTAGGCTTGGTTAACAAAGAAATCTTCAAAAAGAAAGCAAAATGGTCACTTTTGAGATTTTAGAAAGATTGTTTTATTTAATAAGCATGCATGTAATTATAGTGGCTTAAAAATATGTTCAAAACTGAAAATATTTGTATGGGGAAGTGTAACAACCCGGATTCCCAACATACAAATAACATATATTTCACCACAAAACAATACATCATATTTCATTTATGGTCCCTTATCTTAACCAAATAGGTCTTTCAGTACAAACTTTTTCACTTATAATGAAGTACATAATAGATACAAAACACAACTAGAATCTTCATAATCATGCATCTTCCAAAAACCTAAACATGATATATCCTATCACTGCCCTTTATTTGCTCCTTGACCTGGAATACATATTTTAAAACAAAATGAGTGTTAGACCTTGAGGTCTAGTGAGAAAATCCTCGTTAGTTAAAAATCATCTTTTACAATCATAAAATACACATAATACACCTAATAACAATACCAAATATGATTCATGCATCATGTATCATTCCATCTCTTTCTCTTTCTCTTTCTCTTGGCCATATTAATTGGTATCAAGCCAATTAATCAATATACACCGCTGTACTAAATACGGGCCAACACCACTGTCCCTCTGTACAACCAACTTTCACCGGTCCTAAGCCCGGCCAACTAGCACCCATGCAATGTAATACTCATATAAACACTATATGCACAATATTACACTCATTCACATATATGTATTCCATTTGAAAACATTTTAAATAAAACTCACTTGTTTCGCTTATTTCCAAAATCCTCCCAAGCTATTACCAAGCACTCCAATTTCTTCAGTTCAGTTTCACAGAATCTGTATCAAATAAATACAAATATTTCTTTTTAAGACTAAAAATCTCTAAGTTCTGAAATCCTCGACTCAAGTCGCAATCAACCATGGAATTACTCTATGTCGCAATACACTACACCAAGTCGCAATCAACTACTGCGACACAGTACCAAGTCGCAACTAACTACTGTGACTTCCCTTTCATGTCGCAACCAACGGTTGCGACAACCCCCTCAAGTCGCAACCAATTGTTGCGACATAGCACCAAGTCGCAACCCACTATTGCGATTTCATGACCAAGTCGCAACTCAAGGTTGCGACATTCATGAAGATCGCAATATTCAACCATGTCGCAACCCACTGTTGCGATTTGCTTGAATGTCTCAGTCCCCTGTGTTCATCTAAACCCATAAATCTAATCTTTTAAGCTATGCATGTTATTGTAATTATGCAGATATGTTTAAGACCATTAACATAATCTAACCATATGCTCAGATTTTCCGAAATATCTCAAAATCATCGAAACCCACTTCTAAACTTTAACTATCAACTTATAAACATAAAAGAGAGGATTGCATGGATTATTACCTTGGTTTATCTTGAATGAATTCCTAAACCCAGCTGCAGATTCTCTGTTTTCTTCCCCTTCTTGACCTTTCTTCGATTTCCCTTATCTTTTTTTTTGGATAGGATTCCTGGGCCTTCGGCCCAGTACATCCATGGCAAACACACCGACCGCGAAGTAATGCAGCCCTGAGATAATCCCCAGTGGCCACAAGTGCTGCGTGTGGGACTCGAACCCGGGCAAGCGCTATGAACTCCCCAAGCCCTTACCACCACGCCACAACCCTTGTGGTTTTTTCCCTTATCTTCTTTCTCTTAACCGAAACACACACTCACACTCACAAATAGGATTTAGCTAAGATATCCATATGGAGGACACCTCCTCCTAGCGAGGTGTCTAAGGCGGTGGTGGTGTGGTTTTAGGAAAAAAGGCCATACACACCCTAGGGTTTACTCACTTGACAAAACACCCCCTTATATTTCCATAATAAAATTAAAACTTACCCCTTAACTTCTAACCCCATAAAATACTCAACTAACATTTATAAAACTAACTTCCAACCTTTCTTAATTTAAAATAATAACATTAATTAAATCAATGACATACCTGGTTATTACAACATCTCCCCCTTAAAAGAATTCTGTCCCGGAATTCAGTTAAGTGAACAGATGAGGTGTTAGCTTTAATTAGCCCCTAATTTATATGAATGTTTTATAAATAAATTGTTGTATGGGCTTTATAATTAGATTTATGTTATCTTTGTAATTAGCCTTATGGGCTTAAGTCTTTTGTGTAAATAGGCCCTATATAAAGGTGTCCATAGGCTTATTTTAGGTTAAGTGAGAAATCTGGAGAGTTCACAATTTACACACACAGACTAGATTCTTATGAGAGTCGATTTCACGTTTAGTGTGGTGTTCTTCCAATTTCCCCCTCCATACCTTGAATCAATGAATACGAGATAAGATTTCTATGAGTATTGTTCTTAATATCTATCTTATCTCTACTTTCTCTATGGATTTTATCTTCTATTGTTTGTCTGTCCTGAAATGGGATCAACAATTGGTATCAGAGCATAGCTTGATTTTCAATATCAAGTGATCCTCATTTGACAACATTATTGATAGATTTCATTCTGTTTTTAACCTACTCTTCATCATAATTAAAAAGGTTTCCGTTTTCCTATCACTCTTCGATTCATTCTGATAGAAACCATTTTTCCAGGTTAGAACACCAGTAAAGTAATTCTGGATATTAGTTATTACCCAGAACTCCTTCCAGATCTTCATACTCATAAATCTTTCATCATATTATCCTTTCTGAACCCCTGAAAAACTCTTACAATGACAAATACCAATAACTTTTTCACTGCTGGCTCATTAACCAAACCTCCTACTCTCCTTCGAGATTAGTATCCTCAATGGAAGATAAGAATGGTTCATTTCTTTGAGGGTACTGAAAAAACTCTCAAACAATATCTTTACAATCCTCCTCCGGTCCCTATGATAACTATGCCACGTGTACCAGCTACTGCTGGATCTCCTGAAATCCCTGAACATCAAAACCTAAGCCAAAAGTAGAATGGTCAAATGAAGATAAGGCAGAAGATGAAGTTGCACATAAAACAAAAAGAATATTGATCATGGCTATCCCCAACGAACTTTTTCAATCCTTAGATGCATGCGAAATAGCGCACGATCTTTGGAAAGAATTAGAAAGACAGTTGGAAGGGGGTGCTAAAACACAGAAGAACCGAAGGGCACAATACATAAATGAATATCATGCCTTCAGAGCCTCTGCAATAGAATCTCTGCAAACAACTTACGACCGGTTCAACTCCCTCATAAACAAATGCAGAAAGTCTGGCATTCACAGAACCTCGAAAGAAAATAACGTCATGTTTCTAAAGAGCATGAATGATTAGTGGCTTCAATTGTCTATGTCTTTACAAACAAACCAAGATCTAGACTCATGGACACTCTCTGATCTCTATGGAACACTAGCTGCACAAGAGCCTCAAATAGCACATGCTAAAACACTAACCATTGCACCATACGCATTGGTTAGTAAATCAATAGAGGCTACAGAAAGACCGAGAAATGAGAGAGCAACAGAGGAGAAGAAGAAGATAGTGATGGTTGATAGCGAAGAAGACGAGCTGATAGAGGAAGAGATAACTCTTGCGTCATTAGCTAAATCATTGGCTCTATTGACAAGAGAGTTCAGAGGTAACCAAAGGAATTCTGGAAATGACAGATATAGCAGAGACAACCAGAGCGGTAGAAGAGATGATGGAAGAAGAGAAGAATCGAGTGACCGACAGAGGTCATACTACAGAAATGATGACCAACAGAGGTCGAGCGACAGAAACTACAAAGGAAATGACCGACAGAGGTAAGATGACAAGGTAGGCCACACACAAGAATGCTACAAATGTGGTAAGCCTGGTCATTACGCAAACGAATGTCGAACAGAGAAAGGTGGAGATCAACAGAAGTCCGATGATCGAACTGGAAACACCTCTCAAGGTTGTTTCAACTGCGGCAAGCCAGGCCATTTCGCAAAAGAATGCAGAAGTAGACAAAATCGCCCACAGAAGGACTCAGCTTTTTACAAAAAGAAGGCTGAATATTATGCGCAAAAATCCCTATGTAAGTCCAGGATACACTCTTACAATCAAATATGAACAATTAAGATCGTATTCACAGCAACTGGTCATATGATTTATTAAGAATATGTGAATTACAAGATATTACAATGAATTTCTCTAAATGGATTCACCAAAGATTATATCAAAGATTAGTTAGCAAACTGTTGCTAACACTATATATACTGTAGAGAAAAGCTATAACTACAGTACATATAAGAAACAGACTAATAGAACAATTACACGTGTCCTGATTAGTAACTGATTATAACAGAAAATATCCTAAGATATAAGTTCTGAACATGTTGTTCAGAACTTCTGAACATACTTCTGAATAGGCGCTTCAGAACATTTGTCTTCATAGTCAGAAGTTCTGAGTCTCCTACTCAGAACTCTGAGTCTTCTGACCAAACTTAGAATCTTTTCTGCATCTCTATTCAGAAGTTCTGAGTCTTCTACTCAGAACTCTGAGTCTTCAATTCAGAAACGAACACTTGTGTTTTTGACAAAACTCTAGACCTAACAATCTCCCCCTTTTTGTCAAATACACTAGTACTTTTCATCATCAAAATTTTTAGAGCAGGAACAATCTTCAGAAGGATCTCTTCTGAATGCTTTGACAACTTCTGCTCAGAACTCTGAATAATTTGAGTTAACAACTTCTGGTCAGTCTTTAATCAGCAGTAGCAACGATTTCCAAATTGATTTATGTTATATATTTGCTTTTTCTTTGCTCCCCCTTGAAATGACAATTCTCATCTTCATGTCAACTTTCATAAGATTTCTTTATAAGAAACAATAGATCAGTTTCCTTTTCCTCTTCTCCTTCTTAAAATAACATTTCTCTCTTTTGTTGTTTCTGTACAATCATTTTCTATTTTCTTCTCCCCTTAAAGTTTTGTAAAGCAGAAACATATCAATCTCCAAAATCTTTAGCTTTTCTCCCCCTAAAGTTTTGGAAAGCAAAATCATCTTCAAAATCTTTAGCTTTTCTCCCCCTTGATTTTCAAAATCTTTAGCTTTTCTCCCCCTTGATTTTCAAAACTTTAGCGATGAAGTCTATGCTTTTTCTCCTCCTTAATGAATGATCTTGCTCCCCCTCAAAATAAGAATTTTGGAGCAATTTGTTTTCTCTCCCTGAAAATATGCATATATTTCATTAAAATTATTCATTTCAAATACAGTGCTTTAATGAAAACATTTATACAAGGAGAATAAGATTCACTGAACTACACTTGATAACTACTAACATTTGATCATTTGAAAACTTTACAAAAGAAATCCAACTTAATGAAATTTAACATATTTTTCAATCAAATGAAATCAAATGCATGTGTTTGGATTCAAATACAAGTCATCATTGCATATAAAGTTAAAAATGTTCAGTTTCAATCCCTTTATTAAATCTATTTGGTGTGCTTAGCATGTGAAATATGATTAGCTTCAAGCATATGCAATTCTAAAAACATATACGAATACTTTGCTCTACTCACACTATTTGTCCAAAATCAGGATTTTCACAAATTTACAAGTTTATTGCGACTTTGTATTTTCCCAAAGTTTCAAGAGATGTGTGCTCATTGGCATCTTTTAATTTTGTGCTCATTGACATCTTTTAATTTTGTGCACATTGGCATCTTTTAATCAAAAAGTTTAGTAAGAATAAGATACATCGTTAAACATGACTTTCTATCTGGTTCTATAGCAGGATTTGGGTCAGCATATCCCAGACCAGTTGGTCTTAGGTGCTAGGTGACAAGCACCCCTTGGAACTTAATTTCCCAAACCAGAAAGGCCACATCGATATATCTTAAACCCATTTGTACCAGTAGAACATGGCTTTCTATCTGGTTCTATTGCAGGATTTGGGTCAGCCGATCCCAGACCAGTTGATCTTAGGGACTAGGTGTCGAGCACCCCTTAGGACTTACTCTCCCAAACTAGAAAGGCCACAGGTACAAACTTTCAAACTAAATGATTTTATATATATTTATTTCATCTCAATCACTTGGTTCTAAAACGTAGTACTTCCCCCATATTTTTGTTTCCATCCATCATTCTGACATTTCGACTTTTTTTTAGCACTATATTCTATATAAGTCTAAATTTACATAACATTGAGCATTCAACATAATTTCATTCATGTTTTGCTAACTTTTCGATTTATTTCAGAAGTGAAAGTTGAAACAAATATAACTCAGATAATACAAAAATACTTGTAAAATCACCCTTGACACACATTTTATTCATTAAAAAAATTCATCTCATTGAATTAAATTTGTTAAGATTTAAACTTTCAAAGAAATAGAAATAAAACATAATGCAATGTTACCTTTCACCACTTGTTCCTTGAAACATAAAAATATGACAGTTAAGGATATCACCTGAGAAATATGAGTTCTAAACTGATTTGTTTAGAAGTCTTAGTCTCTGAAGTACGGGTCCTGAACTGAATTATTCAGAAGCCATCGTCATTTAAGTACGGGTTTTGAACTGATATGTTCAAAAACCTAAAACGTTGAAGCACGGGTTTTGAACTTTATCTTGAAACAATCAGATCAAATTTTGAGACAATATTCCCTCTCAAATCAAGATAATCCTGCAAAATCAAGAGATTTTGGTAATCATCTACGATGATTCCTCATTAGATATAAAAAAAATCCAAATTCTGAGTAGTTGAGTCAGAATTCTGAGTAGAAAAGTCAGAATTCTGAGTAACTTGTTCAAAGTTCTAAGTATCAGAGTCAGAATTCTGATTAGTTGAGTCAGAATTCTGAGTAGTATAGTCAGAACTTCTGAGTAACTTGTTCAAAATTCTAAGTATCAGAGTCAGAGTTCTGATTAGTTGAGTCAGAATTCTGAGTAGTATAGTCAGAAGTCTGAGTAACTTGTTCAAAATTCTAAGTATCAGAGTCAGAATTCTGATTAGTTGAGTCAGAATTCTGAGTAGTAGAGTCAGAACTTTCCTTAGAAAAATGTTTGGATTTTGTGATTTTTGAACATTCTGAATTTCAAATCACCATAACTTGCTCAAAAATCAGAATTTTTCAACCAAAATTTGCAGGGTTGCTCAAAATGTGATTCTGAACACATTCTATGGAAATGTTTTCTACTAAAAACACTTACATCTATGAGTTCGATAACCTCATAGCAAACAGAACTTTTTAAAAAAATCTTCAAAATCAACAAATTGATCTGTATGAATCAGAAATCCATAATCACATTCTTACCGAGTTTTGGACTGAAGTATCCAAAAGTAAAAATTCTCAATTAAGCACAACATCTGTTTTCAGTCATGTGTCGGTATGGATCATTCATTCAGCTCTACACATGAATAACCTGCAAAACAGATTAAGTTGTCTTTGGTACCCATATGAACTTGGGTCCAGGTTTGTTAGGTGCAGTGGTATATGCAGATATTCTATAAGAACCATACCAGTGCTGAATAAAATTCTTGTTCACAAAATCATCAGTCCCACAATATGAACAACAAAGTTTCTTTTGTGCAATTCTGACTAATTTATTTACAGAATAAATCACATCAGGTTTAACAAAAGATTTTCTTTGAAATGTATTGTTCTTCTTGACATTTGAATTAGGAACCTTTGATTTTAGCACTTCTTTCTTGGAAGTAGTTCCTTTAACTCTCCATTCCATTTTTATCTTTTTAAAAGAACAATTATAAGATTTATCAATAGGAGAATCATAAAACAGATTAGAAGAACGAATCTGATCTTTTGAACTATGATTTGATTTGTCAACAACTTTTGTTTCAAATTCTTTAAACTTTTTAACATACAAATCAAACCTTGACTGCAAATCAGATTTGGACTTCCTCTCTATCATGATTTTAGTTGATAAATCAGATAATTTCTTAATAAGTCTCCTTATCTCCAAATGAAAAACTTTCTTTTCCTTCTCAAACTCATCTTTTAAGCATTTTTCTTTAAAGCCATTCACCTTCTTCTTTTCAGTCTCTTTCCTTCCATCTTCTAACTCTTTCTCCAACTCATTGATTTTTACAGAAAACTCATTTAACATTCCTGTTTTCTTTTTCTCAAAACCATTCTTTTCTTTTTGAAAAACATTTTTCTTGCATTCAAACTCTTTTCTTTCTTTTGCAAGAATTTTCTCCAACTCAGAATTTTTCAGAGATAATTCAACAGACTTTGTTTCAAAACCTTTCCTCTCAGTTTGAAAGTCTCTTCTCTCTTTCTCAAATTTCTCTCTTTCAAGTATAAGAACTTGTTCAAAATCATAGATTTGTTTCAAGAGTTGACAATTTTTCATTTCACATGATTTGATTCTATTTTTAGAATCTGTCAACATCTTTCTTTCAAAATTGATTTTCTTTTTCAAATCAACATTCTCTTTTTCTAACACCTTTGTGTTCTCTTGAGCCTTTTCGAAATCTTTTAGAAGATCGAATTTATCTTTTTGCAAATTTACAACAACTTTTGCACTTTCCTCAAATTTGGCTTCAAGATTAGCAATCTTGCTTTCAAAATGAACAATCTCAGTTTTTGGTTTAGAAATTGTTTCTTTTGCTTTTCCAGGACTTAATTTTTGTAAATTGTCTGAACTGGTTATAGAAATTGCAGGTCTCACAAAAACTTCAATAATCTCAGGCATGATGAAATGACAAATTCAAATATCAACTATGAATTATGATCAAAAATGAGAATCAACACAAATCTAGAACATGCAAGAATTAATCAAATCTGTCACATGCATTTCATCAAACAGTTAGAGTACACGAATTAATGAAATCTTCTTTTCAACAAAAAATTTGAATACTAATCAACATGCAGCAGATATAATCACTTTGATCAAGAAACCAACCAAGAATTTCGAAAACATACCTGTAACCTTTGTTTAATTTCGAGAATTAACCAGCATAGAGAGAAAATCTTTGGATGACTTGATTGTAAGATATCGATTCAACAGAAATACAAATTCAAATTTCTTGAATCAATGATAGAAACGAATTCAAGAATTGTTAGGAATTCAAGAATTGTTAGCAGCAGCGGAATCAATTGACGAATTGATCAAGAAACTTCAAAAATGCGATCAAACACACTCTTGGACGAATTTGTTTGTTGATTGGCTCTGATACCAATTGTAAGTCCAGGATACACTCTTACAATCAAATATGAACAATTAAAATCGTATTCACAGCAACTGGTCATATGATTTATTAACAATCTGTGAATTACAAGATATTACAATGAATTTCTCTAAATGGATTCACCAAAGATTATATCAAAGATTAGTTAGCAAACTGTTGCTAACACTATATATACTGTAGAGAAAAGCTAAAGCTACAGTACATATAAGAAACAGACTAATAGAACAATTACACGTGTCCTTATTAGTAACTGATTATAACAGAAAATATCCTAAGATATAGGTTCTGAACATGTTGTTCAGAACTTCTGAACATACTTCTGAATAGGCGCTTCAGAACATTTGTCTTCATAGTCAGAAGTTCTGAGTCTCCTACTCAGAACTCTGAGTCTTCTGACCAAACTTAGAATCTTTTCTGCATCTCTATTCAGAAGTTCTGAGTCTTCTACTCAGAACTCTGAGTCTTCAATTCATAAACGAACACTTGTGTTTTTGACAAAACTCTAGACCTAACACCCTAATGGCGAACAAAGGGCATTCTGAAGCAAACAAGGAGGACTTCGAGTCAGACTCTACCTCTGATGATGAATTCACCACCAATGCCCTGTTCTGTGGCATGGCAGAAGTCGACTCCGGCACTGACACTGAGGTATCCATTTCAAACTCTACCTCTTGTACTAAATCTGTAGATAATGATTCAATTAAACTTAACATTGAACTGATTGAACTAAAAGAGATAAATGAAAACATTCAGAAAAGACTCACCTTTAATGAGAGAGAAGTAAGGCTTCTCACTCAAGAAAAAGCCAAAAAATTTGAAGAAAAGGAAAGAGTAGAAAAATATTGGAGCAAAAATGTAGATCCTTTAAAAAGGCAAATTTCTGAATTAACCTCTGCTTTAAAAATCAAAACAAAAGAGCTTTCAGTTTATAGGAGTGAAACAACTGACATAAGAGCTCTCAAAGAATACTTTCAAAGAGAGAGAGGTACTTTGGCAAGATCTTCTAAGAAGAGAAGTTTTACTTAAAAACTATAAAGATGCACAGAAGGTGTATGAAAAGGTAAACTCTCAAATAGCAAGACGAGGTATAGGGTACAGTGATATTACCTTAGGTGTTGAAAATAAAAGACTAAAACCTCTGTCCTCTCTATTTGTTTTGGGAAAAACAAATAAACCAAATTTTCCAAACTTACTCTCTATAAGTAAAAGGGTTAAAATCTCTGCAGAACCTCACTTGAGGAAACATACGAAGATGATCAATGTGTGGTTTGAAAACACAGATTCATCATCTTTAACCTCTGTCAATAGAGGAATCAAACCAAAGAAATATCTGAAAACACAAGATCAGATTGGTATCTTTAAGTTTGGTAAACCAGAGACTCAAACACAGGTCGCTTTTGTCTGTATGATAAATGTCGAAAAGAAATTATCTGCAAAAGCTCCTGAGTTTAAACCCATATTTTCAGAAGAAAAACTTAAAGAATCAATTGAAAAAGAAATTTTGGAAGTTTTTAAATCAAATGTTTTAGAAAATCTCTGTACATCTTCTATAGATCAAATTCTCGCTGAAGATATCTCATAAGAAACCTCTGCTATCTATGAAAGTTATTCTACAGAGGAAGAAAGCTCGTACGATACATGCTCAGAAAATCCAGCCTCTGTCAAAAGAGATGACTCAACCTCTGTATATGAGGACAATTCATCCTCTGACGACTCAGAGACTGATTCTAAATCAGGGATAGTTCACTGTGACACAGAGGATGTTAAATTATCCTCTGAGGTTCTTAACAGAACAATTTCTCCAAAAGAGAAAATCACAGAGATACCTATCTGTCCAGATTTTCTCAAAATGTGTATACAAGTCAAAACCTCTACAGAGCTTGATAATCTGAAAAATGCCTCTGAAAATCCTAAAAGCTCAAAATTTTCAAAACCTTTAAAGCAAATTAAAGAGAATCCCACTTGGCAACAAAAGGGAAAAAGGCCTGAAGCTAACAAATATTTTTCCTCTGTGACAGTGAAGAAAGATGTTCACCACAGAAGAGACTCACAGAAGGCAAGACCTAAACAAGACTTTTGCAAACAACATTCTAGTATTCATAGATCTTCTTGTAATAGGAAATCTAATGTTAAGAAAGAATGTAATGCCTCTGTGGTTCAGTTCAATAAATTCAATGAAAAGTTCAAACAAATCACGTCTCATATTAAATACTGTCATTGCTTTGATCTTATGTTCAAATTGAATAATCACTTCTCAAGTCCAGATTGCTTATTCTCCACTAAAATTCAAACTCCAAAGTCAGAACCTAGAGAGAAACAATCTGATTTTTCTACAAAAGATAAAATGTATTTCAAGAATGCTAAGGCAAACTTGAAAAATTCTAACAATATTGGACCCATGTGGATATGGGTACCTAAGTCTCTGTGATTGTCTTACAGAAGCGGTTTGTGCCAATTTGGTATCTTGACTCTGGATGCTCAAGGCACATGACTGGCGACAGAAGTTTACTATCCACGTGAAAAGAAACACACGATGGTGGATCTGTAACTTTTGGAGACGACAAGAAGGGACACATCAAAGGCTATGGAGTCATACAGAAGGAAAACGTCTCTGTATACAAAGTTGCATATGTGAATGGCCTTAAACACAACCTACTCAGTGTAAGTCAACTCTGTGATATAGGATTCGATGTGTTATTCAAAAGAACTTTCTGCTCTCTGTAAAGTGAAGACACTGGAATGGAACTTCTGCGGGCCGAAAGAAGAGGTGATTTGTATCTGATGAATTTTTGTTCCAAGAACAAGGACAAAGTTTGCCTTGTAGCCTGCAAAAGTGAGGAAGCCTGGTTATGGCATAACAGGTTCTGTCACTTGAACTTTCACACCTTCGATAAACTGGTCAAACTTGATCTAGTTAAAGGTTTGCCTAATGTTAAATTTAATAAGGATCATTTGTGTTCTGCCTGTGAAATGGGAAAACTCAGAAGAGCTTCTCACAGAGGCAAAACAGATGTGTCTTGCACTAGGCCTCTGTACATGCTTCATGTCGACCTCTGTGGTCCCATTGCCATATAGAGCCTAGGTGGCAAGAAATACATACTTGTCTTAATTGATGAGTATTCGCGATTCACATGGGTTGAATTTGTACGAAAGAAATCAGATGTTCCAATCATCTTGATTAATCTAATGAAAAGAATCCAAGTTCTTTATGAATGCAGAATATAGAAGTTAAGAAGTGACAATGGCACATAATTTAAAAACTCTGTCATTGAAGCCTATCTTTTTACAGAAGGAATTTCACAGAACTTCTCTGTCACACGCACTCCACAGCAGAACGGCGTAGTTGAAAGAAAGAATCGAACGCTCGTGGAGGCCGCAAGAGCTATGCTATCAGCATGCGGATTACCGACGAACTTTTGGGCAGAAGCGATTTCTACCGCTTGTTATACACAGAACCGTTCAACCATTGTGAAAAGACACCTCAAGACTCCTTACGAATTGATCAACAAAAGGCGGCCAAACATCAAATTTTTCCATGTGTTCGGATGTAAATGCTTTGTTTTAAACGACAGAGATTCCAGAGGAAAGTTTGAGGTAAAAGCTAATGAAGGCAAATTCATTGGATACTCTGCCACTTCCAATGCCTACAGAGCATTCCTTACAAGGTCTCGCAAAATCGTAGAAAGCATCAATGTTTCTTTTGATGATTCATTCCAGAAGACTTTTGAGCAAATCAGTTCAGAACTCGAACTTAAAAGGGAAACCTCTGGCATCTCGCAAACGAAAGAAGACTTAAATCTACTATTTTTAGAGATGTTCCACGACGACATTTATCCCTCTGTTGGAACAAACAGAGCTTCTGAAGAACCATCTTCCATCGGTCAAAATCCTACAGGTATGACTCTAACTGGTCTAAATAATGCTTCATCTTCTTCTATAAATACTACAGATGCAAATGCCGAGGTAGAGACCGCAGAAGATGAAACAACGAGGAAAACGACCACAGAAGTTGCTGAAAATCAAACTTCACAATCCACAAAGGATATAGAGGACCAAGTCTATACGTCCTCAGAGGAACAAACTCCACCACCTCTCATACCAATCATTCCATAAGCTGTAGGATCAACTACAAAGGCACGCACTACTACAGAGGCTATACAAGAAGAAGAAGAACAACAAGAACAAGAAGCCTCTGAAGAAAGATTCGATGACATTGGTGACCACCTTCCACGCACAACTAAGTGGACAAAAAGCCATTCTCCAAGCCAAATAATCGGCGAACCTTCTGACACAGTAAAAACCAGATCTGCCACTGCTAATTTTTGTTTCTTTACAAATTTTATCTGTATGATAGAACCAAAGAAGATTTCTAAAGCCCTAGATGACCCAAACTGGGTAGACGCCATGGAAGAAGAACTTCTGCAGTTTGAGCGTAACAGAGTATGGACTTTAGTACCTCTGCCACGAGGGAAACAGGCAATTGGGACTAAGTGGGTCTACAGAAATAAGAAGGATGAAGATGGAGTGGTCATCAGAAACAAAGTACGATTAGTGGCCAAGGGATATAGACAAGAAGAAGGCATAGACTACGATAAGACTTTTGCCCCTGTCGCACGACTCGAAGCACTTAGAATATTCTTAGCCTTCGCAGCCCACAGAGGATTTAAAGCTTATCAGATGGACGTAAAATCAGCTTTTCTCAACGGTGAAATCCAATAAGAGGTTTACGTAAATCAGCCACCAGGGTTTGAAAGCTCAAAGTTCCCAAGGCATGTATACTACCTTGAAAAGGCTCTGTACGGACTGAAACAGGCTCCAAGAGCACGGTACAAACGAATTTCTACCTTTCTTCTAGTCAATGGCTACGACAGAGGTACAACAGATAAAACCTTATTCTATAAACGTAAAAACAGTGAAATAATGCTAGTACAAATCTACGTGGACGACATAATTTTTGGGTCTACTAATACAGAAGAGTGCAAAAGTTTTGAAAAACTCATGCGGAGTGAGTTTGAAATGAGTATGATGGGAGAATTAACATTCTTCCTAGGACTCCAAATCAAACAATCATCAGAAGGAATTTTTATAAATCAGGCCAAATATGTCTCTGACATTCTTTCCAAGTATAGCCTCTCTGATACCTCTGCAATGAAAACTCCAATGACCACTGGAAATAAGTTATTCTTAGATCCAGATGGCATCTCTGTAGAATGCACTATTTACAGAGGCACGATTGGATCTCTGTTATACTTAACTGCAAGCAGACCTGACATTATGCATGCCACATGTCTTTGTGCACGTTATCAAGCTAATCCTAAGAAATCATATTATGATGTTGTTAAGAGAATCTTTAGATACCTAAAGGGGACCAAAAATCCTGGTCTCTAGTATCCACAGAACTCTGGTTTTTGTCTTAAAGCCTATACAGATTCAGACTATGGAGGATGCATGCTCGACAGAAAGAGTACCTCTGGGAGTTGTCAATTCCTAGGTGGTAAACTAGTCAATTGGACCTCCAAGAAGCAGAATTGTGTCTCAACATATACGGCAGAAGCTGAATACGTTGCTACTGCTAGCTGTTGTTCTCAGGTTCTGTGGATGAAGACTCAACTAAAAGACTACGGCCACATCCTACTCAAGATACCCATCTTCTGTGATTCCAAAAGTGCCATTGCCATCTTTGCCAATCCAGTGCAACATTCAAAAACCAATCATATCGATATAAGGTACCACTTCTTGAAACATCATGTTGAATACGGTACAATCGAGATGCATTTCGTGCCCACAGAATATCAACTTGCAGACTTATTCACCAAAGCTTTAGATGAGAAAAGATTCAATTTCTTGGTGGGTAAGTTAGGAATGATCAATATGACGTGAAAATCCTCTGTAAGTATAGCTTATCTTCTGTAAATTTGTGTATAAATATATTGCTTTATTTTATTACTTTGATTGATTTCTTTCTGTATGTAAATTCTCAATCTTAAAATAGTTCTTGATATCACAGAGCTTCTGTGGGTCTGCTCAGATCCTCTGACGACCCCTACAGAACCTCTGGAAAACTTGATCTACAGAGATGGTTAGATCAAGGGGAGCAAAAGAAAGTTACTTGATCGACATAAATGGTTAGATCAAGGGGGAGCCAAAGAAGAGTGTCGATGAATCTATATCGCTGCCCACCTGACGCCGTGCCCAACTCAATCATTACAGAACCAAGGTTCGGGTTAGTATTTCAAAACCCACAAGGCGAAGTCAAACTTTTTGTGAGCATAGACTGTCAGAAGTACGCAACTAGTACTCTGAACAAGTTCAGAGCAAACCTTGTAAAATACAGAGATACCAAGCAAATGGATAGAGACGTTGTAGATACCTTCATCAGAGAGATTGATGCTACAATACGCTTAAGAGAACTCTGCATCAGTTTCTACAAAGAGATCAGAGAAGTCGGAAGAGACAACAGAAGCTACAATGATTTCAAAGACGCCAAAATCTGATTCTCAAACAACCAATCTCTGCAAACCATGTTAAAGTTTATCTTTCATTGTACTCAAATGTAAAATGCCTCTGGCATATCTCTGAATGAAAGAACTTTCGAGGTATTGTTTAACCTCTGTCTTATCTAACTTAGCCTAAAAATACTTAAATGTCAAATTTTTATTTTTCACTACTTAGGGGGAGATTATTAGCTTCAATCTTCCTAATCGTAGAAGTATTTAGAAGTAGTGAAAAATAGGCCAAGTGAATAAAAGCCTCTTACAGAGGCTCTGCCGAAATTACCGAGAGATCAAGGTCAAGAAGCTACAGAAGCTACAGAGACGTCCTACAGAAGCTCTGTCATACGCGCAAAGAAGACCAAAGACACGGAATCCGGTAAAGACTGATCTACAAAGGACCATACCGCAAAACCTCTGTAACACTTTATAGAACCTCTGCGGTCCTCACTAAAGACTTGGAAGATATTTATAATATCTTGCTACTGTTCCTGGTCCTGTTCATCAACTTGCATGGCAATGTACCCTGTCCAACTTCAACGTGTCAAAATCTGAGTGGACTCAATAGGGCTTAGTACATAATAGACGTCTGCGGCATTAAATGCAATAAAGCACGTTCAACTATTCATGTCGCCCGATCAACAGTAGCTCATGCTTTATGGTCCCCTTGTAGTAGTTTATAAGGAAGACTCATGTTGAGTTCTTCCTAATCGAGAATCAAGAGACAAAAACATCACAAGAACACATAGCTTATACACTTTGAGAGTCATATCTGCTTTAAAGCTTTGCTTACTCACTGTTCTTAAATTTGTTCTTGATATATATATATATTCAGTAAACTTTGAGATATTATTTCCTGTTCACTGTTTATTTATATTCTGATTCCCACGTAGCATCCTGACCTCTATGATGTCGCCACTGAACTTTCACTTGTCTGATCTCCTTATTCCGCAAAACTTTGACTTTTTGATCAACAATAGCTTCAGGTTCCTCCATATAATTTAGCTTTTCATCAACTTGTATATCTGGTAGAGACACTGCCTGATCTGGTGTAACCAAACACTTTCGAAAATTCGATACATGAAACGCGTTATGAATCCTGCTTAACTCTGTTGGTAAATCTAATCGGTAGGCTACTTCCCCAATTCTTTCAGTAATTGCAAATGGTCCAATATATCTCGGACGAAGTTTACCTTGATTTCCAAATCGAATGACTCCTTTCCAAGGTGAGACTTTTAACATGACAAAATCTCCAACCTAGAACTCTAACGGTTTCCGGCGTCGGTCGGCATAGCTTTTCTGTCTGTCTTGAGCCACTTTCAATCTTTCTCGAATCTAAGTAACCTTATCCGCTGTTAACTGTACTATATCTAGTCCTGCTAACTGTTTCTCTCCCACTTCATTCCAACACAGAGGCGTTGGGCATTTTCTACCATACAAAACTTCAAACGGTGCCGCTTGTATGCTGGAATGATAACTGTTGTTGTAGGCAAATTAGATCAACGATAAATGCTTATCCCACGATCCCCCAAAGTCAACAATGCAAGCCCGGAGCATATCTTCTTATGTCTGGATCGTTCGTTCACTCTGACCGTCAGTTTGAGGATGATAAGTTGTACTTAACTTTATCTGCATTCCCATCTCCTTTTGAAAACTTCTCCAGAACCTTGAAGTAAAACGACTATCCCGATCTGAAATAATTGAGATTGGAACTCCATGTCGAGTTACTATTTCGTCAATGTACAATTTGGCTAAGCGTTCCATCGAATCAGTTTCCTTTATCGGTAAGAAATGAGCAGACTTCGTTAATCTATCTACAATCACCCAAATCGAATCAAATCCCTTCGAAGTCCTTGGTAACTTTGTAATGAAATATGTAGTTATCTGATCCCATTTCCACATCGGTATTTCCAATCGTTGTAACTGACCAAACGGCTTTTGATGTTCAATCTTTACCTTCTTGCAAGTAGTACAATCATCCACATACTGCGCAATGCTTCTTTTGATCCCCGGCCACCAATAAAATTGTTTCAGATCTTTATACATCTTATTCATACCTGGATGTATAGAGAATCGAGACGGATGAGCTTCTTGAAGTACCCGGTCACGTAAACCACCCAAACGAGGCACCCAAATTCTGTTTCCCAAACACAACAACCCACGATCATCCTTTACTAGCAATGCGGGTAATCCCACTAACCGTTCTGATTTCAACTGTTCTTCCTGATAGGCTTCTATTTGACACTTCAGCAATTCATCAAAGATATTAGGTAGGAGTTCGGCTCGTAGTGATATAGCTTTTATTGTTCCACTTCTTTCTTGACGACTCAGCGCATCGGCCACTACATTTGCCTTTCCCGGATGATAAAGAATTTCACAGTCGTAATCATTCACCAGTTCTAGCCATCTTCTTTGCCTCATATTTAGTTCCTTCTGATCGAAAAGATGTTGGAGACTCTTATGATCAGTATAAATTTGACATTTGGAACCATAAAGATAATGTCTCCAAATCTTCAACGCGAAAACAACTGCTGCAAGTTCCATGTCGTGTGTTGGCTACTGTCGTTCATGATCTTTTAGTTGACGAGAAGCATAAGCAATAACTTTCCCACGCTGCATAAGTACACATCCTAATCCCAACTTAGAAGCATCACTATAGACCACAAAGTCTTCGGAACCTTCAGGTAATGACAAAATCGGTGCACTGCAAAGTTTTTCTTTCAATATCCGGAATGCTTCATCCTGTTCTGCTTTACATTCAAACTTTAGATTCTTCCGAGTCAGCTTAGTCAGAGGCGTGGCAATACGAGAGAAGTCTTTTATAAACTTTCGATAGTAGCCGGCTAAACCCAGAAAACTTCGTACTTCTGTTGTTGTTTTTGGCGGTTCCCACTTTTCAACTACTTCCACTTTCATCGGATCAACTTGTATACCTTTTTCGGAAACTACACGCCGCAGAAACCGAACTTCCCATAGCCAGAATTCACATTTGGAAAATTTTAGCATACAACTTCTCTTTCTTCAATAACTCCAGAATCAAACGAAGATGTTGCGCGTGCTCTTCCTTGGACCGAGAATAGATAAGTATATCATCGATAAATACAATAACAAATTTATCGAGATACGGCTTACATACTCGATTCATTAAATCCATAAAGGAAGCTGGAGCATTCGTCAAACCAAACGACATCACTAAGAATTCATAATGACCATACCTTGTGCGAAAAGCAGTTTTCAGAACGTCTTCTTCTTTAACCTTCAACTGATGATAACCGGATCTTAGATCAATGTTGGAGAAATAACAAGCTCCAACTAACTGATCGAAGAGGTCATCAATTCTGGGTAGCAGATACTTGTTCTTGATCGTACGCTTATTCAATTCCCGGTAATCGATACACATTCTCATCGAACCATCCTTCTTTTTCACAAACAAAACTGGTGCTCCCCAAGACGAAGAACTCGGTTTAATGAAGCCTTTATCTGAGAGATCCTGCAATTGAGTCATCATCTCTTTCATCTCTGGAGGTGCCAAACGATACGGTGCACGGGCAACAGGAGCAGCTCTAGGAATCAGATCTATACCAAACTCTACCTGTCTAACGGGTGGAAGGCTATTCAAGTCTTCGGGGAAAACTTCTGGAAATTCACTAACAATCGGAATATCTTCCAACTTGCTCTACTCTAGCTTAGTATCTATCACATAAGCTAAGTAACTTGGGCAACCTTTATTAACACACTTACGGGCTTTTGTCATAGATATAAGACTAGACTAATGATTTCTACGATCACCATAAATCACTACTGGCCCCTTCTCAGGTAACACAACATTTATTAACTTCTTATCACAAATTATGTTAGCTTGATTTTCGGCTAACCAATCCATTCCCACTACCACATCAAACTCGACCAGGGCTATTGGAAATAACTGAATCGGTACTCCGCACCCTTCAATATCTATCACACAACTATCAAATACTTCTTTAACCGACACTTGATTATCATTTGCAGTATCTACCATTAAAACATGATCTAACACTTTAGGCTTTAAATGCATATAAGCAGCAAATGAAGGAGACACAAACGATCGGTTTGCACCGGAATCAAATAACACCTTAGCACGCGTAGAATTTATTAGGAATGTACCTGTAACCACGTCCGGATTTTCCTCAGCTTCCTTTGTTGTCATCTGAAATGAACGACCCCTGGTTCTTGCTGGTTCTAGCCTCGGTACTACTGGTCTGACACCCGTCGGTCTTACTGACGTACCCCCTGATTGTATTCTCCCCAGTTAACAATCGGACTGAAGATGATCAGGAGAATTGCACGAGTAACAAAATCTAACGACTCGACAGTCTTTAGCAATGTGACCGACCTTTCCGCAATTATAATAGTTTCTAGGATCCACTTGACAGTTTCCTTGATGAAAACGGTGGAACTTTGGGCAAGGCCTTTCAACTGGTCGAAAAGGTGGATGGTTATCAAATCGCTGAAACCTTGACTTCTTCGGATCTTCTGGTGGTCCTTCCCATTTTCTCTTTCCCATACTTTTATCACCAACATCCCTCCTATTATCTCGCTCCACATCTTCTGCGGCATCTACTGCAGCTGAGAAAGTATCGGGTCCCTTTGCAGCTACTAGCCTTCTGACATCTGAATTCAACCCGAAGATAAACCTCTCCACTTTCATTGCTTCCGTGGCAACGTAATACTCCGCAAAACGAGATTTTTTTAGAAAACGAGCAGTGTAGTCCCGAACAGATAAGTTTCCTTGCTGCAAATTCATAAACTCCCCTTCTAGTTGTTTAACAGCTGCATGAGGACAGAACTGCTTCCGGAAAGCTATGACAAATTCCTCCCACGAAAAGGTAGAATATATATCCGAACCTCCCGATGATATATGTGCTTCCCACCAATACAAAGTGTCACCCTTCAACATTGCGGTTCCATAAACTACCCTATCCTTTTCCGCGCACTTACTAGTCTTGAAGATGGATTGTATTTCCTTCAACCATCGCATAGCTTTCACTGGATCCCGATCTCCTGAATAGGTTAGAGGCTTACAACTAAGAAACATTTTGTAATCACACTTTTTCATTACGGGTCTAACGATAGGAGTAATAGGCATCTCTTCTTCAAGCATAGGATCTGGTCTTTCTATTTCAGCATTATGAGTCTGGTTGAACATAGCTTGTATATTTGCCTGTAATCTTCCCATTTCGGCCGCTAAGTCGTCTCTTGTAACAAACTCTGTACCACGTCCCTGAACTCTGCCCCCACTTCTGCCTCTGCCTCTTTCTCCCCCTCTTCCCCATCCTCCAGCTGTTGGATTGGTTCTATTCGGATTTCCCTCCCCTTCCCGATTTGTTCGTCTTGTACCACTTGCCATTCTGTTGATTCAAACAAGGTTAATTATACACATAAACACATACCCCATATAACAAGGTGTTCCAGTCCAAACATGTACCTGTAAGATCACAATTACACTGGCCAGGTGTAATCAGAAATTACCTTACATGATGTTCCTTCTACCTTTTTACATTTAACATCCCAAGGTTCTACAATAACGGGGACATCCTACTTCACATGCAGTTTAAGTCTAGGTACAGATACTAATACCTAAATCCCTTAAACTAAGGCTCTGATACCATCGGTAACAACCCGGATTCCCAACATACAAATAACATATATTTCACCACAAAACAATACATCATATTTCATTTATGGTCCCTTATCTTAACCAAATAGGTCTTCAGTACAAACTTTTTCACTTATAATGAAGTACATAATAGATACAAAACACAACTAGAATCTTCATAATCATGCATCTTCCAAAAAGCTAAACATGATATATCCTATCGCTGCCCTTTATTTGCTCCTTGACCTGGAATACATATTTTAAAACAAAATGAGGGTTAGACCTTGAGGTCTAGTGAGAAAATCCTCGTTAGTTAAAAATCATCTTTTACAATCATAAAATACACATAATACACATAATAACAATACCAAATATGATTCATGCATCATGTATCATTCCATCTCTTTCTCTTTCTCTTTCACTTGGCCATATTAATTGGTATCAAGCCAATTAATCAATATACACCGTTGTATTAAATACAGCCAACACCACTGTCCCTCTGTACAGCCAACTTTCACCGGTCTTAAGCCCGGCCAACTAGCACCCATGCAATGTAATACTCATATAAATATCATATGCACAATATTACACTCATTCACATATATGTATTCCATTTGAAAACATTTTAAAAAAAAACTCACTTGTTTCGCTTATTTCCAAAATCCTCCCAAGCTATTACCAAGCACTCCAATTTCTTCAGTTCAGTTTCACAGAATCTGTATCAAATAAATGCAAATATTTCTTTTTAAGACTAAAAATCTCTAAGTTCAGAAATCCTCGACTCAAGTCGCAATCAACTATGGAATTACTCTATGTCACAATACACTACACCAAGTCGCAATCAACTACTGCGACACAGTACCAAGTCGCAACTAACTACTGCGACTTCCCTTTAATGTCGCAACCAACTGTTGCGACAACCCCCTCAAGTCGCAACCAACTGTTGCGACATAGCACCAAGTCGCAACCCACTATTGCGATTTCATGAGCAAGTCGCAACTCAAGGTTGCGACATTCATGAAGATCGCAATATTCAACCATGTCGCAACCCACTGTTGCGACTTGCTTGAATGTCTCAGTCCACTGTGTTCATCTAAACCCAGAAATCTAATCTTTTAAGCCATGCATGTTATTGTAATTATGCAGATATGTTTAAGACCATTAACATAATCTAACCATAAGCTCAGATTTTCCGAAATATCTCTAAATCATCGAAACCCACTTCTAAACTTTAACTATCAACTTATAAACATAAAAGAGAGGATTGCATGGATTATTACCTTGGTTTATCTTGAATGAATTCCTAAACCCAGCTGCAGGTTCTCTGTTTTCTTCCCCTTCTTGACCTTTCTTCGATTTCCCTTCTCTTCTTTCGCTTAACCGAAACACACGCTCACACTCACAAATCGGATTTAGCTAAGATATCAATATGGAGGACACCTCCTCCTAGTGACGTGTCTAAGGCGGTGGTGGTGTGGTTTTAGGCAAAAAGGCCATACACACCCTAGGGTTTACTCACTTGACAAAACACCCCCTTATATTTCCATATTAAAGTTAAAACTTACCCCTTAACTTCTAACCCCATAAAATACTTAACTAACATTTATAAAACTAACTCCCAACCTTTCTTAAATTAAAATAATAACATTAATTAAATCAATGACATACCTGGTTGGTTATTACAGGAAGTGCCAAAAATCGGATTCATGACAAAAGGAACAAAATCATTGCAAAACTTAAAGATATGTGCATTTTCCTAGAAGCTATAGTTTAATAGCAATCTGCCAGATTTTACCCCTCCCTTTAAATGGCCATATCTCACTCAAAAATACTCCAACTGAGGTGATTGTTTTTCTAGAATTTATTTTAATGAGTTAGGGTTCAAACCCAACTGGAATAATTTAAAAATATTAAGATTTCGACCTTCAAACACATTTCACAAAAACAGTGCGCAAACAACACAGTTTTCTGTAGTGTTTTACGTCAAGAATTATTTCGGATACTTAAACACATCTAAAAATTATGAATCTTATGTCAAAAGTTTCCTAACCTGAATGCCTCTGGAAGATATCAAAAAATGAACTGAAGGTGACTACAGATTCTGGACAGCAAATGACAATTTCTTACTATAGCTAAAAGCTAACTCTTGAACCCGTTTCATCATTCTTATGATGAAATTGTGGAATATATATACTATATGTATATGCTTTTTATATATATTCTAACATTTCATTTGAACCCTTTTCATTATTTTTATAATGAAATTGCGGTATATATATATGTACTATATATAACTTCTAAATTTATATGTACTATATGTATATAACTCCTAACTTTAGACCCTTTTCGTCACTCGTCATGACGAAATTGCGGTAACCTCAATCTAACATATGTAACGTATTATATGTTGATTACTAACTTCGGTTAATTCCTTATAACTTATAAACTTAAACACAACAAAGGCATTTTATGGTGATTTGGATAACTAAGCAATATCAAGGACTAAAGCTTAAGCATAGAATCTTACTAGTGTCCTTACGTTCGTAGGATCGAAGTAGGATCGTTTACGGATTGCATTGCAAACCTCTTGAGAACATCTTCGCATACCACTGTGAGTTTTCACAGCCCCTTTTTACTATTTTGTACATTTTGGGGTGAAAAGCATGTTACAAATTTACGTACGCATCGGTTGTTTTTATCTACTCAAACGATTTACATTGCTACGAACTTTTATGCGCTTCGGTATATATGCTTATGTTAGTGATTCTGAGTTTAACGATTATGTGGAAGTCCCCGGTACGAAACATACACTCCCATTAACTCAATTACGAGCCGCCTGGAATATTATGGATAACGTTATTTGGTAGACACCCCACTCACCTCGCGAGTGCATAATTACTACAAAACTTATCATGTTTGTGAGGAACATATGTCATTAGGGCGTGGAAGTACGGTCAAGTAGGTTTGGGTAGTGGGCTCATTGCTTGACATATTGCATATAATATCATACCTTGCGCATGTTGACAACCGAATACTAAATCCATTGTGCGGATTTACAAAATACATTATTACTACAACCGAATACTAAATCCATAGTACGGGTTTACAAAAATGCTTTACTATTACAACCGAATACTAAATCCATTGGGCGGATTTACAAAATGCTTTCATACTACAACCGTATACTAAATCCATTGTACGGGTTTACAAAAATGCTTTCCTATTACAACCGAATACTCAATCCACTTTGCGGATTTACAAACTTGCATGAAAACTTTTATGCATACCGAAAACCTGTGAACTCACCAACTATTCAATAGTTGACCCCCTCCTTACATGCTTTTCAGGAAATATAAAGTAAGGTTGAACTTTAGAAGGCACCACAAGTAGCGGCATCCAACGCTTTTTCCTTACCATGTCAATTTTTGTTTTTGGACAATTTGTATTTTGGAACATGGTGTATTCTTGTAAACTTTTATGATATGATAATTGTGTGTTGTCTTCTACCTTACGCATTGAAACCTTGAACTGTGACATCTCGTGTTTCCGCTTTAGCGGGCTGTGACATAAATCCTCAACAACGATCACTGAGATAATTAAGTCTCAGATTCCTCTGAGTGACAAACGTGGTCTTGGTTATAAAGTTGACGCTGAAAAACCAACCACTGATCATTCCATGGTTAAGTTTGGAATGTTTATCTCCTCTATCCCTGACACTTCATCTTCTTGGTGTTCCTCTTCAAAAACTCCAATCCCTGAGGAAATCTCTACCTTAGTTTCTAAAGGTAAAGAGAAAATTATTTATCCAAAATCTCAGAAGGGTACCTTTGTACCTAAGCTGAATGCTTCTAAAGCTTCAGTGACTTATCCCTCTACTTCTAAGAACAAGATCCCTGGATTTATTCAGCGATCTACTCCTTGACTTAAAGTGGATATAATTGGTAAGAAATATGAAGAACTGATAGTTCCTCTCATTTCCAATGCCAAAGGAAAACTTGGTGATGGCCCTGCTCATTTAAAATTAACGGGTAAGCATGCAAATGGTCCTAAAGCTACTTTTAGCTATAGGAAATGTTATCAATGTGGACTTAGAAATCATGTTGCTAGTAAGTGCCCCACAGCCACCAAAGCTGAAAAGACAGCTAAGGTGAAGATTAATGTCCCCAAGGCAAAGAAGACCACTGAGATTAAGAAATTAACCAAAGTGAAAACTGACAAAGCTGAATCTTCAAATACTACGAAGACTACTGAACCTTCCACCTCCTCTACCCCCACTGACAAGTGTGTACACATGATGAACTGGGTACCCAAGTCAAACTAATCTTCCTATGTTTGCAGGTTAAGAAGGGTATCTGGTATCTCGATAGTGGATGCTCTAGACACATGACTGGTAAGAAGAACATGCTCACTGAGTATAAGGAAGAGAAGGGTCCCTCAGTGACCTTCGGTGGAAATGGAAAAGGCAATACCCGAGGGTTTGGTGTACTCTCTAATGGTACAACAACCTTTGGAAGAGTTGCATATGTTAAAGGACTGAAGCATAAGTCAGCTATGTGACGAGGATAACAAAGTGATCTTCACTAAGGAATCCTGCTTTGTCACTGACAAAAAGGAGAAGATAGCTCTCAGCGGTTATCGTTTAGAAAATGTTTACGTTATAAACATGGACTCTACAACCACTGAGAACTCCTGCTTCTTCTAAAAAGCCTCATCTGATGTCAACTGGCTATGGCATAAGAGGCTCTCCCATCTCAACTTCAATACACTGAACACTATTTCTTCTAAAGAGTTAGTCACTGGTCTACCTCAGCACTCATACGCTAAAGAGTCCTTATGTTCAGCGTGTGTGAGAGAAAACAGACCAAAGCAAGCTTCAAGACTAAGCAAGTTTCCTCAGTGTCATCTCCACTACAACTTCTGCATATGGACTTGTTTGGCCCTGTTAACAAACAATCCATTGCTGGAAAGAAATATATATTGGTCATAGTTGATGAATTCTCTCGCTATACCTGGGTAATGTTTCTCCGTTTTAAGAGTGACACCCCTGAAGAACTCATCACCTTTGTCAGGAAAATGGAAGTCCTGAACAACATGATCGTTCGCTCAATAAGGAGTGATCATGGAACTGAATTCAAAAACAGTTTGTTGGTTCCAGATCCAACAACTTTTCTTCAGTGAGAACACCGCAACAAAATGGAATCAAACTATCATTGAAGCTGCAAGAACACTTTTCTTCGCTGAAAGAAGAAATCGAACTATCATTGAAACTGTACGTTTAATGCTCAGCGATTCTCACCTGCCTACTCAGTTTTGGGCAGAAGCTGTCAACACTGCTTGTTTTACTCAAAACAGGTCGTTGATCGTCAAAAGATTCAAGAAGACAGCCTATGAACTTTTTTCATGGGTGAAAGCCTTCTATCAGCTTTCTTCACATCATTGGATGTTAGTGTTTCATACTGAACAATAGAGATGCTCTTGGAAAGTTTGATCCTAAGGCTGATGATGGAATCTTTCTTGGATATTCTTCTATATCTAAAGCATTCAGAGTCTTCAATCGTAGAAGACAGACTGTCGAAAAAACTATCCACGTCACCTTTGACGAATCCCGCTCATCGAACTCTAAACCTTCTGCTGATACTGAAGAACTGAATCAATGGATGTTCTCTCATCTTGGTGATTCAGAAGATATTCCCACTCCTCATACTCATACCGCTGAAGATGATGGTCCTACTATCATCCCAAGCATGCAGAATAGTGAAGCTGAAACTTCATGGGTCTCAGCTATTCCTTTAAACACTATGCCTGCTTCTAAACCTTTTGTCTCAGATATACCATCTACTTCTCAGCAATCAGTGGATGAAATGCCATTTGTACCTTTTCCTCTCTTAGCTGATATACCAGAAGTTGCTGAAGCCTAATCTTCAGCTCCTCAAGTTCAGGTTGAGTCAGCGACTTATGCTCCTGCTCAGCGATGGACTATCAATCACCCTACTGATCAGATTCTTGGTGATCCAAACGCTGGTATTCAGACTCGACGAAGTGCAGGTAACATTTGCTTATTTGTTAACCTTATTTCTCTGATTGAACCAAAGAAAACAGATGATGCCCTCCAAGATCCAAACTGGGTCAGCGCTATGCAAGAAGAGCTGTCTTGATGTGCCTTTTTACTATGGTTGATCGATTTTGGGTGTAGCAAGCGGTTGATACTGCTTCTGTCCAGAAAGAGATCGGTAATCCAGATGCTGTCAGCATAGTTCTGGCAGCCTCCACAAGCATGTGGTTCTTTCGTTCAACCACGCAATTCTGCTGTGGGGTGCGTGCATCAGAGAAGTTCTGTGAGGTAAGCATCAATGACAGAGTTTTTGAATTCTGTGCCATTGTCAATTCTCAGCTTTTGAATCCTGCACTCATATAGAACTTGGATTCTTTTCATTAGGTTTATCAGAATGTTTGGAACATCTGATTTCTTTCTAACAAATTCCACCCATGTAAATCTAGAGTATTCATCAATCAATACAAGTATATACTTTTTGCCACCTAGGCTCTGTGTAGCGATTGGACCGCAGAGGTCAACATGAAGCATGTACAGAGGCCTAGGGCAAGACACATCAGTTTTGCCTTTATGAGAAGCTCTTTTGAGCTTACCCATTTCGCAAGCCGAGCACAAATGATCTTTGTTGAATTTGACATTTGGCAGACCTTTTACTAGATCAAGTTTGACAAGCTTATCTAGAGTATGAAAGTTCAGATGGCAGAACCTGTTGTGCCATAACCAGGCTTCTTCGTTTTTACAAGCAACAAAGTAGAGCTTGTCTTCTTTGTTCTTGGCACTAAAGTTCATAAGATATAGATCTCCTCTTCGTTCGGCCCACGTAAGTTCGACTCCAGTATCTTCTCCTTGCAGAGAGCAGAAAGTTCTTTTGAACATAACGTCGAAACCAGTATCGCAGAGTTGGCTGACACTTATCAGATTGTGCTTTAGGCCATCCACATATGCCACTTTGCATACTGGCATGTTCTTCTTTTTGATGACTCTGTAGCCTTTAATATATCCCTTCTTGTTGTCGCCAAAGGTTACTGATCCTCCATCGATTTTATCTTTGTAAGAGGATAGTTGACCTCTGTCGCCAGTAATGTGCCGCCAGCACCCGGAGTCAAGATAACAGATCGGCACATACTTCTTCTGTAAGAACAATCAGAGATTTTTAGGTACCCATATCCAGATGGGTCCCTTTTTGGCAGAGGTCTTTAAGGTTGCCTTAGAATCCTTGGGTTTGGTTTTATCTTCTGTTGAAGAACCATTTTGTTTTTTCTTTCCCTCGATTTAGCATTCTTTTTGGGCAAATAGAGGAAACAGTGTGGGCTTGAGAAGTGTTGATTCGGATTATACATGAGGTCAAAGCAATGACAATAATGAATTTGCGAAGAGATTTGCTTGAACTTTTCATTAAAAACATTGAAACAGGGTACAGAGGCTTTATTTTTACAATCTACCCTAGCACTAGACTTCTTTTTACAAGGAGACCTATGCTGACTAGATTGTTGCTTAGAAAATTATCTGATTGGAGTAGCCTTCTGTGGTCCCCGTCTTCTGTGGTGAACTTCTGCAGGTTTCACTGTCACAGAAGCAAAAGACTTGTTATTTACAACCCATTTACCGTTTTGTTGTCAAGTTAGTTTTTCTTTAAAAGACCTTAAGGGTTGTGTAGTCTTTGAACTTGTTGGATTTTGAGAAGACATTTCCTTTTGTTGTTTGATTTTCTCAAGCTCAAGAGAGGTTTTGGCTTGTATACACATGTCCAAAAAGTCTGGAAAAATAGGAACACTTGTGATTTTCTCCTTGGGAGAAATAGTTCTGTTAAGAACTCCAGAGGATAGCTTAAAGTCCTCTGAGTCACAAGGTACTCTCTCTAACTTAGAGTCAGTCTCAGATTCGTCAGAGGATGAATCGTCCTCATATACAGAGGTTGAGTCACTTAGTTCTCTTTCGATAGAGACTGGACTTTCAGAGCATGTGCCATACTCACTTCCTTCCTTTTCTATGGGACTATCTTCCAAGTCAACAGAAGTATCTATTAAGATTTCATCAGAGAGATTATGATCGACAGAGGATGTACAGAGGTTTTCTTCTGAAGAGGTAGGCTTGAACTCAGGTGCCTCTGCCGATAGTTTCTTTTTTCAGAGTCTGTCATGCAGACAAAAGCAACCTGTGTTTGAGTCTTGGGGTCACCAAACTTGAAGATTCCGATCTGATCTTGAGTTTTCAGATACTTCTTAGGTTTGGATTCTCTTTTGACAGAGATTGAAGGTGATAAATCTATGTTGTGATACCACACATTTATCATCTTCAGAGGTTTCCTCTCGTGAGGTTCCCCAGAGATTTTTCGCCTTTTACTTACAGAGAGTAGGTTTGGAAATCCAGGTTTTCTTGTACTTCCAATGTGAAATAGAGAGGACATAGACTTGTCTCTTTTGGTTCCAGTGTATGGATCTATATCACATAAGCCAATTCCCCGTCTCCCTATTTGTGTATTAATTTTCTCGTACACCTTCTCTACATCTTGATATTTCTTAATTAAAAGATCTCTTCTGAGTAAGTCTTGACAGAGGACTTCTCTTTCCTTTTGAAAATAGTGTTTAAGAGCTAGGATGTTCATGCTGTCGCTCTCAACGTCCATAAGTTCTTTAGATTTTGCTTTTAATGCAGAGTTGAGTTCAGAAATCTTTTCTTTCAAAGGATTTAGATGTTTGTTCCAATTTGTTTCAATTTCTTCCTTTTCTTGAAAAATTTTCTCCTTTTCTTGCGTGAGAAGTCTAGTTTCTCTCTCAAAGAAGGTGAGTTTCTTTTGAACACTTTCGTAGGTCTTTTTAAGTTCAATATATTCAATGGTTAGTTTAAGCAAATCAGTTTCTGCTTGATTAGATTAAGAGTCAGAAGTGGATACCTCACTATCGGAGTCGGAGGAGCTAACTTCTGCCATGCCACAGAACAGGGCGTTCTTCTTTTCTCCTTCGTCAGAAGATTCATCTGACTGCCAGTTCTCTTGCTCCACCATGAGCGACTTCTGAGCATAATACTCTGCCTTCTTTTTTAGAAAGCAGAGTCCCTCTGAGGGCAGTTTGACTTGCTCCTACAGTCAGCAGCATAGTGGCCCGGCTTGCCACAATTGAAGCATCCCTGGTTCTGGGGAGTGTTGGCAGTTCTGTCGTCAGACCTCTGTCGGTCACCACCTCTGTCACTCTTGTCATTTGACCTTTGTTGGTCATTTGATCCTTCTCTTCCCTGATTCCTCGAATCACCACGATCATCTCTTCCATTGCGTTCATAACCAGACTTCTTCTAGTATCCTCTGCTAAACTCCCGAGTCAATAGAGCCAAATACTTTGCTATCGAGGCCATAGTTGCCTCCTCTTCTTCCACCACCTCCTCCTCTTCACTATCAACGACCAATACCCTCTTCTTCTTCTCCTTCTTTTCTTCCACAACTTTCTCCTTCTTAGGCTTCTCTTTAGCTTCTGTAGCTTTACCAACAAGTGCAAGGGGTGTACTTACTTGAGCTTTTTCTTGTGCAATTTGAGGTTCTTGGGCTGCCAACGTTCCATATAGATCTGACAGAGTCCAGGAGTGTAAGTCCTGATTAGTTTGCAGAGACATAGACAACTGGAGCCATTCTTCATTTAGGCTCTTTAGGAACATGACATTGTTCTCCTCAGAGGTTCTGTGTATCCCGAAATTCTTGCATTTGTTGATCAGAGAGTTGAACCGGTCGTATGTTGACTGCAGAGATTCTGTCGGCAGAGCTTTGAATGCATAGTATTCATTGATGCATTGGGCTCTGCGGTTCTTCTGGGTCTTGGCCCCTCCCTCCAATTGTTTCTCCAGTTCCTTCCATAGATCGTATGCAGATTCACACGCATCTAGGGATTGGAAGAGGTCATTTGGGATGACCATTATTAGAAGTCTTTTGGTCTTCTGAGCAACTTCATATTTGGCCCAATCTGGTCCGGACCACTTATCCTTGGTATTTGGTTTCTCGTGCTCAGGAATCTCTGGTGTGTCATCTGTGGCAGGTACTCGAGGTACCGTGATCATTGGTACGAAGGGAGGAATTTTGATATAGTAGACAAGTTCTTTGTCAGTACCCTCGAAGAAGTGAATCATTCGTATCTTCCATTGAGGTTACTCATCTCTTAGCAGAGTGGGTGGCTTGGTTAAAGAACCAGCGGTGAAGAAGTTGTTTGTATTCGCCATTTTGAAAGGTTTTGGAAAATATCAGAAAACAGACTATGAACTGCAAACTTTCAGATGATGATGTGGATGCTTCAAAAAGTGTTTATAAGCATAAAACTTTGAGCAATGCACTAAAATGGAGAGTTTTAACCGAGAATGTAGATTTTGTCGGTTTTCCAAAGTCGAGCTGGTCGAGAATGGCAGAAAAACAGAGTCTGCTTGAAATAAACTAAGAACAGGTTGAAGTCAAGCCAAGTTTCTACCAAAAATCATTGTAAGTGAGGATCTCTTGATATGGAAAATCAAGAACTGCTCTGATACCAATTGTTGGTTCCTATATTGCTTAACAATGATGTTTATATCTATTAGTTCAAACAAGATAGAGCGCGGAAGCGTTTTACGAACTAAAAGATATATTAAGGTAGAAGAACGCACTATACCAAATACGTGAGATGTAAATAACACAAGTTTATAACTCAGTAACCCACTGTATATTGATATAAATAGAACACCAAGAACACGGAAGATTAAACAGGAATTATGCTCTTAATGATGTGTGTGTTGTGCAAAGCTTAATGAAAGAACTCAACATGAGTCTTCTATTTATACTACTTCCATAGGGGACAAGGTGGAGACAGGAAGTACTAAGGTACAATAGACACTATCGTGGAACAGTGACAGGTACACCGTTGATGTAGTGCGCCGCACTCTACAAAGGCTGCAACCCATCAGAGGTTGACACGTGGAGGCAGTAGGAAGAACCTTTGTACGAATGATCTTCAAGATCTTCGTACAACAGTAAACGTGAGAAGCACGATCGTCTTTGACTTGATCTTCAATAATTCTTCTAAGTCTTCAATCTTTATACCACAGAGGCTCTGTCAAGTATGGCAGAGGCTCCGTGGCCTTGTCTTCTGTGAAGCGTCTTCTGTTAAGTCTTCACTTGATCTTCTATCGGTGTCTTGGGAGAACCTCTGTCAGTGCAACACTTAGCCTATTTTTCAATACTTCTATAAACATAAAGATTGGAGCTAACAGACACGCTTAGAGATTGGCCTATTACTATTTCGAATTTAGTCTTTTGTTTAGACTTTTATGTATGGATCAATTGTAACTTAACTTGGTACGGGACGGGTTAACTCTTAAGTTACATGTTTATGTATTTTGAAGACTTCCGCTGCGAACGGTTTTAAAGTTTTATTTTAGCCGAAATTTTGGAGTATTTTGGAGAATTTATTTTAGATTACGTAACATTCCTAATGAAAAATTATGGGTGTTACATCTATCAAATCTCAGAATTAGATTTCTAAATTATATAGTACAGTGTATCTCTGTGAAGAACTTTTCGATGAGCTCGTTTGGACACTTGGGATTTCCAACACGTCCCTGGATAATGTACCTCAGCACCTTTAACGATTCTGTTGAGTACTTTGGGGCTTCATATGCTCTAAAGGCTTTCTTTACTCCTTTCTGCCTAGCGGTGAAGGCTTCTGGGTCTGCGATCATTGAGTCTGTAGGGGCATGCTCAATCCATCAATGCTTTCGTTGGTTGCAGAGATGATTAGCTTCTCAAGCTCAAAGGTTATGCCATGTTGGAAGTCAATCTGGGTTTTGAGATTGATTTGCTCTTCCATGGCCGTCTCAATCTCCACTCTTGCTGTTCTGACAGCCTTGAACTTATCAGAGAAGTTTACACAATAGGCATGGAGATTCAACAGATCGTAGGGGTTGAGGAGAACAAGATCGTTATCATTGAATTTGTAAAACGTTTTGTCACTTCTTTCAACCACATATTCATGATATACTACCTTATTGTAGGCAAACTTTTTGTGATATAGCCTTTCAGTTCTGTTGATTCCCAAGTTTGAGTAGACGTTCTCACTGATGCCTGACTTGTCGTTGATAACCCTCCTCCTTTCAGTGGATAACACTTTGGCTCTCTTTGGATTAAGTCTGGGGTTTATAGGAGTAATGTTCTGGGGAATGAGATCTTTGTCATTGTAGAGGAAGTGGAATACCTCTTTCAATGACGGGTTGGATTCTGGCTTGGAAGCAACGCTTGATATGTTTTGTTGGTTATCCTCTAGGGCTCTTTCAGAAGGGTGCTCTGTTAGTGTTTCAGTAGGAGCTTCTGTAGGTATCTCTGTATTGTGCTCTGAACGGATTTCTGGAATGACTTGATATGGATCCAAGTCATGGACTTCTTCCATCTTTCCTTTCTCTTTTTTGTTTCTCCTTTTCTATTTTTTCTCTCTCTTCTCTTTCTCTTCTTTCTTCCTTTGTGATGATTTCCATAGCTTCAGAAGTTCCATTCTGCAAGGGGTCATGGAGAACCATTGTGGATTCTGGTTGTTCTGAGGCAAGGGTGGTTTGATCTTCAGCAGAGGATTGGTTTAGATTCCTCTCTGGTTCGGTTTTAGCAGGTGATTTAGTGGGTGATTCAATAAGGAATGTCGTTGTGGCTTCTTTGGGTGGCTCTGTTGAAGTACCAGCTTCTGGGGTTTTAAGGGTTTTATCCTTCAATCTGTACTTCCCCTTTTGTTGTTCAGTCGGTATTTCTGCATTACTACACTCGTTAGAGTCAAAATCATCTGAGTCAAGAAACTTGTAGCGCTTGGGCAGTTTAGAGCCTGGTTCGTCAGAAGCCTTTCTCTTTGAATCTCTTCTCTGTGGATCTTTCCCTGGTGAACCTTGGTTTAGATCCAGAGCTTCTTCTCTGAGAACATCTTCCAGTTCATTGGTTGTTGATCGGATTTTATTCACTTGGTCAGACCAATTGACCTTCTAGATGTCCAAATATGCGGCAACGTGTTTCTCTGTGGCAGTTGCCTTAGCCACAAACTTTGAAGATATGGTCATCATTTGGCTTAGCACATATTTTCTAAACTCTCCAACTCTCTTATGGTAACAAGTTGTTGATCAGGATTGGTAGAAGTAGTAGGATCTTTAGTGGAGACTGGAACTGGAATAGGGTCTGGTGTATTCTTTGGAAGAGTGGAGAAGGCAACAACAATACTTCTGGCGATCTCCTCAGAGATGGCCTTCAAATTTTCTTCTTATAGTACTACAGAGGGAGTAGGAGTTGGTCTGTTGGAATGCTCCCTCTGATAGTTGGCCAGCTCATCTCTAAGAGCCTTCAGCTTTGTCTGCACCTTCTTTGAGTTTCAGAGACCATCCTTTCAAAATCTGAGAACTTTTAAGATGTCTCTGTGAGTTTAAGCTTCAGATCCTTTAGCTCATTCTTAAGTTCAGCATCAGAAGAGGATGGTTGCTCTGGTGCAACAGTACCTGTGATTGTAAGTTTATACTCATTCAAGGAGTTTCTAATCTCATTACAGAAGCTTGTGAACTCTGCTTTAGTAATAAGATCAGAGGGGATATCCTTGGAACCAACACACGTTTCCAAGTGGACCTCGAGTTCAGAGGTGCCTCTATTCATAGATGTGTTGATGTTTTCTCTTAGAGGACTTCCACCCTGTCCTTGTAGTTCCCTCTTATGGGATGCTACTCTGGGCATTCTGATCAAATTTCTTCTTCCTCCTCAGAATCAGGAGAAGAAAAGATGATGTGGTTGGTTTTCTTGCTGTCCAGGCAAGTCAACCCCGTTGGTCCCAAAGGGGTTATACAAGTTTGTAGAAGGGGGGGTTGAATACAAACACACAATTTTTATCTTTCTAAATTGTTTATTGATATGTATCAAACAATTTACAGTTTGTTGCGGAACAAGATTAAGGAATAAACCTAATTTAAACAAACTATGAGAACACTAAGATTTCTTTCACTAGAATTAAGTGAGAAGGAAATAAGAATACTTAAGATAAGTATTCTAACTGTAATACCCCGGATAAGTTCGTTAGTTAAAATCTCCTTTCCGTTAAATAAAGTTAACTTTAAAGTTAGATGTTTAGGGTATGTTTGGATAAATTATAAGTTTAGGGGTGTTTGGGTCATTATTGAGAAGTTCAAGGTTTAAAATGAAAATAGGTTGATATTACCCCTTTAGGAGTTCAGATATGTCACAACTCAGAAATATCTAAACTAAGGTGTGTGTGTGTGTGTGTGTGTGTGTGTGTTCTTGGAGCTAAGAAGAAGAAAGAAAGAGCTTTGTGGTTAAGACTTCAATTGGTATGCTTGGAAGTGAATCTGAGGTATGTCTCTTTGTATTTTATGTTTGTAATTACTTTTAGATAGTTCCTATCGGAGTAGAAACATCTCAAACACTTCTGGTAATGATTCAGTCGATTTCTGGGTGAAAATGGGATAAACAGTCAGAGGTGTCCGGATAATATGAAGGTATCCGGGTAGTTTCTTGGGTGGTGTCCGGGTAGTTTATTGATAGTGTCCGGATGATTTGTTTGAGAGTTTCTGGGTGATTTAGAGTCCGGATGGCATCCGGATTCCTCGTGTTGTCCGGATTAGTCGTGCTGTCCGGATTACTGAGGTTGTCCGGAAAAGTCTTGTTGTCCGGAAAAGTGGTGTTGTCCGGGTTGTTTGGGTTGTCCGGATAACTTGCCTGTTTGGGTAATTTTGAGGATAAAAGTTATGTAGATGTATCTAGAGTCCATAACCTGCTAGTAAGTCTTATACATAAGTTGGTAAGGAGATATTTGTATGTAAATGGTTTCAGATTCTGAGGTATTTGGATAAAGGAACGGATAGCTCGGAGAAAGGTTTGGAAGCATATTGTAAGCATTCAGGTGAGTTTTGCTTTAAACGTTTTCAACTGGAATACATATATGTGTTTATATATGTATGTGATTATGTGTATATATATATGAGATGATTATGTGGTAGGAATATGTTTATGTGTATATAAATGACAATATGATGTAATGAGATATATATTGTATTTATATAAGCTTTGCACTACACGAGTGCACTTGTTGCCGGGTTCCGGTGAGCGGACCGGTGTGTTGCCGGGTTCCGGTGAGCGGACAGGTGTGTTGCCGGGTTCCGGTGAGCGGACCGGTGTATTGCCGGGTTCCGGTGTGCGGACCGGTGATGTGTCGTAGTTGTTGTACGGCGTTGATTTATTAGTTGGCTTGCTACCAACTAATATGGCCATTTGTGGAGGAATAAGGTGGATGAGATGTACACGATGCACGAGTCTGGATTGGTATTTAAATACGTGTGGTATGTTTATATTTTACAAAAGAATTATCAAAGGTTTATCTAAACTATTTTAATACAAAGGATTTACATAAAAGGTTTATAATGATTTTGGAAAGGACCGGGATTAACTCACTAGACCCGTTTGGTCTAACCCTCATTTGGTTTTCAAAAATATGTTTTCCAGGTTAAGGATCGACAAAGGAAAGGATTAAGTGTAAGGAGCATTTGATGGGCGCTGCTTAGGAAGCTTAATGTATTTTGTAGTTTCGAGACCGAAGGGACCGTTTGTGGTTTATTTTGTATCTTTTATTATGAATGTAATGAAGTTATGCAATGTATGTTATTTGAAGCATGTTTGGGAAACCGGGTTGTTACAAATGGTATCAGAGCCCTAGTTTAAGGGATTTAGGTATTTGTACCCGTACCTAGACTTAAACTGCATGTGAAGTAGGATGTCCTTATTATTTTAGAACCTTGGGATGTTAAGTATAAAAAGGTAGAAGGAACATCATGTAAGGTATGTTCAAATTACACCTGGCCAGTGTAAGCGGGAACTTACAAGTACATGTTGAACCGGAATATCTTGTTATATTGGGTATGTGCTTACGTGTATATTAACCTTGTCGAATCAACAGAGTGGCAAGTCGGACTCGACGTATGGATAGAGATGAAGACAGGTATATTTATATAAACTCTACACGTGCTAAAGTGCTATTTGACTTCGGTGCAAACCGAATTAATTGTGTTTTCGTTCTTTTGTTGCTTAATTGCATTAGAAAAGAGCTTGATAGTTGTGTTGGCGATATAGATGTGTGTGGAGTGCCTATTAAGTTATTCTCGATAATCTTGTTAGAATTTGAGGTAGTAGTAAGCATAGGAGGATGTTGGAACTTGATCTTGTTAAAACTTTGATTAGGTAATGATAAGGGATCCTCGATAATTTGGTACGAGAAGATAAAAGTTGATATACTGGAATAAGTGAGGTTATGATGAAAGTAAGGAATTATTGGGAGATTGATTTAAAGTTTTCAATTTTTGCAAATTCGATTGGAGATGTAAAGAAAGAGTTGCAGCATGGTTGTAGTCATCTTCTTCAAAGTCTGATTTCTTCTTCTTTTCTTCTCTTTATTGATTAGGCAAGTTTATGGCTAGGGATTTGATAATCCTATCGTTGGATGAGTTTTAATCCCTAAGAAAGAAGGCAAATGATTTTGGGATTGATTCCCTATGAATTTTGATCAAATCAGTAAGAAGCTTCATCATAATTGTTTGATAATCTTCATTTTTCCATGGATTGAGTTTTTGAGCTTTGGAGTGATAGGTTTGATGGGTTTTATGTCGTTTAAAATGATGATTATTGGTTCTTAATGTTTAGAGTATCTAAAATATCGATTTGGGGGCCTTAGAACTGATTTGGGAATGTTTTGGGGATGTAATTAGATAGTTAACACCATTTTTGGTGGCGATCATTTTGGGTGTTCGGTTTGAACTAAAGTGTATCCCGGAGCGTGTCGAAGTGCTAAGGCTAAGGTGAGTTCCCTTACCTTCTTTGTGTGAATGAAAGGTTTTACGAAAGGTTTTCATAATTCATATTGGTTACGAGCATGTTGATCGGATTAAATTATTTGAAAGGTTTTATATTATGTGATATGAAAACATGTATTAAAGCATGCGTGTTGTTTATATGTTCAATTCTACGTAATTGTTGATTGCATGCTGTTGTGATGTTGTTGTTATGTGTGGAGACGGGTTGCACAGTGGAGAATAATTGTGAATGTCGTACCTGGTTTAATAAGGTGATGAAAAGTTGAGACCACTGTGCAATACCCTTATGTGGAGTCGAGATTTTGAATTTGGAATGTCGGTATGATAGTAGTTTGAACTATTGCTTGGTTATGTAAGATTGGTTTTATTTACAGTAAGATTTGAAAGGGGTCGAAGTGAATCCTTGTGGTGGAATGGTAATAAGTAGCATTGTGTTACTTGATGTAATATTATCGGCGATGGGTCTGAGTACTGGATAGGTTGAAAAAAATTGATTTTCACTATGAAAAGTCTTGTGTTTTTCCTCAAGTGAGAACGGTGGGGGTATAAGTTGGTTATGAAGCTTTGGATGAAGTGGGTTCTGTTAGGAGGTATGATGGGTGTGCTTAATTATTGTTGTTCTAATTTGTTAGTGTGTGAAGTGTGATGGCTTGAGTGTAAAGATTAGTAGCAGTATGTAGAACGTGATGAATTGTGTGTGGAAGGTAACGATAGTGCGTAAAGTCTTGACCTAGTCATGAAGGCGGCAGTTTAGTATGTTGTGTAGATTATACTTAATGTGATTGTTGACGCTATCAAGAAAGGTATTGTTTAAATGTGTGGGGTAATGTGGATAAGATGGTGGCAGTTTATAATTAGTGAATGTGCGAGGTGTAGTAGTGATGAATTTCGTGAGATTAAGTGGTGGATTTGTGAGGATATGGAGTGAGTATAAGTGGAAACCTCTGCTCGGAATTTTGTTTGTAAGTTGTGTGAAGGTGTCAAAAGTATGTGGGGAGAGGTATGGATGTTGAGGTGGTATGTAGTAGTATTATTCAAGAATAAGAGAATGGAGTGGCAGTAGATGGTTAGCTAAAGAATAGAGTATTACCGTTTGAGAAATGGAAAATGTGAAGTTATTTTGAGCATTGAGTGTGATTTCAGATTGACTCGATTAAGTTTCTGATATGAGGTATGGTGAAGTTGTTAGTAAAGTATAGTAGTTGTTGAAATTGGGTACGTGCGATTGATTTGGAGGTGAAAGAAAGCTAACGCATAGGATCCGTTAAGAGTGAGTACCTTCTAGTGTGCTATCCTTGGAGAAAACGTGTTTTATGTTGAGAAGAGAGTGGGAGAAAGTAGTCGAATGTAATGATCAGAGTGAAGGACCATTGGATAGGACATGATAGTAGTTACCCTTGTTTATTGCTTAACCGAATTCCGGGACGGAATTCTTTTAAGGGGGAGATAATGTAATACCCCGGATAAGTTCGTTAGTTAAAATCTCCTTTCCGTTAAATAAAGTTAACTTTAAAGTTAGATGTTTAGGGTATGTTTGGATAAATTATAAGTTTAGGGGTGTTTGGGTCATTATTGAGAAGTTCAAGGTTTAAAATGAAAATAGGTTGATATTACCCCTTTAGGAGTTCAGATATGTCACAACTCAGAAATATCTAAACTAAGGTGTGTGTGTGTATGTGTGTGTGTTCTTGGAGCTAAGAAGAAGAAAGAAAGAGCTTTGTGGTTAAGACTTCAATTGGTATGCTTGGAAGTGAATCTGAGGTATGTCTCTTTGTATTTTATGTTTGTAATTACTTTTATATAGTTCCTATCGGAGTAGAAACATCTCAAACACTTCTGGTAATGATTCAGTCGATTTCTGGGTGAAAATGGGATAAACAGTCAGAGGTGTCCGGATAATATGAAGGTATCCGGGTAGTTTCTTGGGTGGTGTCCGGGTAGTTTATTGATAGTGTCCGGATGATTTGTTTGAGAGTTTCCGGGTGATTTAGAGTCCGGATGGCATCCGGATTCCTCGTGTTGTCCGGATTAGTCGTGCTGTCCGGATTACTGAGGTTGTCCGGAAAAGTCTTGTTGTCCGGAAAAGTGGTGTTGTCCGGGTTGTTTGGGTTGTCCGGATAACTTGGCTGTTTGGGTAATTTTGAGGATAAAAGTTATGTAGATGTATCTAGAGTCCATAACCTGCTAGTAAGTCTTATACATAAGTTGGTAAGGAGATATTTGTATGTAAATGGTTTCAGATTCTGAGGTATTTGGATAAAGGAACAGATAGCTCGGAGAAAGGTTTGGAAGCATATTGTAAGCATTCAGGTGAGTTTTGCTTTAAACGTTTTCAACTGGAATACATATATGTGTTTATATATGTATGTGAGTATGTGTATATATATGAGATGATTATGTGGTAGGAATATGTTTATGTGTATATAAATGACAATATGATGTAATGAGATATATATTGTATTTATATAAGCTTTGCACTACACGAGTGCACTTGTTGCCGGGTTCCGGTGAGCGGACCGGTGTGTTGCCGGGTTCCGGTGAGCGGACAGGTGTGTTGCCGGGTTCCGGTGAGCGGACCGGTGTATTGCCGGGTTCCGGTGTGCGGACCGGTGATGTGTCGTAGTTGTTGTACGGCGTTGATTTATTAGTTGGCTTGCTACCAACTAATATGGCCATTTGTGGAGGAATAAGGTGGATGAGATGTACACGATGCACGAGTCTGGATTGGTATTTAAATACGTGTGGTATGTTTATATTTTACAAAAGAATTATCAAAGGTTTATCTAAACTATTTTAATACAAAGGATTTACATAAAAGGTTTATAATGATTTTGGAAAGGACCGGGATTAACTCACTAGACCCGTTTGGTCTAACCCTCATTTTGTTTTCAAAAATATGTTTTCCAGGTTAAGGATCGACAAAGGAAAGGATTAAGTGTAAGGAGCATTTGATGGGCGTTGCTTAGGAAGCTTAATGTATTTTGTAGTTTCGAGACCGAAGGGACCGTTTGTGGTTTATTTTGTATCTTTTATTATGAATGTAATGAAGTTATGCAATGTATGTTATTTGAAGCATGTTTGGGAAACCGGGTTGTTACACTAACACACAGTTTCAGCAAGAGAAGGAAAGGCCGAGCACTTCAAAATGAAGTAGGGTTTCCTTTATATACTACATGCATTTAATGCATGTCAGTACAACTTTACATGTGGCAGCCTCTGGTTGGTTGCATGGTTTGACTTCAGTAGACAACCTAGTGGTCGCATGATGAACAGTGTAGAATCAGAGTTGGTTGTACGATTCTGGACAAAAGGGATGTTCGCTCTGACAAAATCGTACGGAGGCGTGCAAGGGGATAAGACAAAAGTTGCTTGTAGAAGAGGCTTCATGATCAGCGTTCGCTGAATGATTCTTTATCAGCGAATGATAAAGTTCAGCGTTCGCTAAAGTCTTCTACTTTAAACTTCACATTGAGTGGACAAGTCTTGGCTTCGCTGATATCCGCATCAGTTCATTAGTAGACTTAGTCACTGGTTATTTTGCTTGATCTTCGACTTCAGCGTAGAACATAGTTGACGTGAATATTATCTTCAGGGATCATAAGTAAACAACATAGGTGTCAGCGATCATCAGTGAGACTGAACAGGCTTAGGGCTCACTGATGAACAGTGTTCGCTGAATGTGGAATCTAAAGAGCATGAGTTTCTATCAGCGATACGAAACAGACTTAGTATTTATCAGCGATAGTGAAACTCTAATACATATTGTCTACTTACAATTTTCACTAGGTGTTTCTCAGGGTCATTATCAAATCACTGAGGGTTTGGATCAACAATCTCCCCCTATTTGATTATGACATAGCAATAAAAGAAAATTGCTAAGTAAGAAAACATAAGGATAAAAAATACTCATAAAATATTTGTCCCATTTACTGTTTTCAAAGATCTTTTAAAGTACTGATGGAGTAATGTACATTCACTAAAATTTTTCATTAAACTTCGTATCAGTTACAAAGGGAAGTGGAAAATTTTCAAGTACAACAAATAATAATTACAAGTACAAAAAGATACAAGCTGATAAAGATAGAAGAATTACAAAAGATAATCTTATCAGATACTCAGGTTCTTTCTTGATGAGTTCATCAAGAGTGTTAGTCTTTGGAATCATCCAATCAGGGACTGTGACTCCCTATTCCCTTCTTTTCTTTGTTTCGCGGTAGATGTGGGGTTTCAGGAGTGATCCAAGGAGACTGTGTCTGTATTCGCACCAGTATTGTAAATCTCTGAGTTGCTCGATTAGAGTTTTGTATAACTCGGAGATGCGTTGAAAGCATTCACGACCAGTGAAGTCATAGAAGAAAATACCATAAGGAGCACTGATAACTTTACCTGGGACAAAATTTTCAGTGGGAGGTAGAGATATATCGAGTCTGGAGAGATCAGGGTTAGGGCCAAGAACTGCTTCACGAGAGAAATCAACTTGTAGAAACCAGGATTCAATCTTACAATCAATATGCACAATCAAACAGTAAAATGATAGAGATTTGGATCAACGCACTTGTATTCAATTAAGAACAGATTACAGATCTAGAGAGAGAATCTCTCAAAGATTACAAAGTGAATACAAAGTTATGCGAAAGATTATGCCAAAGATTAGTTACCTTACAGTTGCTAACTTCTATATATACTGTAAGGAAAAGCTAAAGCTACAATACATATGAGAAACAGACTAATAGAACAATTACACGTGTCCTAATTAGTAACTGAAAATATCCTAAGACATAAGTTCTGAACAACATGTTCAGAACTTCTGAACATCCTTCTGATCAAGCACTTCAGAACTTCCTTCAAGCACTTGTGATATTTTCATCTTCATCATCAGAAGTTCTGAGTCTCCTACTCAGAACTCTGACTCTTCTGTTCAGATTCCACACTTGTAATCTTTTCGAGACTTCTCAGATCAGACCTTCTGAGTCTTCTACCTCAGAACTCTGAGTTTTCTATTCAGATCCAACACTTGTAACTTTTGACAAAACATCAGATCTAACTATCTCCCCCTTTTTGTCAAATAGTCCTGTACTTCTCATCATCATATTCTTTTAGTGCTGGAACAATCTTCAAAACCAGTACATTTCTCAGAGTAAGCCTTTTGTTAATCTTTTCTATGATCTCTTGAATCTCTTCAACTTGTTTTCCCTTTTGTAACTTTTTCTCCAGACTATGTTTGATGAACCTTAAAGTTCCTGAACAATATTTTGCCACTTCTTCTGGTCTGAAGAAAATCTTTTCATTTCTGTCATTTCTTAAGAAGACTCCCAACTCTGGATATCTTGTAACATTTCCACTTTTCAGAAGATTCAGATTTTCATGCTCATTGTTTGGCTTTGAGAGATATACACATGGCCTTTGTAAATACAGTGCAATTTGAAAATCTATATATGCATGCCATCTAAGTATATAAAACCTAGCCTCTCTCACTGCAGCCAATGCTCCTCTCTCCTTTTTCAGTTTTCTGCAGTCTTTATTTGACAAAAGACTATACAATCTGTACAAATCTGTTACTGAGATTTTTTCAAAATCTGCTTCAGTAAAGTAGTAGACTTTTCCATCTTCTCTTAAGACTTCAAATAAGTAAGATTCATGTTTCATGAACTTCTTCTCTTTCAATGCTCTAATCCCTGTGATTAAGAAATCTGAATACACTGATTCTTTTGGTTTTCCTAAGCGCTTTGACATTTCACCACGAAGACATTGATGTATCTCTGTTCTGTCATTGAAATGTCATCTGAATCCTCTCATCCAAGAATCCATCAATAAAATTTTCAATGTCAACAAACTCATCATCTTTGCAGTAGACAGATTCATAATTTTCTCCAGGGAAAATACTATCATACAAGTTTCTTGCCAATGGTGTATCTTCTCTTTCAACAATAAAGTCACATAAAGGTTCTTCAAGAATGGGTAAATCAATTCTGGGAATCACAATTGGGCTTCTGTAAGTGTAGAAAGGCATAAAGAAGTCTTCAACTTTCACAAGATCTTCTTCTAACACATCTTCAAAGAAATATTCTGCAATGTCTTTTACAAACTGCTTTGTGTATCTTACAGAGTGATCTTCTTCTCCCAACAAGTCAATTGGCCTCACCAATCTGATAACTCTTTGAACATTATGAATGTTAAAAGCTCTGACCAACTCACTATGCATTCTCCTTATCAAAATATCATTCAGTCTTCTCTCTTCAAGTTCAGAACTGGTATAAGGAACTATCTCTAAACAAGTGTTAATCTCAAAACTTTCAATCAATCTTTCTTCAGAGATATCTGCCATAGTTATTTCACACCATTCTTCAGAAGAATCTGTCATTTCTTCTATAACATCATTCTGATTTGATCCAAAAATATCCATCTTTTCAGTCTCATTATTCTGATCAGTATCTGCCATAAGAATTTCAGTTTCATCAGAATTAATCTCCATCTTTGTATTCAACACCAATTCCTCTATTTTATTTGAGTTTTCACTTCCCATCTTTTCCATTTCCATCTCTTCCTCAGTATCTAAACTAATAGTCTGAACCTCAACCAACTTCTCAGCTTCTGTTGATATTTCCACTTCTGCTGATTTATCAACTACTTGAATATTTTCTGAATTTTGAACCTCTGCAACTGCTAACTGCATATCAGAAATCTCAAAATCTGCTAAGTCAATATCAACTGACTTTTCAACCTTTTCTAACTCATCAGTGCTTTGTTCATCAACTTCAGAATTATGCTTTTGCCTTTTCTCCCCCTTTTGATGATCATGAGGATCATTATCATCAAACTTCCTTTTTAAATTCTGAGTTGATTCTTCTTCAGGTTCAGCTACAGACATAGGCATGATGGCTAATGGCTTTGAAACACTAGCCAATGTTGAACTGAAAGCTTGTAACAATGAAGATTTCATATCATTCATATTCCTTACTAACTCCTTTTGAAATTCTGACATACTATCCTTGATCTCCTTTTTGTGAGATTCCAATGACACTTTCATTCCATCCACCTTTTGTTCAACAGATTTTGCTTTCCCTTCCAACAAGAGTTTGAGATCTTTCACCTCATTTTTCAAAGAATCCATCGTACTCTCCAATTTTTCAACTTTTCCCCCAACACCTGATTTTGTTTCTGAATCTTTTCAAATTCAGAAGATTCTAACTGTTAACCTGAACCAACAGATGGTCCAGTTTTCAAGTGTTCAGAGAACCCTTGGCATGTAGGTGCCACAAAGACACCATGTACCCCAGAGGCACTGTGTAATGAAGCTTTTGAGATGTTCACTTCACCAGGACTTCCATCCAATCCTTGACAACCAATATTAGGAGTGTCTATGGATGTTGTTATAGGAATACAAAATTCCTGTGATGTGCTAGTGTTGAAAAAATTGTCAGGCCCAAATTGGATATTACTGTGTAATCCAGACTCTATGTGTTGAATGAAATCTTGGGATTTATCACCTCCCTCCAAATGAGTTTGGGATGGTTCCCCTGTTTGTTTTGAAACAGTAGCATGTTGAAATGCTTCTGAGTGGCTAGGGATGGGTTGTTCAAGTTCCACCACTGGGTCCATGGTGTTTTCTTCAATGTTAGTCACCAAGAGTTGTGAACCAACAGTAGATGTGGCTACCCGGATTAATTCAGCTGGATCAGAACCATCTCTTTCTGTTTGAGATTCTGTTAACAATCTCTCATCCTCACCACACTCTATCTGTTTTTCAACTCCCAAACTAACCAATCTCTCTGAATTTTCCCTCTCTATTCTCTCAGAATGTTCTCCCCCTTGAACATTCTCCCCCTCTCTATTTTGATTTGACCCCTCACGTCTCATCTCAGGTTGTTCCTCATGGGTAGAGTCTTGAGGTTGTTCAAGTCCCATTGAGGTGCAATAAGCTTTTAAAATCTCACCGTCCCTTGGAATATACTGCCTAAGAGACCTTGGAAGATGTCTTTGATTTGGAAAATTCTGATTTTTAGAACTAGAAATCATCTTACCCATATAAAAAATTGGACCATGCTCCTCATTTGCTCTTCTTGGAATATTTCAGTTTTCTCTCATAGCATACCAAATCACAATCTGCCAATACCTTTGATAAGGTATATGTGTAAGTGGAGTATCCATTGTCTTCTTTTCTTTGGCCTTCTGATTCTTCTCAAAGGTGTTCTTCATATCTTCCCAAAGAATTGCAATATAATCATAATGTCTGTTTTTCACCAACCCATGAAATATTTGTAGAATTTGCCTTGAGCCTTGAACAAGAGAACTATTCTTCCCAGATAAACATTTATTCACAATGTTGAACAAACAAGCCCAAATTGGTGGTAATTTGTTTCTTCTGAACAAACTTAGGGTCCTCAACTCTTCATTATACCCCAATCTCATAAATTCAGCAATTAATTCTTCTGTCAATGGAGAATCTTCAAAATATAATCTTCCTTCTAAATCATCTTTATCTGGTAAATTCAGCATATCTCTTAAAATTTGTATAGTCAAAGTCAAAGAAACTCCCCCAACTTCAGATACAAATTTATTTCCCTCTAGCCTTAGATGCTTCCACCATTGTTGTATATACTCAACAGGAACCGATTTCTTATTTGTAAACCACTTTTTGAATGGATGATACTTCAATAATTCCATGATTATCTTATGTTCTTCTTTAAATCTGCTTTCATCAAACAATAACACACAATTGTTTTCCAATAGCCTCAAATACTCTCTCTCAGGAACAATCCTTTCACCATGATTAGGTCTTCCTGACATGACTGACCTAACTGCACTATGTTCGTGTTGAATGTTCTCATTTCCCTCATCTGCGTTTCCCTCTGATTCATCCATATATTCATCCCCTGCTTCTCCTCCAACATTACCTTGTACAATGTTATCTCCTATTACCCCTTCATCTACGGCTCTATTTTCAGGTCTTTGAACTTCATCATCATCTGATTCTGATTCAAACAATGATTTTGATGAATGTAATGAAATGACTCTATTTCTCCTTGAACTAGACATGATCGTAATGTGGAATTTTGAAAGAAAACAAGATCAATGAACTCAGGAATTGTGCGTTTCTCACTTTTCGCTCTTGGAATTCAAATAATTTTGAAAGAGGGATTTTAAGATCTATATAAAATCCGCGAAGCTGAAAGGATTTAACGGTGAAAAGGCGCTTTTTGTCAAAGTTATAACAGATTCAAACACTGTGAAATGCCACAAAGGATATTAACATGAAAAGATGTGGCATTTTCAATTGAATAAGAAGCTGACACGTGTTACTTGATAGAAATTAACACAAGTTAAAAGTTCGGAGTAACACGCTCAGAGTTCTGAGAAAGCATACTCAGAAGTTCTGAGTACACAGTTCAGAAGAAATTCCCTTAGAACCAAACTTCATTTAAAATCAACTTCTGATTATATAAAAACATTTAACCATCCAGAAGTAGTTTGAACAGATAGAAAATTATTTTATCATCAATATTCTGTTCTTTTAATGATGATTTGTGATTTCTGAAAAATCATTTAAAATCTAACATCTGAATTTGAAAACTTTTGAAACATTCAGAAGTAGTTTTGAACAAGTATAAAAATATTTTATCATTGAAAACTTGTTCTCCTTAGAATGATTAGTGATAATAGAAGAATACAAACCTTTTAATCATCTTGGAATGATTTCTGAAGAATATCAATGCTCCCCCTTGACTTTAGCATATACTCAAACATAAAAAAAATTCAGAAAAAAATAATCTACAGAATCGAAATACTTGTATTTTTCAGAAATGAATTTTTGAAAGATAGTCAGAAATTCTGAATAACCTAATCAAAATTTAAAAAGATTTGAAGTTGTATTTCTGAAGTATTGACTCAGAAGATCTGAACTCAAGACTCAGAAGTTCTGAACTTAAGAGTCAGAATTCTGAATAAGAGACTCAGAGTTCTGAGTACACTACTCAGAGAATCTTACTTAGAAAAACTTTATCATTTCTTAAAAATAGCAAATGTAATCAATTTGTCAGATTAAGCATTCCTATTTTACATATGAGAAAAGTAAACCTTTTGTGATCAAGAGGCTTTGTGAACAAGTCAGCCAATTGATACTTTGTATGCACAAAGTGCATCTCTATAGTTCCCTTTTCAACATAGTCTTTAAAAAAATGATACCTTACATCAATATGCTTGGTCTTTGAGTGCTGAACAGGATTCTGAGTTATTGCAATGGCACTTTCTGAATCACAATATATAGGAATTTTGTTGAGTTGATATCCATAGTCCATGAGTTGTGTTCTCATCCACAAAGTTTGAGAGCAGCAGGCAGCAGCAGCAACATACTCTGCTTCAGCAGTGGATGTGGATACACAGTTTTGTTTCTTTGAAGCCCAACTCACAATCTTATCTCCCAAAAAGTGACAAGCACCAGATGTACTTTTCCTGTCCAATCTACGTCCTACATGATCAGCATCAGTAAAACCAGTTAATTTGAAATCAGTCTCTTTTGGATACCAAAGGCCCAAATCTGGTGAACCTTTCAGATATCTTAAGATCCTCTTAACAGCTAGCAAAGGAGATTCTTCTGGATTTGATTGAAATCTAGCACAAAAACAAGTAGCAAACATAATATCTAGTCTACTAGTAGTTAGGTAAAGAAGAGATCATATCATGCCTCTATAAATCTTGTTATCTGCTGGAACTCCATTGAGATCAGCATCTAACTTGGTATTTGTTGCCATTGGTGTTCTCATAGAAGCACAATCAGACATCTTAAACTTCTTTAAAATATCTTTAACATATTTTCCTTGATTTATAAAAATACCAGTTGGTAATTGTTTTACTTGAAGACCAAGGAAAAAGTTCAATTCTCCCATCATGCTCATTTCAAATTCTGATTCCATGACTTTTGAGAATTCAGTACATAACTCTGCACTTGTAGAACCAAATATTATGTCATCTACATATATTTGAATCAGAATTAAATCATCACCCTTTTTCTTTAAAAACAAAGTAGTGTCAATCTTACCTTTCTTGAAACCATATTTTAATAAGTGTTGAGTATGAGTGTCATACCAGGCTCTTGGTGCTTGTTTTAGACCATATAATGCCTTATCTAAAACATAAACATGATCTGGAAAATTCAGGATCAACAAAACCTTCTAGTTGATAGACATAGACCTCTTCATTAAGTATTCCATTCAGAAAGGCTGATTTGACATCCATTTGATATACTTTGAAGTTCTTATGTGCAGCATAGGCCAAGAATATTCTGATTGCTTCTATTCTTGCCACAGGTGCAAATGTCTCATCATAATCTATTCCTTCTTGTTGAGAATATCCCTTTGCAACCAATCTAGCCTTATTTCTGACTATAACACCTGACTCATCTTTCTTGTTTCTGAATACCCATTTAGTTCCAATAACAGATTTTCCTCCAGGTTTTGGAACTAGTCTGCAGACTTTATTTCTTTCAAACTGTAGCAATTCATCTTGCATTGCTAAAATCCAATATGGATCCTCTAGGGCTTCATTGGCTTTCTTAGGTTCAATCACACTTAAAAATCCTGCAAACATTGCTTCATTTGTTGTTGCTGATCTGGTCTTAACTCCTACTGATGGATCTTCTATCACTTGATGAATAGGATGGTCTTTAGTCCATTTGTTTGAACTAGGAAGCACATCAATTTCTGAAAAATTGTTGTTTGTATCATTCTCATCAATGATTGTTTGTAATTCTGAATTGTCCCCTTGTTCTGATACTTGTTGAGGTGAAACTTCCAAGTTTGGGTTCTGAGTAGTAGAGTCAGAATTCTGAATGTCTTGTTCAGAGTTCTGAGGCACTTGTTCAGAAATCTAAGTAACTTGGTCAGAATTCTGATTGGCTTGTCCAGAATTCTGAGTACTAGGATCAGAAGTTTCATTACTTGTATTGATTAAAGTTGGACATTCATCAGATGGACCTGTATCAGAAATTACAGTTGTTTGAACCACTTCTGAAGTTCCCTTTTTCATTTCTTAAACCATTTTTGGATTTTCAAAATCTGCATAAGATTCAGAAGTTTGTTCCAAAAATGCATCCTTAAACAATATATTGAGTTCTGAACAGTTAGGATTAGTAGCTGTTTCAGAAGTCATTTTTGTCTTATTCTGTCCGAGTTCTGAACTGTTTTGTTCAGAAGTCTTTTTTTGTCTTATTCTGTCCGAGTTCTGAACTGTTTTGTTCAGAAGTCTTCATTCTTGACTCATCAAAGGTGACATTGATGCTTTCCATAATTCTCGTGGTTCTTCTATTGTAGATTCTGAATGCTTTGGAAGTAAGTGAATACCTAACAAAGTATCCTTCATCTGCCTTTTTATCAAATTTACCAAGATTTTCTGTATCTTTTAGAACATAGCATCTGCAACCAAAAACATGAAAAAATTTAATAAGTGGTTTTCTCTTGTTAATCAGTTCATAAACAGCTTTATCTAGTTTCTTATTTATCAAAGTTCTGTTATGTGTAAAACAAGCAGTGGCTATTGCTTCAGCCCATAGGAAGGTTGGAAGAGTTGTAACGTCCCAAAAATTACAAGGAATTTAAAATTTTTAAAACATGCACTTCATTATAAAACAACCATAATTTAATAATTCGCAACTTAATTGGAAATAATGTCGTTAACCCAAATAGCCAATAAAGTTTATACAGCGGAAATTTTATAAACTAAAATCCAAAGGGTCGAAAGTGAAATTTTAAACAACTCTCGGCACTCCGCGCGTAGTGTGTGTGTACCGTCATGCCCGACCACCACTCGCACCTGAAACCACAACAAATTGGGAAAAGGGTAAGCTAAACGCTTAGTGAATCCTATCACACACGCAGGTAGCAACCCCACGTATAACGCCCCTACCCGCAAGTAGGCAACATCACCACTACCATGAATATGAAGCCACATAATGATTCATGCATACATACAAACCTCGGTCCCACCGAGTACACAAAAATATAACAATACCAGCTCAGTCCCACCGAGCCCCCGGTCCCACCGAGTAAAGGTAAATAGTTGCACTAGCTCAGTCCCACCGAGCCCTCGGTCCCACCGAGTAAAGGTAAATAGTTGTACTAGCTCAGTCCCACCGAGCCCCCCAGTCCCACTGAGGTGTACACAAGCATACATAATTCACATACACATTTAACAGATCACAACTAGATATCACATCCCAACTAATTCACGTAAACACGTAATAACACATAATAACACGTAACACGAAATAACAATATGCATGAAATTCCTAACTACGCGGTGAGAGAACTCACCTCAAAACAACGCGACGCGCCCACGAGCCGCAACACCATCACGTCAACTTTCCTCACTTTTTCCCACCTAAATATGCACTAAAATATCAAAGGAAAGTCCCAACTCACGACACGTTTACTAGTTTAACAAAAACTACAATTCCAGTTTTTACACTAAAAACGCAGGTCTGTTCGAGACCCATTTTACCCCTGTTAAACTGATCAATCCAGAAATCTAATTCCATACTCAGGAAGTTCCATGCCTTACGGTTCCAGGGACGTATAGAACGCGGTCTAACGATTTTTCTACAATTTATTACGGATTTTACAAAACCAACCTGCTGCACAGGGAAAAACAGTACCTTTCAGTACAAAACAGCAGTTTGACACTAGCTATGGTCCGAACTGATTTTTCCGCAAAACATAAGTTTACTAGACTCGAAAACAGAACTTTTGGCATCAGTTTCATCCCAATCCGACATTCCTAGCAGAAGTTATGCTTGACACAAAAACAGGGACAGAAACTGCAGTTCACATAAAATCATAACACGGTCCTCCGATTTAAGATTAACGGTTTAGGGTCAGGCCACGGCTGTTTTGGGGTTCCGACAGGTGGTTTTAGGGTTTAGGCCGTGGGCCCCGCCCACTGCCACCTCCGGCAGTGGGGCATGGCGGCGGCGGCGGTGTTTTCCGGCGGTGATCACACACACACGTACACACCCACGCTACGCTCTCGCACCACCGTCCTCCTCTCTCTCGATCGTTCTAACGCGAACCCACCCGCACACACAACCACAACCGACGCAGCGGCGGCGTGCAGTGGTGGCCACACCACCGGCGGCCATGGCTGTCGCAGCGGTGGTGGTGGGTTGCGGCGTTTTGACAACTAAACAACGACACGAAAGAAACATAAACGGAATTACCTCAACGAAACCTACTTCCTCTTCTTTTCCGGCGAGAACGGCCTTTTCTCTTTCCCGTTTTCCGGCAGCCCCTTGGCGACAGCCTCCTCTCTCTCTCTTCTCCTAGCTAGTGGTCGACTCTCTCCCTCTCTCTCTCGGTTTTCCTCATCGATCTCTCTCTCTCCTGCACTCACTTCGCCGGCGACACAAGGGAAGGGGATGGGGAGAATGACTAGGGGTTGTGGTGGATTGTTGCTGTGAAACTGAAGGGGGAAGGGGGATGGGGTGTCTTTTGGCCGACCCCTTGCCAAACTTTGGTTAAAAGCCCCTAATAGCCCCTCAACTATTCCTTTCCTTGCAAGAACCCAAAAGTTGACACATTTAACTTTTTGGTCCGATTCGACTAACCCCGCTAATGGAACTCACGAAAAAAAATAAAAGCTTAAAAAAATTTAATAAGAAAAAAAAATACATACCGGGATGCGGGCTTTACAACTCTCCCCCACTTGGATCAGACTTCGCCCTCGAAGTCTCGACTGACGAATAAATCGGGATAGTTCTCACGCATCTCCGCTTCGGGCTCCCACGTCCACTCTGAACCCTTCTGGTGCGCCCACTGGACCTTAACCAACCCAATTACCTTGTTACACGAGGTCCTCGTCCTCCTGTCAAGAATGGCAATCGGCCTTTCAACGTAATTAAGTCGTTCGTCGATTTGGATATCTTCGAGAGAAATCACTGCAGACTCATCCATCACACACTTCCGCAATTGAGAAACATGAAAAGTGTTGTGAATCAGGCTCAGTTCGTCCGGTAATTCCAAACAGTAAGCTACTTTCCCCACACGCGCAATGACCTTGTAAGGTCCGATGTAACGGGGGCCTAACTTTCCCCGCTTGCGAAACCGGATCACCCCTTTCCAGGGTGACACCTTCAAAAGAACATAATCCCCGACTTGAAATTCCAAATCCGATCGTCTCTTGTCGGCGTAACTCTTTTGCCGACTTTGTGCAGTAACTAGCCGATCTCGTACCATCTGAATCCTCTCAGTCGTCTTCAACACGACTTCGGTGCTCCCCAATACTCGATGACCAACCTCGCCCCAACAAATGGGCGTCCGGCACTTTCTCCCATACAACATCTCGTACGGCGGGATGCCGATACTGGAATGGAAGCTGTTGTTGTAGGAGAATTCTGCCAAAGGTAGGTACTGATCCCAACTACCTCCAAAATCGATGACACAAGCTCGAAGCATATCCTCGAGGGTCTGAATGGTTCGCTCGCTCTGTCCGTCCGGCTGTGGATGAAAGGCCGTGCTAAAGTATAACCGTGTACCCATCTCCGACTGGAACTTCCCCCAAAACCGGGAGGTAAAACGAGTGTCCCTGTCGGAGACAATCGAAACTGGCACCCCGTGTCTGGCCACGATCTCACGTACAAACACCTCTGCAAGCTTCTCCGCCGAGAAGGTCTCCCTGATGGCCAAGAAGTGAGCACTCTTGGTCAGACGGTCAACGATCACCCAAATGGCATCGTTCCCACGGGGAGTCCTTGGGAGTTTCGTTATGAAATCCATAGTAATCTTTTCCCATTTCCAAACCGGTACCTCCAACGGTTGCAATTTCCCATGTGGTCGTTGATGTTCCGCTTTGACCTTCCGACAGGTCATACATACCTCAACACATCTAGCAACATCCCGCTTCATGCCGGGCCACCAGTAACCTTCACGCAAGTCTCTGTACATCTTTGTAGCTCCCGGATGAATCGAGAACTTGGACTTATGCGCCTCATCCATTAGTACCTGCCGGTTCCCACCGAAGAATGGAATCCAAACCCTACCGTGTCGAGTTAACAACCCCCGACTATCACGAACAAAATTCGGGATTTCCCCCGACACTCTTTCCCGCTTTGCATTTTCCTCCAAGACAGCCACCTCCTGAGCGCTTCCTATTGACTCCAGGATAGGTGTAACCACTGTCAATCGCTGACATAAACCCCTCAATGGCTTACTGACCGGGTGTCGGCTGAGTGCGTCCGCGACCACGTTCGCTTTACCCGGGTGGTAAAGTATCTCGCAGTCATAATCCTTAACCACATCGAGCCACCTTCGCTGACGCATATTAAGGTTCTGCTGATCCATCAAGTACTTGAGGCTCTTGTGGTCAGTGTAGATCGTACACTTGACACCACAGAGATAGTGCCTCCAAATTTTAAGGGCAAACACTACCGCTCCCAACTCCAGGTCATGAGTCGGGTAATTCGCTTCATGAGGCTTCAGCTGCCTCGAAGCGTAGGCTATGACCTTGCCGCATTGCATAATCACGGCACCTAAACCTTGGTGGGAAGCGTCACAGTATACTACCAAATCCTCCATGCCCTCGGGAAAGGTTAACACAGGAGCCTCGCACAAACGCCTGCGTAGCTCCTCGAACGCCTCCTGTTGTTCCTCACCCCAACTGAACGCCGCAGATTTCTTCGTCAATCGCGTCATAGGCATCGCGATCTTGGAGAAATCCTGAATAAACCTTCGGTAATACCCTGCCAATCCTAGAAAGCTTCACACCTCAGTAGGAGTCTTCGGCACCTCCCACCGCATCACCGCTGAAATCTTAGCTGGGTCGACCATAATACCATCCTGATTCACGACATGTCCTAGGAATTGGACCTCTCGTAACCAGAACTCGCACTTGGAAAACTTAGCGTATAACTTCTCTCGCCTCAATACTTCCAACACTTCTCGAAGATGCACCTCGTGCTCCTCCTTGGACTTTGAATACACCAGAATATCGTCGATGAACACAATCACCGATCGGTCCAACATCGGACTACACACTCGGTTCATGAGGTCCATGAATGCTGCCGGTGCATTGGTGAGTCCAAGGCGATAGGGTGCCTTGGGCACCAGAGCAACTCCCGGAATCAAGTCGATGCGGAACTCCACCCGTCGCTCGAGAGGTATCCCCGGTAACTCCTCGGAAATACGTCAACAAACTCCCGTACCACGGGCACATCCTCCGCAGTCTTCTTCTTCTCGTCGACGCGCGTGTCGACCACATACGCCAAAATCCCTGACTACTGTGCTGCAAGCACCTTCGAGCCCTCGCGGCCGAACGTACCGCTGAGGTCCGCCTGGGCGAGTAGCCCTGAACCAGCAATTCTTCCCCGCTTGGGGTTCTAACTCGCACTTACTTGCGACGACAACCAATCTCAGCATCAAAAGCATCCCACCACTCCATGCTCACAATCCCGCACCACGATCGGAAACAAAACAATAAGAAAATCTCACACTAGAGATTTCCAGAGTGCATCCCCGATACACGTCAGTGACCGTCAAGGTCCTATCATCAGCAACCTCGACTACGACAGGACATCCTAACTGTCCTACGACTCGGCCCAACCTCCCGCTAAAAGCGCGAGACACAACGAATGAGTAGTCCCGCTATCAAACATCACTACAGCAGGCATCGAGTTAACTAGGAGCGTACCTGTCACTACTTTAGGCGTAGCTTGTGCCTCCTCCACTCCCAGTTGACAAACTCTACCTCGAGCCGCCTCCCCAATAGTATGCGTCACCTCAGTCGCAACCATCTTACAAATCCGTTCAGCCGTAAATCCAGTGCCATCATCTGAATCAGCAGTGTTATTCCTCCTTGTGATGGCCATTCTCGATAAATATTACAATGATTTATTGGCACCCACTAAACCCCGCTAATTACGCTCACACTCAACTCCTCGGATTCTCCGTGACTCTCCTCGACTCGAGCACGGATCCTGTGCTTCAGATAGTAGGAGCTCTACTACTACCCTTCACACATATCCTTACTCGTTTCAAGTCCTGTCCAAGAGTGTCCAAGTAGTTTCTTACCAACAAATAAACCCATATGCCCGTACCAGCATATGCATACACTCTTCCTAGCTCCCTAGGAAACATCATATCACCCCACTACCCATCCTAGGACGGAATCCCCACTAACCCTAACGAGTCGCCTCGCGAATGCACAGTCGTATACAGTGTAAAACCAGATAGACGTTCGAATAAGAGATTCTATCCTAGAACGGTTGGACTCAAACAAGAGCTGCGCAATAGAACTAAATCAAGCATTCTAACGCTATTCGGTTCCTACTACATACAACCTATAGTGCATTCATGTTAGGACACTGAAGTTGTCCTTTATAATAGAAAGTTTTGTAAAGCAATAGCTGTGTTAAAGGGCTTATGCTTAATTGTTGTAGCAAGTGATGAAGACTATAAATAGGTCTTTACTTGTAGTTTGTAAGAAGTGAATTCATTAATACAAGATGTAGATCTCTAATCACTTTGTGTTCTCTCTAGGTTAGATTTCCTTTTCAATAATGTTTTTCATCATCTTGTTACACAATACTTGGATTGTATGAAGATCATGGACCTAACAAGTGGTATCAGAGCCAAATCGAAGAATTTTTCATCGATACGATCATTGGATCTTCACAATTCAAGCGTTTTTAGCCCTATTTTGCTCAGATTTCGGATTCTTATGGTGTTTGTTCAAGAAAAAGTCGAACTCACTTTTTGGATCAAAAGTATGCCAAATCGATCAAATTACAAGTTTTGATCAACTAGAAATCTGTTCATCTTCATTTTTCGAATAAGTCTGCGAAAGAATCACTGAAATTGGTCAAGAATTGAAGAAGTTATGATGATTTTAGTGATTTTCGGATGCTGTTACTTGAATTCGGATTATTCTTGATGAATTCGGATTATTCTTGATGAATTCGGATCCTTCATCGTTTACTGTTCATTGATGAATTCGGATCCTTCATCATTTACTGTTCATTGATGAATTCGGATCCTTCATCGTTTACTGTTCATTGATGATTTTGGATCCTTCATGCTTTACTGTTCATGGTTTCGGATGCTACTATTGTTTGGATGGCTTAGATGGTTTCGAACTGTTCAGAGTTGTTGGTTTCGGATCTTGTGAAGTCCGAAATATTGCTGAATTTGGTCATCTTAGTTCTGAATTTCGAAATGTGCTTACACCTAAAGGTTCAAAGGTATGGATGGCTTCGCATCTTTCTAATCCTCATTCTAATGGTTTCGAATTCCATTTATTCAAGATAGGCATGGTTTCGCATCCAACATGACACGAAATTGCCATGATTTCGAACCCTTCATGATCCGAATTGTCTTGATTTCGAACCCAACATGATCCGAATTGTCTTGATTTCGAACCCAACATGATCCGAATTGAGTGAATTCGCACCCAGCATGATCCGAATTGAGTGAATTCACACCCTACTTAATTGTTGTAGCAAGTGATGAAGACTATAAATAGAAAGTTTTGTAAAGCAATAGCTGTGTTAAAGGGCTTATGCTTAATTGTTGTAGCAAGTGATGAAGACTATAAATAGGTCTTTACTTGTAGTTTGTAAGAAGTGAATTCATTAATACAAGATGTAGATCTCTAATCACTTTGTGTTCTCTCTAGGTTAGATTTCCTTTTCAATAATGTTCTTCATCATCTTGTTACACAATACTTGGATTGTATGAAGATCATGGACCTAACAATTCACGTAACAACCTATCAAGGCTAGCATGAATTCCTAATAGCAAGTAACAAGTATACAGTACCATAAAGTCCACATAAGCAATCTAGCATGCATACATTATGCCTAGAAAGCGATAGATACACTAAGTTCCTTACCTTCCCAGTTGGCGTCGGCTGACTGTACACACTGCGCCCGCGATCACCGCGTCCCACACGGGTTTTCTATTTTCATTTAATTTTAAAAGATTTTAGTAAAAGAATTTAAAGATCTCTTAGCCGAAACTTGAGACCAAACACACCGAGGTGTGCTTGATTCACTCAAGCTGTGCTCTGATACCAAGTTGTAACGTCCCAAAAATTACAAGGAATTTAAAATTTTTAAAACATGCACTTCATTATAAAACAACCATAATTTAATAATTGGAAATAATGTCGTTAACCCAAATATCCAATAAAGTTTATACAGCGGAAATTTTATAAACTAAAATCCAAAGGGTCGAAAGTGAAATTTTAAACAACTCTCGGCACTCCGCGCGTAGTGTGTGTGTACCGTCATGCCCGACCACCACTCGCACCTGAAACCACAACAAATTGGGAAAAGGGTAAGCTAAACGCTTAGTGAATCCTATCACACACGCAGGTAGCAACCCCACGTATAACGCCCCTACCCGCAAGTAGGTAACATCACCACTACCATGAATATGAAGCCACATGATGATTCATGCATACATACAAACCTCGGTCCCACCGAGTACACAAAAATATAACAATACCAGCTCAGTCCCACCGAGCCCCCGGTCCCACCGAGTAAAGGTAAATAGTTGCACTAGCTCAGTCCCACCGAGCCCTCGGTCCCACCGAGCCCTCGGTCCCACCGAGTAAAGGTAAATAGTTGTACTAGCTCAGTCCCACCGAGCCCCCCAGTCCCACTGAGGTGTACACAAGCATACATAATTCACATACACATTTAACAGATCACAACTAGATATCACATCCCAACTAATTCACGTAAACACGTAATAACACATAATAACACGTAACACGAAATAACGATATGCATGAAATTCCTAACTACGCGGTGAGAGAACTCACCTCAAAACAACGCGACGCGCCCACGAGCCGCAACACCGTCACGTCAACTTTCCTCACTTTTTCCCACCTAAATACGCACTAAAATATCAACGGAAAGTCCCAACTCACGACACGTTTACTAGTTTAACAAAAACTACAATTCCAGTTTTTACACTAAAAACGCAGGTCTGTTCGAGACCCATTTTACCCCTGTTAAACTGATCAATCCAGAAATCTAATTCCATATTCAGGAAGTTCCATGCCTTACGGTTCCATGGACGTATAGAACGCGGTCTAACGATTTTTCTATAATTTATTACGGATTTTACAAAACCAACCTGCTGCACAGGGAAAAACAGTACCTTTCAGTACAAAACAGCAGTTTGACACTAGCTATGGTCCGAACTGATTTTTCCGCAAAACATAAGTTTACTAGACTCGAAAACAGAACTTTTGGCATCAGTTTCATCCCAATCCGACATTCCTAGCAGAAGTTATGCTTGACACAAAAACAGGGACAGAAACTGCAGTTCACATAAAATCATAACACGGTCCTCCGATTTAAGATTAACGGTTTAGGGTCAGGCCACGGCTGTTTTGGGGTTCCGACAGGTGGTTTTAGGGTTTAGGCCGTGGGTCCCGCCCACTGCCACCTCTGGCAGTGGGGCATGGCGGCGGCAGCGGTGTTTTCCGGCGGTGATCACACACACACGTACACACCCACGCTACCCTCTCGCACCACCGTCCTCCTCTCTCTCGATCGTTCTAACGCGAACCCACCCGCACACACAACCACAGCCGACGCAGCGGCGGCGTGCAGTGGTGGCCACACCACCGGCGGCCATGGCTGTCGCGGCGGTGGTGCTGGGTTGCGGCGTTTTGACAACTAAACAACGACACGAAAGAAACATAAATGGAATTACCTCAACGAAACCTACTTCCTCTTCTTTTCCGGCGAGAACGGCCTTTTCTCTTTCCCGTTTTCCGGCAGCCCCTTGGCGACAGCCTCCTCTCTCTCTCTTCTCCTTGCTAGTGGTCGACTCTCTCCCTCTCTCTCTCGGTTTTCCTCGTCGATCTCTCTCTCTCCTGCACTCACTTCGCCGGCGACACAAGGGAAGGGGATGGGGAGAATGACTAGGGGTTGTGGTGGATTGTTGCTGTGAAACCGAAGGGGGAAGGAGGATGGGGCGTCGTTTGCCCGACCCCTTGCCAAACTTTGGTTAAAAGCCCCTAATAGCCCCTCAAGTATTTCTTTCCTTGCAAGAACCCAAAAGTTGACACATTTAACTTTTTTGTCCGATTCGACTAACCCCGCTAATGGAATTCACGAAAAAAAATAAAAGCTTAAAAAAAATTTAATAAGAAAACAAATACATACCGGGATGCGGGCTTTACAAGATTTAAATATGCCAACATGGTTCTTGCAGCTTCAACTAGAGTTCTATTCTTCCTTTCAACAACACCATTTTGTTGAGGAGTTTTGACAGCTGAAAAGTTATGAGAAATCCCCAGGCTTTGCAAAAAGTTCTGAAGAGTCTCATTTCTGAACTCTGTCCCATTGTCACTTCTGATTTTCTGGACTGGAAGTTGTAAGAATACTTGAATTCTTTTGATGAAATTAATCAGTGTTGTAGCAGCCTCTGAAATAGGACCACACAAACAAGCATATATTTCTTTCCTCCCATTGATTGAACTGAAATAGGACCACACAAATCAGTATGCAGCATCTCCAATGGTGATTTGCAGGATTAGTCCATTTTTATCTTATGAGAACTTTTCTTCATCTTGTCCATTTCACATGCTGAACATAATGATTCCTTTTCAAACCTGATCTTTGGTAATCCTTTGACTAGATGTTTGCCAACCAGATTATTCAGATCCTTGAAATTTAAATGAGAACATCTTCTGTGCCAAAGCCAACATTCATTAGCAACTACATTTGATAATAGACATACAGGGGTTAATGCTTGTATTTTTGAAAAGTTAACCACAAATAAGTCCATATGTCTTTTGGCCTAGAAAAATTTTATGTCATTATCAGTTAAAATCATGCAACCTGTTATGCAGAATTTAATCTGACAGAAATTGTCCAAAAACTGACTTATGCTGAATAGATTATGTTGTAATCCTTCAATATAGAAAACCTTCTGAATGGTTAGATCTCCTTTTGTTAAATCTCCAAAACCTCTGACTTGTCCTTTGCTGTTATTTCCAAAATTTACTGCTCCTCCAACCTTTTCTGTGAAGTTTGTAAGAGAAGACTTATGACCTGTCATGTGTCTTGAAGCTCCAGAATCTAAAAGCCACACATGACAGCCCTACAAAAACAATCAGTTAGATTTAGGTACCCATTCTGGAATGGGTCCAACTTTGTTAGCTTTGGTATCTGATTTAACAAAAGTTCCTTTGACTTTTCATTCAAAATCTTCTTTTAAGCACCACTTTCCTTTTACTTTTATGAAGTCAGAACATTTTCTGTTCACAAAATTGTTTCTTTTCTTTTTGAAAACTTTTGGTTGAGACCGAGAAACATTTTCAGTCTTCTTTTCTTTAATTTTTAAGATATTTTCTTTCTTCTTTTCTTTTGAATTATATTGAGAAATGTTTTCAATCTTCTTTCCTTTTATCTGAGTTTGAGGAATCAAAACAGTTTTTTTTTTCTGAATTCTGATATGGTTTGCTATATAAGAAACAGATGTTATTAAAATTGAACTTTTCTGAGATGATTGAAATAAATGACTACCACATTGAACACATATGAGATTCTTTCTTGCAAGAGACAATAGATCTGAAACATAAGTCTTTTCTCTTTTATTGCAAGATTTCAGATTACAATTGCATTTCATACAAGAACTATTGACTCTAGGTTCAGAAGTAGTATTTAATCCAATCTCCTCATAAACTCTTTTCAGATCATCTTTCCTTTTGCTTTCCTCTTTTTCTGAAACATTGAATTTCACAGAATTAGCAGATGATTTGGATGATTCACCATTTTCAAATGTACTTGATTCATCAAAGAATTTCTTATCTTCTTTTAAGGTATTAATCTTGAAAAGATCATATTCAGCCTTTAACTTCTCAAGCTCTGTTATTTTCTAGACATAAGTGTTGTTTTCTTTTAAAACTTGGTCCAGTTTAAAATCTACATCACAATAATCATTTTCAAGATCATCAAAAGTTTTTCTTAAGTCCTCAAGTTCTTGACTAACAAGTTTAAATCTCTTTTCATGTTTTGAAAAGCTTTCTGAAGTGAATTGAGAATTATCAGTTGAATCAGAACTTTGACTAACAGTTTCAGAATTCTGACCTTCAGACTCAGAGTTCTGACTTATGGAGTCAGAATTATGACTAGAAGACTCAGACTTCTGACTGACTGTTTCAGAAACCTTACTTGCATCATATATACTTTCAATGTCAGGATATGAAAAACTTGGTTGTTTATTTTTGTAACTGACATTCAAAGAATCATATTTGAATTTAGTATCATTATATTTTGGTTTCTCTTCTGTTGGTTTAAAAATCTCTTTCTTAACCTTGTCTTCTGAAGCTTCTGACTTCTCAGTTTTTGGTTCAGGAATTGTTTCCTTTGCTTTTACAGGACTTGATTTTTGTATATTATCTGAACTTGTTATAGAACTAGCAGGTCTCACAAAAACTTCAACAATCTCTGGGATTTTTGGTTTAGGAACCTATAGTTTATCAAAATCATAAAGATTTGTTGGAGCTCTTTTCAAAACAACATTTTCTTCCAAACCTAATCCCATTTTAGGATTATAAATTCTTGTATCTTTAACATTGCTAGTGAGAAGATTCAAGGTTTGTTGAGTTTGACCTCTTTTCAAATTAAGGTCTTCCAACTCTTTGATTTTTGTGTACAACTTCTTTCTTTCCTCAAATAACATATCATATTTAATTTGTAAATCAACCTTTTCATCTTTTATTTCTGAAAATTGAGTTTTTAATTCAGAAATCTTCTTTAAAAGATCAGAATTCTCATTTTTGACTTTTTGTTTCTCAACTTCAGATTCTTCAAACTGTTCTTTAATTATCTCTTTTTCTATTCTGAACTTGTTAACCAGAATTCTTTCACCTTTTATTTGTTTTCCGAGTTTAACAAATTCAGAATTCATATTGCCAATTTAAGTCATTAAATCAATTTCAAGTGCAGAATGTACCTCAGCAGAAGATTCAGAATCAGCATCTTCATAATCAGAATCATCCTCATTCTTCATTTTGGCCATATAACTTTGCATTTGAGAAAAGTGAATGCAATCCTCTTCATCTGAAGTATAATACAGCCAGTTCTCCTGTTCTGCCAACATTGCAATCTCATTATCTCTTTTCTTAGCCAGCTGAGCCTTCTTTGTGTAGTATTCATAATCTTTTACTACTTTTACTCTGCAGTCTCTGGCAAAGTGACCAGGTTTTCCACACTTAAAACATAAATCCTTTTCTTTTATTTCTTCCTTCTCTTCTTTCTTCTCAAACTTACTTTCTTCTCTATCTTCTTTCTTCTTATATTTCTCTTCTGAACTCCCCTGTTCCCTTCTGTACTTACCCTGAAACTTATTCTTTTCCATATCTTTTGTTGAACGTGTTAGTCAACAAGGCCAATTTTTCTGCAATTAGCTTGATATCAGCATCTTCCTCTGATCCTTCCTCCTCGTCATATTCTTCTTCTAACTTTGGTATTTCAGACAAAAATACCGATTTCTTTGCTGTTTTGATCACCTTAGATTTTCTTTCTGAAAGTAAGGCTAGTTGATCAGAAACACTTTTCTTCTCCTCCACTGCTTGCTTAACCGAATCCTCATGTTGATTCAGAACACAGAATAGATCATTTAAATCTTCCTCACACATGTCTTTATTCATTTGAAGACTAATTGCAAAAGGTGACCATTCTGAATTAAGAGAATTCAGAAATTTGTAATTAATCTCAGACTTTGTCTTTTTCAACCCATTCCTCCTGAGGTCATTCAAAATAGTGCAAAACTTTTCATAAGCTTGATTTAAACTTTCACACTCTCTTGCTTTGAATCTTTCATAAGCATTGATGCATTGGTTTAACTTTGCTTGAATTGATTTTGCAGTGCCAAGCATTTGCTTTTCAAGTTCATCCCACATTTCTTTTGCGGATGTTCCACTATCAATCCTATTAAAAACCTCATTAGGAACTGCCAAAGTCAACAGCGTAACAGCTCTTTTGTCAATTGCATGTCTGATTTTCTGTGCTTCTGAGTACTGTGAAAAAATCTTCTTCACCTTAGTAGCAGGAATCTATGGAGTTGTATCAGTTGCAGGTGTAGCAGCAACATCGACATAAACTTCAATTGGACCTTCTCGTATTGAGATCATCAAATTCTCATCGATATTATCCAAGAATTGTATCATACGAATCTTCCATTGCTGATATTCGTTAGGAATAAGAACAGGTGGCTTCTTTTCAGATCCCATCGAGAGAAATTCTTTCAAAGACATGATTAGTAAAATTGAATTTGATCGATTCAACAGAAACACAAATCGAATTTCTTGAACAAACGTAAAACGAATTCAAGAATTGTGAGTAGCAGCGAAATCAATTGACGAATTGATCAAGAAATCTTCAAGAATGCGATCAAGAAACCCTCAAGAACACGATCTTGAATGAATTTGTTTGTTGATTGGCTCTGATACCAATTGTAGAAACCAGGATTCAATCTTACAATCAATATGCACAATCAAACAGTAAAGTGATAGAGATTTGGATCAACGCACTTGTATTCAATTAAGAACAGATTACAGATCTAGAGAGAGAATCTCTCAAAGATTACAAAGTGAATATAAAGTTATGCGAAAGATTATGCCTAAGATTAGTTACCTTACAGTTTCTAACTCCGATATATACTGTAAGTGTAATACCCCGGGTAAGTTCGTTAGTTAAAGCCTCGTTCCGTTAAATTTTCTTAACTCTATAATTGATATTTAGGGTGAGTTTAGGTGAATTTATAAGCTTAGGGGTGTTTGGATTAATTAATAAATTAAAAAGGTATTTTGGTCATTATTGAATAGGTTAGGGTCTAATTGGTAAAATTTGGTTGATAATATCTCTTAGACATCAGATATTATCATAATCTAGAAATCAGTGTGTGCAAGTGTCTGTGTTTGGAGAGAAAAAGAGGAAGAAAGAAAAGGAAGGGTTAAGGCTCCATTTGGTCTACTTAGAAGTGATTTCAAGGTATGTTCCTTTGTAAATTATGTCTATAATTGCTAGTTAATGGTTCCTATCGGAGTAGAAACACTGATTTCGTATCTGGGGTTAGTTCTGTCGATTTCTGGGTAAAAATAGGGATGAACAGCAGCAGTTTCCGGACACCATGAACGTGTCCGGGTAATTTCTTTAGTAGTGTCTGGTAGTCCCTTTCGGTGGTGTCCGGACGAATTCAATATCCGGGTAAGTCAATTATTTTCGTAGTTTCCGGATAAAATAAGATACCAGATGGTATCCGGGTTACCTTAGTTCCCGGGTGTTGTCCGGATTTTTATGTCATCCAGAAAAGTGATGTTGTCCGGAAAAGTCTTGCTGTCCGGAAAAGTTGTGTTGTCCGGATACTTTAGCTGTTTGGTCATTTATGAGAGGATTGATGCTGTTAGTTGTCTAGGAACACTGTGTTTATTGAACTATTGGATAGAGTATGAATGGGGACTGGTTGTGCTGTTGATTTGACTTCAGTCGGGTTTGGGGAAGACAATTGAGGATAAGAGTTAGATAGAGCTATCTAGACTTCTTAGCTTAGCAAGTCTTATGTGATCAATGTGGTAAAGAAATACTTGTATCTGATTGTTTCAGAACCTGTGAATTTGGATTGAAAGCTGAATCATTTTCAGAAGAGCTTAAGAGCATTTTGATAAAGCAAACAGGTGAGTTTTACTTCAAAATGTTTTTAAACTGGAATATATATACGTGTAGATTGAAAAGGTGATAGATAATGTGATTAGATGTTCATAAATGACAATATGATATATTGAGATATATATTGTATTTATATATGCATTACACTACACGAGTATATGTTAGCCGAAACTCTAGCCGGCGGTGTTTGCTGTAGTTGTTGTACAGCGGTGTTGTTGTAGTTGTTGTACAGCGGTGTTAGCTGTAGTTGTTGTACAGCGGATTAGTTGGCTCGCAACCAACTAACATGGCCAAGAGAAATGAGAATGAGAAAGGGGATGAGTTGAACACAGTGCACGAGTCTTGATTGGTATTTAATTACGTGTGATATATGTGTGTTTATATAATGGATTTTATATAAATGGGTTTTATAATGATTGTGAAATGGCAGGGATTTTCTCACTTAGACCGCTAGGTCTAACCCTCATTTTGTTTTAAAAATATGTATTCCAGGTCGTAGATCAAGTAAGGGCAAATAAGAAGGATAGTCGTTGCTTAGCTTTTGGGAAGACTTGTGTTATGAAGATCATGAAGTGTTTTTGTACTTATGGTTTTGTTGTTAGTCATAATGTAAATTATTTAGTCAAAAAGTTTGTACTGAAATTCTTATTATGTTTAGTAAGACTATGGGACCGAATATGAAATATGATGTATCTTTTAGAGATGAAACTATGTTGTGAAATGTATGTTATTTGTATATATGGAAACCGGGATGTTACAGATGGTATCAGAGCCCTAGTTTAAGGGATTTAGGTATTAGTATATGTACCTAGACTTAAACTGCATGTGAAGTAGGATGTTCCTATTATTGTAGAACCTTGGGATGATAAATATAAAAAGGTAGAAGGAACATCATGTAAGGTAATTTCACTATTACATCTGGCCAGTGTAATTGTGATCTTACAGGTACATGTTTGAGCTGGAATACCTTATTATATGGGATATGTGCTTATGTGTATATTAACCTTGTTTGAATCCATAGAATGGCAAGTGGTACTAGGCAAACGAATCGAGGGGGAAGAGGAGATCCCGAAAGAACAAATCCAATTGTCGGGGCAAGGGGAAGAGGGGGAGGAAGAGGTAGAGGTAGAGCAGGCGGCAGAACTCAACCACGAGGTACTGAATTCGTAACCAGGGATGATCTAGCAGCCGAAATGGGAAGGTTACAAGCAAATATTCAAGCCATGTTTAACCAAACTCATCACCATGAAACCGAGACACAAGATCCTGGTTTGGAAGGAGAGATGCCCATTACACCTACTATTGCACCAGTGCTTAAAAAGTGTGACTATAAAATGTTTCTCAGTTGTAAGCCTCCTACTTACTCAGAAGACCGGGACCCAGTGAAAGCGATGAGATGGCTAAAGGAAATAGAAGCTATCTTCAAAACTACTAAGTGTGCTGAGGAAGACAGAGTACTTTATGGAACCGCGATGTTGAAGGGCGATGCTTTATACTGGTGGGAAGCCCATATGTCATCAGGAGAGCCTGACATATACTCTACCTTCTCTTGGGAGGAATTTGTTATAGCTTTCAGGAAACAATTTTGTCCTCATGCAGCGATTAAACAATTAGAAGGGGAATTCATGAACTTACAGCAAGGGAACTTAACAGTTCGGGACTACAACGCTAGTTTTCTAGAAAAATCTCGATTTGCGGAATACTACGTTGCCACGGAGGCAATGAAGACGGAAAGGTTTATCTTTGGGTTAAATTCAGATGTCAGAAAGCTAGTAAGTGAAAAAGGACCCGTTACCTTCTCAACCGCAGTAGATGCCGCGGAAGATGTGGAGCGGGATAATAGGAGGGATGCTGGTGATAAAGGTATGGGGAAGAAAAAGTGGGAAGGACCACAGTATGACCTGAAGAAGTCCAGGTTTCAGAGATACGATAACTGCCCGCCGTTTCGACCAACAGAAAAACCTTGTCCGAAGTGCAACCGTGTTCACCAAGGAAATTGTCAAGTTGACCCTCGGATTTGTTATAAGTGTGGGAAGACCGGGCATATTGCTAAAAACTGTCCAGTACCGCGACTTTGTTTCTTGTGTAATTCTCCGGATCACATTCAGTCGGATTGTCCGCGGGGAAGAATACAGCAGGGTGGTACATCAGGGAGACCAGCGGTTGTTAGACCAGTTGTGCCAAGACTAGAACCAGCAAGAACAAGGGGTCGTACATTTCAGATGACAGCAAAAGAAGCGGAGGAAATTCCGGATGTGGTTACAGGTACATTTTTCATAAACTCTACATGTGTTAAAGTGTTATTTGACTCCGGTGCAAACCGATCGTTTGTGTCTCCTTCATTTGCTGCTTATATGCATTTAAAGTATTAGATCATGCTTTGATGGTAGATACGGAAAATGATAAACAAGTGTCGGTTAATGAAGTTTTTGATAAGTGTGTGATAAATATCGAGGGATGCGAAGTACCTATACAATTATTCCCTATAGCCTTGATCGAGTTTGATGTGGTAGTGGGAATGGATTGGTTAGCTGAGAATCAGGCTAACAAAGTTTGTGATAAGAAAATAATTAATGTTGTCTTACCTAAGAGAGGACCGGTAGTGATTTATGGTGATCGTAGCAATCATCAGTCTTGCCTTATATCTATGATAAAAGCCCGTAAGTGTGTTAATAAGGGTTTCCAGAGTTACTTAGCTTATGTGATTGATATTAATCCAGAAAAGAATAAGTTGGAAGATATTCCGATTGTTAGTGAATTTCCTGAAGTGTTCCCTGAAGACTTGAATAGTCTTCCGCCCGTTAGACAAGTAGAGTTTGGTATAGATCTGATTCCTGGAGCTGCTCCTATTGCCCGTGCACCGTATCGTCTGGCACCTCTAGAGATGAAAGAGATGATGGCACAACTACAAGACTTATCCGATAAAGGCTTCATCAGACCTAGTTCTTCGTCGTGGGGTGCACCAGTTTTGTTTGTGAAAAAGAAGGATGGTTCGATTAGAATGTTTATCGACTACCGGGAACTGAATAAGCGCACGATCAAGAACAAGTATCCGCTTCCTAGAATTGATGACCTCTTTGATCAACTAGTTGGAGCTTGCTATTTCTCCAAGATTGATTTGAGATCTGGTTACCATCAGCTGAAGGTGAAAGAAGAAGATGTTCTGAAAACTGCTTTTCGCACAAGGTATGGTCATTATGAATTCTTAGTGATGCCGTTTGGATTGACAAACGCTCCAGCTGCTTTTATGGATTTAATGAATCGGGTATGTATGCCGTATCTCGATAAATTTGTAATTGTATTTATCGATGATATACTTATCTATTCCCGATCCAAATAAGAGCACGCACAACATCTTCGTTTGATTTTGGAGTTGCTGAAGAAAGAAAAGTTGTACGCTAAGTTCTCTAAATGTGAATTCTGGTTACGAGAAGTTCAGTTTATGGGGCATGTAGTTTCTGAAAAAGGCATTCATGTTGATCCGATGAAGGTAGAAGCGATTGAAAAGTGGGAACCGCCGAGAACGCCAACTGAAGTATGTAGTTTTCTGGGTCTAGCCGGCTACTATCGAAAGTTTATAAAAGACTTCTCTCATATCGCGACGCCTTTGACTAAGCTAACTCGAAAGAATCTAAAGTTCGAATGGAAAGCAGAACGGGATGGAGCATTCCGAATCCTGAAAGAGAAACTCTGTAGCGCGCCGATACTAGCATTACCTGAAGGTTCTGAAGACTTTGTTGTTTACAGTGATGCTTCCAAACTGGGATTGGGATGTGTACTTATGCAGCGTGGAAAGGATATTGCTTATGCTTCTCGTCAATTGAAAGATCATGAAAGACAGTACCCTACGCACGACATGGAGCTTGCAGCAGTTGTCTTCACATTGAAGATTTGGAGACATTATCTTTATGGTTCTAAATGTCAAATCTTTACCGATCATAAGAGTCTCCAACATCTTTTTGACCAGAAGAAATTAAATATGAGACAAAGACGATGGCTAGAACTGGTGAATGATTACGACTGCGAAATTCTTTATCATCCGGGAAAGGCAAACATGGTAGCTGATGCACTGAGTAATCAAGAAAGAAGCGGGACAATAAAATCCATTGCACTACGAGCTGAACTCCTACCCAACATCTTTGACGAATTGCTGAAATGCCAATTGCAAGCCTATCAGGAAGAACAATTGAAATCAGAACGGTTAGTGGGGTTATCAGTATTGCTAGTAAAAGATGACCGTGGGTTATTGTGTATGGTAAACATAATTTGTGTGCCTCGTTTGGGTGGTTTACGTGATCGTGTACTACAAGAAGCTCATAAATCTCGATTCTCTATTCACCCAGGTACGAATAAGATGTACAAAGACCTAAAACAATTCTATTGGTGGCCAGGAATAAAAAGAAGCATTGCTCAGTATGTGGAAGGTTGTACTACTTGTAAGAAGGTAAAGATTGAACATCAGAAGTCGTTCGGGTAATTGCAGCGTTTAGAAATACCTATGTGGAAATGGGATCAGATTACGATAGATTTCATCACGAAGCTACCAAGGACCCCGAAGGGATTTGATACTATTTGGGTGATTGTTGATAGATTAACGAAGTCTGCTCACTTCTTACCGATAAAGGAAACTGATTCGATGGAACGTTTAGCCAAATTGTACATTGAGAAATAGTAACTCGATATGGAGTTCCAATCTCGATCATTTCAGATCGGGATAGCCGTTTTACTTCAAGATTCTGGAGAAGTTTTCAAAAGGAGATGGGGACGCAGATAAAGTTAAGTACAGCTTATCATCCTCAAACTGATGGTCAGAGTGAACGAACGATTCAGACATTTAAAGATATGCTCTGGGCTTGCATTGTTGACTTTGGGGGATCATGGGATAAGCATTTGTCGTTGATCGAATTTGCCTACAACAACAGTTACCATTCCAGCATACAAGCGGCACCGTTTGAAGTTCTGTATGGTAGAAAATGCCGAACGCCTCTGTGTTGGAATGAAGTGGGAGAGAAACAGTTAGCAGGGCCAAATATAGTCCAGTTAACCGCGGATAAGGTTACTCAGATTCGGGAAAAATTAAAAGTGGCTCAAGACAGACAGAAAAGCTACGTAGATCGACACCGGAAACCGCTAGAGTTTCAAGTTGGGGATTTTGTGATGTTAAAAGTCTCGCCTTGGAAAGGAGTCATCAGATTTGGGAAACAAGGTAAACTGAGCCCGAGGTACATCGAACCGTTTGCAATTACAGAAAGAATTGGTGAAGTAGCCTACACGTTGGATTTTCCGCCAGAGTAAAGCAGGATTCATAACGCGTTTCATGTTTCAAATTTTCGGAAGTGTTTGGTTACGCCAGATCAGGCCGTCTCTCTACCAGATATACAAGTGGATGAAAAGCTGAATTATGTGGAGGAACCGAAAGCCATAGTTGACCACAAAGTTAAAGTGTTGCGGAATAAAGAGATCAGACAAGTGAAAGTTCAGTGGAGACATCATAGAGGGCAGGATGCTACTTGGGAATCGGAATCCTAAATGAGAACCAAATATCCTCACCTTTTTACCTAATCGAATTCCGGGACGGAATTCTTTTGAGGGGGAGATGATGTAATACCCCAGGTAAGTTCGTTAGTTAAAGCCTCGTTCCGTTAAATTTTCTTAACTCTATAATTGATATTTAGGGTGAGTTTAGGTGAATTTATAAGTTTAGGGGTGTTTGGATTAATTAATAAGTTAAAAAGGTATTTTGGTCATTATTGAATAGGTTTGGGTCTAATTGGTAAAATTTGGTTGATAATATCTCTTAGACATCATATATTATCATAATCCAGAAATCAGTGTGTGTGTTTGGAGAGAAAAAGAGGAAGAAATAAAAGGAAGGGTTAAGGCTCCATTTGGTCTACTTAGAAGTGATTTGAAGGTATGTTCCTTTGTAAATTATGTCTATAATTGCTAGTTAATGGTTCCTATCGGAGTAGAAACACTGATTTCGTATATGGGGTTAGTTCTGTCGATTTCTGGGTAAAAATAGGGATGAACAGCAGCAGTTTTCGGACACCAAGAAAGTGTCCGGGTAATTTCTTTAGTAGTGTCCGGTAGTCCCTTTCGGTGGTGTCCGGACGAATTCAATATCCGGGTAAGTCAATTATTTTCGTAGTTTCCGGATAAAATAAGATACCGGATGGTATCCGGGTTACCTTAGTTCCCGGGTGTTGTCCGGATTTTTATGTCGTCCGGAAAAGTGATGTTGTCCGGAAAAGTCTTGCTGTCCGGAAAAGTTGTGTTGTCCGGATAACTTGTGGTATCCGGATACTTTAGCTGTTTGGTCATTTTTGAGAGGATTGATGTTGTTAGTTGTCTAGGAATACTGTGTTTATTGAACTATTGGATAGAGTATGAATGAGGACTGGTTGTGCTGTTGAATTGACTTAAGTCGGGTTTGGGGAAGACAATTGAGGATAAGAGTTAGATAGAGCTATATAGACTTCTTAGCTTAGCAAGTCTTATGTGATCAATGTGGTAAAGAAATACTTGTATCTGATTGTTTCAGAACCTGTGAATTTGGATTGAAAGCTGGATCGTTTTCAGAAGAACTAAAGAGCATTTTGATAAAGCAAACAGGTGAGTTTTACTTCAAAATGTTTTTAAACTGGAATACATATACGTGTATATTGAAAAGGTGATAGATAATGTGATTAGATGTTCATAAATGACAATATGATATATTGAGATATATATTGTATTTATATGTGCATTACACTACACGAGTATATGTTAGCCGAAACTCTAGCCGGCGGTGTTTGCTGTAGTTATTGTACAACGGTGTTGTTGTGGTTGTTGTACAACGGTGTTAGCTGTAGTTGTTGTACAGCGGATTAGTTGGCTCGCAACCAACTAACATGGCCAGGAGAAATGAGAATGAGAAAGAGGATGAGTTGAACACAGTGCACGAGTCTTGATTGGTATTTAATTACGTGTAATATATGTGTGTTTATATAATGGATTTTATATAAATGGGTTTTATAATGATTGTGAAATGGCAGGGATTTTCTCACTTAGACCGCTAGGTCTAACCCTCGTTTTGTTTTAAAAATATGTATTCCAGGTCGTGGATCAAGTAAGGGCAAATAAGAAGGATAGTCGTTGCTTAGCTTTTGGGAAGACTTGTGTTATGAAGATCATGAAATGTTTTTGTACTTATGGCTTTGTTGTTAGTCATAATGTAAATTATTTAGTCAAAAAGTTTGTACTAAAATTCTTATTATGTTTAGTAAGACTGTGGGACCGAATATGAAATATGATGTATCTTTTAGAGATGAAATTATGTTGTGAAATGTATGTTATTTGTATATATGGAAACCGGGATGTTACAGTAAGGAAAAGCTAAAGCTACAGTACATATGAGAAACAGACTAATAGAACAATTACACGTGTCCTAATTAGTAACTGAATATAACTAAAAATATCCTAAGACATAAGTTCTGAACAACATGTTCAGAACTTCTGAATATCCTTCTGATCAAGCACTTCAGAACTTCCTTCAAGCACTTGTGATATTTTCATCTTCATCATCAGAAGTTCTGAGTCTCCGACTCAGAACTCTGACTCTTCTGTTCAGATTCCACACTTGTAATATTTTCGAGACTTCTCAGATCAGACCTTCCGAGTCTTCTAACTCAGAACTCTGAGTCTTCTATTCAGATCCAACACTTGTAACTTTTGACAAAACTTCAGATCTAACACAATTCTTGTTTCGTTTCTGATTGTCGGGCCTGGAGGGGAAGGAGCCTTCTTCTTCTTTGGAGCAGCTCGTTTCTTCTGAATTGGTGGAGGGGGAATATCAACCGCTGAGGTTACCAAGTCGATCAGCCTGTTTATGGCTTGTTCAACATAGGTCTTGAAAGTTGAGCGGGATCGCTGAATTGCGATTCTCATTTCCAACCATTCAGGGAAGCCGAATTTATCCAGGTCTGACATGTAGCATGTTCTGAAGTAGCCGTTTTCTCTGACTACTTGGACATGAACAATCGGTACCTTTTTAGTGTTTTTCATAGCATATCCCCCTTTGACGTTTACATTGCTTATCCTTGATGCATGTTGTCTATAGTGGCACATCTTCTTGCACCAACCCAGTGTGGTGTTACTGACTTTCGTCTTTTCCTGATGGATCTTCTGGGCGTCCTTCATCAGTTTCTTTTGAACAGCAACAGGAAACTTTTTCAGGGCTGGATACTCAACTGAACGCTGAGCAAGTTCTAAGGCATATTCTATATCTTTTTCTTCAGCTTTCTTTCGTTCAGCCAGGAGTTTCTCAGCTCTGAGGGATTCAACGATTTCCCTTTTTGATAAAATGTTGAGATGATGAGGGATAATGCATTGATCCTCAAGCTTTTGAATCATAGATGCTCTATTTTTCATTTCTTTATCACTTGGCTTTTGAGGAACCAAGGAAGGTCTTTTCTTGTGAGAGAGCAGTTCTTCTTCTTCTTCTTCAAAAGAATCATCAGTCCCATCGAGATTCAAGATCGGGATTAATTCATCAACACTTGGGGCTGGGATTATTGGAGTTGTAGCAGGAGCTTCAGCTTGACCCTCAACCAGGGGAGAGGACTAGCTGAAACAAAACGATCACAGAGTTAAGATCATTTTGAAGAATAGATAGAGAAAAAAGGGGTTTAAGTGTTTAGAGGTTTGATGGAGAGTAGAACTGATGTTGAGAAGGGATAGATGAGGGATGCAGTGTATGGGAAGAAAGTATATGTTACCTGACAAACTGGCTTTCTGAGAAGGATAGTCAAATTGTCTTCAGCGGCGATGCCTTTGTTCTTGCCTTTGTCAGCTTCAGTCGTTGCAGGTTTGGTTCTGGTTCCCTCCCCTGAGTCTTTGAAAACTACCCCTTTGAGAGCACGTGTCGTTCTGGGTTTGAGTTGGAAGGAGAAGTCGACATCATCATCATCATCATCATCATCTTTGGGTGATGATGAGGGTTCGTCATCATGAAGATCAAGATCTTCATCGTCTTCTTCTTCTTCAGCTTCTTCTTCAGACTCAACATGCTCTTGAGAGTTAGCATGTTCTTCGACATTCTCCCCCTCAGAAGTTGCGTGTAGGGAGAATTCGGTTTCCTCAGGGTTTTCATCTCCCTGAGGTTTTTCAGTATTTTCAGTAATAATACCCTCCCCCTCAGAAACATGGGGAAGGTCTTATAGATTCTTCTCCCCCTCTTCCACATGTTGAAGAGGGCAGGCATCAGCGGTAACAGCAGCATCAGTACCAGTTTCGCTGTCTTCGTGGCCAGGGAAGCTTGATCGTTTGTCAACCGCTGCCAATCTGTCTTTGAGGCCAAATATAGCAGGGCTGATTTTCTCCAGGGTTTCCCGGTCGACCTGAGTAAAGTGGGAAGGAGAAACTGTTGGAGCATTCAGTCGATCCAGGATTTGCTGGAGTAGATTATTGGCAGTACCCACTGATTGGGTAAGGGTGCCCATCTCCGTCTTTAAAGATGACACCTCACCTTGAAGATTTCCAACCACTGCCTTCAGCGATGTGACTTCGCTGGACAGGGTGGTGAAGTTATTGGAGAGGTTGTCGTTGGTGGTGTTCAAGGTGTTGATGGAGGTGGAGTTGTCGGCGAGAGCTGGAGCAACATTTGAGAGGCCACTTCCAGCTTTTGTAAGTCAGCGCTAGAGGCCTTCTCTTTCACCTCAGTGGTGAGTTTCTTTAAAGCATCCCCAGCGTTTGTAACCGTTGAGGAGTTGGTGGAGAGAGTGGTGGTGAGAGAAGCCACCTTATTCGACAAGTCCATGATGGAGATGTTGATGGTGCCCAAATTAGGACCTGTAAAAGAGAAAAACTTATGAACAAAAGAAAGCTTAGAAGTTAGGGGTTCAGAGAGAGGAGTGTTGTGTATACCTGGGGCGGATTGGAGAAGGTGTTGAAATCACGATGTCACGTGAAGTGTTCGTAGTCGTCTTTCAGCGTTGGTTGACGATGAGAGCCACCAGGTCCTTGATTTTGATCTATCAAATGATGTAGATCATCATCCGTTGTGTCACTCAGGTGAATGACGCCTAAGGTTGAGAGTGGGGGAATTGAGAAGTTAGGAGTGACCAAAGAAGATGAGGGAGGAACAAGAGTTGAGAAGAGGGATTGGGTGGCAAATTTAGCGTTGGATTCGTTGAAGAATACTTCAGCAGTACTTGGAGGTACTGAAGAAGGGGGTCCTGATCCAGGATAACTTCAGTGTCTTGAGGCACTAAAGGGGTATAGAAGAGGTTGGTTCAACAGATGTGGAGAAGCGTTCCACGAAACCGTCCAGCGTCTTCTGTAGAGAGACAGACGCTGAGTCTTCAGCCTGGGAAGGCTTGGGGGTTGCTCCTTAGAAATCTTCTTGGTCTTATGGATGCCAAGTGGGGTTTCAGATTGTTTTCTCTTTCGAGATGGAGTGGTTGGTACGGCCTGGGTACCAGCGGTTGGGACGACCGCTGCCGTGGAGGTAGCCACAGAAGTAGAAGAAGTAGGAGGACGGAGAAGAGGTAAAAGAGTAGAAAGACGTACCTCGTTTAGAAGTGGTTTGAAGTCCAGTACCTTAGGGCCGACCTGGGAGAACCTCAGGTCTCCCTCTTTAGGATACTTATCCCCAAGTGCTTGCTTGAAGAGAGCACTGAGGAAGCGAGGATGACATTCGCTGACCGCTTCGGTTCTTCGACCCTCTCCATCAGGTCTTCAAAAATTATCTTGGCCCAGTCGACATGGAGCCCTTTCATCAGCGCATACCCCATAGCAGTCTGAGGTTTTGAGGCCTGATCAGTTGACCCCATTTTAGCTGTCATACAGCTGATGAGATGTGCGAAGATGAAGTTCATCTCGCTTGGCATTTTGCTCTTTAGGATGGTCGTTATCTTCTTCTCAGGGAGGTCATCTCTCCCTGTGTTCCACTTGTACTTCATTGCATCCAGAAAGGCAATTATTTCAGCTTTACCTTCTGTTGATTTGACGTCGGGTAAGTTAACAAAACGTTTCTCTTTTGAGCTACCAGGAAGATTGAGAGCAGACCTGATAGCCCCGGGATTGATCTTTGCTTCCCCAAACATAGTTTCAAAGAGGATTACGTCCACCATTTTGTCAGGGTTCTTGGTGGACCAAAATTAGGCAAGCAGGTTCTTGTGGGCTGGGGTTTGATTGTCAGTGTTGTCGCCAGAGGACAGGACTTGAGGAAGTTTACAACATCATCAAGATGAGTGATCTGTTTCTTTGGAGGAAAGTTGAACAGGGCGTAGGGGTTGTTACAATGGAATGTAATCTGTTCCATTGAGTGACCCATGTTTGGAGCTTTGGTAATTTCAGTCTTGTCAGAAGAGGTAGGGGATACAGTGTTGGTAGAGTCAGTAGTTGCCATTTTTTTCATACAACACAAAGATAAAGAACATAAAGAGAAGTTCTTAAAATGGAGAAGTTTCCAAAATAAGGGTTTTTAGGGTTCTACAGTTTCCATTTAGAGAAAGAAATGGAAACTAGGGTTTTCTAGTTTTGAAAAGAAGTACAAAACATAGGGAAAATTCTTGTTTTCCAGTTTCCTTTTATGGAAAGGATTCTGGAAAAACGTATGAATGTGTCAAGTTTAAGATTTTGAATATAAACTCGAAGAACAATCTGTAAGCATATTGTGGGCATAAAATCATGAATAAAACGATTTTACTTTTGAGAAAGTTCTTTTGTTTGATATTTTAAAAATAATAATAAGATCAAAAACAAGTTTAGGAGATGGAAAATAAAAGAAATGTTAACCTGTTTGGTGATGTAGAAGATGATAAACAGGTTCTTGAGAAAATAATCTGAATGCAACAGTGAGTTCTTGCTTTAGAGAGTAAGTTCGCGTACGAGGAAAAAATATAAACTCAAAGGGTTTATATAGTGAGAGTAAAGCGAGAAAAGCTAAGAGAGGGAAAAGTTTTTCATGATGACACGGACACGTCCGTTGAATCTTATTGGACAAGGAAACGAAACTGGCGAACGTGTCAGACAAAAAGGCATTCCATGGTTTATCCAAAGGATGACATCACAAACGTCCTTTCATATTTTAAGGTGTCTCAGAGGGTTTTGAAAAACTCATGGACATTTAAAATTGAGAAGCACTGAATAGAATTATCAGTGTTAGTTTTAGAGTTTCAAAGTATCACTGAAAGGAAGAGATATTCAGCGATGCAATTTGTTTTGAAATTCTACATACTGAAGCGAACGTCAGCGATTAAGAGAGAGAACATACCTTGATATCAGTGAATCAATTTGTTTAGAGGTTAGATGATCAATAGGGTCATACAAATTCATTTTATCACTGATCAAATGTGAACCACTGAAGATTTTACTCTTCTAGGTTCAGCATTCCAAGCTCGCTGATGAGAAAGTTGAATCTTGTCTCATCAAAAGGTTTGGTGAAAAGATCAGCTAACTGAAAGTCAGTAGGAATAAAATGAAGTTCTATATCACCATTCATCACATGATCTCTAATAAAATGATACCTGATCTCGATGTGTTTGGTATTTGAGTGTAGCACTGGATTGTTTGCAATGGCGATGGCACTAGTGCTGTCGCAGTAGATTGGAATTTTGGAGAGCTGAAGATCATAGTCAAGTATCGAAAAATACGCTTTACAACAATCAAATGAGATTCCTTAGGTTCAGCTTGATATCGTGCACATAAACATGTTGCATACATAATATCAGGACGGCTAGCTGTAAGATACAGAAGAGAGTCGATCATCCCATGGTACGCTGTGACATTAACAGATTTCTCTTAAGGATCTTTGTTAAGTGTCAGCGGCGGTGCCATTGGGGTTTTCATAGCTGAGCTTTGAGTTAAATCAAACTATTTCAGCATATCTTTAACATACTTACCTTGGTGAATGAAAGTACCTTTTTCATTCTATTTTATTTGAAGACCAAGAAAATATGTTAGTTCACCCATCATACTCATTTTATATTCAGCTTTCATTCTTTCAGCGAAACGAGTACATAGGTCACGGTTAATAGAACCAAATATAATATCATCGACATATATTTGAACAAGAATGATATGACCTTTTACTTTCCTGAAAAATAGAGTTTTATCGATTTTACCACGCTCAATTTTTTCAATATGGAGATAAGTAGAGAGAGTGTCATACCATGCACGAGGAGCTTGCTTTAAGCCATAGAGTGCCTTATCCAGCTTATATACATAACCTGGATGCTTAGGATCAGTAAATCCTGGAGGTTGTTCCACATAGACTTTTTCATTCAGCCTTCTGTTTAGAAATGCTGATTTCACATCCATTTGATATACTTTGAAGTCTTTGTGAACAGCGTATGCTAGAAATAGACGAATAGCTTTGTGTCTTGCCACTAGGGCAAATGTTTCGTCATAGTCTATGCCTTCCTCTTGTCTGTATCCCTGAGCAACAAGACGAGCCTTGTTGCGTATAAGATGATGCTTTCTTTATAAAACATTAGGGGGAGATTGTGATTAAATTAGCTCCTAATTTAATTAAATGTTTTATAAAGAAAAAGTCTATGGGCTTTTTGGGTGGTGAGGCTTGAGCCTCTTAATGTAAATGGACCTTTTAAAAAGAAGTTTAGGGTTTAATTTATCATTTGAGAGAGGTTATTTGAAGAAACACACCAAAACACACAAACTAGTCTGATGAGAGTCATATTATTGTAAAGTGTGGTGTTCTTCTTCTTTTCTCCTCCATATTATTCATAAATGAATATGAGATGAGTTTCTTTAGGATTGTTCTTATTGTTCATCTTATCTCTATTTATATATGAACTGTTCTTCTATTGTTTGTCTATCCAAAATGGGACCAACATTGTGGGTTACAGTTCCATGTTCATCCAACTTGTTTCGATAGACCCATTTAGTGCCTATCACTGACTTGTTAGATGGTCTTGGAACGAGTTTCCAAACTTTGTTTCTTTCAAATTTTGTCATCTCTTCTTGCATAGCGCTGACCCAGTTTGGATCTCTGAGGGCATCGTCTGTTTTCTTTGGTTCAATCAGAGAAATAAAGTTAACAAATAAACATATATTACCTGCACTTCATCGAGTCTGAACACCAGTATTTGGATCACCAAGAATCTAATCAATGGGGTGATTTACAGTCCATCGCTGAGCAGGAGCATGATTCCCTGACTCAATCTGAACTTCTGGAGGAGCTGAAGAAGAGGCTTCATCAACTTCTGGTATTTCAGGTAGAAGAGGTAGAGGTTCAGATGTCATTTCGTTCACTGATTGCTGAGAAGTAGATGGGATATCTGAGGTAGATGGTTCAGAAGCAGGCATAGTGGTGAGAGGAGCAGCTGAAACCCATGAAGATTCTACTTCACTTGTCTGCATGCTTGAGATGATAGTAGGATCATCATCAGCGGTAGGAGTGTTAACTTGAGGAATAGGAGCAGCTTCTGAATCACCAAGATGAGAAAACATCCATTGATTCAGCTCTTCAGTATCAGCAGAAGGTCTTGAGTTCGCTGAACGGGATTCGTCAAAAGTGACGTGGATTGCTTCTTCTACGGTTTGTCTTATTTGATTGAAGACTCTGAAGGCTTTTTAGACTGAGGAGTATCCAAGAAATATTCCATCATCAGCCTTGGGATCAAACTTTCCTAGGGCATCCTTGTTGTTCGGTATGAAACACTGACATCCAAAGATGTGAAGAAAGCTAACTGAAGGCTTTCTCCCATGGAAACGTTCGTAGGCTGTCTTCTTGAATCTTTTGACTATCAGCGACCTGTTTTGAGTAAAACAAGTAGTGTTGACAGCTTCTGCCCAGAACTGAGTAGGTAGATGAGAATCGTTGAGCATTGATCGTGCAGCTTCGATGATCGTTTGATTTCTTCTTTCAGGGACTACATTTTGTTGCGGTATTCTCCCTGAAGAAAATTTGTGAGAAATACCCTTGCTTTCAAAGAAGTTATCAAGGGAATTGTTTTTTAATTCAGTCCCATGATCACTCCTTATTGAGCGAACAGTCATATTATTCAGGATTTCCATTTTCCTGAAGAAAGTGATGAGTTCTTCAGGGGTGTCACTCTTAGAACGGAGAAACATAACCCAGGTATAGCGAGCAAATTCATCAACAATGACCAGTGTATATTTCTTTCTAGCGAGGGATTGTTTGTTGACAGGACCAAACAAATCCATGTGGAGAAGTTGAAGAGGAGATGACACTGAGGAAACTTGCTTATACTTGAAGCTTGCTTTGGTTTGTTTCCCTTTCTCACACGCTCAACATAGAGATTCCTTAGCGTATGAGTGTTGAGGTAGACCAGTGACCAATTCTTTTGAGGAAAGAGTATTCAGTGTCTTGAAGTTGAGATGAGAGAGCCTCTTATGCCATAGCCAGTTAACATCAGATGAGGCTTTCGAGAAGAAACAGAAGTTCTCAGTGGTTGTCGAGTCCATGTTTATAACATAAACATTTTCCAAACGGTATCCGCTGAGAGCGATCTTCTCCTTTTTGTCAGTGACAAAGCAGGATTCCTTAGTGAAACACAATTTGTAGTCCTTGTCACATAGCTGACTGATGCTCAGAAGATTGTGCTTCAGTCCTTCAACATATGCGACTCTTCTGAAAGTAGTTGTACCATTAGAAAGTACACCAAACCCTCGGGTATAGCCTTTTTCATTTCCAACAAATGTCATAGAGGGACCTTTCTCTTCCTTATATTCAGTGAGCAGTTTCTTTTTGCCAGTCATATGTCTAGAGCATCTTCTATCGAGATACCAGATACCCTTCAGGACCTGCAAACAAAGGAATCAAGCAACCTTATCGATTCCAGATCCGAATTGCTACACCAGCCGCCGTGTCCGAATAAAACATCATGTAACCGGGTAAGTTTTGTTGTCTCTCAAAGTTCCCGGATGAATCACCTCCTTTCCGGGTAAACTCACTTTTCCGGTCAAATTATTTTTCCGGACAAAACAAATCTTTCCCGTCAAATTTCAACTGTCCGGACAAATCTCAACTTTCCGGTCAAATTTTAATTTCCGGACAATCCCTGTTTTCCGGTAACTCCCAAAGAGCCGATTTGTTTGACCAAACTTTCATTGTTTGACTTTTGCGTTAATTTTTTTTGCTTTTGCATTCATACGTAGGACAACATATATATATATATATATATATATATATATATATATATATATATATATATATAGAGGCAGTTTCATGTAGAAACCTACTCTAATTTGAAAACTGTGAAACGCACCTTACAACCATAGATCAAACCATCTACGGCTAAGATGAAAATGATATATTTATGGAAATACTAATTTTTTAAAAAAAAATTTATCCAACGAAATTGGTAGTGGAAGGGTAAGTTGGACATTTCATGAGTCATTTAAAAAAAGGAAAGGGGATAAATCCCTATTTTAAAGGCCACGTGGTTGGTGGTATCACCACACTTTCAATTAGTATTCAAAATGTCCACTGCAATCTCTTCCCATCTTCCCATGAACCCAGAACCCAAAAATTTAACAAACCCCAGAAAACACATCTAAAATTGAAGAACAAAATCAACACAATCACGGTTTCATCTCTGTTCATCGCCAGTTCATGTGAAAATCAAACCCAGGAAAAGCAACACAATCCGTTCACCTCCGTTCATCGCCGGTTTCATCTCCGTTCATCGCCGGTTCATCTACGGTTCGCATCCGTTCACTTCCGTTTCATCTCCGTTCGCATCCGTTCACTTCCGGTTTCATCTCCGTTCATCGCCGTTTCATGTGAAAATCAAACCCAGAAAAAGCAACACAATTCGTTCACCTCCGTTCATCGCCGGTTTCATCTCCGTTCATCGCCGGTTCATCTCCGGTTCGCATCCGTTCACTTCCGTTTCATCTCAGTTTCATCTACGTTCATCTCGGTTATCGTCGGTTTCATCTCGGTCATCGTCGGTTTCATCTCGGTCATCCAAATTTCCTTTCGGTCATCGTCGGTTTCATCGTGGGTTGCAGGTTTCTGTCGCATATGGATCTGAGTTGAATATGTTAGGACACTGAAGTTGTCCTTTATAATAGAAAGTTTTGTAAAGCAATAGCTGTGTTAAAGGGCTTATGCTTAATTGTTGTAGCAAGTGATGAAGACTATAAATAGGTCTTTACTTGTAGTTTGTAACAAGTGAATTCATTAATACAACATGTCATGAGCCAATCCATACTAGAACCGTGGCGGTTCATTTTAAAGAAATTGTTTATTTCGCTTTTGCGTTTTGTGGGTGAACTAAACTGCAATGAAATGATTTTCAACCGGATTTTCACATGTAGGACGAGTGTGTCCGTTTTGTGTAACTACCGATTGGATGATAGTAGTTTTCTATACTTACAATTTATTTGAAATGAAAATTTTTTGTGTTGAAAATTTATGTGAAAATTTTTGACTGATCGGCATATTTATTGAATAACGCACTTGAAAATCTTGAACTCGTTAGGACTTAGGAAAGGGTAAGTGTGTGTAGCACTTTGGCGGTGGAAGGTTGGGTATTCCACACGTGATAGTACTGTTGGCCGAATGATAGCAGTTGCGGGAATGAAGCCGTTGTAATTAAGCAAATGAATTCGCAGTAACCTATATTGAGGTAGACAACATGATTAGGCGTTGACTTTTAGATCTGAGGCCAAGCACTGTTAGAGTAATCGGGGTCGTGGCCGATTTTAAAGGAACGAACTGTCGGGTGGATGATTAATAATTGGGCGTACCGTTGGGATTGTGTATTGATGGATCAGTGATGACCGTTGTTACTAGAGTTGATGGAATCCGTCAAGAGAAAGTGCTAGTTCAATAGCAGGAATAATTGAATTCAGAGGTTCTGGTTGATTTCGGTAGTGATTAAACCTTGGAATGATTTGGAAAGGAAAGTTGAGAACATGTGGATGGGAAATAATTGGGAAGTTCGAACCTAACGTTGGGAATGTATGGGTCACTTAAGGTTGGGAGGCAACTTAAGTCTGGTGGTCGGAAGCCACTCTGGTAAATCAGGCCTTCAAGTGGATGTAACTGTTTTATGCCTAAGCGGGGATTCGTTGGAAGTGACACTAAGAAACTGTTGTGGGCAACTCTGTGGGAAATAAGTTCGAACCTGGTTGGAACCCAGGAATTGGGATTGTGATAGGCGTGGTGACCATTAGTTGTGTGAGGATCAGATTTCGGGGACGAAATCTCTTTAAGGTTGGGAGGATTGTAACACCCCGAAAATTGGTATCTCGACATTCACCAAGTTACATGGAGTTTGGGACTTAAATGAAATCAGATTTGGGTTGGAAGAGTGAGCCACTTGGGCTCGCTACATCTTGGGCGATAGTGCCCCGGCGATAGTGCCCAAGGCACTATCGCATGTGTCATAATCGCGCGTTTGGTACCGAGAGTCCAAGGGGTAGTGGGCGAGAGTGCCCCGGCGATAGTGACCATGTCACTATCGCGATGTCACTATCGCCGAGGGTCAGCTAAGCATAAAAATAAGGGTTACGGGTTTCTTTCCTATTTTTCCTCACTTCCACTTAAACCAATTCGTTTTTCTCTCCCAAAGACCGAACCCTAACCCATTTAAACCGATTTTGGAACCTTTGAAGCCACAAATCTTGTGAATCAAAGCCCCTCTCCTATCTCTTAGCAAGATTTCTAGCTAGAGGTTGAAATCCTTCATCTTATTTCCATTTAATGGGATTTCTACAATATCTAGGGTTTTACCCAACCCTCTCCTAAACCTTTCCCTTCCTTTGGGTGAAATGAAGATTTAGACCCACTTTGGTATGGTAGAAGTGTTTGGTTGGTGGATTCACTTGTTGGTTGAGGTAATCTTCTTTTCTCTTCATTTTGGAATTTAGGGTGTTGATGTATTGGTTGTTTTGGGTGTTTTATGTTGGGAGAAATGATTCTAAGTGTTTAAGGGATGATTCCACATGGTTGGATTGTGATATTAATGGTTGGAAATTTATAAATCTAGGTTTTGGAAGTTTTGGCTTGAGGATGCAAACTTCATCAAAGGAGCATACGTTGGAGAAACACTAGATTTAACCTAATCTAGCGAGTTGAGTTCAAGTTACTTTGCGAAAACTTTGTACATGCCAAAATGAGTATTTTACAAATATGTATGTGTTTTACTTGAAAAGATATGTGGTTGAGTTATTTGGATAGTTTAACTCTTTTGAAGTGTTTATCTTCATAAATGTGTATAATACTCCTATTTGGGACTTTTGAACATTTGGATGGTTAGAAACCATGAATCGTCTTTAAAAGATTAATTGCTCAAAATGAGTTTTAATTGATGGTTTAATCATACTTGTGTAAATGATTTTATAAACCATTTGAGAAAATACACTTTTAGTGTTATGGGTCATTTTGAGAATGTTAAGGGTATGAGTTCTTTGGGAAAACCCCTTTATGTTTAATTCCGTGTTGAGTTTTGGGTTAATAACGATTTTATGGTACTTACTACCTATTTGATATGAAATGCATTTCTATGCTAAGATGACCGCTATTATCGGTCTAATGGGTATTTGAGCATTTTGTTCGGTTTTCGACTTTGGGATGGTCATGGGGACATTTGTCCGGTTTTAAATGACTCAATGTGGAGTCTTATTTATGGTTTGCATTTATTGCAACTTGATGCATTTTATTGTTCTTTTTTTTATATTTACATGGTTGGGTGCTTCGGTCATTTCGGGTTGAGTATGTTTTGTAGACCGAGTTGTATTGGATCCATAGGCACGTGAGTCAATTTTATTGGATGGTCTATCTCTTTGTGAATTCGGTTGTGTGGTTGGTTGACTTCGTCCCTTCACACAACAAGACGCGTTTTGTCTGTCATGGGGTGCCGGAAGGCTGGTATCAGCGGGTACTATTGGGAACGCATGGGTATATGCGTTAGGCCGTGGGGCCACTGGCGAGTAGGCAATAGGGGACACTGGAGTCCCTGAGGTGAAACTCGTCTAGGATGGATATGCAATGGGACCCCCTGTAAGTCCTTGAGGTGTAACTCTACGGGGTATGCAATAAAGGAAATTTATTTTGGTCTGAGGATTGTGATGTCTTTATGGCATGGGAACTAGGACCGGGGCTTGCGTAATCCAGTAACATCCTAAGTGACTTAACTTTGTGTGCCCGTCACTTTCGATGGAATCGGGTCTCCCCCGTCACCGAAAGGTGTGGTTTTGCATATATGTTTTTATCCATATTTTCGGTGACGTACTTTATTTATACGAACTGTATTCATGGTTATTGGCAGGGTTCTATGCTTCATACTTATTAGATGTTTTGGAATATTGGAGTTTTGTCCATGTTTGTATTCCTTGGGTTATTTATGTCCAAATACGTTTTGAGTGAGTTGGGTTTGGAATTCATTTTAGAAAACGCTTCATACATTTTGGGAACTTTTCTCCCAAATTTTAGGTGCGTTGGGAAATGAGTCATTTATGCCGTTTGAGAAACCTTTTTGGAAATGATAGACTTTGTCGCGAACTTTCATTTAAAAGATTTATTTAAATCATGACTATAATTACTAACTTCCGATTTATGATTTTATATAGTCATGATAAAATGCTTGAACTCACTAGGCGTAAGCCTAACCCTTTTTATTTGTCGGCATGTGCAACAGGCTCAGGTTGGGAGTAGCTTTAGCTATACTGTGAAGTGGCGAGTGATAGTAGAGTGCACGAGAGGTGATTTATTTAGTGAAGTCTTTCGCACTTGTTTGGACTAGAAATTTGTGTCGTGTTAAGTGACACCCGTTTAGGTTGTTTTATTTGGGGAATTATAATGTTTTAAATTCCAAGGTATTTTGAGGAATAAATTGTAGAAATGATTTATCTATTTTTGGGTATTTTATGAAATTTTAAATTAGTTGCTCGTTCCAAATTTGAGGGTGTTACACTCCCCCATTGATTCCAATTATGAACAACCATTTATATGAACCATGTTTGTGAAATATTGCATGCTCCCACTAGGCTTCTTTGCCTAACACTTGCTTGGCGTGTAATGTGTATCTCAGATTCTAGCGAAGCCGTCTTTTAGAAGGCTTAGGCGGGAACGTGTGAGCTTGGGGATACACTTTTGGGATGCCGATGTTAGAAGATTTGATTGGACTAGAGATGACACCCCTTTTGTAATCTTATTTCTACTTTAGAAAATAGATTAGTTGGTTGCCATTTACTTTCCGATATTATACATTTGTAATAAAATAGCCATTTGTATATTCGCCCTTTTAGGAGGCTAGTGCTATGGCATTATATACCGCTCTTCCGTTTCATGGAAGTTTTTGTTTACCCCTAATTTTAGGGTGTTACAGTAAATACCTTAGTCTAAGGGAGTGTGTGAGTGAGACTAGTGGTATAGAGCTTGAGAGATTATTTTGTAAGACTTGTAGAGAGATGTCTAGAGAGAGAAAGTAAATCTCATCCATACATTGTAACTTTCTCTCAATCTCAATACAAGATCATTGTTACTTGAATTCACATAATGCTTTGAGTTTTACATTCCTACAACTTACACTGTTGTCCTTTACTTTCCCGCACTTTAATTTACCGTCATTTACATTCCCACTCTTACATTTATGCAATTTACTTTACTGTTTTTAGGGTATTATATTGTATTCAAGATTTATGTTAAAGTCAATGTATTGCAAGTCAAAGTAAAAGTCAAAGTCATGTAAAGTCAAGCTAGCTTTAGAGCTTATGCCTTGTAATGTCCAAGTATAAATACCTTTTGTGAACAAGTCATTAGGAGAGTTGAGAGAGACTAGAGAGCTTAGTGTTTGTGTAACTTTTGCTCATTTGGAGAATCTTGTAACTACTTTGGAATATATGGATGACAAGATTGCTCTCTCTAGATTTGCACTTTGATCTTACATTCTCTTACTAGAATCTGAGACTTTATCAACTGTCTTTTACTTTTTCTGCAATTTACTTTCCAGTACTGTCATTTAAGTTTCTTACACCATTCGAAAGAAGAATCCGAGAAATGATGGGCTAATCGCCTTAGCTTGGGGTGTAAGGCAAAGTTGAGACTGAAATCGGTGTGAAAGTTGAGAGGTGTATTTATATAGCACTGTTATCTAACTTTTTGTTTCAGGTGATTAATGTTTCGTTGAAGATCATACTTAAATAATTGATGACTAATTTTGTATGTGAAAATGCATTAACTTTCAGAGTTAAGATAAATAAGAAAACCTGAGATGATAAGAGAAGACTATTAGCTTTAGTATCTAACAAATGCTATACTCTTACGGTGTAGGATGGTAACATTGTGTTGTGCTAGGATTCATGAGGTCTAATATAATTGATATCGTATCGATAACACGCTAGCCTGTGTGTACTCTTGGGAGGCCATCTGATCTGATAGTTGATACTGTGACAATCTTATAGGACCATCCCGTGGTACTAAAGGATTATCCACGTACTATATCATCTTTTTACCGGATCACATGTTTTTGTCTTAATAAACCCTTGCACCCTGTGCTTCTTCTCTACGACTGAATTTTCTAGTTGATAACTCTCAAAACAAACCACTCAACAATCTGTTTCGAATTCGCCACCTGAAATCAATTTTTAAAGATTGGGCTTTTGAAAAGCTTTCACAAGTTTTCCATGTGGATCGATATCTAGTACTTTTACCATCATTACTTGTTACGAAACGATAATAGATTAAGGTGTATAGTTACACTAAGATCTATTTAATACTACATAAGTTTTTTTTTTGACAAAGTAATACTACATAAGTTAATAAACACTTTTACATGAAAGGTATAAGTTGTTTAAATAAGTTTTGTTTTTTTTAAGGTGATGTTTGTTTTTTAAGAGGTCTGAAGTCTGAAGTCTTATTTCACTTCTGTTTTATAAGAGGTGTTGCTGAAGTCTGAAATCTGAATCATAAGACTGTTTGTTTTCGTAAATTGAAACGTCTAAATCTGAATCTGAATCATAATAGGTCTAAATTTGAAATTAAAATAATAATAATTATTGAATATCACATGATAAGTATCAGAAGCTTAGCTGTTTGAAGAGAAATTAACACACATGGATTCCACTAAAACCCCCTTTCTGTCTACATTCATCTTCTAAATCAAGACACATGGATTCCACTTTCCTTTCTTGAAGAGTTTTCCCAATCTTTCTTTCTTGTCGCCGATTCTCATTTTGGTGTTTTTGTGTTCTTTGATCATTTGTTATATCATTTCTCTGTTCACCCCTTCTCTTCGTATGGTCGGTTCTGATACCTTTATCGGTTTCTCCCACGCTTCAATTTCACTTGCACCCAACTGCAACACCCCCCACACATATATACATATAAACTGTATATCTATCTCCGGGATCTTCGAAAATGCCGGTTCGAGCAAGACGGTCGTCGTTCCCGAAGGTGGTTATTGAGAGGGATACCGACACAGAGGAAAGTTCAGACGAAGAAGAGGTAGAAGACGACGTCTTTGAGTTGGATGATCCCGAAGAAGATGAAGAAGTGGAGGAGGTAAAAGGTAAAGAAGATGGAGGTAACCGCTGAAAAACAAGTTGAGGTCTTCGATCTGCAGGAGGCGGATGGAGGGGATGGAGGCGATGGAGGCTGATGGAGATGGAGGCGGATGGGTTTTAGGGCACACACAGAGCTTTTAAGACATTAACTTGCCTCTTGTGAAATAAGAGACATATAGAGCTTTCAAGATCTTATTTTATAAAAAAAAAAAACGGTCTTAAAGACCCTTTATCTGACCGAAAAAGATATCAGAGCCTTTAAGACCTTTTTTTAAAACAAACACACCCTAGGCGTTGAGGTAATTTGGCAATTTACCTAGTACAAATGATTAAAAAAATAAGATAAAAATAGAAGAAAGATCCCATTTGTGATTGTGCCAAGGGTGAAAATGAAGGCGGAGAAGATATGAGAAGCGGATCAATTTCGTTCTTGTCTACAACTCTGCCTTCTTATACTTCGCCGTTAAATTTCACAACTCTCCGATCATCCGCCGTTTCTTTCTCTGCTTTCCGTCTATCTTTACCACGCCTCTTCCCGGTTCAGCAAACTGATAGTAAATTTGACAAAATCAGCGCTCCTTACAATCTAGTCAACGTTACTACTGCCCGTACGATCACCTGTGCTTCGGCATCATCCATGGCGTCTTCTTTCAGCCCTGAGAAAGCTAGGGTTCCCCCTGCTATCGAATTGCCCGTCCCTCCCATCTCCAAGGTTTCATATTTCGAAACGTGTGTGTGCTTGCGTGCTACTTATATGCAACCTCGGATATGACATGTTCATTGCAGCATTCAGTTTTCATATGTGTGTACTTAAATAGTATCATCTAATACTTGTAGGCATGTTCAAAATTCAATTATAGGTGCAAAATTCGTAAATTCGGTGAGAAATTGTATGCAATTTGGACCTTTTGGGGATATATAGCATTGTATTTTCATCTAGCGTGTGCGCCTTTTGATTATTTTTTGATGCTGGGACCTCTGTCATCCATAAGTTTATGTGTGTGGATATATGCAGTTGGGAGAAGTTCCTGGGATGCACTTTGCATGAACCATTTCATAACTTTGTTTGAGAATTTGAATACTTGCCTATTTCCAGAATAGAGGTAAAAAATTAGCTAGATTATTAAAGCTTTCATCTGAGCTGCACACTTGTGTATCTGGGAATACTTGTATGCTATCATAAACTCTTACGCCCATTGACCTTTTGAACTTGTGCGTGTGTGTTTATAATGGGATTGTTTGTGTATTCACGTAGCCTTACTTAACTGTCAAATTTATGCATATATGCGTGTGGATAAAGGTATAGGGGATACTGGGTTATACATATCATTAGATTTTGAATTTTCTCGATAATGTCATTCTTTAGAAATGAAGTGCCAAGTAGAATGGTCATGTCTTCCATCTTGGATAATTTCTCTGTTTTAATTAATGCAATATAAAACAATTGGGGCCAAACAAGAATTTTCACGTATGTGGTGTCAGTTTCTGCATTTCTTGTGAATGTTTGTTGTAGAGGTGAAGTCCCAACTGCAACGCTCATGTTTGCCAAATAATCCACGCCTTATGAAAACGGAAGATTTGACAATTGGAGTCAAATAGTAATATTTGATGTCAAAATGAAGAGGTATTTAAACTTTCAATTAAAATTTTTTGATAGGTATATTATGCCTTTGACATATGCTATAACCATTAACTAAATATAATTGCAAAATAGAAATTAGAAAACCTTATAACAATTGGATTTTAATAGTTTAAGAGTTGAGTGGATGTAGCACTGATGTAATACGGGGATTCATGTAGCTCTTTCGATTATCAATACAAACTTGTATCAGTTGGATTATGTGCAGTATCAATTTACAACTCGTGTGTGCATGCTGCGCTTACATAATTGAATTTGGATTATTTATTGACATGCAATTTTTGTATTTAATTATGTGTTGTGTTATTCCGGTTGCAGTTCAAGATTGGACTATGTCAGTTGTCGGTGACAGCGGACAAGGAGAGGAATATTGCCCATGCTCGTCTAGCAATTGAAGAGGCTGCCGAAAAGGGTGCCAAGCTTGTTCTTCTGCCAGTAATATTCTATTTTGAACTTTTGCTCTTCTTTCTTTATGTCCAAGTACACCAGCTAAGGTTCTTTCTCTTTGTTTATTTTTATTTCCCTTGCTAATTGTTTTACTCAATTTGGAATTCTTTATAAGTTCCATAATGTTGTGATTTCCAATTTCAGGAAATATGGAATAGTCCATATTCAAATGATAGCTTCCCTGTGTATGCTGAGGACATCGATGCAGGGGAGGAGTCTTCTCCTTCAACAGCAATGTTGTCTGAAGTTGCTCGTTCTTTGAAGATCACGATAGTTGGTGGGTCCATACCGGAAAGATGTGGGGACAAGCTGTACAACACTTGTTGCATTTTTGATACTAATGGAAAGCTGAAGGCCAAGCACAGAAAGGTACCGACTCTTCTAAATGTGGCTTATTGTACCATCATTATCACTCTGTGAGGCTGGACAGAGTTTTAAATTATTCGGAGTGCAAATGTAAGCATACACTTTTACTATTTAAACAAATTATTTCAGCGTATATTGTTTTTATGGAAAGGGTTTGTATTACACTTTATGAGGGTTGCATACATACAAACTTGTGCTAAGCACTGTGATATTATGACTACATGACAGATACACCTTTTTGATATCAATATTCCTGGAAAGATTACATTTGAGGAATCAAAAACTCTTACGGCTGGACAAACTCCTACTGTTGTGGATACAGGTCTGTTTTTAGTTTGATGCTGAATAACATATGTAACATTTTTATTAAATGAATATTTGTTTTGGATAATTTATTTTTGAACTATAATTTGGTTCAAATGGTATGATAATAAAGTTGTGAAATTATAAAATATATGAGTCTAATTTGTAAAGTTAAATATAGGGGTATTATTGACAATGTATATAACCAATTAACCAAATTAAAAACTAATATCCTTGGAATATTCTATTTTAGTGTAATACATCAGAGAATAATTACAGTTTGCACCACTTTTTGCACTAAAATAGTGCAATAAATAGTGTTTTAGATTGGAGATGCCCGTACAAGTTGCATGCTGTAACACCCTCAAATTTGGAACGAGCAACTAACTTTAATTTCGATAAAATAACCAAAAGTAGATAAATCGTCTCTACAATTCATTCCTTACAATACCTCGGAATTTAAAACATCATAAGTCCACAAATAAATAACTTAATCGGGTGCTACTTAACACCACACAAGTTGCTAGTCCAAACCAAATGCGGAATACTTCACTAGTCAAGTCACCTCTCGTGCACCCTACTAGTACTCGCCACTTCGCAATGTAGCTAGAGCTACCCTAACTGAGCCTGTTGCACATGCCGACAAATAAAAAGGGTTAGGCTTACGCCTAGTGAGTTCAAGCATTTTATCATGACTATATAAAATCATAAAGCGAAAGGTAGTAGTTTAGTCATGATTTCGAAAGACTTTACTTTAATTGCAATTCATCCATTTTCCAACTCACACATTTCCATGGAAAGGTTTCCGAAAGGTATAATACGTTTTCCAAAATGAATTACGTTTCCACTCACTCAAATACGTGAATAGGTCTAGTTTAGGCAAAACCTTCAAATACGGTTAACAATACATACTCGACCCGTAAAACATGGAAACCATCTATTAGATATAACACTTTATTAAAACATAATACGAAGCAGATGTAGCATAAACCCGTCCATCAACCATGGAGAACAATCCATATGCATAAAATATAACCTCCAAATGCGAATAAATAAAATACCCGAAATCAACACCCTTCGGTGACGGGGGAGACCCGATCTCATCGAATGTGGCAACACATAAATTAAACCACGGTTAAATAAATGCAAGTAAGCTTCTTGGATGTGGAAACAGATGACATCAACCATACTAGGTCTTTAGTCAATCATCGGCATCAATCATACTAGATCTTTAGCCCATCTTAGACATCAACCAAAACTAGGTCTTTAGTCCATTTTAGACATCAACCAAAACTAGGTCTTTAGTCCATCTCCGGCATCAACCAAAACTAGGTCTTTAGCCCTTCTTAGACATCAACCATACTAGGTCTTTAGTCCAAGCCATCAAGTTCAATCCTATTGGATCTTTACCTTGGGAAAACCCACCATCCGGAAACAAGCTTACTCGACTTAAATATAAATACATGACCCCAAAAGAATAACTAATGTATTCAAAATCATGTAAATCTCAAATATAATGCAACTCATGCAATGCAACCCCAAGCCCACGTCGAGCTTATTAAAACCGGGCGAATGCCATCAAGACTCAATTGAGTCCAAAACCGAGCCCTCTACTCAAAGATCTAATGATCATTTATCAACATCAAATCATGCAAATGAAATGCAATTAAGCATATAACACACCCTAGACTCCACCCCGAGCATGTAAATAACAACGTGCAATACTATGCAACACGGTGCAATAAAAGCAACCCGTAAATAAGACTCCACATCGAGCCATTTAAACCGGACCAATGTCCCGAGACTATCTCAAAGTCAAAACCGAGCAAAGTGCTCCAAGCTTGCTAGACCCATAATGTCGGTCATCATCGCATAAAACGCGTTTAAACATTGCTTAAGCAAACACGTATCCCAAAATCATCATTAACCCCAAAACTCAACACGGGTTAGACAAAAGGGGTTTTCCCAAAGGACTCACACCCTTAATATTCTCAAAACGACCCATAACACTAAAAGTGCATTTCCCAAATGGTTTATTAAAATCATTTACACTAACATGATTAAACCATCAAATAAACCTCATTTTGAGCAATTAATCTTTTAAAGACAATTTATGGTTTCTAACCATCCAAATATCCAAAAGCCCCAAATATGGGTGTTTTACACATTTATGAAGATAAACACTTCAAAAGAGTTAAACCATTCAAATAACTCAACCACATATATTTTCAAGTAAAACACATAAATATTTGGAAAATACTCTTTTGGCATGTACAAAGTTTTCGCAAAGTAACTTGAACTCACCTTTGCTAGATTTAGCTAAATCTAGGTTTTTCCCCAAACGTATGCTCCTTTGATGCACATGAATCCTCAAACCAAAACTTCAAAACCTAAATCCATAATTTTCCCACCATTAATAACCACATTTAACCATTTAGAATTGTTCTCCAAACATCAACCATCAAAACCTCCATTTATACCCAAAACCTCAATTTGACCTAACTTCTCCAAAATCATCCAAACCGAAATTGGATAAGCAAAATACTAGAAGATCATCAATGAAACATTTCTAACTCATATGAAAGTATAGAAGCTAGTAGGATGAACTCACCACTTAGGTTTTGATGAAAACCTAGAAAACCCCAAACATCTCTAGTGTTGTGGATGAAACTTGCTCTTGCATCAATGAATGAAACCACTAGCATAAAGTGGATAAGAAACACATTTATCTCCAAGAAAAGCCCCAAAATCGGTTAGGGTTTGTGAGGAAGGAAGGAAAAACGATTTGGTAGAGAAAGGGAAGAGATTTGAGAGACTTACCACCACCAAACACCCTTGAATCTTCTTATGAACTTCAAAACTCTTTCTAGATCCTTGAAGAGCTCTCAAAATCGGAACCATGGCACTTTGAATCGCCAAAAACGGAGGTGAAATGAGTGAGATATGAGGAAATGAAGTTTAAGGCTAAAAATCCCGTATTTATGCTCTAGGTACCCAACGGCTAAAGTGACGTGCGAGAGTGACACAAGTGTCACTTTCGCTGGGCACTCTCTCTGTGGTCAAATAGCCCTCGGTACAAAACCAGCGAGAGTGACACAAGTGTCACTTTCGCTGGTCACTTTAGCCGAGATTGTACCGAAAGTTGTTTTGGCCATAACTTCTTCGTTTTAGCTCCGATTTCGCTCCGGAAAAGACCGTTGGACTCGTATTTGAATTCCCCATCCAACAAGACCATAAAATCTAGGATTTAACCCAAAATCCTATTTTTCATATTTTTCTTAAAAGATCGATTCCACACTGATTCGAAGTTGTACTTATCCGAAAATTACGGGTGTTACACATGCACCATCAAGTGATAAGGGAAACGCTAACTCCTGGACCTATGGTGAAACTAAGTCAAATTACAAGTCGCATGCAACATAATCCAATACCTTGACTTTGCTTGCACAAGGAAGAGAAATAGTGATAGTTCCCAACAAACACATAATATATAGTTGAGAGTTCCTATTATACTAACAAGTAATAACTTGCATTACTAGCATTTGGATATCCTTAAATAAATGTTCATGACTCCATGATTTGTAGATTCTATAAGCATAACATCGCTTTTCAAAGTATTCTTGAGACCTAAAGATGCTTGAACTTGCATCTTAATCATTAGTATGTGGGGATACACAAAGGGGCTCACCTATGCATATAAATCTAATATCAAAGCTAATGATTGTGGTTTCTATCTAATATCTGCATCATCATAAAGCTCAACGTCATGTAGGTAAAGATTCTTATATAGAATTATAGTTGAGGTTTGTTTCATGACCCTCTAATCCCAACTAAATTAAAATAGGGAGCACACCTTTCAAGATCTAGCCACCTCGATCCTCAAGAAACACTCGAGATTTGCTAAAATGATAAAATCTTTCTTTTGAAATTCTATATGAAGAACTTCAGGGCCATAATCCCTTTTAGTAATAACAATGTCATAACATAGAAGGCCAAAACAACCGTCTATCATGTATATGTCTAAAGGAAGTACAATAGTAGGAAACACTATACACCAACCAAATATCTCAAAGAAAGCAAGAAAACAGTCTTTGTAAAGTCACACAAGTACCTCCTCAAGCAGCAACCTTTGGAGGCATACTTCTAAACCGCAAAACGTTCTATATAGAAGAGATGGTAGGATCAATTTTCCCTGTTTCTTTATCCAAGTGCTTGTCTGAAGCGGAACACTAGGCAGACAGAGTCACCATTGGATTGAGGTTAGAATGGGCAATGCCATGAACTTCCACCAAGCTTGAGGATGGTCATGAACTAATGATAAACATATCAAGAATAGGAGACGAAACTTCATGTGTCCATCAATCCTGCAAGGGGTATACATTTTCCAGTAGATGTTAATGGCCTCCACAGTTGCTTTGAAAATCAAATGAGGGGCTGTAACATGAACTAGGCCTTGGCCCGTTGGCCGGCAGGCTGAGTTCAAGCTCAAACAAAACAGAAGACTTAAGCAGAACTAGATTTCTGAAACGAAGGTGTGTCCTGTGAGAAACTTGGCTTAAGTAGGTTCTGTGGTAGTTAACAAGCTTTTGTCAAGTGATGTTGGGCTTGCCAGGTTCGAGACAAGTCAGAGATTTGTATGGGTAGCTTTATTTCAAATGTAATTTGAAGTTCCATTGCTGTAGGAGTATAACTGAGCTGAGTCAACCCAGGTAGTTCAATATGCTTGGCTGGCTTGTTTAAACTTGTTGGTAGAGCATTTGAACTGAGATGGAAGTTGGTCGTAAAGAAGCAGGATACTTCAATAAGCTGGAGTTACAACATTAATTCTATATTTATATATTAATATTAATAATCAGTGTTTGTTTCTTGGAGATGACACATGAATCCAGATTACACAGTTGGGACTTGGTGTTGATAACATAGGATCATTGTGACAGGATAGGTGATTTAGTTATGCCACATTCTGCTACTCGTTTTATATGGGCATATCAAAACCTTTTTTATGCTGTTAATATAAGTTATAATATTGTTGCTTGCATTACTAAGATCCTTCATTTTGCAGATGTTGGACGCATAGGTATAGGTATTTGCTATGACATTCGATTTCAGGAATTGGCCGCATTATATGCAGCTAGAGGTTTGTTATCCTCCCTCTGTTCCGTCAACATGTAACAGTTATCATCTTCGGATGTTACATATTAATTGCTACTTTTCTACAACTCTATTTTTTGGGAAGGGTGTCCTAGGCTATGCCTAGACTAATCCCTTGGCAAATTATGACTGTAAGACATCAGCCCTGATTAAACCTCAGTGGCCACAATTGTTGTGGATATTTCACCACATCCCCCAGGGCCTTAACCACTACGCCACAACCCTTGTGGTTAACAGTAACTCGTTATTTTTGAGTTTATCAATTATCATACAATAGCTGTGTATAATTTACCATGACATTTTACACCAAAATAGTCATGCTAGGATAATTTTTCAATAGTTATATTTAATTGCCAACCGTAATCAGTTTGGTATTATAAGTAGCTTCACTTTAATTATTATTAACAACAATTACCGAATGAAAATATCTTCTTTAATGGGTAGTTGTAGTTTAATTTTATTTTTACAGGACTGGACAAGACGAGACAAAACAACTGTCTTGTGTTTGGTACGACTAGGACTAGATAGGACATGACTAGACAATTTTCCCTAAAACTTGTGTGATGATTTTATATATCATATAATAGTTATAAATGATACAAATAAAGCTGGTCGGCGATCGTAGTGGTGGAGGTGGCCGACGGTGGTTGGCGGTGATCGCCGGTGGTGGTGGCAGCAATGGGTCGTGGTGATCGGTGGAGGTGGAGGTGGAGGTGGTCGACGATGGCAATGGTGGATGCCGTAGACAATGGTAAAGGAGGTTGTAGTAGTGGAGGAAAGGTGGCGGTGGCCGACGATGGGTGACGGTGATCATCGGTGCTGGTGGCGATGGGTGGTGGAGGAAGTTGTTGTAGTGGAGGAAGAGGTGAAAGTGGTCGACCATGGTCGGTGGTGGCTAGCCGCCAATGGTGGTGGCGGCCATTGGTGATGGTGATCGGTTTCAGTGTAGGTCGAGGTGGTCGACGATGGTAGTGGTGGTGGTGATGGACAAATGGTTGTGGAGATGGTGGAGAAGGTTGTTATAGTGGAGAAATAGGTAGTGGTGGCCGATGTTGGTTGGCGGTGGCTACCGGTGGCCGCCGATGGTGGTGGCGGCGGTTATTGGTGGTGGTGACCTTTAAGACTAATATCATATATATTAGGGTTATATATCAAATGAGGGTAGGTCAGTGATTTTTTTGTTTCTCTCTCACTTTTGTCCCATGTTGTTCCACCAATTTTGGTGGAACAAGAAAATGCCATTTTTTGTCCCATCCAGTGTCCCACCCTGGTCTTTGTTCCTGTCCCATGTCGCGCCAAACGTGGGACAGTGAATTTTTGTTCTGTCTCATGTCACGCCAAACGTGGGACAGTGAGTTTTGTCCTGTCCTGTGCTGTCGTGTCCCATGTACCAAACGCAGCCTTATTGCCAACTAGTAGTTTCAATAACACCTTAGTGTTTTATTGTTAAATAATAATTAGCAGAAGAATAACTCGATTCAGTTTCTTAAATTCTTTATACAATATTGATTAAGAAATAAGACATACTTCACTATCGTCTAGACTTCAATCAGTGATCGACCTTGAGTTGAGAGACCGGATTCGATATGTTTTGAGGTAAGGGGAACTATAATACGGAAAAGTATTGTGGATCTTAGTTGCAAACTTATGTGCCTATTGTATGTTGCAGCTGTATAATTACAAATTAACTGTTTCTTAGCTCTTTTTATTTGTGGATTTTGCTCTCAGGATTTGATATGTTTTTACCTATCAGGTGCTCACCTACTTTGTTATCCTGGGGCCTTCAACATGACTACTGGTCCACTGCATTGGGAGTTGCTACAAAGGGCAAGGTATGCATGTATGTATGGACAACTAATTGTTATATTAGTCCCTCGTACATGCATTAGTTTGTTTAGGTCTATCCTTGATTTGTTCTTTCGTATTCTTTGTTTACTGGTGAGCAATCAGTTGTCTGGTTGCAGTTGTAAGCATGGTTTAAAAAAACGTTAGATACATACGCCTTGAGGCGCACCTTAGTGCGAGGCGTACAGAAAATGAACAAGAAGCGGCGCCTCTTAGAGTCTGGTTTAATCGTACACGTCAGTTTACTGAGAAGTTGGCAAAGGCGGTGAGGCGTGGACGTCGGAGAAGCGTCCAAATGGGTGAATTAATTCTTTTTTAATAATAAAAGATAACACCCTAAGGGCATCCACAATGGTGTGGCATCCTCAATGACTTGAAGAATATAAAAACAATAAAAAAAATTGTGGGACCCACAATGACTTGAAGCCCTTTTACTTTGCCTCTCACACACCCTTCTTCAACCGCTTGGTGCAGACCAAGCTATTAGCAACAAATGGAAAAAAAAAGTAATAAAATAAGCAAAAAGGTTGTGGGGCCCACCGTATAAAGCTTTTCATCAAGCTATTAGAGGTTACCATTGGAGATGCTCTAATAGCGGGTCAACAAGTACGGCGCTTTTTTTTCACTTTATACCCTCTCTTTTTCTGTCACTCTATACCCTCTCTTTTTCAATATGATGATTACTTTTTAACTATTTTTTATATATTTATCTATCAGACATGTAATATATTATTATATTTTGTTAATAAATGTTTTATTTTTATTTTTTTCTCATATCATTTATATATTTTTACTATAAAAATATAAATTATATTATTATATTTAGTTAATAACTTTTGTATTCGTATTATTGTGTCTTTTAATTTTTTTAATTAATCTTTTACATGCTTTTAATATAGATATGTGATATATATTTGTATATTTAATAAGTTTTGTATTTGTGTTTTCAGTAATTTTTCAAAATTTAAAATATTTAAGATTTAAAAATAAAGATGTAATTTATTTTAGTTCTAGTGTTATTTGGATAAAGATAACGATGATTCTGTCACATTAGTAGAGCTCAACAACTATCCTGTGTCTAAACGTGTTTGTCAATTAGTTATTAGTTAGTTTTATAGAGTTCAAAGAACCTTAACAAATTGTACATATGCGGTAATTATTTGTAAACTTCAAATTTACGAATTACATTACTAAGAAGTATCTAATGCTTAAAAATTTGTTTTTAGAACTTCTACCTAAATGCTTTATAATATAGTATAGATAATTTGCAAATGGTGTAACTGTATAAGTCCTCTTATGCCTACAAACCTTGGAGCGCATGATGCTTGTATGCATGGTTTTTAAAATCGGTTGGAGTCGTACGCCTTGAGGCGAGGCGGTGAGAAAAAGCATTTGAGGAGGCGCCTCTGCTGGGTTGGTTGGGTCGTACGCCTAAAACCATCTAGGTGGGGTTGAGGCGGGACGAAGGCTTTAGGGTTAAAAAGCATGCGCAACCAAAGTAGATATACTTACCGTCGTTAACGAATTGATGATCCATTAAATGTCCTCGCTCCTTGGCCATTGTTGAAGGTTCAACTTACTGATATGTGCAAATTTCGTTTTATATAACAAGAGTGCATATCATGCAATGACTTTTTTTCTTCTCTTGACATCTGTGTCACTTTTACAGTTTACTGTTTCTTTTAATGTGGGAGACTTTTAATGTTTCTCTTTATGTGTGAGACTTTTATTGTTTCTCTTTATGTGTGTAAATTTAATTTGTTTTTAGTAAAAAATAACATCTTTAAAACCTTGCTTGTATGCACATGTACATTTTCAATTATTTTGTTTGACAGTAACAGTGTTAAACTTTCTTCATCAATTTGTGTCCATTGTCCAATTGCCATGTCTGTTCAAAAACCATCTTAAAATTTACCTTGAAGTTATTGTCGAACATCATCAGTCCATTAAACTAAAAGGTATCCAGGACATTTAATTTCCAAAACATTTAACCTGGATTACATAGGTAAGCTGCTGCCTCAACCAATCCTTAAATGTAGCACCACCAAAAGAGGTTTTGTAGCTCTAATACAATCTTGTACAAGACCACTCAAAGCAAAGCAGCTTTATCTTTAGTTAAAACTGTGAGAGAGTTAGCAGTGAAGTAGCAAATATAGTAAGCTTAGCTCGAGAGAGTTAGGAGTGAAGTAGATAAGGAATTCATCCTCTGGATCACAATCAATATTACCCCGTGTTCTGAAAGGCGCCATGGTGTAAGTAGTGCCTCCGCCGTTACTATCTGACGTTACAATGGGCAAATAAGTGAGCTTAGCTTGAAACCAAGAAAGGGAAATCTGCAATTATTTGGGACATCCATCCTGAAATGGAAACTATTGCTGTTATTCTGGGATGGGTGGATTTGACTTTAGAATTTATTCAAACAAGGGATGATATATTATAAAATATTCAGGGATAAAAATCTCTACACTTTTGGAAATTACTTTTCAAGCATCACTAAATAGAACAACTTTTTTAAACCTGTCCAAAAAGAATTGCTTCGTAAACACAAATTTCACAAAATAAGACACAGCATAAATGAACAGGTCAATTAGTTGAGGTTGTGCAAGAATCAGATTATAGGCATATGATTACTAAATTTAATTGGTTTTTTTTGTGTGAAAATTTGTGAATTTATTTATTTATATATGATGCCTTTCTTCCGATTAACCATTAATTTTTATCTCTTTTGTTTCACCAACGGTTTTTATTTTTAAAATGCAGGGCTGTAGATAATCAGGTATGCTACTAACTCCTTTTCTTTGTATTGAGTAAACTTATACCTATGTTTGCTTCTTAACTAGTCGATAACATATGAGTTCAGTTGTTTAGAAACAGATCAGATTAGAACATCAACGGCTTTTCATATTTCTCGGTGAATAACAAAACACCTAAGCCAGACTATTTATCCAAGAGAAAAAAGAATCATTTCCATATATAATAAAAGAAAGGATTGGGAAGATCTCTAAAAATCATAATGCAAGTAATCAGGGATAACACCCTAATTAACATGATCCCCGAGATCTTTGACATGATCCTCAATATCTTTGATGCAATTACTAACAGCTTCAGAAATTCTTCACTCCCCTGCAAGTTGGGTATGGAGGTCGATCATATCCAACTTGTTTATCATTTTCTCGAACTTGCCTCTGGGCAAAGCTTTAGTAAAGACATCTACTTGAAATTTAGATGGCATGAAGAAAATCTCAAGGGCTCTTGTTTCTATCTTCTCTCTATTTCCACGTGTTGTGTTCTATCGTGATGCACCAGTTTTTTTCAATTTCTATGGATGCCTTGTTGTCGCATAAGAGCCTTGAGCAGCTTTTAACCCAAATTTCTTCACAAATCCCATGACACATGGGTTCTTGAACCTCCCCGGTGATGCTCCTGGAAACCACTTGTTTCTTACTTCTCCAGGTTACCAAATTTCCCGAAACGAAGGTACAATGACCTTTTGTAGATCTTCCATCGGTTCTTGAACCTCCCCGGTGAAGATTTGAAGATCTCTCTAATTTGTCTTTTTGAAGAAGAGTCCGTATCCTGGATTTTTTTTGAGATAGTGCAGGATCTGGAACAATGCATCCATGTTTTGCTTACTGGGAGTATTCATGAACCTGCTGCCTATTCCAACAACATATCCAATATCCGGTCTTGTATGGGTGAGATATATTAATTTTCCAACCAGCCGTTGGTATCTCCCTTTATCCACTAGCTCTGCATCTTCTTTTGGTTGAGATGAGCTGATGGGTTTCTGTGATGCAACAATCCCTTTCTTTGATCTAGCGACCTCCATTCCTAGGAAGTATTTTAACTGTCCCAGATCTTGGACTTCAAATTCTCTTCCAAGAACAGTTTTTAGGCGGGCGATCTCCTTGGAAAAAGTCACCGGTAATGATGATGTCGTCCACATAGACGATCATCACGACAATTCGACCGTTCGAGGAGTGTTTGGTAAACATTGTGTGGTCAGCTTGCCCTTGACTGAAGCCATGTCTATTTAGTACTTGGGTGAGCCTGTCAAACCACGCACGTGGGGATTGCTTTAGACCATATAATGATTTTAACAATTTACATACCTTCCCTTGATTTTCTCCGAATTGGACTGGGGGCACATCTATATAGACTTATTCCTTCAGTTCTCCATTTAAGAAAGCATTCTTGATGTCCAATTGATGTAGAGGCCGGTCCGGTTAGCAACTATTGACAATAGCACACGTATAGAATTAAGTTTGGCGACCGGTGCAAAGGTCTCGGAGTAGTCAATTCCGTATGATTGAGTGAATCCCTTGGCCACCAACCTGGCTTTATATCTATTAATGCTTCCATCGACATTGTATTTTACGGAGAATACCCATTTACACCCAACCGTCTTCTTTCCTTCCGGTAGTCCATATATTCCATGTGCCATTGGTTTTCAAGGCGTTGGCCTCCTCGTTTACTGCCTCATTCCATTTCTTCTGATAAACAACTTTTTGTATGTTCCTGTGAATTTTCATCTCATCCGTAGTGAAAGCTCTATACTTGGGTGATAATCTCTCATATGACACAAAGTTGCCTATCAGGTGCATCGTACAACTCCGTTTGCCTTTTCTGAGAGTATTGGAATTTCCAGGTCATCAGAATTTTCAGTATTATTCGAGAAGGAAGGATTACTACCTGTATGATCATTTGCCGGTTGTGATCCTGGAGAAGTAGTCTGACAATGCATCGGCTCAGCTCAACAGTAGGGTTTTGTGACCTTCTTGTATACACAATGTAATCTTTTGGAATTGTGTTTTCAACATCGATCGGCCGAGGTTTTTCTGTTGATGGCTAATTTGAGACGGGTGAGGTCTGATTTGGGACAGGTGAGGGCTGATTTGAGATGGGTGAGGTCTTATTTGAGATGTTCGAGTATGCCAGGAACCGGTATTCTTCCACACTCTCCCCTCGGAATATCGGTTTTGGTATAGAATGGTTGTTCTTCGAAGAAGGTAACATCCATGGCGTTGTACACTTTGTTTGTGGACGGAGAATATCACTTGTACCCTTTTTGGTTAGGATAGTACCCTTGTGGTTCAACTTTGCTTCGGTTTGGTTGAGTATTGTGGACAAAAGCTATACACCCAAACACTTTTAAAGGAATATGGGACATGAGTTTGAGGTCAGGATATGTGGATAAAAGTGTTTGGTGTGGTGTTTGGAAAGTGAGGATACGAGAGGGCATGCGATTGATCAAATATGCTGCTGTTATAACAGCCTCTCCCCAGTAGTGCTTAGGAACATGGTTGGCTAATAGGAGAGAGCGGGTAACCTCTAAAAGGTGCCGATTTTTCCTTTCAGCCACGCCATTTTGTTGGGGTGTGTTCACGCACGAACTGATGTGAACTATCCCTTCTTGGGAAAGGTACGTTCCAAGTTTAGACTGGAAATATTATTTGGCATTATCGGTTTTCAGAATTTGGATTTTTGAGGAAAATTGGTTTTGAATCATTTTATGGAACTTTTGGAAGATAGCCCTAACTTCAGATTTTTCCTTCATTAAAAATAACCCGGTCACGCGGGTGTGGCCATTGATAAACGTTACGAATCGCCGTGAGCCGGTTATATTTTTAGTTCGAGAAGGTCCCAAACATAACTATGAATAACGTAAAACGACTGAGAAACTTTATAAGGAGCAAGAGGGTAGGAATGTCGAATATGTTTTGAGAATTGACATGTTTCGCATTTGAGAGAATTAAGATTATTTGTTATTAATTCCGGAAATAATTTCTTCAAATACAAAAAATTAGGATGACCAAGTCTACGGTGCCATAACATAACATCACTTTCTACGCTAGAAACCGCAAGGAGGTACAGACATGCTTGAACTTCTTTTCCGAGTTCAAAACCTTATCAGGTAGAAACTTAGCACGACAATTAAATCTTCGGTGAGTTTTCTAACAGATAGAAGGTACTCCAGATTTGGAACATAAAATACATATTTTAACACAATTTCCTTTGATATAACAACTGTACCAATACCCGTGACTTGTGAACTGGACCCATCTGCCACTCGGACAGTGGTACCACTTAATTCTGGCTGAAAAGAGGGGAAGATGTTTCGGTTACCGGTCATATGATCTGATGCTCCAGAATCCACAATCCAGGGTTTGTTCTGCACCATCGGTCAACACATTCCTTTGCGCCATAGTTGCTGTCTTTGTCTGATCAAAGGATTGAGTTCTGCGCAACGTGTCTTGGAGAATTTTTTGGAGGGCTGCTACCTGTTCATTGCTGAAAGAAGTTGCTAGATTTGCAGTTCATTGCTATAAGAAGTTGCCAGATTTGCACAACCATTGTTTTCTGAGAAGTTCGATTTCCGATCCATTGGTTTCTATGGATTTTCCAACATACTTCTTTTGTGTGACGTGTCTGTTTGCAATGGTCGCACCATGGTCGTCCCGACTTTTTTCTGGGAGTTACCTTGTAGAAATTTCCCACTAGGTGATGGGTATCGAGCAACTAGGGCAACCCCTTCTCCAACCGGGTAGGTAGTAGTGCTCCCAAGCATTACCTTTCTTCTCTTCTGCTTTCCTCACTTCAAACTTCAGAGAACACTTCTCGGATGTTGGGCAACGACTTAGTGCTGAGAATTCTGCCTCGAACTTCATCTAGTTCTCGATTTAAACCGAGAAGGAACTTGTAGATCCTGTCAGTTTCGAGAATCTGTCTATATCGCTTTGCATCAGTGGGACAACTCCACGTGTTTTCATCAAGAGTATCAAGTTGTTGCCAGAACCGAGTTAGGGCTGTGTAATAACTTCTGACTGTGCTCGGAGATCAAGGAGCAACCCCTTGATCTCAAAGATAACGGAGGTATTATCTTTGTTGGAGAAGGTGTCCCTTGCTGCTTCCCAGATCTCAACGGCTGTTTTGTAGTTGATAAATTGCTCTCCGGTTTCAGCCGTCATGGAGCTGAGAAGCCAAGACATTACGAGATTGTTCTCGGTTTTCCATTGCTTGTAAGTGGGGTCTCCTTCTTCGGGTGACACGCTTTTCCCTGAGAGATAGTCTTCTTTTCCCTTCCCGCCAATAAAGATCTTGATGGAATGTGACCACAAGCTGAAATTCTGGCCGTTTAGCTTGTGACCGGTGATGGGAAAGATATCTGGAGCAACCATTGAGGAGGGTTGTTGGGTCTGTTTTGGTCGGTGGTGGGTGGTGGAGCTGCTGTTGATAACGACCGAAGTGAAAGGAAAGGTTTTCCATGAGAGGCGATGATCAGAAACCACGCTCTGATACCATTTAGAAACAGATCAGATTAAAACATCAACGGCTTTTCATATTTCTCAGTGAATAACAAAACACCTAAGCCAGACTATTTATACAAGAGAAAAAAGAATCATTTCCATATCTACTAAAAGAAAGTATTGGGAAGATCTCTAAAAATCATAATGCAAGTAACCAGGGATAACACCCTAGTTAACATGATCCCCGAGATCTATGACTTGATCCTAGATATCTTTGATGCAATTACTAACAGTTTCAGAAATTATTCAAATTGGAAAAACCCAAACTACCCTCTCCTCTTCCTAGAATACATAAAACGTATTTCAGGTCTATCAGTTTCTACAAAATGCAACCGTTTGGAAACAGGACACTGGACATCAATTTACAATAGACCGTGAGAAGTAACTAACAATTTTACTTTTTTCAATTGCTCACGGGCCTGTTGGCTTACTTACCTGCCCTACTATTCTACCATTCTTTGCTTTTACGGTCTACTTTCTCGTATTTTTTTCTATGCTTTTGTAATACTTGTTTTAACATAGTGCTTTTTTCTTTCTGTACTTGTTCTACTTTTCCGAAACTCTTCATACATTACCAAAAATGTCATATTAACTTTTCAAAATCTTTTTCCGCAAACATTTTTCACTATTTTTTTTCTTCAAAAGTTCGAGCTCTTATGAAATCAACCTCTCTACCCCTTGGGGGTAGAGGCAAGGTGTACATTATAACCCCAAACCCTACTTCCGAGTTGAATATATCGGATATGGTTTGGTTTTGTATGAGTGTTGCGACCATGCTAATTTTTTGCCATAAAATGAGGGATGCGAGTAGAAATGACGATACACAGGAGAAGGATGGAACTGGACTTGTTAAAACCGAATGAATAACAAGTCTGAATTGATTTGAGGCTCTGTCTGAAATCATTAAATAATAAAAAATGACTCCTTGATGGGTATGTAACCTTTTAAGTAAGTATTTGAGACATTTTAAACAAGAATATGTGACGAAAACCAAACGATGTAGTTTTAATGACACAAGGGTTACTTTTAACTGTTTCAAATCTTTTGAACTTAGAATTATCAATTGATACACATTGTAATGGTTACAATGTTGATTTTATTGATGTATAATCTTGCAAGAAACATTTTTGTAGATTATGATGATGTGTTACATGTATTCAAGTTTCTAACTTAATCACTATTCACTATTCAGTCAATGCTTAATGAGTATGAATTTGGTGACAGATATATGTAGCAACTTGCTCTCCTGCTCGAGATGCTGGGTCTGGGTATGTGGCATGGGGCCATTCGACCCTTGTTGGACCAGTAAGTGTGTCAACCTACCCCATTGCTCTCTTTCAAAACTGTACAAATAGCCTGCCTAAAAATATATGTTGTATTTCTGGGTGCTGTTGCTTCCTTTTTCTAGCCTTGGTCTTCTTTTCATTTTATAAACTAGCTTTAATCTTCTTTCCTCTTTTTTTTTTTTCTTTTTTTTTTCTTTTTCCAATTCTTCTCTTTTTTTCAGACCTTTTTGGATACCTTTCTTATTCGCGCACACTTTTTGCAAGCAACCACTTTACTTTTTCTATGGAGTAGAGGACACGTGTACGGTGTACCTACATCCCACACCCTATGCCCCACCTCCATCAGGTGGGATATGTTGGGGTCGTTTGGTTTGGTTTAGTTTTGTGCTGTATTTGTATTTATATTCCAATTGAAAAAAAGGAACGTGTACGATACATGACAGTTTGGGGAGGTTTTGGCTACGACAGAACATGAAGAGGCAACCATCATATCAGAGATTGATTATTCAGTACTTGAGCTAAGGAGGTAAAACTCGACTATGATATATATGCTCATAAAATATATTTATTATCTGTTGCTTATGAACATGTGTTTTATATACATACGTTCAGGACCAATCTCCCACTACAGAAGCAACGTCGTGGTGACCTTTACCAATTGGTTGATGTTCAAAGGTTAAATTCTGAATGATTGCTGCCATGCCATGCCATATTTGGTGGTATTTCAAATCTATCCACCTTTCCTTTCTTTTTCCAAAAATAAAATATGAAAAAATCTATCCATCTTCTAATGTAGCTACCATGTGTGTATCTTATTTTATTGCTAAAGTAAAAAAGTCTGCTGTGTACCTCTTTTTTTATTTATTTATTTATTTATTTTATATGGCAGTTTCACTCATACTCATCCTACCTTATGCCAGCCTCTTTGTACCTCTTTCTTTTTGTTACTCTAAATAGGAAGGAAGGAAATAAGGTAAAATTGGTTGTATACATTTTGTCCAAATGTTCTACCAAAAACTTGTCTAAAAACTGAGGAGCATGATGCAAAGGTGCTGTCGTTTTGCTTGTTAGCAGTTAACTCCCCTATCACCTATCAACTAGCAAGGAATAAGGAAGATTAGAAGAATAAACTGTGTATGAAAAGAATTCTTTTGTAACAAGTCATATTCTTGGCTCAAATGAGCAACCCTCTTTTTATTGCAAAAAATAGTTTAAATTAAGAAATTGTTAAGAAAATGGCTTTATGGTAACTAACTAATCTATTTTTATAAAAGTTGGTTAATAGAATAACAAAGGTTATGAGATGATATTACTATACATTTTATACTATGATAGAAATAACACCAAAAGAGAAGCGAGTCTATACAAATAACCAATGATGATGACGTGACATTATAAAATCCAAGTATTCTTAAAATTTTAAACATGGTTCAGTTTGATCATCTCATATTGGTGAGAATAATGAAGATTGAAAATGGAAGTGTATATATGAAAGGATGTCATATCAAGTTAAATTGTTGATTCAAATAAGTTAACCTTTTCTTAACAAAAAATTGTTAAAAGCATGCCTTTGTGGTAAATATATCTATTTATATAACAATTGCTCATTTGATAATGAAAATGGTGGTTAGCTAAATGACTACCTTCATTTTGTAAAACAAATTTATATACGAAAATACAAATTAATTGAATAATTATTTTTATATATAAAATAAAGATTAAAGACATTATGAAAGTTGAGTATTTCAAAATTTTGAAAATATAGTGTGAATTTGGTTATATCTCATATTTTTTTTTAAAGACAATTGCATTTTGGGGGTATCCTGGATTTAATCTAGACTAATCCTCCTTCGACCCGACCACGATTTGGTCCACGATCCGGCCCAAACAGCAGGCCCACGATCTGCCCCTTGATTCGGGGATACCTCCGCGTGATCACCACGGGGTTCGAACCCAGGTAGTAAGGGCTTCCACCACTTACCCCCAGGATTTTACCAAACCACTGGGCTACAACATATTTGGTTCGAACCCAGGTTATATCTCATATTGATCGGAAATCTTTAGTTTGAAGTTTGAAAAACAGATGTTGGTATATAAAAGGATGAAATGTTTTTTTTGAATGAAAAGGTTAATTTGTTGGCTACCTTCATTTTCCAAAACAAACTTATTTGTATTAAAATAAATACGAAAAATAAGGTTGACAAATACTAAATGTGATAATCTATCTAAAAGAAGATGGTGAAGATGGTGGATAGGAATGTTAACGGACCCGGTTGGGGCTGGTTATTTTGTAGGTATCCCCATCTGGGTCTCCGCGGTTTCTCCGATCTTCGTTGGGGAACCCGAAACCGAACCCGAAACCGACCCGAAAAATTACAATAATGTTAATTTTCACAACTGAAAGTACGTTTCAATTTTTTTTACATGCAAGCATAAATGTCTCAAACATAATCAAGCCAGTTAGTAACAATTTATTAGATTACAATATAAAAGTAGATAGAAGTTCAAATATCATCTAACTAACATCACGATTAGAGATTAGACAAAACTCGAGTTTTTCGTAAGACTTATTTGTGGTATTAAAGTAAAGTATTTAAAAACCTTTTAAATTTTAATGTTAATATCCTTATTTTAATAATATATATATATATATATACACACACGCACACACACAACCATTCCTAATAATTTCCCCAAATATGTCCCCAATCCCTACCCTGTCCCCGAACCCGGCCCAAAAATTCCAGTCACGAGTTCGGATTATTTTTTCTTGCCTAGGAGTTTTCGTACCATTTTAATTTCTAAGTGCTTTAGCCTCAAAAAGACATATAGTTATACTATTGACAAATAGGGGGAGATTATTTGTCTTAACTATCGGATTTGTGAATAATACAAATAGACATCCGATCATAAAACACTTAAAAATATATTCTTGATCTTTGCCCTAAAAAGAGACTAATCCGATAAAACTCCTCCTATCGGATTAGAGTTCTAAAAGTGTCTAAATACGAAGTCTCCAAAAGAAACATCCTTAGCATATTCAGATTAGACCAGGATTGATAACCTTTGTAAATCACAAAAGATTGATTTCGATTACTCATTTGAGTTATTCTAAGTGTTTATCATCCAACAGACCTTACTTCTTAAATGTCTGTAACTAAAAACTACAGTATAGCTTATACATCAGAATAGACAAAATATGATTTTTACTTGCAAAAGCATTGTAATTATCGGTGTTGATCGAAAGTGTAAAAAGACACCAACAAAGTCGAAGATCAATTGAAGAGTGGCCAAAATAGTCACCAAAGTGGATTGGTTTGTCATCTAGCCAAAAGAAGATCAATACAAGATTTAGTCGACTAGTAGTCTGACTAATACTACTACCGGCAAGCCGGATTTTGATGTACAAACTTGTCCAACAAGGTTGGTTCACCAATTCTTCCAACCTCTCATTCTAGTATGGGAACATGCAAAAGCATGGCAGCTAAAGTATGGTCTTGAGCATTATTTAATTAATGCCATTTTTACTTTATTGCCCCTATGCATACAAGGATAATATGGGTTAACATATGTCTACATCAACTACAAACGTTGAAATGAAAAGTATAAGCATGTATGGATCAACAAATAAGAACTAGACACGTGTTAAAGTTGAAGGAGAGAATTTGATGCAATAGAGGCTATAAAATGTCTTCATTATGTTAGTTTGCAAATTCTCCGTTTTGAAAAAACTTCTCCATGATAGCTTCAAAGTAAATTCGGCGTCGATATCTAAAAGTTATCTTAGCTTCTCAGATCTAAAAGAGAACATTTTTCTCAAACCTGAGATGTGTATTGGGATCTAATGCACAAGAAGTGTTGTACTTTGATATAGTCTAATGTTATCTTTAACCGGGTAATCATAAGGACTATATTGGGTATAACATGAATTGTGTTGTTAGTCGTGTACATGCAATATGAGATTTGCTCCTCTCAAGATGAGAGAGATATTTTTAGGCCCCTCAATGACATAGTTTGATTTACATGCATGAACAAGTCGATTAGTTGAACTAATGGCACTTGCATAATCAAATATGTTGGGATCAAGAAACATAATATTTGAACTATAAGGGGTGAGATAGATGTACGCCTTAAGTACAAAATAAAATATCATGAAGTAAAAGGATAATGAATGATTCTACTATATGATTGATTGAAGGAACAACACATTTCATAGCCTTGGATGCGGTGACGTGTTGCTAGACGCTTACCACCGTCCGTGTTACTATGTATCATGTTCATGTGGGAGTGTTAGATTAAATTAGCCCCTAATTTAATGAATGTTTTATAAATAACTATTGTAATTGAGCTTTTAGATAGTTTTATGGGTTTTAGCTAGAATATGGGCTTAGACCTTTTTTCTATGTAAATGGACCCTTTATAAAGGAGTCTAGGGTTTCATTTCTTATTGAGAGGGTTTTAGAAGTTACACAAAAAAACACACACTGACTTATTCTCATGAGAGTCATCTAATTGTAAAGTGTGACGTTCTTCATATTTTCTCCTCCATATTTTGATTCAATGATTATGAGATGAGTTATTTTATCATTGTTCTTCATGATTATGATCTCTACATTTATATGGAGCTTTATTTCTTCTATTGTTTGCTTCAAACTGGGATCTACAATTGGTATCAGAGCCACTTGAAAAACATTTCTTTGATGATTTATTTGTTGTTTTGGTGCTTAGATTGATTCAATCACATGAGCCTAAACACAAATATCATTTCTAATGTTTATTTTCTGTTTTGTGCATATTTGAAATCCATTTTTGATCTGAATCAGATTTGGATAACTTTTGACAGAAAATCTCATTGTTTCTTCACAAAATATGATTCTGCACACCACATGTTTGATGAAATGCCTAAGTGAAGATTTGATTCTATTTGGATCAAATCTGATCAGATTTAATACATGTGTGTGTTTTGATTCTTTATCATTCATTGGTCTAATATTTGATAGCACTAAGTAGATGGTTGATCTATGATCCCATCCTTGTGTGTGCTTAACTCCATAGCATTTTTTTGGCATCTTGGTAGTAAGGTTGTTGATCTTTGATCTGACCTTTATTTAAATCCAAGATTGAACTATCTTTTACTCAGATTTTGTTTGTCTTCCGCTGCTCATAATCATTTAAATGAAAAACAAAATCATTTGGGTCTTGGAAATTATTGATTGAGGAAGATTTGATGTTGTGCTACGTATTCAAAGTCTGATCTGAAAAGTTTTTACAACTTTGAGAGCTTCTAATCAGTTTTCTGACCTGATCAATTAGAGATCTGAGTATTTGCACTCATGGTTCTAAAAGTGTTATGGAGATTGTCTTATTTTCTACATCAAATCGGTTTTGATGACAGCATGCTGATAGGTTTGCGATGCTGTAGTAAAGTGATCATACCTCATTGATCAAGACACCAATTGATGCGATTCAAAAAGCTCTGGATTGAAAACACAGTGATGAAAAACTTTCATGTTTTGAGATTTCAAGAGATTCGAAATTTAGAAGGGCCATATGCATCGTTGAAGTAGACAACAATGTGCTGATACAAAGCCGTTGGACAGATCTGCGCGACTATGGTACATCAACCGTATCTTATTCGTCAGAGCTGCAAAAGAGGTGATTCTAGATGATTTGAACAGATAACAAATTAGTGCACATTTTTTATGTTTTGATTTTTTGCAAACTCCAAAGCTATCATGGTCTAAATTAGTGTCGAAGTTGGTGTAAAACTTGTGTCATTCCGGATATGTGCATAAGGTATAAGTTGTTGTCTAGGCTGTTCAAGGATTACACCTTCAGAGATCGCACCTTCATAAATGCACCTTCAGAGATTGCACACACCTTCAGAGATCGCATCTTCAGAGATTACACCTTTAGAGATAGCATCTCAGAGATTGCATCTTCATAGATGGCATCTTCAGAGATGGCATCTTCAGAGAGGGAATTAGAGGTAGGTGGATCAAAGAGTACATCAGAGGGTGGATCAGAGATTGGAGGATCAGAGGTTGGTGGCTCAGAGGTCACAACAATTCAGAGCCCATAGCCCAACTTCTTAGTACTTGCTGTCGGCTTTGCGCACCTGTCGTAATTTCATCAGAACTCCCTCCTCGAAGCTCCAAATTTGATGAGTCCAGATGCGTTGGATTCCTAAGACAAGGATGAACATTTTCATGTTTGGATCTTTGTCTGAATCAGTGTTCTTATTGGTAAGAATCTCTATTAAAGTCAGTATATAGCTGCTGGACAGAAAGTTGTGTTTTTCTGAACTCATCATCAGAGCCTCTGAAGTCATCATCAGAGAGCCTCTGAAGTCATCATCAGAGCTCTGAATTCATCATCAGAGCCTCTGAAGTCATCATCAGAGAGCCTCTGAAGTCATCATCAGAGCTCTGAATTCATCATCAGAGCCTCTGAAGTCATCATCAGAGCTCTACAGTCATCATCAGAGGCTCTGAACTAAGTGCCCGAAGCCCGAATTGTTTTTGGATTTTCTGACAGATTTTCGCTATTTCAGAAATATGCGCACAACTTTCTACTTGTTTCTTCAAATTATATGAATCTAGTTGCATTGGAAATATAACTCACAGATGTACGACTTTGAAGTTTTGTGTTTTCTCAAATTCCTTGAGCTGATATGCCAGAAACAGCTCCAAAGTCTGCATAAAGGTGCTGGAACCGAAAGCATTGCATTTCACTCGTGCTTCTTCCGCTTTCAACAACGGTGTTCTCTCGAAGGTTCTTCATGGATTCATAATGCTATTGTGACACATTAATTGTCATTCCCTCCTCTGTTATTTATGTTTAAAGCTCGGTGCTTAATGCTTACTCAACGGGATTTTAAGAGTCGAATTTTCTATTTTGATGACCGTTCTAAGTAGTTGAGGGAAAACTTGCACAACGTACTCATTTTTCATCCAAAATGGATGAATCAAAGCTCGTTGGAAATCTAAAAGTCTGGAGTTCAATGTGTATGTTTTAGGTTTTCTCTTAATTAGGCTCCTTGATGGTCAAAAACAGCGGTGAAGTTGAGTCATGAAAGCTGGACAAAATGGGGTTAATTGTCTCGGTCTTTCAAGAAGATGAGCCTAAACTTGAGGGGGAGCCCGTGATGCTTTGAAGACTCGAAGAACGGAACGCCAAAGTTTCTAAAGAAAGCAAGGGGAGACTATAAGATGATGCTTTCTTTATAAAACATTAGGGGGAGATTGTTAGATTAAATTAGCCCCTAATTTAATGAATGTTTTATAAAGAATTATTGTAATTGGGCTTTTAGATAGTTTTATAGGTTTTTAGATAGAATATGGGCTTAGGCCTTTTTTCTATGTAAATGGACCCTTTATAAAGGAGTCTAGGGTTTCATTTTTCATTGAGAGGGTTTTAGAAGTTACACACAAAAACACACACTGACTTATTCTCATGAAAGTCATCTAATTGTAAAGTGTGGTGTTCTTCATATTTTCTCCTTCATATTGTGATTCAATGAATATGAGATGAGTTATTTTATCATTGTTCTTCATGATTATCATCTCTACATTTATATGGAGCTTTATTTCTTCTATTGTTTGCTTCAAACTGGGATCTACAATTGGTATCAGAGCCTATTGAAAAACCTTTCTTCAAAATCGGTCATATATGGCAACAATAGAAGTATTTGATGATTTATTTGTTGTTTTGGTGCTTAGATTGATTCAATCACATGAGCCTAAACACAAATATCATTTCTAATGTTTATTTTCTGTTTTGTGCATATTTGAAATCTATTTTTGATCTGAATCAGATTTGGATACGTTTTGACAGAAAATCTTATTGTTTCTTCACAAAATCTGATTCTACACACCACATGTTTGATGAAATGCCTAAGTGAAGATTTGATTCTATTTGGATCAAATCTGATCAGATTTAATACATGTGTGTGTTTTGATTATTTCTCATTCATTGGTCTAATATTTGATAGCACTAAGTAGATGGTTGATCTATGATCCCATCCTTGTGTGTGCTTAACTCCATAGCATTTTTTTTGGCATCTTGGTAGTAAGGTTGTTGATCTTTGATCTGACCTTTATTTAAATCCAAATTTGAACTATCTTTTACTCAGATTTTGTTTGTCTTCCGCTGCTCATAATCATTTAAATGAAAAACAAAATCATTTGGGTCTTGGAAATTATTGATTGATGAAGATTTGATGTTGTGCTACGTATTCAAAGTCTGATCTGAAAAGTTTTTACAATTTTGAGAGCTTCTAATCAGTTTTCTGACCTGATCAATTAGAGATCTGAGTATTTGCACTCATGGTTCTAAAAGTGTTATGGAGATTGTCTTATTTTCTACAACAAATCGGTTTTGATGACAGCATGCTGATAGGTTTGCGATGCTGTAGTAAAGTGACCATATCTCATTGATCAAGACACCAATTGATGCGATTCAAAAGGATCTGGATTGAAAACACATTGATGAAAAACTTTCATGTTTTGAGATTTCAAGAGATTCGAAATTTAGAAGGGCCATATGCATCGTTGAAGTACACAACAACGTGCTGATACAAAGCTGTTGGACAGATCTGCGCGACTATGGTACATCAACCATATCTTATTCGTCAGAGTAGCAAAAGAGGTGATTCTAGATGATTTGAACAGATAACAAATCAGTGCACATTTTTTATGTTTAGAGTTTTTGCAAACTCCAAAGCTATCATGGTCTAAATTAGTGTCGAAGTTGGTGTAAAACTTCTGTCATTCCGGATATGTGCAGAAGGTATAAGTTGTTGTCTAGGCTGTTCAAGGATTACACCTTCAGAGATCGCACCTTCATAAATGCACCTTCAGAGATTGCACACACCTTCAGAGATCGCATCTTCAGAGATTACACCTTTAGAGATAGCATCTCAGAGATTGCATATTCATAGATGGCATCTTCAGAGATGGCATCTTCAGAGAGGGAATTAGAGGTAGGTGGATCAGAGAGTACATCAGAGGGTGGATCAGAGATTGGAGGATCAGAGGTCGGTGGCTCAGAGGTCACAACGATTCAGAGCCCATAGCCCAACTTCTTAGTACTTGTTGTCAGCTTTGCGCACCTGTCGTATTTTCATCAGAACTCCCTCCTCAAAGCTCCAAATTTGATGAGTCCAGATGCGTTGGATTCCTAAGACAAAGATGAACATTTTTCATGTTTTGATCTTGGTCTGAATTAGTGTTCTTATTGGTAAGAATCTCTATTAAAGTCAGTATATAGCTGCTGGACAGAAAGTTGTGTTTCTCTGAACTCATCATCAGAGCCTCTGAAGTCATCATCAGAGAGCCTCTAAAGTCATCATCAGAGCTCTGAATTCATCATCAGAGCCTCTGAAGTCATCATCAGAGCTCTACAGTCATCATCAGAGGCTCTGAACTAAGTGCCCGAAGCCCGAATTGTTTTTGGATTTTCTGACAGATTTGCGCTATTTCAGAAATATGCGCACAACTTTCTACTCGTTTCTCCAAATTACATGAATCTAGTTGCGTTGGAAATATAACTCATAGATGTACGACTTTGAAGTTTTGTGTTTTCTCAAATTCCTTGAGCTGATATGCCAGAAACAGATCCAAAGTCTGCATAAAAGTGCTGGACCGAAAGCATTGCATTTCACTCGTGCTTCTTCCGCTTTCAAGAACGGTGTTCTCTCGAAGGTTCTTCATGGATTCATAATGCTATTGTGATACATTAATTGTCACTCCCTCCTCTGTTATTTATGTTTAAAGCTCGGTGCTTAATGCTTACTCAACGGGATTTTAAGTGTCGAATTTTCTGTTTTGATGACCGTTCTAAGTAGTTGAGGGAAAACTTGCACAACGTACTCATTTTTCATCCAAAATGGATGAATCAAAGCTCGTTGGAAATCTAAAAGTCTGGAGTTCAATGTGTATGTTTTAGGTTTTCTCTTAATTAGGCTCCTTGATGGTCAAAAACAGCGGTGAAGTTGAGTCATGAAAGCTGGACAAAATGGGGTTAATTGTCTCGGTCTTTCAAGAAGATGAGCCTAAACTTGAGGGGGAGCCCGTGATGCTTTGAAGACTCGAATAACGGAATGCCAAAGTTTCTAAAGAAAGCAAGGGGGAGACTATAAGATGATGCTTTCTTTATAAAACATTAGGGGGAGATTGTTAGATTAAATTAGCCCCTAATTTAATGAATGTTTTATAAAGAATTATTGTAATTGGGCTTTTAGATAGTTTTATGGGTTTTTAGCTAGAATATGGGCTTAGGCCTTTTTTCTATGTAAATGGACCCTTTATAAAGGAGTCTAGGGTTTCATTTTTCATTGAGAGGGTTTTAGAAGTTACACACAAAAACACACACTGACTTATTCTCATGAAAGTCATCTAATTGTAAAGTGTGGTGTTCTTCATATTTTCTCCTTCATATTGTGATTCAATGAATATGAGATGAGTTATTTTATCATTGTTCTTCATGATTATCATCTCTACATTTATATGGAGCTTTATTTCTTCTATTGTTTGCTTCAAACTGGGATCTACAATTGGTATCAGAGCCTATTGAAAAACCTTTCTTCAAAATCGGTCATATATGGCAACAATAGAAGTATTTGATGATTTATTTGTTGTTTTGGTGCTTAGATTGATTCAATCACATGAGCCTAAACACAAATATCATTTCTAATGTTTATTTTCTGTTTTGTGCATATTTGAAATCTATTTTTGATCTGAATCAGATTTGGATAAGTTTTGACAGAAAATCTTATTGTTTCTTCACAAAATCTGATTCTGCACACCACATGTTTGATGAAATGCCTAAGTGAAGATTTGATTCTATTTGGATCAAATCTGATCAGATTTAATACATGTGTGTGTTTTGATTCTTTCTCATTCATTGGTCTAATATTTGATAGCATTAAGTAGATGGTTGATCTATGATCCCATCCTTGTGTGTGCTTAACTCCATAGCATTTTTTTGGCATCTTGGTAGTAAGGTTGTTGATCTTTGATCTGACCTTTATTTAAATCCAAGATTGAACTCTCTTTTACTCAGATTTTGTTTGTCTTCCACTGCTCATAATCATTTAAATGAAAAACGAAATCATTTGGGTCTTGGAAATTATTGATTGAGGAAGATTTGATGTTGTGCTACGTATTCAAAGTCTGATCTGAAAAGTTTTTATAACTTTGAGAGCTTCTAATAAGTTTTATGACCTGATCAATTAGAGATCTGAGTATTTGCACTCATGTAGGAATGGCAACGGGCCGGTTTTTAAGGTCCCCGTCCCCGAAACCGTTAAGCTTACCCGTCCCCGTAACCGTACCAATCCCCGCCAGGGATCTTATCGGGGATCCCCATCGGGTCCCCGCGGTTTCTCGATCGCTATTGGGGAACCCGCTAAGAAAAAAGTGCACCGTTATCCGGTGGTTTTACCCGAACCCGACCAGAACCCGAACTAAAACAAAAAAAAACACAAGCTTTTTATACTTAAAAAACACAATTTTCTCAAACACAAGTTCATTCTACCAAATACATATAATCCAACAAACATCACGAACAAAATATCTTAAATTGCAATCTGAAATTAAAAAAAAGTTTAAAAATAATACATAACATCACGATTCATGATAGACAAATAAAGTAGATTATCGACTCGAAAATCGAAACTCCCCAAACGAACAAACTCGTCAACTCAAGCTTGAATTTTCCTTAGCTTCCTACAAAATAAAATGTTCAATGTAAATAATTAAATAGATAAATATACCATAATCATCGTAAATAGTAGAATAGTTAGTTAGTTACCTCTTCCACGTCATAATCATACTCAATAGTCCGACAATATGCTTCGGTCTCATCAGAACAAGTTTCTATATAAACAAACACAATATATTTATCAATAAAAATAACATGACTAAAATATACAACGAAAATAAAAATTTATATGCTTACCTCGTATTTCATTCAATAGCCAACTTTGAGCACACATTAGAGCCTCCAACGTTTTTGGGTGAAGCCGACTACGATGTGGAGTTACCAATCTTCCACCAGTACTGAATGCAGATTCCGAGACGACAGTAGAAATGGGAACGGCTAAAATGTCTCTAGCTATCCTTTGAATAGTTGGATATTTAAACCCGTTTGTCTTCCACCAAAGTAGCAAGTCAACCTCTATGTCCTTAGGCAAAAGTTTCTCTTTCAAGTAATTGTCCAACTCAGTTGTAACACCTAAATCATCATGTTGGTTGGCAATTGAAGCAATGTTTGATAATAGTTTTTTAAACTTAACACGATGACTTGCTGAAGACCCCGAACTTAAGGAAGACGAACCACTAAGACTTTCATTGTTGTTTCTTACACCGGGATCACGAAATTCATATTCTTGAAACAAAGTGTAGACCAATTCCTTGAGCTTTTCAATTTCAATCAACGATCTATCTTGTTCGTACAACACACAAAAAAGTAACTCCACAAACTTCAGTTTATACCGAGGATCCAAAATCGCCGCCATTCCCATAATCCCATGTATAATTAACCAATACTTATCAAACTTTGAAAGCATTTTGGAAGCCATGATCTTAATAACTTCATTAGGAGAACATGCCCAATCAAGCAAAGAATATCTAATTTCACATATTGATGGAAAAAAGACATTTGCCGTAGGATACTTTGAACCAGAAAACATCACTGTTAGTCTGTTACTTAAGGATTGCCAAAAAATCAAAAAACAAAAACTAAAATTACCTCATATCAACAACATAAAGTAAAGTTCAATAAAAATTAGAGTTACCTCATAAAATAACTGCAATCAATCACAAATCTCTTTAGCAAACTCCCAATCACGCTCAGTTGGCAAACTTTTATATTGAGATTCACGTTGCTTTAAGCGGCGGAAGACTTCCTTGTAATCTATAGCAACACTGATCATCAAAAAAGTAGAGTTCCACCGAGTCTTACAATCAAGTGTCAATTTCTTGGTGGATGGTATTTCCAATTGGCGGACCGCTTCTTCCAATCTTTCAATTCTCTTTGGTGTTGCAGTCCAAAAGGCAACACTATCTCTAATCCTTTCAATCCCTTCCCCGATAACCGTCAATCCATCTTGAACTATCAAATTGAGAATGTGCGTGCAACATCGCATGTGGAACAACTTGGCACCCATCATAAGTGAACTCAAAGGAAGCTTGTCCAACAATATGTTGATTATTGCATCATTTGTGGTGCAATTATCAACAGTTAGTGTGGACAATTTCCTATCAAGATTCCAGTCACATAAAGAGTCGTAAAGTACATCCGCAAGAACTTCAGATGTATGTGGGCAAGGCACATACTGTTTGGGTAAAATTTCTCCAGTCTCGACCATGACCAAGACATGGAAGACATTTATTACACTTTTTTATAATAAGGTAAAATTATAATACTTTACCCCCTGATCAAAGTTGAAATCAAAAGTCATCTACTTCACGACACTCGACCATGACGTCGTCCATCTCACACGACCGTCGTATGGAACCTTGCAACCTCGACTAACTAACATGAGATATTTCTGTTACGTTTTCAGTGTTTAAATGCAGGAATCAATGTCATTAATGATCAACGGACATAACCGACAAGGTCAATTATGAGCGTTCAACACAGAAACCGTTACGACCGTTTTCCAGAAGCATTTAAGGAATCATTTAATGCACTCGAAGACTATAAATACCAAGCTTAACCAGCATTCAAGGGGGACGATAATCATCACACATCTGTAATCAACCGAACTCTCAAGATCACTCGAAGCAAATAACTCTCTTTCAAAGGATCGCTATCGACGAACAACTTTCACGCACGACACATTGTTTTTACACACGATGTAACAACCCGGTTTCCCATTATACAAATAACATATATTTCATAACATAATTTCACCACAAAATACATCATATTTCATTTACGGTCCTTTAGCTTAACAAGATAGGTCTTTCAGTACAAACTTTTTGTAATAAAGTACATAATGTCATAATAACATAACAGATACAAAACACATCTCGAATCTTCATAATCATGCATCTTCCAAAAAGCTAAACATGATATATCCTATCACTGTCTCTTATTTGCTCCTTGACCTGGAATACATATTTTAAAACAAAAATGAGGGTTAGACCTTGAGGTCTAGTGAGAAATCCCCGTTAGTTAAAGAAAACATTTGCACAACATCATACACATAATTCACATAAGAATACCAATTATGACTCATGCATCATGTATCTTTCCATCTCTTTCTCTTTCTCTTTCTCTTGGCCATATTAATTGGTAGCAAGCCAATTAATTATTTTACACCGCTGTACTAAATACAGCCAACACCACTGTCCCTCTGTACAGCCAACTTTCACCGGTCCTAAGCCCGGCCAACTAGCACCCATGCAATGTAATACTCATATAAACACTATATGCACAATATTACACTCATTCACATATATGTATTCCATTTGAAAACATTTTAATAAAAACTCACTTGTTTCGCTTATTTCCAAAATCCTCCCAAGCTATTTACCGAGCACTCCAAATTCTTCAGTTCAGTTTCACAGAATCTGTATCACATAAATACAAATATTTCTTTTAAAATACTACAATCTCTAAAATCCTGAAATCTTCGACTCAAGTCGCAATCAACTACTGAGATACCCCATGTCGCAACACACTGAACCATGTCGCAACCAACTACTGCGACATAGTTCCAAGTCGCAACCAACTACTGCGACAACTCCCTCAAGTCGCAACCAACTACTACGTCACAGTGCCAAGTCGCAACCATCTACTGCGACATAGCACGAAATCGCAACCCACTATTGCGACTTCATGAGCATGTCGCAACTCAAGGTTGCGAATTCATGAAGATCGCAATATTCAACCATGTCGCAACCCACTGTTGCGACTTGCTTGGATGTCTCAGTCCACTGTGTTCATCTAAACCCAGAAATCTAATCTTTTAAGCTATGCATGTTACTGAAATTATACAGATATGTTTAAGACTATTAACATAACCTGACCATATGCTCAGATTTCCCAACTCATCCATAAATCATCAAAACCCATCAAAACTTACATAAAACTTTATCTAAACAAAAGGGTAGATTAAGAGGTTACATACCTTTAATCTTCACAAGTTGAACCTTCTAATTCCAGCAACAAATCTACAGCTTCCTTCTTCTTCTTAATTTTTCTCTCTTTTCTCTCCTCTCTCTTTTTGCCGTAAAACACCACACACACAACACTTTTGGGTTTTGCTAGAATGTTTCTAAAAGAGACATCTCATCTAGCCTAAAAGGATGAGTCGGTTTGGGTGAAGAATATCTTCACTCTTACCAAATGAACCCCATACTTTCCTCTTATGGCAACTTTAACCCTTAAACTTTCAAATAATAATTATAACTTACCCCTTAACTTCTACTCCATAAAATACTAAAAAAAGTCTTTAAAATTCATAACTATCCTAAATCCATTTTAACTATAATACTATAATTTAAACAATTAAATAAAATACCTGGTTATTACAACATCTCCCCCTTAAAAGAATTCCGTCCCGGAATTCAGTTAAGCGAAAAGATGAGGGTATTTGGTTCTCATTTCTGACTCTGATTCCCACGTAGCATCCTGACCCCTATGATGTCGCCACTGAACTTTCACTTGTCTTATCTCCTTATTCCGTAGAACTTTGACTTTTCGGTCAACAATAGCTTCAGGTTCCTCCACATAATTTAGCTTTTCATCAACTTGTATATCTGTTAGAGACACTGCCTGATCTGGTGTAACCAAACACTTTCGAAAATTTGACACATGAAAGGCGTTGTGAATCCTGCTTAATTCTGGTGGTAAATCTAGTCGGTAAGCTACTTCCCCAATTCTTTCAGTAATTGCAAACGGTCCAATATATCTCGGACTAAGTTTACCTTGCTTTCCAAATCGAATGACTCCTTTCCAAGGTGAGACTTTTAACATCACAAAATCTCCAACTTGAAATTCTAACGGTTTCCGGCGTCGGTCGGCATAACTTTTCTGTCTGTCTTGAGCCACTTTCAATCTTTCCCGAATCTGAGTAATCTTATCTGCTGTTAACTGTACTATATCTGGCCCTGCTAATTGTTTCTCTCCCACTTCATTCCAACACAGAGGCGTTCGACATCTTCTACCATACAGTACTTCAAACGGTGCCGCTTGTATGCTGGAATGGTAACTGTTGTTGTAGGCAAATTCGATCAACGACAAATGCTTATCCCACGATCCCCCAAAGTCAACAATACAAGCCCGTAGCATATCTTCTAAAGTCTGGATTGTTCTTTCACTCTGACCGTCAGTTTGAGGATGATATGCTGTACTTAACTTTATCCGCGTCCCTATTTCTTTTTGAAAACTCCTCCAAAATCTTGAAGTAAAACGACTATCTCGATCAGAAATAATCGAAATTGGAACTCCATGTCGAGTTACTATTTCGTCTATATACAACTTGGCTAATCGTTCCATTGAATCAGTTTCCTTTATCGGTAGGAAGTGTGCGGACTTTGTCAACCTATCGACTATCACCCAAATAGAATCAAATCCCTTCGGAGTCCTTGGTAGCTTTGTGATGAAATCTGTAGTAATCTGATCCCATTTCCACGTCGGTATTTCTAATCGTTGTAACTGACCAAACGGCTTTTGATGTTCAATCTTTACCTTTTTACAAGTAGTACATTCTTCCACATGTTGAGCAATGCTTCTTTTTATTCCCGACCACCAATAAAATTGTTTCAGATCTTTATACATCTTATTCGTACCTGGATGAATAGAGAAACGAGATTGATGAGCTTCTTGTAATACACGATCACGTAATCCACCCAAACGAGGCACCCAAATCCTGTTTCCCAAACACAACAACCCACGGTCATCTTTCACAAGCAATGCTGATATCCCCACTAACCGTTCTGACTTCAAATGTTCTTCCTGATAAGCTTCTATTTGACACTTCAGCAGTTCTTCAAAGATGTTAGGCAAGAGTTCAGCCCTTAGTGAAATAGCTTTTATTGTTCCACTCCTTTCTTGACGACTCAGTGCATCAGCTACCACATTCGCCTTCCCGGGATGATAAAGAATTTCACAATCGTAATCATTCACCAGTTCTAGCCATCTTCTTTGCCTCATATTTAGTTCCTTCTGATCAAAAAGATGTTGGAGACCCGTATGATCAGTAAAGATTTGACATTTAGAGCCGTAAAGATAATGCCTCCAAATCTTTAGCGCGAAGACAACCGCTGCAAGCTCCATGTCGTGCGTAGGATACTGTCTCTCATGATCTTTTAATTGACGAGAAGCATAAGCAATAACCTTTCCACGCTGCATTAATACACAACCCAATCCCAACTTAGAAGCATCACTATAGACCACAAAGTCCTCGGAACCTTCAGGTAATGCTAGTATCGGCGCACTACAGAGTTTCTCTTTCAGTACCCGGAATGCTTCATCCTGTTCTGCTTTCCATTCAAATCTCAAATTCTTTCGAGTCAGCTTAGTCAAAGGCGTGGCAATACGAGAGAAGTCTTTTATAAACTTTCGATAGTAGCCGGCTAAACCCAGAAAACTTCGTACTTTCGTTGTTGTCTTTGGCGGTTCCCACTTTTCAACTGCTTCCACTTTCATCGGATCAACTTGTATACCTTTTTCAGAAAATACATGCCCCATAAATTGAACTTCCCGTAGCCAGAATTCACATTTCGAAAATTTAGCATACAACTTTTCTTTCTTCAATAACTCCAGAATTAAACGAAGATGTTGCGCGTGCTCTTCTTTGGACCGAGAATAGATAAGTATATCATCGATAAATACAATAACAAATTTATCGAGATACGGCTTACATACTCGATTCATTAAATCCATAAAGGCAGCTGGAGCATTCGTAAAACCAAACGGCATCACTAAGAATTCGTAATGACCATATCTTGTGCGAAAAGCAGTTTTCAGAACGTCTTCTTCTTTGACCTTCAACTGGTGATAACTGGATCTTAGATCAATCTTGGAGAAACAACAAGCTCCAACTAACTGACCGAAGAGGTCATCAATTCTAGGTAGTGGATACTTGTTCTTGATCGTACGCTTATTCAATTCCCGGTAGTCGATACACATTCTCATCGAACCATCCTTCTTTTTCACAAACAAAACTGGTGCTCCCCACGGCGAAGAACTCGGTCTGATAAAACCTTTATCGGATAGATCTTGCAGTTGTGCCATCATTTCTTTCATCTCCGAAGGTGCCAAACGATACGGTGCACTTGCAACAGGAGCAGCTCCAGGAATCAAATCTATACCAAACTCTACTTGTCTAACGGGCGAAAGGCTATTCAAGTCTTCGGGGAAAACTTCTGGAAATTCACTAACAATTGGAATATCTTCCAACTTACTCTTCTCTAGCTTAGTATCTATCACATAAGCTAAGTAACTCGGGCAACCTTTATTAACACACTTACGGGCTTTTATCAAAGATATAAGGCAATACTGATGATTTCTACGATCACCATAAATCACTACCGACCCCTTTTCAGGTAACACAACATTTATTAACTTCTTATCACAAACTATGTTAGCTTGATTCTCGGCTAACCAATCCATTCCCACTACCACATCAAACTCAACCAGGGCTATTGGAAATAACTGAATCGGTACTCCGCACCCTTCTATATCTATCACACAACTATCAAATACTTCTTTAACCGACACATGATTATCATTTGCAGTATCTACCATTAAAGAATGATCTAACACTTTAGGCTTTAAATGTATATAAGCAGCAAATGAAGGAGACACAAACGATCGGTTTGCACCGGAATCAAATAACACCTTAACACGTGTAGAATTTACTAGGAATGTACCTGTAACCACGTTCGGGGTTTCCTCCGCTTCTCTTGCAGTCATTTGAAATGAACGACCTCTTGTTCTTGCTGGTTCTAATCTCGGTACTACTGGTCTAACACCCATTGCTCTTGCTGACGTACCACCCGATTGTATTCTCCCCAGTGGACAATCGGACTGAAGATGATCAGGAGAATTGCACGAATAACAAAATCTAACCACTCGACAGTCTTTAGCAATGTGACCTATCTTCCCGCACTTATAACAGTTTCTAGGATCCACTTGACAGCTTCCTTGATGAAAACGGTGGCACTTTGGGCAAGGTCTTTCAACTGATCGGAAAGGTGGACGGCTATCAAATCGCTGAAACCCGGACTTCTTCGGATCGTGTGGTGGCCCTTCCCATTTTCTCTTACCCACACTCTTATCACCGGCATCCCTCTTATTATCCCGCTCCACATTTTCCGCGGCATTTACTGCTGCTGAGAAGGTATCAGGTCTTGTTGCAGTCACTAACTTTCAAATTTCTGAATTCAATCCGAATATGAACCTTTCCATCTTCATTTTCTCCGTGGCAACATAATACTCTCCAAAACGCGACTTCTCTAGAAAACGGGCAGTATAGTCTCTGACTGATAAATTTCCTTGTTGTAGGCTCAGGAATTCTTCCTCCAATTGTCTGACTGCTGCTTGAGGACAAAACTGTTCTTTGAATGCCCCTGAGAATTCGCCCCAAGTAAAGGTTGAGTATACATCAGATCCCTTAGAGTCAATAAGGGCCTCCCACCAATATAAAGCATCCGCCTTCAACATTGCAGTTCCATATAACACCTTATCCTCCTCCGCACATTTGCTGGTTTTAAATACAGCTTCAATTTCCTTCAGCCACCGCATCGCCTTCACTGGATCTCTATCCCCTCCATAAGTTGGTGGTTTACAGCTTAAAAACATTTTATAGTCACACCTTCTTGGTACTGATGTGACAGTAGGTGTGATAGGCATCTATTCTTTAAAGTTAGGATCTGGTCTTTCCGTTTCCGTATTATGAGCCTGGTTAAACATAGCCTGGATATTTGCCTGTAATCTTCCCATTTCAGCCGCTAAGTCGTCTATCGTAACAAACTCCGTACCACGCCCCTGAACCCTGCCCCCAATTCTGCCTCTTTCTGCCCCTCTTCCCCTTCCTCCGGCTGTTGGATTGGATCTATTCGGATTTCCTTCCCCTTCCCGATTCGTTTGTCTCGTACCGCTTGCCATTCTGTTGATTCAGACAAGGTTAATATACATGTAAGCACATACCCCATATAACAAGGTATTCCAGTTCAAACATGTACCTGTAAGATCACAATTACACTGGCCAGGCGTAATCTGAAATTACCTTACATGATGTTCCTTCTACCTTTTTATATTTAACATCCCAAGGTTCTACAATAATAGGGACATCCTACTTCACATGCAGTATAAGTCTAGGTACAAATACTAATACCTAAATCCCTTAAACTAGGGCTCTGATACAATCTGTAACAACCCGGTTTCCCATTATACAAATAACATATATTTCATAACATAATTTCACCACAAAATACATCATATTTCGTTTACGGTCCTTTAGCTTAACAAGATAGGTCTTTCAGTACAAACTTTTTGTAATAAAGTACGTAATGTCATAATAACATAACAGATACAAAACACATCTCGAATCTTCATAATCATGCATCTTCCAAAAAGCTAAACTTGATATATCCTATCACTGTCTCTTATTTGCTCATTGACCTGGAATACATATTTTAAAACAAAAATGAGGGTTAGACCTTGAGGTCTAGTGAGAAATCCCCGTTAGTTAAAGAAAACATTTGCACAACATCATACACATAATTCACATAAGAATACCAATTATGACTCATGCACCATGTATCTTTCCATCTCTTTCTCTTTCTCTTTCTCTTGGCCATATTAATTGGTAGCAAGCCAATTAATTATTTTACACCGCTGTACTAAATACAGCCAACACCACTGTCCCTCTGTACAGCCAACTTTCACCGGTCCTAAGCCCGACCAACTAGCACCCATGCAATGTAATACTCATATAAACACTATATGCACAATATTACACTCATTCACATATATGTATTCCATTTGAAAACATTTTAATAAAAACTCACTTGCTTCGCTTATTTCCAAAATCCTCCCAAGCTATTTACCGAGCACTCCAAATTCTTCAGTTCAGTTTCACAGAATCTGTATCACATAAATACAAATATTTCTTTTAAAGACTACAATCTCTAAAATCCTGAAATCTTCGACTCAAGTCGCAATCAACTATTGAGATACCCCATGTCGCAATACACTGAACCATGTCGCAACCAACTACTGCGACATAGTGCCAAGTCGCAACCAACTACTGCGACAACTCCCTCAAGTCGCAACCAACTACTGCGTCACAGTGCCAAGTCGCAACCATCTACTGCGACATAGCACGAAATCGCAACCCACTATTGCGACTTCATGAGCAAGTCGCAACTCAAGGTTGCGACATTCATGAAGATCGCAATATTCAACCATGTCGCAACCCACTGTTGCGACTTGCTTGAATGTCTCAGTCCACTGTGTTCATCTAAACCCAGAAATCTAATATTTTAAGCTATGCATGTTACTGAAATTATGCAGATATGTTTAAGACTATTAACATAACCTAACCATATGCTCAGATTTCCCAACTCATCCATAAATCATCAAAACCCATCAAAACTTACATAAAACTTTATCTAAACAAAAGGGTAGATTAAGAGGTTACATACCTTTAATCTTCACAAGTTGAACCTTCTAATTCCAGCAACAAATCTACAACTTCCTTCTTCTTCTTCTTAATTTTTCTCTCTTTTCTCTCCTCTCTCTTTTTGCCGTAAAACACCACACACACAACACTTTTGGGTTTTGCTAGAATGTTTCTAAAAGAGACATCTCATCTATCCTAAAATGATGAGTCGGTTTGGGTGAAGAATATCTTCACTCTTACCAAATGAACCCCATACTTTCCTCTTATGGAAACTTTAACCCTTAAACTTTCAAATAATAATTATAACTTACCCCTTAACTTCTACTCCATAAAATACTAAAATAAAGTCTTTAAAATTCATAATTATCCTAAATCCATTTTAACTATAATACTATAATTTAAACAATTAAATAAAATACCTGGTTATTACATACGACGCACTCGTTTTTACATTTGATACACTCGTTACTTTACATTTAGAATCTTTCTTTCATTTGTATTGTAATCGTTGTACGATCGACACCCGAAACATAAGGATATCGCCCCTGTTTGGCGACCATAGTGCAGCAGGCGACCTCCAAAGTCGTCCGCGAGTTTTTTCCTCGTTGAGGTTTTTCCCACGTCACCAAAATCTTTGTCTTATTTACGTTTTCTGTCCTTGTCGTATGCTTTGCCGAAAGATTCCTATTTTTTAGTTGTTAAGTTCCACAATCAACCTTTAGTTATCCTTCTGGACGATATTTGGCATTAACAGTTTGGCGCCCACCGTGGGGCCCCATCTAGAGAAAATCTTCGACAAACGTGCGTTTTACTAACGTTTTCTTGGAGTTTCCTCTCTTTTCTTTTTTCAAGAGAATGGCAGGTAATGGAAACCCCAAGCAGGTCATCGCCCAAACGCATGAGAAGCTTGAGAATGCACAAGATGCTCCTGGGACAGTCGATGACTATCGCCTGGAGGAAATAGTTCTGGACCAGAGCAAGCCTGATCAGAAAGTCTTTGTAGGATCGTCCCTCGATCCCTACTTAAAAGGCAAGCTAATATCTTTCTTGCAGGAACACGCCGATTGCTTTGCATGGTCGCACGAAGATATGGTCGGCATAGACCCTGGCGTCATTTCCCATAAGCTCAATGTCGACCCGTCATTTAAACCCATCAAGAAAAAGCAGCGGAAATTTTCTCCTGAAAGGAATAAGGTGATAAATGATGAGGTCGACAACCTCCTCAGGACAGGGAAAATTCGAGAAGTAAAGTACCCCGACTGGCTTGCTAATGTCGTGGTCGTGGTCGTGGCGAAGAAAAATGGCAAATGGAGGGTCTGTATCGACTTCACAGATCTCAACAAAGCTTGTCCAAAAGATCCTTTTCCATTGCCACATATCGATTACATGGTCGACGCGACAGCAGGACATGAACTATTGACGTCCATGGATCCTTATTCTGGATACAATCAGATCTTGATGCACGTCGAGGACCAGGAGAAAACTATTCATGTCAGATCGAGGTATTTATTGTTATAAAGTTATGCCGTTCGGTCTAAAAAATGCAGGTTCTACCTACCAGCGCCTAGTAAATAAGATGTTCAAGGATCGTCTTGGCGACACAATGGAAGTTTATATCGACGACATGCTAGTCAAATCAAAGCAAGCAATCGACCACGTCGATCATCTGAGGCAGTCGTTCGACATCATCCGCAAATATAGCATGAAGCTCAACCCGACGAAGTGTTCCTTTGGTGTTAGTGCTGGGAAATTCCTGGGCTACATGGTCACTCGTCGAGGAATCGAAACCAACCCCGACCAGATCAAAGCCATTATCGAGATCAAATCTCCGAGAAATTTCAAAGAGGTCCAAAAGCTCACTAGTCGGGTAGCGGCTCTGAACAGGTTTATCTCTCGATCTTCAGATAGATGTCATTTATTCTACAATGTCCCCAGGAAAAATAAAGGCTTCGATTGGACCGACGATCATGAGCAAGCATTGCAAAAATTGAAAGGATATATGGCATCACCGCCTTTGATGTCGAAGCCTCACGATCATGAAGTCTTGCAGCTATATTTAGCTGTCAGTCCGAATGCAGTAAGCGCCGTCCTGACGCGAGAAGATGAAAAGTAACAACTGGCGATCTATTATGTAAGTAAATCTCTCTTGGACGCCGAAACCAGGTATTCCTCAATGGAAAAACTACTCTTGTCGCTTGTTACAGCCGCAAAGAAATTGCGACATTATTTCGAATCGCATCCTATTACTGTCGTGACTAACTTTCCTCTTAAGTCTGTCTTAAGGAAGCCTGAGTTGACAGGTCATTTGGCAAAATGGAGCATATATCTCAGTAGTTACGACATCGATTTCAAGCCCAGGACCGCGATCAAATCACAAGCCTTCGCGGATTTCATTGCTGATTTCAGCCCTGAGCTGGAAAAAGAAGCAGAGCTCGAAGTGTCCACTGTGGCGACTCACGACGACGTGCCTTGGACTTTACATGTCGACGGATCGTCCAACTTTAGGGGCTCAGGACTTGGCTTCGTCTCAAAGTCGCCACAGGGGGGCAAGATGGTGTATTCCGTTCGATGCAATTTCAAAACCACCAACAACGAAGCTGAGTACGAAGCCCTGGTCATGGGCATGAATATGGCCCATGACTCAGGGGCAACCACCCTGCATGTCAAAAGCGATTCTCTTCTGGCCGTGAACCAGATGAATGGAGAATTCGTGGCCAAAGATTCAAAGATGACAGCGTACCTAAAGGTAGCAAAAGAAAATTCAGAAAAATTCAAATCGTTTTCTATTGAACAGATTCCAAGAGATCAGAATACTCAAGCCGACGCCCTAGCAAACCTTGGATCTGCTCTAGTCGAACCTATATGCGACAGTATTCCTATGATCCACCTAGCGAAGTCGTCCATCGAAAATGACGATATCATCCAGATCGAAGTCCAAGAAGATGATTGGTCGTGCGATATCAGAAATTTCCTTATGCACGACCAGCTTTCAGAAGACAAGATGGAAGCCCGGAAAATCAGGTTCAAGGCATCCAGGTATGTCATGATCGGAGATAGGCTCTATCGACGATCATAAACGGGTTTAAACCTGAGATGCGTCACAAGCAAGAGTCATGTTCAGAAGATCCTTCAAGAAATGCACGACGGGGAGTGTGGCAATCACCCAGGAGGTCGCAGTTTGGCTAATCGCATCTCTCGACAAGGATACTTTTGGCCAACACTGCGACAAGACGCCGTCAGGTATGTCTAGAACTGTGATCCTTGTCAGCGACATTCCGGTACGTCCCACAAACCTTCCGAACCTTTGCACTCGACCATGATCCCATGGCCCTTCATGAGATGGGGGATGGACATTGTCGGCAAGCTGCCACCTGCCCCATAGCAAAAGGTATTTCTCCTCGTACTTACGGATTATTTCTCTAAGTGGGTAGAAGCGGCTGCTTTTTCCCAAGTTCGGGACAAGGAAGTCATCTCTTTTATCCAGACTAACATCATATGCAGGTTTGGGATTCCATCCAAAATTGTCTGCGATAATGGATCCCAGTTCATAAGCAGCAGGACTCGACAGTTCTGTGAAGATCGTAATATCAAGCTGACAACCTCGACCCCAGGTATCCCCAAGCAAACGGACTTGCTGAGTCGAGCAATAAGACCATTATTGCTTCGATCAAGAAAAGGCTAAAAGCTGCAAAGGGAAAGTGGGTCGAAGAACTCCCTTCGGTCTTGTGGGCGAACCGCACGACACCTCGCACGTCCACAAGACAAACCCCTTTCTCCTTGGTCTACGGTTGCGAAGCAGTCCTGCCGGTCGAGGTCCAGCTCCCAACTTCGAGGCATACTTCCGTCGACCATGACTTGGTTGATTTAAGCTATGATCTCGACGCCCTTGAAGAGCTCAGAGAATCAGCCCTGATCAGGATGGCGTCGCAAAGGCAAGCGGTTGTTTGGGCAAAAAATCACGTTGCTCGACCGCGACCAGAACAGGTAAGACGTATGATTAGAGACTATCTCTTGTATTAAGATAAGGTCTCGACAAAGACCTAGAACACCATCGTCGTCCCTCATAAAAGGTAAGTCGAGAGTTCCTTACGACGCTCGACCATAGCGTCGCCCGTCCCGCACGACCGTCGCATAGAACCATGCAACCTCGACCAAACTAACGTTAATCATGACTGTTACGTTTGTTAAGTGTTTAATGCAGGAGTCAAAGTCATTAAGGTGCAACGGATATAACCGACGCAACCATCAACGATCGATAGCCGTAACGGACGAAGATCATTATGGATAATCACTCCAGCAACCGTTTCCAGCCGTTGTAGCCGTTGATCAAAGCATTAATGGAGCTAATTAATGACGCGAAGACTATAAATATCAAGCTCAATCAACATTTCAAGACATCGAATATCCGGCGATTAACAACCGAAGCAATATTCAAGAATACCTGAAGTGAAGAACCATTATTCTAAGTATCGCTCTCGACGCACGACAACAGCCCTCGACAAGCAATTCACACTTTGTATTCACATGACAAACACCTGTTTTTACATTCAAACACTTGTACTTTACATTTCGAAGCATTTCCTTCATTTGTATTGTAATCTCTGTACGATCAACACCAGTATCCAAGGACATCGCCCCTGATTAGCGACCATAGTATAGCGATGACACCCACTGTCGTCCGCAAGTTTTTTTCCTCGTTTGAGGTTTTTCCTGCGTCATCAAATCCCTTGTTTCTTTATTTTAATCCTCGTCGCACGTCTCGTCGAAAGATTCTTTCTTTAGTTGTTTAAGTCCACATCGACCTTAAGTTGTCCATTTGGTGCTATTTTTGGCATTAACAGTTTGGCGCCATCCGTGGGACTACATCTAGAGAAAATCCTCGACGAACGTGCATTCTACTAATAGTTTCTTGGAGTTTCTTCTATTTTCTATTGCAGGAAAATGGCAGCCCCTGGAAATCCACAGCAAGCCGTCGCTCAGATGTATCAGGAGCTCGAGGTTGCCAGGAATCAACTCAATGCAATGGCAGAGCAGAATCGCAGAGCAGCTGAAGAGATCGTGCGGCTTAGGAATCCTTTTGGACCCCAGAATGGTCCTAGACCATTCATCCAGAATCCAGGTCCAGGACCAGACCCGTCCACGCAAAATCAGCATCCAGGTCCATTCATACAGAACCAGCAGCCGGGTCCGTTCATTCCGAATCTCCAGTCTGGGCAGATTCCCCCTCAGCACATCCGACCACCACCCTTGAACAATGGATCCCAACCATTGCAAGGTGGCGCCCAGCCGTTTCAGAATGGATCCCAGCCGTTCCAAAGTGGTCCGCAACCTTTCCAGCAAGGACCGCAATCTTTCCAGCAGAGATCGCAGCCATTTCAGCATGGACCACTATCGTTTCAGAATGGACCGCAGCAATTCCACTATGGGTCGCAGCCATATTTTGTTCCATTCAACAGGGACACCAATGGTTCATCACATGGTAATGGCACTAGTCCAGGGACCAATCCCTCGACAGGGGCAAATCCTGATCTTAACGATCCCGTCGCCCAGCGTTTGAAGATGTTAGAAGACCAAAATGAGCGCGTCGTGTCCTTGCTCGCCAAGTTGCCTGGGGCAGCCGTGCCTGTCGACGTTGAGCCTCGCTCGGGGTATCAGGCGTCGCCCTTCATCGACGAGATCGCCACCGTCGAGGTCCCAAAGAAGTATAACATTCCTGCCTTCACTCCCAAGTATTTGGGTGTGACCGATCCAACTGAGCATGTTGCGCAGTATAAGAAGCTCATGTGGACGATCTCGATTCCACACATGTACCAGGAAGTATGCATGTGCAAGAGTTTTGGGGCGACTCTCACTGGTCCAGCTCTCCAGTGGTTGATCAATCTCAAACCCAAATCTATCGGGTCGTTCGCCGAATTGGTCAACCAATTCTCCCGGCAATTCGCCAGCAGTCGTAAGATGGAAAAGCAGACTAGTGATCTGTACTATGTCGTGCAGAAGACCAATGAGTCTATTCGAAGTTATTTCAATAGATTCAATGCCGAAATGATCAGTATCCGCAATTGTGACATCAAGACTGCGATCGAAGCTTATAAGCGTGGTCTAGACGATAGTTCAGGTCTATATATCGATCTGACCAAGTATCCCCCAGAGACTTTCGAAGACGTCCGAGCTCGAACGTTAGCATATATGAGGGTCGAAGATGATGCCGCCTTTCGTCGCAAGCACACTGCCGACAAGAAGTCGTTAGGCGTCAGAAAGCCAGAGTTCAAGACAAAGGCTGTTTCCAGAATAGAGCCCGCGCGCCAAATTTCAAATGTTCGTTTCAAGACGAAAGCAGAGGCCAAGACCGCGACTAAGTTCACTCAGTACCCCAAGATATCCTCTTACGGATTCAAAGGATCTACAAAGGACTTAGTCGGAGCTCTGAAGACCACTCAAGCTACCATTCGATGGCCAAAGAAGTCCGACCTAGACGATGCTAAAAAAGACAAATCAAAGTGGTGCGACTTCCACGTCGATCATGGTCATGCGACAGACGATTGTATCGCATTGAAGAAAGAATTAGCGTATCATTTCCCGAAAGGAAATCTCAAGGATATCATCGACGATGTCGCTATTTCAGCTAACAGACATCGAACGACGACCCCCGAGCATGCGAAGGTCATCAATTGCATCACCGGTGGTTCAGATGTGTGTGGTCTGACATATTTAGCGACCAAGCGTCATGGCAGTCAGGCGCCCGATGATCGGCCTATTCCTCGCTCGTCTAGACCCAAAGGAGATTTGGAGCTAGAAGCCATGAAGATTGTGTTCGACCACGTCGACCTGGGTGACTCGTACCAGAAGCATCACGACGGGTTGATCATTCAGCTCACAGTCGGTAACTGTCTAACGCGTCGAGTCTTGATCGACGGGGGCAGCTCAACAAATGTCATTTTTCTCAACACCATCAAAGCCATGGGAATCGATCGCTCGGAAATCATCCGACGTTCGACGACTTTGGTCGGTTTCAATGGAGAAGCGACGAGCACCTTCGGAGAGATAATCTTGCCCGTCTATGCCGGAGGAGTCAACAAGCAGACCAAGTTCAGTGTCATCGATTGTGCGTCGGCCTATAACATCATCTTAGGACGACCATGGATCCATGATATGAAAGCCGTTCCCTCGACGTATCATCAAATGTTGAAATTCCTTACGCCATGGGGAATCCAAGAGATTAAGAGTGAGCCAAAAGTCGCTCGTGAGTGCTACAAGTCTACCTTGAAGCCGCAAAAATAAACCAAAGTCACAAGATCAGGCTCTCGACAGTTTCGTTCCTCTATCCCTAAATTAATATCTTTTTCACAGAGATAAGTCTACTATGGTGCCCGGTCGCACGACAACATAGTCAACGCAGGACAATATTTCTTCGTGTCATTCTGTCATTTAAAACCTATATTTTCCTCCCAAAAAGAATAAGGTAATAAATGACAGGGGGAAAATAGAGAGAGTCTGAAATGGTACGTTCTCTAACTCTTTTTCATACGATTTTTTCTAACAAAACGTTTACTGACTTAAGCATCGGAGGGTCGTTGGTTAGCCAACGACCAACCCCCGACATCATTTTATCGCAGGATCGCACGACAATAATCACTAAGTCTACTATATGACTTTAAATTCACAGGGTCGCACGACATACATGATCAGGTCTGTGACTTGATCATCCCTCCATAGGGGCATACGATACAAACTCATTATACGATCTAATCGTACGATCGCAAAGTCTAAACGATTTTACCCCTAAGTCTCTTAACTTAAAAAATGCTTTAATTGCGTATTCACATATTTGTTTTACTCATCGTATTACAATGTATGTCTCAGTCGCATGATTTCCTACGTATCCTATGTTCAAATTCATAATTAAACATGGTTTGGATAAAGCATAAAGTTCAAACAAAAGTTGCGTTAATTATATAAACCATCGAGTACATAATCGACCACTAACGGTCGAGCAGCACAAACAAACAAATACATTTTTTCTAAGGTTGTGGAGGAGCATCGATCACAACCTTGTCCGATACCTCATCCTGAAAACCCTCGCTAGCTACCTCCTCCTCGACCCCCTTCTCGTCATCCAAGTCGAGATCTCTCTCGGTCCCGACTCTCTCATAAAAGAGACGCAACTCATCTGACGCTGAAGCCAAAGGATCCTTGCCCTGCAGATGACGTTGTATAACTGCTGCACGCGCAGTACGTCGAGCATAAGAAAAGAAAGACTTATTTTCGTCCTTCAACTCATCAGACTCCTTCTTCAAATTCATCACCTTAGCCTTGATTCCCTCGACTTCCTTCTTCTTCGCGGTTACGGATTCCTTCATCTCCTCCAGCTCCTCTCTCTGGTCGCGCATCAAAGTTAGGGACTCCTTCAAACGCGAGTTTATCTCGTCTCTTGTATGACCGAGGGCATCCAATTCGTCCAGAGCATGGTCAAGGCGCACCGACATCGCTTTTTCATGCTCCAAAGCAGCTTTCTCTTTAGCTAACGCTGCATCTTCATCTTTGGCAACAGAAGCCGTTGAAACCTCTATATTCGTCGTTTCGGCCTGCAATGCCAGGGAAGCTTGGAACGCCTGAAGAATCATAATATGAGCGACACTAGTAAACAACGACAACGACAAGCGACAAGTCTTGAAAGAAAGACTTACCAAGAATAAGAGTCCAGCTGCATGGAACTCTTTCTTCTCGAAAGAAAACCCGTCAAAACGCTCCCTGAAAGACGGAAGCAAATATTTTTCCAAATGGGAGAACAACTTCGTCTCGTCCAAGACATTGTCGTCCAGAAAACCCGACGGCAACGTAAAGTTGACCGTCGTTTCCCCTACAGGTCCCTTCTGTGCGCCTTTGCCCCTGTCGGCCGATGAAGGGCCGGACAGGACGACGGGAGACATCGTCGCCAGTTGCGCAGTATCCACAGATTTTGCGCCGGTCGTGTCAAACGCAACCAACGCCTTTGCCTTCCTGGACAAGGCAACCCTCGATGGGTTACCCGTCTTCAAAGACGGTTCCCTCAGAACGGACACCTTTGTCCTCTTTAAGAGGCCCGACCCGGCTATCGGGACCTATTTTCTCTTCAGGACTCCCGACCCAGTTGTCGAAACGTTCTTCTCCCTCGCCTCGCGAGCTACTTCGACTTGGGCCATCTTCCTAGCAACAGAAGATGTCGCCTGCGCTTGAGATTCACCTGTACGGTAAACGAAGAAAAATTAGACGATTCAGAACAGAGAAAGACCAGGTCAAGCGAAAAGAAGACAAAAGGATACTTACCAATTATCTCTACCTCTGATTCTTCACTCTTCTCTTCCTCCCCAGTCTTCTCAGAGTCCTCCTCTTTCTCCTCTCGACCCATCCTCACTATGTCGCTCAAGAAAACGGTGTCATCTGTCAGGATCGAATCTTAACAAGACTAAAAATACTTAGAACTCAGAATTAAAGAATCTGCGGAATAGAACTTTAATTCACACAATCAAAGAACAATATATCAGAAAACACACAGCTGTTTTGTATTCACTGATTCAACTCACAAGCTTATAACCAAACCTCAATCTTGATGAACAGGCTCAATCAAGACGACTTCTACTTCTCTAGAAATAGGGTTCTAAACCTTGAGGTTAATTCTCTCTAAAACAGAATGTATTCTCAAAAACTCTCGTATATCGCGTATTTCGTATTTTTTTTTTGAATAGCTATCTATCAACATCTATTTATACTAAATAGTTACAAGATAACTATCAAAAATAAATTGATCTTCTGAATCTTCTTTAAGCATATCTTCATCCATTCCATCTTTATCTCCAAAATCTTCGCATCACATCAGCAGTATTAACTTTATTCAGCATGAGCAGTACTAATATTCTCCAGCAGCATTAATTCATTCCAGCAGCATTAACTTGACTCAGCAGTACTAACCTTGCTTCAGCAGTATTAATCTTGACAAGCAGTACTAACCTTGTTCCAGCAGCATTAATGCATCAGCAATACTAACCTTCTTCCAGCAGTATTAACTTTGTCTTGCAGTAGTAATTTTGTTCTGGCAGTACTAACCTTTACTGGCAGTAGTAACTTTGTTCTGGAAGTAGTAATGTTGTTCTGGCAGTATTATCCATACTTAGCAAATCTTCAGTTCCCAACAATCTCCCCCTAACTTGACTTTTAGAAAGAGAAGTCAAGTTCTTCAGATGATGATGCTTCCAAAACTTAATCTTGAACACACAAGTCAGGATTCAATCCCAAACTTTGATTGATGATCTTTCTTACCAGGTATCTTGCCATCTTAGAATCTTTGTTACCCACCAACTTAGTTTTTAGCATTCCTTTCAACCTTGTCATGCTGTGCTTGTATACTTTATCCACCAAATAATACTCATGATATGCATAGTCAAGTGTTATGACATACACACCACAGTTTTCAATAAGCATCCAGTTGGTAACAGTTTGAAATTGCCTTTCTGTCAAATACTTAACTGCTTCTGTATTGAACATTAGGCACAAGTATTCAAGTACCATTTTGGTGATGGACATTCCATTCTCAGTCAGCATATTTCCATAAAGCTTCATTCCTACCTTGAACATCTCCTCAATGTCAGATCTAGAGCACATCCTGATAAGTCTTCCCCATGTAGAACTGACCTCAAACTTCCCATCTGCTCTTTTTACTCTAATGTACTCCTTTCTCTGATCTTTCAAAGTATCCCAGAAGATGATCTCAGGAGCCATAGAAGCTAATGGTTTAACTTTGATTGGACTAGTATCAACCACAGTAATATACATATCACATTGAGCATTTGTTGGTGATTGTATATGGCTTGGTTGACCTGATGGAGTTGCCACTTCTTCTTCAGCAACTTTTTGATCAGCTTTCTCTTTCACAACTTCCTCTATAGCTTCTTCTACAATGGGTTCCACCCTAGGATTCTTTACAACTTTCTTCTTTGAAGCTATAGACTTTGTTCTAGGTCTTTTGTTTGACACCATCTTGGTTCTTTTGAGTGATTTAACAGATTCAGGAATGGTTTAAGTTGTTTCCTTTGTTTCTGCTGTTTCAGGGATCGTTTCTGCTGTTTCCTTTGTTTCTGCTGCTTCAGGGATCGTTTCTGCTGTTTCCTTTGTTTCTGCTGCTTCAGGGATGGTTTCTGCTGCCTTATGTTTTTCAGCAACATTAACCATTTCTGCTGCTTGAATGGTTTCTGCTGCTTTTTGACTAGCAGCATTAACCATTTCTGCTGCTCTAGCTGTTACTGCTTCTTTTATAATCTTTGATACTGCTGCTTCAACACTATTCTTCACAATCTCAAATACCTCTGCTTCAATCTCAGATTTGGTTACTGTAGATACAGATACTGTTTCCTTCTCACTTTCAGATACTGCTGCATCAACAAGACTCTTCATAATTTCAGTTACTGCTGCTTCAATCTCAGATACTGCAGCCTCCCCCTCAACCTTATGCTCATTCTCCCCCTCAACCTTTGCATCCTCCATGTTTAGTTCAGTTTCTAACCCCCCCCCTTTTTGGAAGCATCAGTGGTTGAGCTTCTCCTTTTCAGAACATACTGAGCTTTCTTCCTTCTTTGCAGCAGTTTGGTGATCATCTTCTTATTCTTCTCTATCTTGGTGTGTTGATAAAGAACCACCTTCTTAAGATCATCAATCTCCTTCTGCTGATCCATGACATCAATGTTGATGTTGGCAATGGTTTCCATCAATTCCTCATAAGTATATCTATCCTCACCTGGTTTAGAAGTGTTTACCTCCCTTGCAGGATCATAGGAAGTTTTAGTAGGTGTCTCTTGCCTAGCAAAAGTACAACCTACTCCCATGGTTTCTTAGCGCCTGGGTCCTCTGAATGTTTTCACATTCTGAGTTGCCGTGGGGAAGGTCTTAGTGATGTTACCACTGTCCTTCTCTTTGCTAGCAGAAGTAGTGGCAACCTTGCAGCCCACATGCTCATCCTTCTCCTTAGAGAGCACCTTCTTGGGGTTGGGAGACACCCATGTGGTTACCCTTTTGATATTCTCTATTGGAGAATGCTCCAATAGAGGGCTTGTAGGCTTTGGGCTATTAGGAGATACATCAAGGGAAGGAACCTTGTGTACCTTTCTTCTTTCAAACATCTTGGTGATTTTTGGAGTGGGTCTTAAAAGAATGGACTGTGGGATTTCTTTGGTGATGGAAGGTGGGGATTGGCCATCAGTGGGTGTGTCTAATGGGGGCCTTGACCCTGATGCCATACCTTCAGTGGTGTGGGACACAACCATCATTGTAGAGAACAATGGTGTGTCAACTCCTTCCGAGTCCCTAGGAATTCTTCTCATATTTGAGAAAACCTTCCCTTTAGGGGGTCTTGGCACATATACCTCAGCGGACTGAGGTAAATCCGTCAATTCATGGTTAATTACTTCTTGGACAAACCTGGGATACATGTAAAAGCGCTTTTTGGATTCTAGGTTTGCCACAAGATCATTAAAAATCATTGCTGAAAAATTGAACTTTCTGGCAGTGGCTAAGCAGACCAAGGCATAAGCAATGGTACTGCTAAACTCACTCCATCCAGTTGTTTTCTTTGAAATACAGTGCATAAGAGTATGAACAAAAAATCGCCATTGGGTGAAAAACTTTGACTTGTAGAATTTAAAAATTCCAATGGGACCTTCATACCCCATTCTTGGTAAGGTCGAGAAAAGTTCATCATTAGAGAGATAGGTTATACCTGAGGAATCATCTAAGTGAAGAGTGATGCGAATAACCTCCTCTGTGACCTTCAAGGGTTTGTCACAAACCCTTGTTCGGATGATTTTCTGTCCATCTTCGAATATAACAGTGGCATTCTCCCAAAATTGCTTTTGATGCTCAATATATATGGTTGGGCACACTGTTAGGGCATGAGAGATGTGTGTGGACTTGAGAAAATCCACCATATCATGAAATCCTGCGGCCTGCTTTGGCTTCTGAAGCATCGCAATCTCATTGTGCTCATCGACAAACTCCATTGTCGTCATTCTTCCTGAGGATTTGGATAGAGAACACAGAGATTCTAGGGAGAAAAGGTTAGAACGAGAGAGAGAAATTGAATGCAAAGAGACGTTATGAACTTTGGCGGGCTGAAAGAGTATTTATAGCAGTACTAGCCCTGATTTTCTTTAGAAGCAGTATTAACGACTTAGCAGTATTAACGACTGAGCAGTATTAACTACAAGGCAGTATTAACTACACAACAGTATTAACTACACAAGCAGTATTAACTACTAAGCAGTATTAACTACTAAGCAGTATTAACTACAAAGCAGTATTAACTACACATGCAGTATTAACTACGAAGCAGTATTAACTACAAAGCAGTATTAACTACAAAGCAGTATTAACTACACATGCAGTATTGACTATGAAGCAGTATTAACTACTAAGCAGTATTAACTACTAAGCAGTATTAACTACTAAGCAGTATTAACTACAAAGCAGTATTAACTACACATTAGCAGTAGAAAATATGTACTAGCAGTAGTAATTCTGCACTGGCAGTAGTAACTATACTTACACTTTGCAGCACTTGTCAATCTGAGTCATACTGAGGTTCTGAGAAAAATAGTTAGTAACACCAAATATACAAAGAAATACAGGTATAAAAAATTAAAAATCATGAATTTATTCAAGGTTGATCAAGCCCACACTTGCTACCAAGAAAGTGAATCTACCCACATCAAATGCTTTTGTGAATAGATCTGCAAACTGGTCATTGGTATGAACTTTAGCAACTTGAATCAATTTCTTTTCATTACAGTCTCTAATAAAGTGATACCTGATCTCTATGTGCTTTGTTTTTGAGTGTTTGACAGGATTGTTAACAATGCTAATGGCACTGTTGTTGTCAATGAAGATTGGAGTGTGAAGAAATGTTACCCCATAGTCCAACATCTGATTTTGAATCCATAACACCTGAGAACAGCAACTTGCAGCAGCTATATACTCAGCTTCTGTTGTAGATAAGGACACTGTGGTTTGTTTCTTACACTGCCATGATACTAGTCTTGCACCCAAAAACTGACATCCACCTGAAGTAGACTTCCTATCCATGTTAGCTCCACCTAAGTCACTATATGAGTATGCAAGCAAGTCAAACGAAGATTCATAAGGATACCAAAGACCTAATCTAGGTTGCCCTCTTAGGTATCTAAAAATTCTTTTGACTGCATGAAGGTGTGATTGCTTAGGTGTAACCTGAAATCTGGCACAAACACATACAGGAAACATAATGTCTGGTCTAGAGGCTGTGAGATACATGAGTGATCCAATCATATATCTGTAATGATGGACATCCACATCCTCCCCCTCAAGATCTGCAGTGATCTATTTGTGTGTCTCCATTGGTGTGCTTGCTAGCTTTGAGTCTGTTAAACCATACTTGTCCAGGATGTCTTTCACATATTTGGATTGGCTTATGAAAATCCCATCTTTCCTCTGTTTTACCTGAAGCCCAAGGAAGAAAGTAAGTTCTCCCATGGAACTCATCTTGAAGCTCTTGTGCATTAACTCTTCAAACTCTTTACACATGTGATCATTTGTGGATCCAAAGATGATGTCATCCACATAGATCTGAACAAGTAGTGTGTCTTTCTTTCTCCTCTTAATGAACAAGGTCTTGTCAATGACTCCTCTTTCAAATTCATTTTTCAAGAGATAGGTAGACAGGGTGTCATACCATGCTCTTGGGGCTTGATGTAAACCATAAAGTGCCTTCTTCAACTTGTACACTCTGTCAGGGTGCAATGGATTCTCAAATCCAGGGGGTTGACAGACATATACTTCTTCATCAATACTTCCATACAGAAAAGCACTTTTTACATCCATTTGGTAGACTTTGAACTTCATGAATGAGGCATAGGCTAGAAATAGCCTAATTGCTTCAATCCGTGCCACTGGAGCAAAGACTTCCTCATAGTCTATGCCCTCTTCCTGAGTATACCCTTGTGCAACCAGCCTTGCTTTGTTTCTGATCACAATTCCTCTGTCATCCTTCTTGTTTCTGAAAATCCACTTGGTGCCAATTGCTCTATGACCTTTTGGAAGGTCCACCAAGTCCCAAACATCCTGTAATTTAAACTGTAGCAGCTCCTCTTGCATTGCTTCTATCCAACTTGGATCTTTCATAGCATCATAAGCCTTTTTGGGCTCAATTTGGGATAGAAAGCAAGTAAGTACATTATTAACTGTATTCTACTGATCTTGTAGCTCTTGAAGTCTGCTTTGATTCCTAGTCATCATGGGAGAAGCAATGTCTCCTATAACCAACTCAGGAGGATGATTTTTCTGAGTTCTTGATGGATGACCAGGTTCCTCAACTAAGTTCCCATCTAGATTTGACTCATTTAAGTCTGGATTTTCTTCAGCTTCTTCAAGTACTTCAGACTCTCTTGAAGTCTGATTTTCCTCTATTCTTCTCTCTTCTTCATTCTGAATGGGTTCAGCTTCCTTTTCTGGTTCACAGAAGTCAACAGGATCAATGGTAGGGAATGGAAATATCACAGACTGAATACTGTTATCTGATGGTGGTGCATCCCTTTGTCCTGCATTCACATCACTACTGAAACCCAAAGAATTAGTGAGTGAATCAATGTCAAATAGCCAATCAGGACCTGAACCAATAGGATTTGGTGTGTGCTCATTGCATTTGACATTGTCACTTTCTTCAATTATTCTAGAAGAGGTATTAAACACTCTGTAAGCCTTACTCTGAGATGAGTAACCAACAAGAAAGCCATCATCTGCTTTGCTATCAAACTTACCTAAGTGAGATTTGGTATTGAGAATTGTACAAGGACACCCAAATGGTTTGAAAAATCCAATAAATGATTTCTTTTTCAGAAAAAGCTCATAAGGTGTCTTGTTTTTAGGCTTTATGACCAAGACTCTTTTTTGAACATAACAAGCAGTATTAACTGCTTCTGCCCAAAAAGTAGTGTGTAATTTTGAATCAGCTAACAGAGATCTAGCAGCCTCAATCAGTGTCCTATTCCTTCTCTCAGCAACACCATTCTGTTGTGGAGTCCTAGGAGCACTGTATTGTCTCTCAATTCCTTTTTCCTCACAAAAGGTGTTTAGATCAAAGTTTTTAAATTCAGTCCCATTATCTGATCTAATGACTTTCACTTTTTGATTTGATTGGTTTTCAATTCTAAGAATAAAAGATTTGATCAGTCCACTTGTCTCATCTTTAGTTCTCAGAAAATATACCCAAGTAAATCTAGAGTAATCATCAACAATAACTAAACAGTATGACTTCTTGCCAATGCTCATGACATTTGTAGGGCCAAACAGATCCATATGCAACAACTGAAGAGGATTTGAGATAGTGTTTATCTCTTTGGACTTATGAGAAGTTTTGTGTTGTTTGCCTTTGAGACATGCAACACAATGATCATCACATGAATAGACTTTTGATGGTAACCCCTAACAAGATTATTTTTAACAAGTTTATTCATTGTTTTAAAATTCATGTGACACATCCTTCTGTGCCAAAGTGAAGATTCATCTATTGAAGCTTTTGAAACCAAACAATTTAGAGATGAATCAGATGAAACACTTTCTAAATCTAAACAATACACATTATCCTTTCTAGGAGTTCTCAATAGTATCATGTTTTCATCAACTACTTTGAATCCAGGAGCAAGAATAATGCATTCAGAATCAGTAAATAATATACTATGTTTCTTGTCACAGACCTGTGATACACTTAACATGTTGTATCTCAATTGCTCAACATAGTAAACATCCTAAAATGTCATCTTACCTTTTGACACATCACCTTTACCACTTATCTTACCTCCTGCAGGATTATTTCCAAAAGCAACATGTCCTCCATCAATTCTTTTGAAATTCTTGAGGCAGGCCATGTTACCTGTCATGTGCCTGGAACAACCACTATCAACATGCCAGATGCTCTTCCCCTTGAGCTGTTGGTTGCCCTGCACATCAGATAAATCAGTTAGTTTTTATTGGGAACCCAAGCCGAAGTGGTCTTGGGTCTCCCTTGCTCATCAAAGTACTTGCACTGGGTTTTGATGAGATTTTCAAACTTAGGTACTGCAGAACTGGAGTACTTTGTCAATATGATTGGTCTAGCAGCACAAAAACTAGAAGCAGTATTAACCTTGGAAGAAGTACTAACAGTGTTAGCAGCACTAACACTACTAGCAGCATCATTCTCTTGAAAAGAAGTACTAACAGTGTTAGCAGCACTAACACTGCTAGCCGTAGTATTCTCTTTAAAAGCAGTACTAACAGTGTTAGCAGCACTAACACTGCTAGCATCAGTATTGTCTTTAAAAGAACTACTAACAGTGTTAGCAGCACTAACACTGCTAGCAGCAGTATTGTCTTTAGTATTGCTTCTAGCAGCACTATCCTTGTCAGCAGTACTATCTGAGGTAGCAGTACTAACATTAGTGCTTTTGGGGACCCATATATTGACACATTCCTTTTCAGTCTGTTTTCTCATGTGGCTTTTGGTTTCAGCTTGTTTCTTAGCCACATTATTCCTTGCAGGCTTCCTATAACCAGAAGATTTTTGAAAACTTCTTTGAAAACTTTTCTTTTGGTTAATAGGATTGAAATAACAGTGTTTGGCAAGATGATTCAATTTGCCACAAATAAAACAAGGTTTTGGTCTGTTAATCCTTTGCAGATCAACTCCTTGCTTTTGTGCCCACTGGTTATTCCAATTTCTTTGATTTCCCCTCTTTTTATCATGTTTTTGGGGCTTATTCTCTTGATGTTTCTTGCAAGAACAATGTTCACAAGTATTAGAGTTCACAACAGTGGTCTGTGTATAATGAACTCCCTTTCCCTTTCCAGTCCTTTTCATCACATTGTTCTTAACACATGGACTTACACATTTCTCATCAGATCCTTCTTTTTCAGTCTTATCCTCAACAACTACTTTATCTAATGGATCTACTTCAGTGGCTCCTTCAGGTAAGTCCTTCCTATCCTTGGTTTCTAATAGGTCTGACTTAGGAGGGATGTAGTTGTTGTTGTAGGGTGGAGGTGTGGCATTGTACCCTATGCCTGGTTTCAACTTACTATGGATTTGAGAGTTTATTATGTTGTCCATGACTTTAGAGGCACAATTAAACTTTTCTACATCAAGTTTAACTTTCTCAAGCTCTCCTTTTAGTTTCTCACACTCTTCCCTGGATTCTCTAAGCTGGAACTCTAGACCATCCTTTTCCCATTTCCAGTAGTTTGTATCATAGGAGTGTTGAAGTTCATTGGCTTGAAAATCCCTAATCTGTTCTTCAAACTTCTCAACAATTACTACATAGTCTTTTCTGTCCTTTTCTAATCTCTTAAGGACATCACACATTCCCTGATTGTGATCTCTATACCTTTTAACAGTGTCTATACAAGCTTGAGTACAGAGATTAGATTTTACCTCAGTGGGAAGATCTGAAACTTCAGCCATAAGTGCTTGATTTTGGATGGCCTCTTCAGCTTGATCACTCCAATCAAATCCCATTCCTTGTTGAGAGACAAGAGCTTGAATAGAGTTTCTGTTTTGATTGGAACTTCCAGCCTGAGTTTGTTGATGGTTGTTGTGAGATGTTCCACCTCTGCATTCCCTGGCAAAGTGTCCCATCTTGTGACACTTGTAGAATTCAACTTTGGACTTGTCAAATCCAGCACCATCTTCTCTTCTTTGGGAAAAGTTGTTTCTCCCTGTCCTCTTTATGAATTTCTTCACCCTCATAGACAGCATAGCCATCTGCCACTTGATATCCATCTCTTCAAGATCATCAGCATTAATCTGTTCTAAGTCATCATTAATCAATGAGGAATTAACATGACTAGAAAAAAAAGCTTCTAGTACTGAATCATTGGTCTTTTCCTGATTGACTCCTCCAGCAGCACTAACTGATTCAGGGTTAGCAGTAGAATCAGGTGATGCTGAAAGGAGTGCAGCATTATGTACATATCCAGAGGGCTTCTTTTTGGCTTCAACCTCTGCTTCAAAGACTCTAAGATCATTGTAAAGATCATCAAGCTCTTTATCTTCCAATTGGTCATTCTGTCTGAAGGACACAGTATACATTGTCCACTCTTCACCTAATGATCTTAAGAACTTTCTGTTAACATCATCAGCCTCCATCTTGACTCCCACTGTAGCCAATTCTCCAATCAGCTTATTAAATCTATCAAAAGTTTGAGTCATAGACTCATTCTTAGTAGAAGTAAAGTTTTCATACTGCTGCTTGAGAATTGCCTTCTGATTCCTCTTGGTGCTTTTAGTGCCAGTGAATCTCTTTTCCAATGCATTCCACAGAGTCCGAGCATCAGTGCAGTGATGAAATTGATGCTGATATTCATTGGGGATAGCCAAAAGCAGAGTGCTTAAGGCCTTCATCTCTATTTGTCTGACTTTTCTCTCTGCATCAGTCTTTGGAGGAGGTCTTTTGCCATCTGGTCCAATTCTTCCTTCAGCACATGGACCATTCTCTATGATATCCCAGATGGAATAATCAGTAAGCAGAATATACTGCTTGATTCTAATTTTCCACATGTCAAACTCATTGGGTCTGAGCATGGGAACCTTAGAAACAAGAGTACTGTTTGATTCAATAGAATTGTCCATTGTTGAGTTCTAAGAAACACAAGCTCTGATACCACTTGTCAGGATCGAGTCTTAACAAGACTAAAAATACTTAGAACTCAGAATTAAAGAATCTGCGGAATAGAACTTTAATTCACACAATCAAAGAACAATATATCAGAAAACACACAGCTGTTTTGTATTCACTGATTCAACTCACAAGCTTACAACCAAACCTCAATCTTGATGAACAGGCTCAATCAAGACGACTTCTACTTATCTAGAAATAGGGTTCTAAACCTTGAGGTTAATTCTCTCTAAAACAGAATGTATTCTAAAAAACTCTCGTATATCGCGTATTTCGTATTTTTTTTGAATAGCTATCTATCAACATCTATTTATACTAAATAGTTACAAGATAACTATCAAAAATAAATTGATCTTCTGAATCTTCTTTAAGCATATCTTCATCCATTCCATCTTTATCTCCAAAATCTTCGCATCACATCAGCAGTATTAACTTTATTCAGCATGAGCAGTACTAATATTCTCCAGCAGCATTAATTCATTCCAGCAGCATTAACTTGACTCAGCAGTACTAACCTTGCTTCAGCAGTATTAATCTTGACAAGCAGTACTAACCTTGTTCCAGCAGCATTAATGCATCAGCAGTACTAACCTTCTTCCAGCAGTATTAACTTTGTCTTGCAGTAGTAATTTTGTTCTGGCAGTACTAACCTTTACTGGCAGTAGTAACTTTGTTCTGGAAGTAGTAATGTTGTTCTGGCAGTATTATCCATACTTAGCAAATCTTCAGTTCCCAACATCATCATCCTCGTCTATCAAATGACGCGTGACGTACGACCGGTCTTCGGTACTAAATTCCAAGAACTTTTTGATCTTAGCCCGAGAAGCATCATCCGGCTCTACCTTATCGAAATCAATATCTACGCATAAAAAAGAAGATCAGTCGAAAAAACAATCGAGCAACAGAATAACATGAAAACATACAGTCAAAGGCTCACCCGTCATATTCCAACCCTCCCTAATCCAGTCACTATCAGTGTCCATCGTCGATACCCGTACGAATACGTACCTCTTCTTCCATCCACGGTCGTTGACCGCAGTATTCAAAACTAGGGTACGATCACCCTTGAACCTTGAAAACAAACAATAACGACGGTACCGGTCATTCTTGACCTTATACGCCGTCAGAAGGTCCCTCACATTCATCGGTGGATTCCAGTTGGAGGTAAGTCGTTCGATGGTCAAGATAACTCTCCAGAACTGGGGCATCAATTGCCCCGGCGAAAGATCAAATTCACACATGAACTCTTTGACTAAAGGCGAATATGGCCAGTGAAAGCCTATTTTGAACGGGTATTCGTATATAACAACGTACCCCTCGGGGCACATTTCCGGTCGAACCTTGCCAACCTTGCTTACAGTAACCCCCCTGGGAATCCTCACTAGACTTCTAAAGTCGTCGAGATCTTCTTCGTTTTTAATGGTGCTTCTAGGCTCCGTCGACATTGCCAGCCCCGTTAAATTGATTTGCACTTCTGAAAGGCCCCAGATATCCCAGTTTTTTCTAGGCTTTCTAGCGATAGACTTGCGTCGCATACGCAAACTGGAGGGTCATATCTTATATGATCTCATAAAAACTTAAATTAGGTAAAAGATTCTTGCAAGTTTTAATCGAACGAAAATCGCCAAGAAAAGATCCATCGTAATCTTTATTTATGCAGTCGATCATGTCAGGTCGATCCCTTTGATGATCGCCGCGTGCTCTCGTCCCTTCGTATGACCGCAGGGATCATCGACACCTGTCCTCGACAGCTGGTAAGCATCAGCGTACGTCAGCATGACGTCACAACTTTTCAACTTCTCGTCCAGTTAAAGGCGAACCGGTCTAGTTCCTCGACAACCAGGTAAGTCCCTCAACCCAGGTCACAAGCCTAAAGCGTTCGACAAGCAAAATTTAAAACTTAAATTTGACATTCAATTTTCAAATTTTGGGGGCAAACTGTTTGGGCAAAAAATCACGTCGCTCGACCGCGACCAGAACAGGTAAGACGTATGATTAGGGACTATCTCTTGTATTAAGATAAGGTCTCGACAAAGACCTAGAACACCATCGTCGTCCCTCATAAAAGGTAAGTCGAGAGTTCCTTACGATGCTCGACCATAGCGTCGCCCGTCCCACATGACCGTCGCATAGAACCATGCGACCTCGACCAAACTAACGTTAATCATAACTGTTACGTTTGTTAAGTGTTTAATGCAGGAGTCAAAGTCATTAAGGAGCAACGGATATAACCGACGCAACCATCAACGATCGATAGACGTAACGGACGAAGATCATTATGGATAATCACTCCAGCAACCGTTTCCAGCCGTTGTAGCCGTTGATCAAAGCATTAATGGAGCTAATTAATGATGTGAAGACTATAAATATCAAGCTCAATCAACATTTCAAGACATCGAATATCCGACGATTAACAACCGAAGCAATATTCAAGAATACCTGAAGTGAAGAACCATTATTCTATGTATCGCTCTCGACGCACGACAACAGCCCTCGACCAACAATTCGCACTTTGTATTCACACGACAAACACCTGTTTTTACATTCAAACACTTGTACTTTACATTTCGAAGCATTTCCTTCATTTGTATTGTAATCTCTGTACGATCGACACCAGTATCCAAGGACATCGCCCCTGATTGGCGACCATAGTATAGCGACGACACCCACTGTCGTCCGCAGGTTTTTTTCCTCGTTTGAGGTTTTTCCTGTGTCATCAAATCCCTTGTTTCTTTATTTTTATCCTCGTCGCACGTCTCGTGGAAAGATTCTTTCTTTAGTTGTTTAAGTCTACATCGACCTTAAGTTGTCCCTTTGGTGCGATTTTTGGCATTAACAGCGGTCGAGCGACATTTCAATAAAAATGTCAAAGCTAAAGTCTTTCAAGAAGACGACTATGTCTTACGTCGAGTGTTTCAAAGCACTCAAGAGCTTAATGCAGGTAAGCTTTACATTAAGTGGGAAGGTCCTTATTGTATCTCCTAAGTCGTGGGTAAAGGAGCCTATCGACTCCTAAGCCTCGACAATCAAGATATCCCACGTAGCTGGAATGCAACACATTTGAAAAGGTATTTCTTCTAAACCCTTTTCTCTTATACAAATTTTTATTTTCATCACAATGATCACTGACTTAAGCATCGGAGGGTCGTTGGTTAGCCAACGACCAACTTCTGACATTGTTTTGTCGCAGGATCGCACGACATAATTTACTAAGTCTATCACATGACATCAGTATACTTTCGCAGGGTTGCATGACATAAGTAATCGGGTCTACTATATGACTTGATTATCTGATCGCATGGACGTATGATTCAGAGTCACCGCACGATTTAATTATGCGATCGACCCACGATCTAAGGGTTTTAACTTAGAAAAACTTCGTTTCTGAATGAATGCTTTGGTTGCATGTGCTTACGTTTGCTCATACGAATTAAAAGTATTAAAGTCTTACGATTCATGTTTTAATCGTTGTATTTCAATAAACGCCTTTGTCGCAAGTACCTACGTTTATTATATATACGACTTATGTTTATTCTCGTACACTCAATATTGTGCTCGATGTTTGTTTATCAATTAACAATAATACAATGTGCAAGTCCAAAGGAAATGTAAATTTCATTTCATCGAAACGATCAAGTACATTCAAATAACTCGACCCCTAACAGTCGAGTGATAAAAACAAAAGACAAAGAACTTTTTAAATCTGAGGAGGATCGTCAGTCACATCCTTGCCCGAGGCCTTGCCCTTTGAGCTCTCTTCGATCCCCTCCTCCTCGACTTCCTTCTCGTCATCCGAGTCGAGATCTCTTGCAGATCCGACCTCCCTCAGATAGAAGGAAAGATCGTCCGACGCCGAGGCAAGGGGATTCTTCCCCGACAAGTGTCGCCTCATAATCACCGCCAGTGCGGTGAATCGAGCCAATGCAAAAACGGACTTAGCTTTTTCCTTGAGCTCCTTCACCTCCTTTTCCAGCTCCGCCACCCTATACTTGGAGTCTTCAGCCTCTTTCACACTCGCGGCCAAAGACTCCTTGATCTTGTCCAACTCGTCCCTTTGATCGGCGATCATGGACAAAGACTGCTTCAGACGATGGGTTGCCTCATCCTTTGCACGTCCGACGACCTCTAACTCACTCAGAGCCGCATCGAGGCATTTGGACATAGCCTCTTCGCGCTCCAGAGCGACCTTCTCCCTGTCCAACGCCGCATTCCCCCTCTCGTGGGCGGAAGACACCAGACCCCTTATCTTCACCGTTTCAGCGTGCAAGGCAAGGGAAGACTGGAACACCTGTAAAAACATAAACGAGCACGTTAGTAAAACTCTCGACAAAAATTAACAACACTGAAACACAAGTTTTGAAAGAAAAACTTACCATAAACGCCAGTCCAGCTACGTGAGATCCCGTCTCCTCGACCGGGAATCCCTCGAAACGCTCCCTGAAAGAAGGGAGCAGATACTTCCCAGATGAGGAAACAGATCCGTCCCATCCAGGACATTGGCAGCCATAAAGTCTGACGGCAACATAAAGTTGACCGTCGTGACCTTATCCTCTCCCGTCGTATGACCCTTGCCCTTGTCGGCCGACGAAGGGATCGGCGTGGTGGAAGGAGACTTCGCCGTTTTTGCCGGAGGCGCCGAAGTGTTAGATATTGCATCGATCGCACCAGAAGATGTCTTCGTCTTCGCGGTCGATGCGACCGATACCTTCGCCTTCTCAGGCGTGACGACTCTCGACGAGTCATCAGCCTTTGAAGACGGTTCCCTCGGGATCGTCATCCTCGTCTTCTTTGGAACCACAGACTCAGTGGTCGAGGTCTTTTGCCTCTTTTCCTTACCCTTACGGGCAAGCTTAAGTTGAGCCGCTCTTTTGGCACTGGCAGTCGACACCTTACCTTGAGATTCCCCTGGAAACAACGAAGAGAAAAACGTTATGTGATGGACATTAGAGAAAAGATCGAGGTCGAGTAGAAATGAGTAAAAACGCTTACCAGTCATCTCTTCTTCTCCTTCTCTCGACTCCTCCACTTTCTCTTCTGTCTCCTCTTCTTCTTCCTCCTCCTCACGTTTCCCTCCCAGATTCTCCCCTAGATACACCAAGTCTTCGTCGTCGTCGTCCACCAGATGTCGTGTGAAAAACGATCGCTCCACAGTACTGAATTCCAGGAATGCGTCGACCTTTGCTTGAGAGTTGGCGTAGGGATTCACGTCCTCAAACTTAATATCTGTCGACACACATAAGACAAGTTAGAAATAAGTTAAAAATTAGCACATGACGTGCAACAAAAACTAGAAAATCTTACCCGACATATTCCAGCCGGCCCTAATCCATCCATTCTCAGAATCAATAGTTGGCTTACGCACAAATGCGTACCTGGTATTCCACTTACGGTCATATACAACAGTCTTTAGGACCAAGGTGCGATTGCCTTTAAACCTAGGAGGTCGCGCACATTCATGGGAGACTCCTATTTTTCGGTAAGGCGCTCAATCACCTGTACGACTCGCCAGAACTGGGGCATTAATTGGCCCGGTGCTAAATCGAACTCGAGCATAAAAGCCTTAGCTAAAGGCGAATAAGGCTATTCGAAACCTATCTTAAAAGGGTATTCGTATATCACGATATACCCCTCAGGACACTCATTTGGTCGGGCTGACCTGCTCTAATTAATTTAATCCCCGCAGGGATTTTTGCTAGACTTCTAAGGTCGTCTAAATCCTCTTGTTCTCGGATAGAACTTACAGGTTCAGTCGACATTTCTGAGCAGACTTACAAATCGTACCTTATATAGGCGCTTTAAACCTAAAAAATCCTAAGCAGCTCAAAGATTCTTGCAGATTTGGAAAAGGTTGGACGAAGAACAACAAGAAATCGTGAAAGAATCTCTCTCTAAAATTCTCTATGAGCGTAAAAAGGAAAAGATCCATCGCGGGTCTCTATTTATGTAAACGATCGTGTCAGGTCGAACCTCCCGATGATCGACACGTACCCTTACGTTTTCGTATGCACACACGGATCGTCGACATCTGGCACTTACAACTGTTTAGCATGATCGTGCGTCAGCGTGACATCACGATCTTATCCCCTTTTTGACTTCCTCTTTAGTTGGAATTGGACCGATCCAGTTCCAAGGAAACCAAAGTGACTTTTTTGACACGTGTCACGACTCTAGGCGTCCGACTGACAAAATTTAAAATTTGAATTTGCCATTCTATTTTTTAATTTTGGGGGCAAACTGTTTGGGTAAAATTTCACCAGTCTCGACCACGACCAAGACATGGAAGACATTTATTACACTTTTTGTCACACCTCGCTAAAGCGGAAATACATGATGTACAGCTCAAGTTTCACAGCAAAAGTTACAAGATCACATCAACCATCAAAATACATTTAAAAGTTAACAACCTTGTCTTTACAATCGTTTTTCAGAAAGGGGAAATGACATAATTAAAGATAATTAAAGAAAGCTTCATCACGTGATGCCTTCCTAGATCCCAACCTTAATGACGTTCCCCTGAAAAGCATGTAAATGAGAGGGTCAACTAGTGAACTAGTTGGTGAGATCACAGGTTTAACGAGTACAACATTGTTTGCCATAGCAAAATAGTTTAAATCCGCACAAGTGGATAAGGAAAAATAGTTTAAATCCGTACAAGTGGATAAATCAAAGTAGTTGAATCCGTACAAGTGGATAAATCAAAGTAGTTGAATCCGTACAAGTGGATAAATCAACCGGTTATGAAATACTTGCTCATTGTAATAGTATGTATTATGTTTAAGTAGAGAGCCCGTTACCCGACCTATATGACAGCAGCCCCAGCGCATATTCTATCACCAACAATGCGTACGGAAAACAATAATTATGCACTCAAACAAGCGCTACTTGTGAGTGGGGTGTCAACCAAATAACGTTATTCATAATTACCAACGGCTCACACTCGTTAGTTAAACGGGTAACGTAAGTTAAACGGGGACTTACGTATGATAGAGAGAAAGCTCAAACTTACAACACGCGTAAACTATACATACTATAGAGCATAACTGAGTATAGCAAAGTTTACGTTTTCAATAAAACGAGTTAATCAGTGCATAAAAGTAATTGTAGTAACGGCATGCTTTTCACCCCAAATATGTAAAATATTGAAAAAGGGGCTGTGATAACTCACATGATAAGCGATAGAGTCCGGGAATCTCCCACAAGTACTTCGAGATGATCCTACTTCGAACCTATAATCGTAAGGTCACTAGTGAGTTTTTGTCTCGAAAGTTCGGTATTAACTATCCAAATCGTCATAAAATGCCTTGTTGTGTTTTAATATTATCAACGTAACAAGTGTATACATTGTTCTTGTTAGATTAAAGTTTCCGCAATTTCGTCACAATAAGTAACGAAAAGGGTTTAAAGAACGTATATATATATAAGTACTATATATATATATATATTTATATATATATATAGTACTTATATATATATATATAAACCGAAATTTTTATCGTATGAACGATAAAAAAGGGTTTTGAATGTAAAGACGAAGTATTTAAAGTGCATAAATATAAATAGATATGTTATATATATGTATATTCCACAATTTCATCATAAAATAATGAAATGGGATCAAGAGTAAATAAAATGCATAAACATATAAACATAAGATATACATATGTATTCCACAATTTCATCATAAAATGATGAAATGGGATTAGAAGTTAGTCCTCAATTATAGTAAGAAGTTTGTCCTTTGCTGTCCAGATTTTGGTGTCACTTTGTGTCCATCTTTGGGTAACTTCCAAGTATAGTTAGGTCAAGATATTTTATGTACAAGGGGTTTAATGAGTTATGAAACTTTTGGCATAAGTTTCATAATTTTTAGAAGTGTTTAAGTACATGAAATAATACTTGACGTAAAACTCGACAGAAGACGTTGCTGCTTGCGCACTGTTTCTGTGAAAACTGTTTGGTAGACGAAATCTTTCAGTTTTTGAGTGAAACCACTTAGGTTTGAATCCTAACACATAAAAATAATTTCCAGAAAAAGAATTACTTAATTTGGAGTAGTATTGAGTGAGATATGACCTTTTGAAAAGAGGTGTGGAATCTGACAGCAAGCTGTCAAAACCACCCTTTGTGCATGTGCTCCTATATTGACTTCTTAACCAAAATTCTTATTCCTTTGCATGCAAAATACGATTTGACCCTTCCCCACACACTTATTTCCAGTTCCAAAACACATTTTTGAACCATTTAAATTACATGCAAGTTACCCATCAACTCATCTTTTATAAACTCTTGAAAAAGACTCATTTTGAAGATTGTTGATGTTCATGTCAAGAACTTCAACATGCAACTTAAAATTGTGCATTTTGGGCTCATGCATGTTTGTTTAAGTATGTTTTTAGTGGATTTCAAAGATCCACTCATGAAACTCTTGAACATAAAGATATGGATTTCTCAAGAAAACTACATGCATGTGTTTTAAAAGTTCATCTTTGATCTTAACATGGGTTTGATTTTGGATTCACCACCTTTTTAATAACAAGTAGGTGTTATGGTGGTAAATCTACAAACATTAAGATTTGTAAAGATGATTTTTAAGAAAGTTAAAGAAAGTGTAGAAGGAGATGAAGAACATTCATAAAAGTGCAAGAAAGTGAAATTTAAACAAAAGAGTGTGTGTGGATTTCACCCAACACACTTGTATTTACCTTGAACTCTTTTGATCTTTTGAAAGGAGATGATTTAGGGGCTGAATTGTTGGTTGAAGATGGATGAAGGTTTGAAGATGGGATGAAGATTGTGATGAAGATTTGAAGATGGAGAGAGAAAAGGGTGAGAGAAATCTCTAGTGAGATTTTAGTGAGAGAGAGTGGAGTGTTGTTGTGAATGAATTGTAGAGATTAAAGGAATACATAAGGGGTAGAGAGAGGGTGGGGGTGGGGGTGGGGTAGTGTGATGCAAATATAAAAGTCCAATCTTGTCTTTTTGATTAAATTTTAAAATACAAGTATTTTTCTTAATAATTAAAAATACAAAATAATTATATAAAAGTAAAGTATTTTTATATAATATGATTGAAATACATAAGTTGTTAATTATATAAATACTTGTGGTATAAGTGTAGGTTAAGTTGGCATTTTATGAGATTTATGGATAATTTCCTAATTCAAGGGTTTCTTAGGCAAAATTTCTCGAATTTTCCTATCGTACCGCGTTTACTGCTAAAATTGCACTGTGTGAACTATGATATGAGTAAATGAGATATCCAGTGTAGTTCTAACCTGAAGTGTTACTAGCGTTATCAGGTTTGCTAGCAAAGAGATGAGGATACTTATGTAACATGTAATCCTCCCGTTCCCAAGTGTACTCAGGCCCACGCCTTGTGTTCCAATGGACTTTTACTATCGGGATTTTGCTTCGCTTAAGACGCTTGACCTCCCTATCGAGTATCTCAATTGGTTCCTCTACGATGTGTAGCTTATCGTTGATTTGGATTTCTTCCAAAGGCACGGTTACTGCTTCGTCGGCTAGACATTTCTTTAAGTTTGACATGTGAAACGTGTTGTGGATAGCACTTAACTCCATCGGAAATTCCAGCTTGTAAGCTACTGGTCCAATTCTTTCCGCGATCTTGAATGGTCCCACATACCGTGGACTCAGCTTTCCTCTTTTCGCAAACCGGACAGTTCTCTTCCAAGGGGATACTTTCAAAAAGACTCTGTCACCAACTTGACGATCTTGAGCTGCTTTAAGCCTATCTCTGATGATTGCAATTTTGTCAGTGGTTTCTTGGACAATGTCCGGACTAGATAGTTGTCTATCTCCAATTTCCAACCAACAAGGTGGTGACCGACACTTGCGTCCATACAGAGCTTCATATGGTGCACACTGAATACTGGTGTGATAGCTATTGTTGTATGAAAATTCAACTAACGGCAAGTGGTTATCCCAACTTCCTCCAAAGTCTATCACGCATGCCCAAAGCATGTCTTCCAATGTCTGAATGGTTCGCTCACTCTGACCATCCGTTTGAGGATGATAGGCCGTGCTCAAGTTTAATTGCGTACCTAACGCTTTTTGAAGTGACTGCCAAAATCGAGATGTGAAGCGGCTATCTCTATCTGATATGATGGAAACTGGGACTCCATGACGAGTGACGATTTCCTTGATATAGATTTGAGCAAGCTTCTCCATTTTAAAGTCTTCCTGAATAGGCAAGAAATGTGCAGACTTCGTAAATTGATCTAGTATAACCCAAATTGAGTCGTGTCCTTTGGCAGTTCTTGGAAGTTTGGTTATGAAATCCATAGTGATTTGCTCCCATTTCCACTGTGGAATCTCTGGTTGTTGCAACAATCCTGATGGCTTTTGATAAACAACCTTGATCTTTGAGCAAGTTATGCATTTCCCTACATATATGGAAATATCCTTCTTCATTCCTGGCCACCAATAGTACTCCCTTAAATCCTTGTACATCTTATCCGCTCCTGGGTGAATTGAGTATTTAGATTTATGAGCCTCCTCCAAAATCATTTCCTGCAGGTGGTCAGCCTTTGGGATCCATACCCCGCCTTTAAAGTAACGTACTCCATCAATCTTAGTTTCAAAACTCGATTCTAAACCATGAAGGGTCTCGTCCTTCAGGTTTTCAGACTTCATTGCTTCGTTTTGAGCTTCGAAAATCCGAGTTTTCAAACTTGTTTGAACCAGCGCTCCTAACGCTCGGACTCTTGAAGGTTTTACCCTTTCTTTCCTACTCAGGGCATCGGCTACTACGTTGGCCTTTCCTGGGTGGTAACGTATCTCACAATCGTAGTCGCTGAGTAGTTCTACCCATCTTCTTTGCCTCATATTAAGTATCTTTTGATCAAAGATGTGCTGAAGACTCTTGTAGTCGGTGAAAATAGTGCACTTGGTACCATATAGATAACGTCTCCATATCTTCAGAGCGAATACCACAGCTCCGAGATCCAAATCGTGCGTGGTATAGTTCATTTCATGAAATTTTAATTGTCTCGAGGCGTATGCTATCACCTTATCATTTTGCGTCAACACGCAACCTAATCCTTGATGCGATGCGTCACAATACACCACAAAATTTTCCGTTCCCTCCGGTAAAGCTAAAATCGGTGCATGGCACAACTTTTTCTTCAAAAGTTGAAACGCTTCTTCTTGTGAAGCTCCCCAAACGAATTCCTTATCCTTTTGGGTTAACGTGGTGAGGGGTTTAGCGATCTTAGAGAAATTCTCGATGAAACGCTGATAATATCCTGCCAAACCTAGAAATTGGCGAATTTCCGTTGGAGTCCTTGGGGATTCCCATTTCCGAATGGCTTCCACTTTAGCCGGGTCCACGTGAATCCCTTTCTCTCCGATCACGTGACCTAAGAAATGTACTTCTCGAATCCAAAATTCACACTTAGAGAATTTGGCATACAGTTTCTGCTCCTAGAGAAGTTCTAGAATCACTTTTAGATGCTGCTCGTGATCTTTCTTACTCTGAGAATAGATCAGTATATCATCGATGAACACAATCACAAACTTATCAACGTATGGTCTATATACTCTATTCATTAGGTCCATAAACACAACTGGTGCGTTCGTCAATCCAAAAGGCATAACTAAAAACTCGTAGTGTCCATAGCGAGTTCTAAAAGATGTTTTAGGAATGTATTCCTCTCGGACTCTTAACTGATGGTATCCCGATCGAAGGTCAATCTTCGAGAAGTAAGTTGCACCCTGCAACTGGTCGAACAAATCGTCTATTCGAGGGAGAGGATATCAGTTCTTGATTGTTATCTTATTTAGCTCCCCAGGGTGATGAACTTGGTCGAATGAATCCTTTATCCAGAAGTTCCTGAAGTTGATTCGACAACTCCTGCATTTCGGCAAGTGCTAAGCGATACGGGGCCTTGGCTACAGGCGCCGCTCCGGGTATAAGGTCAATATGAAATTCGACTTGTCTAAACGGTGGAAGTCCAGGCAAATCGTCTGGAAACACTTCTGGGTGATCCTTCACCACAAGAATATCTTGGACTCGCCTCTCCTCAGACTTCTTCTCGATTACTTGCGCCAAGAACGCAACGCACTTCTTCCTCAAATACTTATGGACCTTCATACAAGACACTATCTTTAGGTTTCTCCCAGTTCTATATCCTTGGACAACAAGGGTTTCTCCGCCTTGTAAGGGTAACCTGATAATCTTTTCAAAACAACTGACCTCTGCTCGGTTCTTAGATAACCAATCCATGCCTATTACTACGTCAAAACTCCCCAACTCAATTGGAATAAGATCAACGCTAAAACGTTTATCAGCTAAGTTCAAGGTACAGCCTAAGATTACATCCTTAGCCTCTAATTCAAATCCGTTAGCAACCTCAACGATATAAGCATTCGGCATTTTCTTAGTTTCTAAATTGATCAAAGGCCTAAAGTCTAACGAAACAAAGCTCTTATCAGCTCCAGTGTCGAATAATACGGATGCATAATAATCGTTTAGGAGAAATGTACCTGTCACTACATTGGGGTCTCGACGTGCTTCTTCTGCTCCTAAGACAAATGGCCGTCCCCGAGCTTGTCCTCCTTGGTTTCTGTTTGGGCAAAAAAATCACGTCGTACGACCACGACCAGGACAGGTAAGACGCACGATTGTGAGCTAAATCTTGTGTCAAGATAAGGTCTCGGCAAGAACCCATAAAACATCCGTCGTCACCCGTAAAATGTAAGTCGTACGTCTCCCATGATGCACGACCTTAGCATCGCCCGTCCCGTACGACCATCGCGTAAGATCGTTGTACCTTCGACCGAACTAACGTTAACCTTGGCTGTTATGTTTGCAAAGTGTTTAATGCAGGAGTCAAAGTCATTAAAGAGCAACGGATATAACCGACGCAACCATCAACGATCGATAGACGTAACGGACAAAGATCATCATGGATAATCACTCCGGCGACCGTTTCCAGCCGTTGTAGCCGTTGATTGAATCATTAATAGAGTTAATTAATGACGCGAAGGCTATAAAAGACAAGCTAAAGCTTCATTTTAAGGGACATCGATTAACATCCAATACACTCCAGCGAACGTCACCAAACATAAGAGAAAATCATCCAAACGCATAGCAAAGAACATTCAAACTCTGAAGATTAAGTACTGAAAGCCATAATCTTACAGCGAACTCAAGAACACTCGAAGGAAAGTTCAAGTATCGCTCTCGACGCACGACAACAGTCCTCGACCAGAAGTTCACACTTTGTATTCACACACGACAAACACCTGTTTTCACATTTAAACACTTGTACTTTACATTTCGAAGTATTTCCTTCATTTGTATTGTAATCATCATACGACCGACGCAGTACCAAGGACATCACCCCTGATTGGCGACCATAGTGCAGCGACGACATCCCTTGTCGTCCGCAGGTTTTTTCCTCGTTTGAGGTTTTTCCTGCGTCATCAAATCCCTTGTCTCGTTTATTTTTTCCCTCGTCGCACGTCTCGTCGAAAGATCCTTTCTTTAGTTGATTAAGTCCACATGGACCTTAAGTTGTCCCTTTGGTGCGATTTTTGGCATTAACAGTTTGGCGCCATCCGTGGGACCTCATCTAGAGAAAATCCTCGACGAACGTGCACCCTACTAATAGTTAGGAGTTTCTTCTATTTTCTGTTGCAGGAAAATGGCAGCCTCAGGAAACCCGCAGCAAGCTGTTGCTCAGATGTATCAGGAGCTTGAAGTCGCCAGGAATCAGCTCAATGCAATGGCAGAGCAGAATCGCAGATCAGCTGAGGAGATCGCGCGGTTAAGAAATCCTCTTGGGCCTCAAAATGGTCCTAGGCCGTTCGTGCAGAACCCAATTCCAAGACCGTTCGACCAGAATGGCCCTAGACTATTTGTCCCGAATCCAGGTTCATCCGCGCAGAATCAGCATCCAGGCCCGTTCATGCCGAATCAACAGCCAGGGCCGTTCAACTCAAATCCTCAATTTGGGACAGTTCCTCCTCAGCACATAAGGCCACCACCCGTGAATAATAGGTCTCAGCCATCACAAGGGTCGCAACCATTTCAGCAGCTATTTCAGAATGGACCTCAAGGTGGATCGCAGTCTTTCCAGCAAGGATCGCAGCCATTTCAGAATGGACCGCAGCAATTCCACTATGGGCCGCAGCCATATTTTGTCCCGTTCAACGGGGACACCAATGGTTCGTCGCATGGTAATGGCACTAGTCCAGGGGCCAATCCCTCGACATGGACAAATCCCGATCTTAACGATCCCGTCGCTCAGCGTTTGAAGATGTTAGAAGACCAAAATGAGCGCGTCCTGTCCTTGCTCGCCAAGTTGCATGGGGCAGCCGTGCCCGTTGACGTCGAGCCTCGCTCGGGATATCAGGCGTCACCTTTCATCGACGAGATTGCCACCGTCGAGGTCCCAAAGAAGTATAAAATTCCTGCCTTCACTCCCAAGTATTCGGGTGTGACCGATCCAACTGAGCACGTCGCGCAATATAAGCAGCTCATGTGGACGATCTCGATCCCATTTATGTACCAGGAAGTATGCATGTGTAAGAGTTTTGGAGCAACTCTCACTAGTCCAGCTCTCCATTGGTTGATCAATCTCAAACCCAAATCCATCGGGTCGTTTGCTGAATTGGTTAATCAATTCTCCCAGCAATTCGCCAGCAGTCGTAAGATGGAGAAGCAGACCAGCGACCTATATTACATCGTGCAAAAAGCTAATGAGTCTATTCGAAGTTATTTAAATAGATTCAATGCCGAAATGATCAGCATCCGCAATTGCGACGTAAAAACCGCAATCGAAGCCTATAAGCGTGGTCTGGACGATAATTCGGGTTTATACACCGACCTGACCAAATATCCCCCGGAGAATTTCGAAGATGTCCGAGCTCGGACCTTAGCATATATGAGGGTCGAAGACGATGCAGCCTTTCTTCGCAAGCACACTGACGACAAGAAGTCGCTAGGCGTCAGAAATCCAGAGTTCAAGACAAAGGTTGTTTCCAGAATAGAGCCAGCGCGCCAAATTTTAAATGTTCGTTTCAAGACGAAAGCAGAGGCCAAGACCGCGGCTAAGTTCACTCAGTACCCCAAGATATCCTCTTACGGATTCAAAGGACCCACAAAGGACCTTGTCGAAGCTCTGAAAAGTTCCCAAGCTACCATTCGATTGCCAAAGAAGTCCGACCTGGACGATGCTAAGAAAGACAAATCAAGGTGGTGCGACTTCCATGTCGATCATGGTCATGCGACTGACGACTGTATCGCATTGAAGAAGGAACTAGCATATCATTTTCCGAAAGGAAATCTCAAAGATATCATCGACGATGTCGCTATTTCAGCTAACGGACATCGACCGTCAACCCCCGAGCACGCGAAAGTCGTCAATTGCATCACCGGTGGTTCAGATGTGTGTGGACTAACGTATTCAGCGGCCAAGTGTCATGCCAGTCAGGCGCCCGATGATCGGCCCATTCCTCGCTCGTCTAGACCCAAAGGAGATTTAGAGCTAGAAGCCATGAAGATTGTGTTCGACCACGTCGACCTTGGCGACTCGTATCAGAAGCATCACGACGGGTTGATCATTCAGCTTACAGTCGGTAACTGTCTAATGCGTCGAGTCTTGATCGACGGGGGTAGCTCAACAAATGTTATTTTTCTCAACACCATCAAAGCCATGGGAATCGATCGCTCGGAAATCACCCGACGTTCGACGACTTTGGTCGGTTTCAATGGAGAAGCGACGAGCACCTTTGGAGAGATAATTTTGCCCGTCTACGCTGGAGGAGTCAACAAGCAGACCAAGTTCAGCGTCATCGATTGTGCGTCGGCCTATAACATCATCTTAGGTCCACAATGGATCCATGATATGAAAGCTGTTCCTTCGACGTATCATCAAATGTTGAAATTCCCGACGCCATGGGGAATCCAGGAGATCAAGAGTGAGCCAAAAGTCGCTCGTGAATGCTACAAGTCTACCTTGAAGCCGAGAAAATAAACTGAAGTCGCAAGATCAAGCTCTCGACAGGTTCGTTCTTCTATCCCTAAATTAAGATCTTTTCCACAGGGATAAATCTACTATGGTGCCTCGTCGCACGACAACGTAGTCAACCGCAGGACAATATTTCTCCGTGTCATTCTGTCATTTAAAACCTACCTTTTCCTCCCAAAAAGAGTACGTTAATAAATGACAGGGGGAAAATAGAGAGAGTCTGAAATGGTATGTTCCCTAACTCTTTCTCATACGATTTTTTCTCGCAAAGCATTTACTGACTTAAGCATCGGAGGGTCGTTGGCTAGCCAACGACCAACCCCGACATCATTTTATCGCAGAATCGCACGACAAATTATCGCAGAGTCGCTCGACAGTAATCATTAAGTCTACTATATGACTTTAATATCGCAAGGTCGAACGACATAAACGATCAGGTCTCTAACTTGATTATTTCTCCATAGGGGCATACGATACAAACTCGCTGTACGATCCGGTCGTACGATCACAGGGTCTAAACGACTTTACCCCTAAGTTCTTTAACATAATGGATGATTTAATCGCGTGTTTTTATATTTGTTTTACGTTCTTGTCATCGTATTACAATGAATGCCTTAGTCGCATGATTTCATATGTATCTTATGTTCGACTTTATAATCAAACGTGATCCGAATAAAGCATAAGCAAAAGATATATATATTCATAAACCACTGTATACATACTCAACCCCCGATAGGTCAAGTGGCAAAAACAAACAAGGAAAGAAAAAATTATAGACGACAGGAGGAACATTGGTCGTATCCCCGCTCGAAGTCCCGACCTGAGGGCCTCCATCTGCCATTCCTACCGCACGAATCTCCTACAATTCATATTGAGCATCGAAAAGTTGGACAACCAGCTCGTCGGCACGCGCCATGGCCAACTTCTCCCTATCCAAAGCCGCTCTCTCCCTTTCCAACGTTGCAGCTTCTCTCTCAAGAGTAGACGCCATCAAATCTTCAACTCTTGACGTCTCAGCATGTAACACCAAGGAAGACTAAAACGTCTGCGAAAAATAAAAGGTGCATTCAAAAACATTCGACAAAAGATTACACAAGGCATGAAAGATTGACACTCATCGTGAACGCCAGATTGGCAACTCGAGATCTCATCTCTCCGGCCGGAACTCCGTGAAAACGCTCCCCGAAAGACGGGAGCAAATACTTCCCTAGATGAGGGAACGACGCCGTCCCGTCTAGGACACCATCCGCCTTAAAGTCAGACGGCAATGTAAAATTGACCGTCATAACTTCGGCCGACGATCCCTCGCCCCTGTCGGCCGGTATTGGGGTCAACACTTGAGACACCGGTTTCGTCACCGTCGCCGGAGGCGCAGAACTTGCTGGTGTCACGTCCATCACGCCAGGACGGCTAGATGATGCCTTCGCCTTCTTAGGCAGAACAGCTCTCGACGAGTCATCAACCCTCGACGACGGTTCCCTCAGGACCGTACTCTTGGTTCTCTTTTGGCTCGACCCAGCTGTCGAGACATCTCCTCCTCGAAGGGCAGGAATGATTTGCTTCCCTCTCGACCTAGAAACTGATTTCCTTTCAGTTGGCACTGATCAGGAAAAATGCGAAGCGTCAGACAGGAATAAGAAATAAATGGTAAAAGACAGGAAACCATAATACACCCACCTGTCAGTTCCTGTCGTCCACTTTCCTCTTCTCCTTCTCCTTCTTCCTCCTCCACAACGTCCACAATCACGTCCTCGTCCTCGGTCGCCAGTTGCCACGTGGCGAAAGATCGGTCCTCGACGTTGTAACTAAGGAATCTGTAAATCTTGGCACGAGAACCTTCATTCGGGTGCGGAACGCTGAACTTTATATCTGAAGACAACAAAAGGAGAAGAGTAAATAAAAGGTTAGAAAAACCATACTCTGATCGAAAAAGAGCATACCTCCCATATTCCAGTCGGGACGGATCCACTTGCTGGCGGCATCCAGCGAATCAACACGTACGAACACATACCTGGACCCCCACCCCCGATCGTTCACTCCAGTATTCAAAACTAAGGCACGATCGCCTTTATATCTGGAATACGGGCTATAACGCCCACGCTTATCTCCCTTAACTTGGTATGCTGCCAAGAAATTATTCAAAGACATAGGGGGTCCCAATCCGCAGACAAACGCTCAATAACCAAAAGAACCCGCCAGAGTTGAGGCATCAATTGCCCCGACGACAAACCAAAGCATCGCATCAAATTCTTAGTCAAAGTCGAAAACGGCCATTCGAAGCCAATCTTGAAAGGATATTCGTATATCACGAAATACCCCTCGGGGCAATCCTTAGGACGAACAGTCCCCGGACTTGTTAGCTCTACTTCTAAAGGAATCTTCGCTAGACGCCTAAAGTCGTCTAAATCTTCCTGGCTAACGATGGAACTCTCTGGGTCAGTCGACATTTCTTACCAGGGGAAAGAAGGCAGTGAAAGCTGAAAGGAAGAAGCAATGCGTTATATAAACGCCCTAAATCCCAAACAATCTCCGCTAAATCAAAGGGATTCGAAAGAAGAATGGCAAGAAGAGCAAAGAAGAATTTCTTTCCAAAATAAACTCAGCGTAAGAAAAGAAAGGATTCGTCGTAATCTTTATTTATGCAGTCAATCAAGTCAAGTCGAAATCCCTGGATAACCGTTGCGCGCCCCCGTCCTTCCGTATGACCGCAGGGATCGTCGCCACCTGTCCTTGACAGCTGGTAAGCATCATCGTGTGTCAGTATGACGTCACGACCTCGTTTCCTTTTCAACTTCTCGTTCAGTTAGAAACGAACCAGTCTAGCTCCAAGGCGATTGAGGTAATTTCTAACTCTTGTCTTATTTCCTACGCGTCTGATTGACAAAATTTAAAACTTAAATTTGACATTCAATTTTCAAATTTTGGGGGCAAACTGTTTGGGCAAAAAAATAACGTCGTACGACCACGACCAGGACAGGTGAGACGCACGATTGTGAGCTAAATATTGTGTCAAGATAAGGTCTCGACAAGAACCCATAAAACATCTGTCGTCGCCCATAAAAGGTAAGTCGTACGTCATCCATGATGCACGACCTTAGCATCGCCCGTCCCGTACGACCATCGCGTAAGATCGTTGTACCTTCGACCGAACTAACGTTAACCTTGACTGTTACGTTTGCAAAGTTTTTAATGCAGGAGTCAAAGTCATTAAAGAGCAACGGATATAACCGACGCAACCATCAACGATCGATAGCCGTAACGGATGAAGATCATCATGGATAATCACTCCGGCGACTGTTTCCAGCCATTGTAGCCGTTGATTGAATCATTAATGGAGTTAATTAATGAGGCGAAGGCTATAAAAGACAAGCTAAAGCTTCATTTTAAGGGACATCGGTTAACATCCAATACACTCCAGCGAACGTCACCAAACAACAGAGAAAATCATCCAAACTCATAGCAAAGAACATTCAAACTCTGAAGATTAAGTACTGAAAGCCAGAATCTTACAGCGAACTCAAGAACACTTGAAGGAAAGTTCAAGTATCGCTCTCGACGCACGACAACAGTCCTCGACTAGAAGTTCACACTTTGTATTCACACACGACAAACACCTGTTTTCACATTTAAACACTTGTACTTTACATTTCGAAGTATTTCCTTCATTTGTATTGTAATCATCGTACGACCGACGTCAGTACCAAGGACATCGCCCCTGATTGTAATTTAGTGCAGCAACGACATCCCTTGTCGTCCGCAGGTTTTTTCCTCGTTTGAGGTTTTTCCTGCGTCATCAAATCCCTTGTCTCGTTTATTTTTTACCTCGTCGCACGTCTCGTCGAAAGATCCTTTCTTTAGTTGATTAAGTCCACATCGACCTTAAGTTGTCCCTTTGGTGCGATTTTTGGCATTAACAGTTTCCCTGATTGACTTGCCTTGCTTGATACCCAGCATTGTTATTGGTTGATCCCCTTTTCAGCCTTGGGCGCGCATTTCGAAAGTGATACGGGCTTCCGCACTCATAGCATACCCTTCCTTCCTCCTTTACATTCTTTCCCGTCTTGAAGTGCCGGGTGAAATGACCCTTTTGCTTACAAATGCCACAGGTGGGATAGGTTCTTCATGATGCAAATTGCACTGATTGCATTTTGGGAGGGGTCCATGGTAACGCCCTACTTCCTTAGCGTTTATTCCAAAGTTTCCCACTACCTTCTTGTTCCTACTTGAACTACCTCCAATCGCCTTTCCTGACTGACTCTCTGGCCTTCTCTTACTACCGACACCTTTCTGAGTTAGAGTTCCTGCTCTGACCGCATCGTTGGTCAAACTGGTTGCTAAAGCTACTGCGGCTTGAATTGTGGTTGGACTTGATGACTTAACCATCCCTCGGATCTCTGGGGCCAATCCATACAGATACCGATCGATCCGTTTGCTCTCCGGGGTAACCATGTGGGGTACTAACTTCGCAAGTTCTTGAAAACGAGCGGTGTATCGATCTATCCCCGCACCAACCATGGTAAGATCCCAAAGTTCAGCCTCCAACTTCTGAACTTCACTCCTGGGACAGTATTCCTCAATGAGCAATTCCTTGAATTCAGTCCAGGACAGCTTGTATGCATCCTCCCTTCCACTGGTTTGGACTTGAATGTTCCACCAGGTCAATGCTCGCTTTTGAAACTGGAATGCCGCATATTCCACCATGCGATCCTCTGAGCACTTACTGATGTGGAGTACCGACTCCATACTATCAAACCATGAGAGTAATCCTATAGCACCCTCTGTTCCATGAAACTCCTTGGGCTTGCAAGTCATGAACGTTTTGTAGCTGCATCCTCTACTGTCTTGAATGTCATTGGGATTTCCTCCTCCCACATTAACATTCCTATGACTCTCATTGATGCCCGCAGTGACTTGAGTTACAATGTCAGGTATCGCCTCTTGGATACGTTGAGCTATGATTTGGGCGATATCAGGGTTTTGATCATCAGGATTTTCTCCTGTGCGACGTGTGGATATTCTTGGTGGCATTTTTCTAAAACACATTTGTAAACGTTGATTTGGTTAAAATCTTGTGTAATTAAGTCGGATGTTTTGTAAAGAATATATTTGCAATTGAAATATTGGAAATTTAATAGAAACAACTATCTCATGATCACACATTTATAATTAAAAACATGAAATTGCCTTTTTCATTAAAACCATTAATAATATTTGCTTGATACAAAATTTCTGATGTGTATCACACATCAGTACTAGGATATTTTTGAAAGACAGAATTACAAACTTAATACAACGTTTAAACAACTAGAAATAAGTTCCACATTATGAAGCTTTCACCATCCCTGTCAATATCCTCCCCGGTACATCTCAAACATGATCCAAGCCACCATCAATGTTAGTAGCATCACTACTACTATGCACACAATCTCGGCCCTTAGGGCTATCCTTCGAGCTATCCTTGCTCCACTTAGTGCGTCAGACGACATGTTGGTTAGGAGGTGACTTAACTCTACTAGCTCTGTCGTGACTTGACTCTGACGACTGACCCTCTTCTGACATCCGTGCAAATCTGCTGTCACAGCCCTGAGATGCTGTTCCGGCCCAGGTCATGCCAAGCGCACGACTTATCGGCACTCCCTCGATCACCCGCGAGGGTTCCGGTGCCTCTCGCTGGTCGGACCTAAAACACACTCGTCTAGGTATAGGGACGTTCTTCCTAGCGGTTAGTTTCGTCTGTGGCCGTCTAGGACTAGGTTGTACCACTATAGGAGTGGGTTGCGGTGGAATCACAGTCGGGGGTATCCTCGGTCCATCATACGGGTCTTGTTCTCCTCCAGAGGTACGTTCGCTTGACGGCGTGTAGGAGGGTTGTGAGCTTGATGACGACGATGACGATGACATAGTAGTGCCGAAGTAAGAGTGTGATGAGGATGTTGACATAGTGATACTGAAGTAAGAGTGCATAACATTTCTTGTCGCGTAGTGATAAAGGCTAAATGCACTATACTATTGCGTACTATAGGCAATAACTACGTTCATCCTATGCATACGACGCGAAGCATTTTTGTGAGAAAATACACACGTGTTCCTAGCATACCCATTTCCGGTCTCGCATTACTCTTCCTTAATTAAACATAGGTGATCAGGCTTTGTTTAATTAAAGATCGATGATGCAATACCCGAATTAGTTATACTAGCAATATGTTGAGTAGTTTGAGTGTTATTTCCCGTTTTTGGCTATAGTTGCAGTTTTTCTAAAGAAAAATTGGTATTCTCTATAACCTTTGGCTCTGATACCAAGTCTGTCACACCCCGCTAAAGCGGAAATACAGGATGTACAGCTCAAGTTTCACAGCAAAAGTTACAAGATCATATCAACCATCAAAATACATTTAAAAGTTAACAACCTTGTCTTTATAATCGTTTTTCAGAAAGGGGAAATGACATAATTAAAGATAATTAAAGAAAACTTCATCACGTGATGCCTTCCTAGATCCCAACCTTAATGACGTTCCCCTGAAAAGCATGTAAATGAGAGGGTCAACTAGTGAACTAGTTGGTCAGATCACAGGTTTAACGAGTACAACATTGTTTGCCATAGCAAAATAGTTTAAATCCGCACAAGTGGATAAGGCAAAATAGTTTAAATCCGTACAAGTGGATAAATCAAAGTAGTTGAATCCGTACAAGTGGATAAATCAAAATAGTTGAATCCGTACAAGTGGATAAATCAACCGGTTATGAAATACTTACTCATTGTAATAGTATGTATTATGTTTAAGTAGAGAGCCCGTTACCCGACCTATATGACAGCAGCCCTAGCGCATGTTCTATCACCAACAATGCGTTCGGAAAACAATAATTATGCACTCAAACAAGCGCTACTTGTGAGTGGGGTGTCAACCAAATAACGTTATTCATAATTACCAACGGCTCACACTCGTGAGTTAAACGGGTAACGTAAGTTAAACGGGGACTTACGTATGTTAGAGAGAAAGCTCAAACTTACAACACGCGTAAACTATACATACTATAGAGCATAACTGAGTATAGCAAAGTTTACGTTTTCAATAAAACGAGTTAATCAGTGCGTAAAAGTAATTGTAGTAACGACATGCTTTTCACCCCAAATATGTAAAATATTGAAAAAGGGGCTGTGATAACTCGCTTGATAAGCGATAGAGTCCGGGAATCTCCCACAAGTACTTCGAGATGATCCTACTTCGAACCTATAATCGTAAGGTCACTAGTGAGTTTGTGTCTCGAAAGTTCGGTATTAACTATCCAAATCGTCATAAAATGCCTTGTTGTGTTTTAATATTATCAACGTAACAAGTGTATACATTGTTCTTGTTAGATTAAAGTTTCCGCAATTTCGTCACAATAAGTAACGAAAAGGGTTTAAAGAACGTATATATATAGTACATATATATATAAACCGAAATTTTTATCGTATGAACGATAAAAATGGGTTTTGAATGTAAAGACGATGTATTTAAAGTGCATAAATATAAACAGATATGTTATATATATGTATATTCCACAATTTCATCATAAAATGATGAAATGGGATCAAGAGTAAATAAAATGCATAAATATATAAACATAAGATATACATATGTATTCCACAATTTCATCATAAAATGATGAAATGGGATTAGAAGTTAGTCCTCAATTATAGTAAGAAGTTTGTCCTTTGCTGTCCAGATTTTGGTGTCACTTTGTGTCCATCTTTGGGTAACCACCAGGTATAGTTAGGTCAAGATATTTTATGTCCAAGTGTTTTAATGAGTTAGGAAACTTTTGGAATAAGTTTCATAATTTTTAGAAGTGTTTAAGTACATGAAATAATACTTGACGTAAAACTCGACAGAAGACGTTGCTGCTTGCGCACTGTTTCTGTGAAAACTGTTTGGTAGACGAAATCTTTCAGTTTTTGAGTGAAACCACTTGGGTTTGAATCCTAACACATAAAAATAATTTCCAGAAAAAGAATTACTTAATTTGGAGTAGTATTGAGTGAGATATGACCTTTTGAAAAGAGGTGTGGAATCTGACAGCAAGCTGTCAAAACCACCCTTTGTGCATGTGCTCCTATATTGATTTCTTAACCAAAATTATTATTCCTTTGCATGCAAAATCCGATTTGACCCTTCCCCACACACTTATTTCCAGTTCCAAAACACATTTTTGAACCATTTAAATTACATTCAAGTTACCCATCAACTCATCTTTTATAAACTCTTGAAAAAGACTCATTTTGAGGATTGTTGATGTTCATGTCAAGAACTTCAACATGCAACTTAAAATTGTGCATTTTGGGCTCATGCATGTTTGTTTAAGTATGTTTTTAGTGGATTTCAAAGATCCACTCATGAAACTCTTGAAAATAAAGATATGGATTTCTCAAGAAAACTACATGCATGTGTTTTAAAAGTTCATCTTTGATCTTAACATGGGTTTGATTTTGGATTCACCACCTTTTTAATAACAAGTAGGTGTTATGGTGGTAAATCTACAAACATTAAGATTTGTAAAGATGATTTTTAAGAAAGTTAAAGAAAGTGTAGAAGGAGATGAAGAACATTCATAAAAGTGCAAGAAAGTGAAATTTAAACAAAAGAGTGTGTGTGGATTTCACCCAACACACTTGTATTTACCTTGAACTCTTTTGATCTTTTGAAAGGAGATGATTTAGGGGCTGAATTGTTGGTTGAAGATGGATGAAGGTTTGAAGATGGGATGAAGATTGTGATGAGGATTTGAAGATGGAGAGAGAAAAGGGTGAGAGAAATCTCTAGTGAGATTTTAGTGAGAGAGAGTGGAGTGTTGTTGTGAATGAATTGTAGAGATTAAAGGAATACATAAGGGGTAGAGATGGGGGGGGGGGGGGGGCTCTCCATGGGGGTGGGGGCTGGGGTAGTGTGATGCAAATATAAAAGTCCAATCTTGTCTTTTTGATTAAATTTTAAAATACAAGTATTTTTCTTAATAATTAAAAATACAAAATAATTATATAAAAGTAAAGTATTTTTATATAATATGATTGAAATACATAAGTTGTTAATTATATAAATACTTGTGGTATAAGTGTAGGTTAAGTTGGCATTTTATGAGATTTATGGATAATTTCCTAATTCAAGGGTTTCTTAGGTAAAATTTCTCGAATTTTCCTATCGTACCGCGTTTACTGCTAAAATTGCACTGTGTGAACTATGTTATGAGTAAATGAGATATCCAGTGTAGTTCTAACCTGAGGTGTAAATTTGACAGTTGTCACACTTTTTTATAATAAGGTAAAATCATAATACTTTATCCCCTAATCAAAGTTGAAATCAAAAGTTATCTACTTCACGACACTCCACCATGACGTCGTCCAGCTCACACGACCGTCGTATGGAACCTTGCGACCTCGACCAACTAACATGAGATATTTCTGTTACGTTTTCAGTGTTTAAATGCAGGAATCAATGTCAATAATGATCAACGGACATAACCGACAAGGTCAATTATGAGCGTTCAACACAGAAACCGTTACGACCGTTTTCCAGAAGCATTTAAGGAATCATTTAATGCACTCGAAGACTATAAATACCAAGCTTAACCATCATTCAAGGGGGACAATAATCATCACACATATGGAATCAACCGAACTCTCAAGAACACTCGAAGCAAAGAACTCTCTCTCGAAGGATAGCTCTCGACGCACAACTTTCACGCACGACACATTGTTTATACACACGATGCACTCGATTTTACATTTGATACACTCGTTACTTTACATTTAGAATATTTCTTTCATTTGTATTGTAATCGTTGTACGATCGACACCCGAAACATAAGGATATCACCCCTGTTTGGCGACCATAGTGCAGCAGGCGACCTCCAAAGTCGTCCGCGAGTTTTTTCCTCGTTGAGGTTTTTCCCGCGTCACCAAAATCTTTGTCTTATTTACGTTTTCTGTCCTTGTCGTACGCTTTGCCGAAAGATTCCTATTCTTTAGTTGTTAAGTTCCACAATCAACCTTAAGTTATCCTCCTGGACGATTTTTGGCATTAACACATACATAAACCTGGTTCAACATTTGATACGTGAATAAGACATCAAATAATTTAAACAATGTAAATAGTAAAGATATACCTCATAATTCGGCTTTGCATATTCCAATTTTGATCAATAAAGTGAGCAGTGACCGCCATAAATCCCTTTTTTTGGTTGCTAGCCGTCCACATATCAGTCGTAATTGCTACCTTACTGGCGTTCTTCTCTAAAAGCTTCAGTGTCTTTTGTCTTTCAAAATCATAAATCTTTAGTATGTCACTTTTAATGGTATTTCGAGACGGAACTTTAAACAAAGGTTGAAGGCCTCCCAGGAATTTTCGAAACCCATGATGCTCTACTATTGAAAGTGGATACTCATGTATGATTATCATCTCCGCGAGATTTCTCCTTGACGGATCCGCATTAAAAGTATAGTTACAAACATATGATGAAGTACCGTCGGCTTTCTTTTGCTCTCCTACTAAGATATGTTGGCGTATATCTCACACGGGTCGCCTTACACAAGACTTGAAATGATCATGTAAGTGTCTTGTACCATTTTTAGAACTTCCTCCCAAATTTTTTTTTCAATAATTGCACTCAGCCTTATCACTACCATCCACTTTTATCTTCTTAAAGCGGTTCCATACTACTGATCGTGTTTTCCTCTTTCGAGACCCCGGTTCAACTTCATCATTATCAAATGCATCATTAGTTTCAGTTTCATCTTGAGTCATTGGATTAGTCACATGTGATGGTTGACTATGAGTGTTAGATTCGTGCATGGAATCAATCACAGGTGACGATCCAATTGGTTGACAATGAGTGTTTGTATTAGACTCATTACACTGTCTCTCCATTTTACCTAAGCAAAGATAATCAAAGAAACTATTTATGGATGATAGCTTTTGATTTTTTTTCAACCTAGAACCAAACTATACATATACATACATACATACGATCAATATATATATATATATATATATATATATATATATATATATATATATATATATAATATGGATGATAGTATTTGATTTTTTTTCAACCTGGAACCAAACTATACATATACATACAATCAATATATATATATATAATATGGATGGTAGAATTTGATTTTTTCAACCTGGAACCAAAAAACATATACATACATACAATTAATATATATATATATATATATATATATATAATATGCACACAACACACACACTTAATGGATTCTTTTACGTTTCTCTTTTTTCTTTTTTTGTCTTCCTCTCCTTGTCAAGAAACATAAACACAAATTTTGCAGAAGAGAAATTCTTTAGGTTTTTTTCCTTGTATACCATGTGCATCATTGTCAAGAAACATAAACAAAGAGCATTGCTTTCCAAAAAAGAAAAAGAAAGAAATAGATGGATACCACTACCAGTAATTGACGAGAATTGACTATCGATCAGCCGATAATCCTTGACTCCTCGTCCACTCTAGTCTCTGTCGTGTACGTACGGGTGAAGAGCGATTAAGTCGTACAAGCGATTAAGTTGATTACAGATTAGGGATTTAGTAGGAGGCTGTAATTCTGAAACCATAAGTTGGACTTGGAGGCTGTAATTCTGATTAGCCGATTAGTAATTTAGTAGGAGGCTGTAATTCTGAAACCATAAGTTGGACTTGGACTGTCTTGGGCTTTTACCGTATCTAACTTGTAGCCCATAAAGTAATAAGTTTATAAAATATACATATACATATACATATATACTATATATACTATATATATATATATATATATATATATATATATATAGAGAAAAGTTCAAATGAAAACTCAAATTCAATTGTAAACATGAGGACAAATCTCGTCCATTGATCGCAGCCATATTTAAGTCATTCCTAAAATTCAGCTTTAGGGGTATTTTCGTCAAATTAGAATGAGCGCATCCTTTATTGACTTTTTATTTTCTTTTTTAATTAAAAAACTTTTACCCCCTTAAATTTTAAAATAAATTATCTCAAAAATTATTAACATTTTAATCAAACAAATTACATCAAAAAAACGAGAATTTCGTGCTCTTCGATATGACATCCATCATGATATAGTTTTTTTTCTTTTTAACCGTTTTTACGTGAAATCGTGTATATGTGTTATATTCAGAGTGAATAAAGGTATATTTATTCAGTTTTGAATATTTACATTTATTCAGTCTGAATATATAGAGTTATTCAGACTGAATAAAGGTACAAAATTTAAACATTTATTCGTTTTGAATATCTACCTTTATTCAGTCTGAATATAACACATATTCAGACTGAATATAACACATATTCAGACTGAATATAACACATATTCAGACTGATGTATTTATATGTGTTCTTCAGTTTTTCGATTTTTGAGGTTTTTCTTTGAACCTCCCTCCCTCTCTCTCTCTCTCTCTCTCTCTATATATATATATATATATATTGTGCGTTTCAATTGTAAACCAAACAATTCTAACAAACTATACAAACCACTATATATATAAAAGATTATGAACTTAGGAATAAATTAAAACTCAAACGGGAATCATTTTAGCATGCCCCTCTGCAAGTGATCTATTATGATCATTCAAGTAACCAAGATCTCGTATTTGATTTCGTTTATTATGTTCCATTAAATGTTAACTGTGCAAGTATGATGTTTGTCAATGGGGTACACCTTTTAATGGAGGAGAATACTGGATGATGAGCAGCAGAATGTATATGGATCAGAAGCCTCGATGATGGGTAGTTTAGGAGGACCTTTTGAATAATTACACCATTTTTGTTTATTCAAACCTCATTTTCATGCTTACCTTATCTTACATCAGTTTGAATATGTGTTATATTCAGACTGAATATGTATTATATTCAGTCTGAATATGTGTTATATTCAGTCTGAATATAACATATATACACGATTTCACGTAAAAAACGGTTAAATCGAAAAAAAACTATATCATAATGGATGTCATATCGAAGAGCACGAAATTCTCGTTTTTTTGATGTAATTTGTTTGATTAAAATGTTAGTAATTTTTGAGATAATTTATTTTAAAATTTAAGGGGGTAAAAGTTTTTTAATTAAAAAAGAAAATAAAAATTCAACAAAAATAAGCGTTGATTCTAATCTTTCCAATTTTACACATGCGCACTAAATATTCATTAAGCCATGGACAGAGTTTTCAACTTATTTACAAAATTGCCACCGTGTTTTTTTGCCATTGATCTCTTCACCAGATTATTAATCAACGACTGTGGTTTGTCCTCACGTTTACAATTGAATTTGAGTTTTCATTTGAACCCACCCCTATATATATATATATATATATCGGGGCCGGTCCGGGCCTATGAGGATGGTCCCCGTCCCCGTCCCCGTTAAAATACCCGATATCATCCCCGATCCCCGCCCCGTCCCCGTTAAGAGGTCCCTAACCTGACCCGAAACGTTCGGTTTTCGGTTTTTATTGCCATCCCTACACTCATGGTTCTAAAAGTGTTATGGAGATTGTCTTATTTTCTACATCAAATCGGTTTTGATGACAGCATGCTGATAGGTTTGCGATGCTGTAGTAAATTGATCATATCTCATTGATCAAGACACCAATTGATGCGATTCAAAAGGCTCTGGATTGAAAACACATTGATGAAAAATTTTCATGTTTTGAGATTTCAAGAGATTCGAAATTTAGAAGGGCCATATGCATCGTTGAAGTAGACAACAATGTGCTGATACAAAGCTGTTGGACAAATCTGCGCGACTATGGTACATCAACCATATCTTATTCGTCCGAGCAGCAAAAGAGGTGATTCTAGATGATTTGAACAGATAACAAATCAGTGCACATTTTTTATGTTTTGAGTTTTTGCAAACTCCAGAGCTATAATGGTCTAAATTAGTGTCGAAGTTGGTGTAAAACTTCTGTCATTCCGGATATGTGCAGAAGGTATAAGTTGTTATCTAGGCTGTTCAAGGATTACACCTTCAGAGATCGCACCTTCATAAATGCACCTTCATAGATTGCACATACCTTCTGAGATCGCATCTTCAGAGATTACACCTTTAGAGATAGCATCTTCAGAGATGGCATCTTCAGAGAGGGAATTAGAGGTAGGTGGATCAAAGAGTACATCAGAGGGTAGATCAGAGATTGGAGGATCAGAGGTCGGTGGCTCAGAGGTCACAACGTTTCAGAGCCCATAGCCCAACTTCTTAGTACTTGCTGTCAGCTTTGCGCACCTGTCGTATTTTCATCAGAACTCCCTCCTCGAAGCTCCAAATTTGATGAGTCCAGATGCGTTGGATTCCTAAGACAAAGATGAACATTTTTCATGTTTTGATCTTGGTCTGAATCAGTGTTTTTATTGGTAAGAATCTCTATTAAAGTCAATATATAGCTGCTGGATAGAAAGTTGTGTTTCTCTGAACTCATCATCAGAGCCTCTGAAGTCATCATCAGAGCCTCTGAAGTCATCCTCAGAGCTCTACAGTCATCATGAGAGCCTCTGAACTAAGTGCCCGAAGCCCGAATTGTTTTTGTATTTCCTGACAGATTTGCGCTATTTCAGAAACATGCGCACAACTTTCTACTCGTTTTTCCAAATTACATGAGTCCAGTTGCGTTGGAAATATAACTCACAGATGTACGACTTTGAAGTTTTGAGTTTTCTCAAATTCCTTGAGATGTTATGCCAGAAACAGCTCCAAAGTCTGCATAAAGGTGCTGGACCGAAAGCATTGCATTTCACTCGTGCTTCTTCCGCTTTCAAGAACGGTGTTCTCTCGAAGGTTCTTCATGGATTCATAATGCTATTGTGACACATTAATTGACACTCCCTCCTCTGTTATTTATGTTTAAAGCTCGGTGCTTAATGCTTACTCAACGGGATTTTAAGAGTCGAATTTTCTGTTTTGATGACCGTTTTGCGTAGTTGAGGGAAAACTTGCACAACGTACTCATTTTTCATCCAAAATGGATGAATCAAAGCTCGTTGGAAATCTAAAAGTCTGGAGTTCAATGTGTATGTTTTAGGTTTTCTCTTAATTAGGCTCCTTGATGGTCAAAAACAGCGGTGAAGTTGAGTCATGAAAGCTGGACAAAATAGGGTTAATAGTCTCGGTCTTTCAAGAAGATGAGCCTACACTTGAGGGGGAGCCCGTGATGCTTTGAAGACTCGAAGAACGGAACGCCAAAGTTTCTAAAGAAAGCAAGGGGAAGACTATAATATGATGTTTTCTTTATAAAACATTAGGGGGAGATTGTTAGATTAAATTAGCCCCTAATTTAATGAATGTTTTATAAAGAATTATTGTAATTGGGCTTTTAGATAGTTTTATGGGTTTTTTAGCTAGAATATGGGCTTAGGCTTTTTTTCTATGTAAATGGACCCTTTATAACGGAGTTTAGGGTTTCATTTCTCATTGAGAGGGTTTTAGAAGTTACACACAAAAACACACACTGACTTATTCTCACGAAAGTCATCTAATTGTAAAGTGTGGTGTTCTTCATATTTTCTCCTTCATATTGTGATTCAATGAATATGAGATGAGTTATTTTATCATTGTTCTTCATGATTATCATTTCTACATTTATATGGAGCTTTATTTCTTCTATTGTTTGCTTCAAACTGGGATCTACAGGGAGAATGTAAGTTATTATATGCCATGACATGTGTCACACATGATACTGCTAAGGAGTATGTAAACATATAGGACTGCACACAAATAATACATTTGTTTCATATTTAGAAACCCAGATTAAATCAAGTTGATAAATGAAATAATTATTCTTGAAGGATAGTTATGAAAATATGTGTTAAACTGTAATTATGATCATTATAGGGTGTAAACACGACTATGTCAATTATGGGGTGTTATCTGTAATTATATATTGAAGTTTAAGATAATTATAAATTACTATTTAACTACTAAACCTTATTTAAGTTATAGTCTATCTATAATTCAACTAATATAAACAAGGTGTTAGGCTAAATCAATTTTAAGAGACTGAATCCTTAGAATTAGCCTTTAAGATAAATACATAAAAGAAACCTTTTTTTCTTTCTATAAAACACATATAGATCTAGGGTTCTTGGGTAGCACCCGGTGGAGGCGATAAATGTGAGTTCCAGATCAGTGCAACGAATAATAGAAATCAACAGATATGAATACGAACAATATGATTTCCAATGGTCATCCAATTTACTTTCAATAATGAGAGAGTTTACAATACGTTCATGAAAGTGAAAATAGACAACATAGCTTAATTTTCTAAGCTAAAACACATTAAATACTCTAGGCCTATGGCATGTAAGCCCATGGCCCGTTACACATTAAGGCTCAAAATATAAGAATAACAATTTAGTCCTTGAACTTCTATTCAACCTATTTTGACCCTAACAATCTCTCCCTTTGAATTGAAGTTCGAGTTCGCGCCAGTTCTCGACATATCTCTTTCGGAGCGCAAAGTGGATCTCGAACATTCTGATGGCTCGGCGGTAGTCGATGTGTTCTTCAATCACTTCTAGGGCATTTCGAGCAGTTGTCTCATTCGGGTTGGGAACATACGAATACCTTTGAATTTTGGATTCGTGAGTGATGATGTTACGAAGAGCATCTTTGACTTTGAGGGGTGTGCCATCGTAGAATCTGTCGACCTGACTGAAGCGAAGAAACCTCTTTTCTTTCTGATCGTTGATGTAGACTATCCCAAATTCTGGTTCTAGAAGCAGTGCGTTCTCAGGATACATCTTCAGTTCACGCGCTTTCAGATTCGGTTTCAGCAGGTTTACCTTCTTTGCTCTGTTCTCGATTCCCATTTGAAAGTCTGTGAGGTATGACATCATGATAGTGCTGATCAGGAATCGACAGACAGCCTCAAGCGCTTTGGTTACATGAAGTGGTCGGATGGTTCTGGTCCGGAGGTCTTTCAGTATAGCTTGGAAGTCGAACGGTCTAAGGTTCTTGAAGTCAGCTTCGGAAAATCTCCATTCGTTTCCGTCTTCTCCTCGGACGGTGAATACTGGAAACATAACTGTAAGGATTCGGCCTGTTTGGACGTTGAGCACTTCGGTGATTTTGTGCTTTGTTCGGATTTGGCTAACTGGCAGACTCCGCTTCATGGCGTTTAAGTACTGGCTTTGGTATTCCGGGTCGGAGTTGGAAATCCTAAGGCAGAATGTTGGCTCGATGGGGTGTAATCTGTGAACGTATAGCTTCTTCAGAGATTCCTCCAGGTGAGGAATGAGGATCATGATCTTCTCCCATCGGATTTGTTGCTGTTGAGGAGGAGGATGATCAGAAGCTGTTGGTTGTTGAGGAGATTTCGGATTTGCAGCGGTTGAAGTATCGGGTATCGTAGAAGTTTTGGCGGCCTGAGCAGTGTGAACGGGTGTACCAAGAGATTTTGAAGAAGAAACGGGTGTACCAAAAGATCAGGTTTACCTGGAGATTTATTGCACTGGCGGCTTTTTCGTACCATGCATTTTCGGTCTCCTGGTCGATCTCGGAATCTAGATCAATCAGATTAAGTGCGGGCCTATCTGGTGCATCATATGTGACAAATTCCTGTGTTTCTCCCTCAGGCTTTTCAACCGTCGGGTCTTCGTCGTCAGAGATGTCCATGTCTATGACCATCTCGGCTAAGCTCAACTGGGCTTCATGTTCATCTTCGATTGCAGTTGCTGCAATTGATGGTTCCGGTTGAACCACAGTAGTTTCAAGGATGATTGGAGCGGACTCAGACAATCTTAGTCTCTTGTTCTCCCCCTCACGGTGAACAGGATCATCCTAGTCATCGTGCCTTCTCTTGAGTCCGCCAGCTTGACTCTTGCAGGTGTCTTCGAGTGAACCGACTCTTTCGGACAACGTTTTGAGCGCTTGTTGAACGTTCTTGAGAGTCGTGTCAAGCTGGTCCGCTCCAATCATCCTGGTGGTAATGGACGACGATGGAGCAGATACCTGTGATCGTAGAACTGAGATCATGTCTGCTTCAGTAGAGGCATCGGTGTCGGTGTGTTGGAGCAGCTGAGCCAGAAGCATAGTCTTTAAGGTGTCCACCGGAAAAGTTGACTGAACGGGAGCCGATGGAGGTGTTGGTGCGGTTTCAGATTCGACTACCTTCTCTTTACATTTGATCAAGCTTTTGAGTCTGTTGATCTTGGTGGTGAGGTGCTGCTCCATTGCCTCGCAGACAGCCTTTAGGGTGCTGTCCAGATATCCCTTTGACACGAAGTCGGGTAAAATAACTCCGAGATCACTTAGATTACCCGTTGAGGCATCTACCTTAGAGGTAGAGCCACCTACGTTCACGGTTGGCGATGGTGTGGCCGTGGTAGGATTTCTTTTCGATCCTCGTGTTCCGCTTAAAGGCGGAGACACTACGGAAGATCCGATCGGGTCACCAAGATCACCGATTTGTAGAATCTCATCTTGTGTCCTAGCCGAAGAATGTACTATTTCAAGTGGCTCTAGACTCGATGGTGCTTTGAAAGAAGGCGAGACCGGGGGAGGCTGGTCTCTTATTTCAATACCAATACTCTCCAAGTGAGAGATCGGTAGAAGTTGTGCTGAGTCCCCGTGCAAAAGTGAAAGATCCGTCTTTTGAGAGACGGATGAGTGGCTATGGAGGTCGTGAAATTGCGCCGCTAGGTCCACGACGGCTTCTTCAATATCATGTCCCAACGGATGAGACACGATAGTAGATGTGGCTACCTGGATGACGCTAGTTTGGATTCGCTCTGAAGCCTCTTTATTTTTACGGCTTAACCTCTCATGATTCTTTTTAGACCTGACTTCACTCTGTCTCACCTCTTCTGGATTTTCAACTAATACTCCCTGCTCTCTCCTTGTGTCTCCCGTATTAGGCTGGGTAGTAGGGATTAGAGGGGTTGTAGGTGAGTCAGATGGGGTTCCTTCGGTCAACTGAGGGTTTGGTCCGATACAGGGAGGTATTAAGGATGCGCGTATGGCACGGTCCGTATCGGATTCGGTGGAGTCAGATTCCACGTCTTCAACCTGTCTGGTAAGCGAGGGGGGGGGGGGGGGTCAGAAATGTAGACCTCCGTATCATGGTGAAGTGATGGTCTTTCAGTTTCAGTGACGACCGGGACCTCCAGTAGTCTAGTCGACGGTCCTGCTTCGGTCGTGGTCCGGGTGGTGGGAATGGGGGTTTGTTGGCTTGTTCCGGCTTGGCTGGATCGGGTAGTACTGGCTTGCGTATCCAATGCACCGCCCACGCCTGTTCCCCTCCCATGAACTCTCAACACACCCCGTCCGGGAGCCCCAGCTACCCGGACTCCACCTCCTCTCGTCCTCGGACCCTCACGTCTCTCAGGTCTATCTCCCGGGGAGGTCCCTCCGGCTCTGGCTGGACCATGGGATTTTCTATCTTTCGCCTATATTCTATCACACTCGGTGCATTGAGGTCCGCGTGTGCCAGTAATTGTTCTGGGATAGGCATGGCTGGGGTATCAGGAGGATTACGAATCACTAAGTACTGCAAGTTATTCTGAGGACATACCGGATGATTGATACATCTCAGGATCAGTGGATTCGCCTCCATGTGTTGTCGGATGGCTAGTGAGAAGAAACGTGGAAATGACATGAACTTCTTCTTGGAGCCGCCAGTCTGTCGGATGGCTTGCACAAGTTCTCGCCAAATGATCGCCGAGTAGTCTATGTGCCGGTTGTAGCACACAACGTGAAATAAGCGCAGGAAGTCTATGGTGCACTGGTCGATCCCCTTCCATCGGGAGGACAGGCATCTGTTCAAGATGGTGAACAACGTGTACCATACAGGCGCGATGTATTTGCGGTTGAAGGCTGAGGGGCGGTCGAGCTCGTGATGGTATCCAAGCGCGTGGATGTCAGCGCATAGAGTTGCGTCATCGACGGTGGGTGTATATGCGGCATGGCTTCCGATAGTAGGTTCCGGAAGTGACAGTAAGCGCCAGAATGAGTCCGTTGTGAGTGAGAACGGATGATTGTCGATGCGAGCAGTGATAGTCTGATTGTTGTTAGCAGAGACAACCCTCGCCGTGCGCCATACCTGGTAGACATAGAGTACAGGCACATCAGTCGTGGCCGAGCATGATATCAACAACCACTCGATATGTGGGTCTGAATTCGGCGGCGTCAAGATGGTGGTTGTTCGGTGAGATCTCAATGCCATGGTCCCCGGGAACCAAGGCATTGTCAGCCTCGTCGTTGATAATATCCTCCTGAGGAGGAATGTTCTGATGTGGTTCCTCTTATTGATCCGCCATTTAGTATACCTGAAGAAAATCGCAGAGTTAGAGCTTGGACATGATCAAATCGGAAATTATGCGTACCTCAACATTTGAATGGCTCAATCAGCGGTTGATTGAGGACTGGCAGTAGGTGCAGGAAATTGGGATTGCCAATGATGGAAAAATGCAAAGGTATTGAACTCCAGCAGTGGCCGGATGAACAGGGTATCCGGACAGGTAGGACTTACCGGACACACAGGGGTTACCGGATAACACAGGGGTTACCGGGTAAATCAAGACTTACCGGGTGAGGAAAGGTTACCGGGTTAAAAGGTCACCGGATAGACATTACTTACCAGACACCGATCTTACCGGATTGTCGAACTTACCGGATACAAAGTATCCGGACGACATGGGTTACCGGAAGATTGAGTTAGCGGGTCTGATGAATCTTACCGAGTATGATGAATGTTACCGGGTAACATGAGTGTTACCGGGTGGTTTAGGGTTTTCGGGCGAGTTACCGCGGTACCCGAATCGACCAAAAATTACAAACAAAACAAGATCTACTCGGTTGAAACAGTTCTAGGTGCAAAGATATGTCATAAACTATGATTTAGAAACCAAAATGAGTTCTGAATGTGAATCGACCCTAGTGCGGGGTTCCGGAAACCCCTCGGTCGTTGAGTCGATCGATTCAACCCCTGTTTCGGTGTTGTGTGTGCCTGAGAAAGATCGAAAAACATTCGAGAGCAGTAGAGAATTAATACCTGTGAGTGTCGAGTCTTAAATGAAGAAATGAGCAAAAACTCGATGGTTTCCGAGGGGTAGAGGTCGAGAGAGTTTAGGAGGGTTTTGGGATTAGTTTTTCGGGTAAAGTGTAGAATGAGAGTTTCCGGATGCTTATATATAGGGGGCACTTACCGGATTGGGTACCCGGTAACTTACCGGGTCCGGTAAGTATACCCGGTAACTTGTGGTTACCTGGGCACTTACCGGATAAGTGTCTGGAAAGTCAAAACTTTCAATTTCGTCCCTTTCTTTTTAAGAAATAACTGCCCTGCTCCCCCTCGACCTTAGCACAGTATTACTCTGCTCCCCCTCAGAACAGGAATGTGAGTGGTTTAGGAGTCGTCAAGCACAAAAAACTTTTACACGTTTAAGAAAAAATATGTGACGCTCCGCCTCAAATGATGAACACCAATGGTTGTGCTCCCCCTCAGAATGTGCACGGAGTGTGATGTGAAGTGCACTCGGGATTGTCCACACACACAAAAACTTTATGGCAGTTAAGAAAAAAAAAATATGTGCGTCACTCCCCCTCAACAAAAGAAGTAACTTACCTGATACGTGATCGTGCTCCCCCTGAACACATGAAATTTTGTGAAAGCATAGATATAGAAGTAAACAATGAATAAGACGACAGTATTAAACGAAAAGGAAACATACGTAAAAAGAAAACAAACAAACGAAATCTACCTAATAAATACAGAGACTGAATCTAACTATGTAACGGATACAAGTAGAATACAGATGCGGGAAAGTGTATGCTCAATCATTCGAAGTGTGAACAACGGATGATGAGTAGACAGTTTCTCATAGATGTATGGAACTTGTATCGGGCACACAATCAGATCAAGTCTTCAGATTTAGCATACCTAACCTGGACACTAGATAATTAAAGCGTTTTTTCGTCCAAGGGTTTTGTAAACAGGTCGGCTAACTGATGTTCTGTATTTACAAAGTAGAGTTCGACTGTACCTCTTTCAACGTGATCCTTGATAAAATGGTACTGAACGTCTATGTGCTTCATCTTCGTATGCTGGACCGGATTGCAGGATATTGCAATAACGCTCTTCGAGTCGCAGTATATGGGCACCTTGACGTATGTGAAACCGTAGTCCTTGAGTTGCGTGCGCATCTATATCACTTGTGAACAGCAGCTTGCGGCAGCCACGTATTCCTCCTCGGCAGTCGACGTAGAGACGTACTGCTGCTTCTTGGATGCCCAACTCACCTAGCTATCGCCCAAGAACTGCACATGGCCCGATGTGCTCTTCCGATCCATCATGCTGCCCGCATGGTCTGCATCAAAGTATGCGGACAACTCAAAACCTATCTCTTTCGGGTACCACAAGCCAAGATCAGAAGTACCACGTAAATAACAAAAAATTCGTTTAACAGCTATTAAGTAAGACTCTTTCGGTTTTGATTGAAACCGGGCGCAAAGAAATGTCGAGAACATGATATCCAGCCTGCTAGCAGTTAAGTACATTAAAGAACCAATCATTCCCCGGTACATTTTAGTGTCCACATCCTTTCCGTGAGGATCGGCGTGTAACTTTGTACCGGGTGCCATGGGAGTTTTCATCGGTGAGGATTGTTCCATCTGGAATTTCTTAAGAGTATCTCCGATGTACTTAGCCTGATTTATGAATATCCCGGTCGACAGTTGTTTAACTTGAAGACCAAGGAAGAAATTCATCTCACACAACATACTCATTTTAAAAAAATTTCCCATTAACTTGGAAAAGTTCTTAGCAAATTGAGGATTAGTAGAACTGAAAATTATGTCATCGACATACACCTGAACTAATACAATATGACCTTTTTCCTTTTTAATAAAGAGAGTGGTGTCGATTTTACCTCGTGAAAATTCCGACTTTATTAAAAACTTTGATAGCGTATCATACCAGGCCCGTGGAGCTTGCTTCAATCCGTAAAGCGCCTTGTCTAGGATGTAGACATGGTCAGGCTTCTTCTTGTCCATGAACCCGTCCGGCTGCGAAACGTACACTTCTTCCTTGAGTTTGCCGTTGAGGAATGCGGTCTTCACATCCATTTGGAAGACCGTGAAGTTCTTTTGTACGGCGTATGCAAGGAACATACGTATTGCTTCGATCCTCACCACCGGAGCTTATGTCTCGTCATAGTCAATCCCTTCTTGTTGACGGTATCCCTTGGCCACGAGACGCGCCTTGTTGCGTACTAAGATGCCGTCCTTGTCCTTCTTGTTCTTGAAGATCCATTTTGTGCCAATCACCGTCTTGTGAGATAGACGTGGGACAAGTCCCCATACTTTGAGAGCCTCGAATTGGTTGAGCTCCTCTTGCATGGCCATGACCCAGTCCGGATCTTCGAGTGCTTCGCGCACGATGGTAGGCTCGATCTTACTCAGAAATCTAGAGAAGAGGCAGAAATTGGCCGATGCGCCTCACGTTTGGACTGGAGTGGATGGATCACCGATAATATGGTGCAGGGGATGAGCTCTCGTCCATTTTGTGGTGTTTGGAAGCGGATGCTGAATTGAATGTGAGGAGTTCGGATCCAGGTAATCACCAGTTGGAAGGTCTTGAAGAACTTCAAGTGTAGCGGGTTGGTTTCCTGGAGGAGACGGGGGAGGATTCGTCGAGGGTTGAGCAACTTCTGGTTTCGAGGAATGCAGAGGCTGATCAATGATTGTAGTAGAGGACGAATCTTCAGGAGCGATCTCCGGATTTTGTACTGATTCCCTCGGGGGGATGACTGTATCAGATGATGTTGATGATGATGGTTGAGGTGTCTCCACGATGAGTGTTGGAGTGCTGGTCGAAGGTGGCGGACCGGAGAGATTCGCCAAATCCTCGATTTGAGCAGCGTCAATTCTTGGTTACGTTGAGACACGAGGGGTAGAAGTGTTTAGCATATCATCATAAAAATATTGAAACAGTAAATCTAAATCTAAAAGATCAGCATTTGACGTAGATGCATGATTTGGATTTACTGCCGTTTGTGCAGATCCCGAACGTGGAAGTTCGGAAGGTAGCACCGCAGTTAAACCGGGTTCTGAACTGATATGTTCAGAAGCCAAATCGGCGGCTTCGTCGAATGTCACGTTTACACTCTCAATAACGGTTTTAGTCCGTTTATTGTAAACACGATACGCCTTAGCCTGCATGGAGTATCCTATGAAAACTCCTTCGTCCGCCTTCGGGCTGAATTTGTCGAGATCATATTTGTCGTTGAGGATGTAGCACGTGCATCCGAACGCATGGAAGTACTTGATGTTCAGAACGCGGTTGTTCATGATCTCGTACGGTGTCTTGTTGAACCGCTGGTTGATAATGGAGCGGTTTTGCGTGTAACATGCAGTAGACACCGCTTCGGCCCAGAGAAATAAGGGCAGTTTGGACTGAGAATGTAACGTGCGAGCAGCTTCGATGAGGGTACGGCTGTGTCTTTCCACCACTCCGTTTTGTTAAGGAGTGCGTGCGGCCGAGAAGGTTTGCGAGATACCGACTGAAGTCAGGTATTCGTTCACCGTTTGATTTTTGAACTCCGTTCCGTTGTCGGTCCTGATAATCTGAACTTGTTGTTGAAGGTTCAGTTGGATGGTCTTCAGATGGTTGATAATCAGCTCCGGGGTTTCATCCTTCGAGCGTAGAAACTTGACCCATGTATAGCGTGAGAAATCATCCACCATTACCAGGACATAATTTTATTTGTTGATGCTCTGAACACGCATCGGTACACACAAATCCATATGGATAAGTTTGAGGGACCGGGACGTACTCGGAGCGGCCTTCGGCTTGTGCATCGCTCGCTTCATCTTTCCCATTTCACATGCCCTGCAGAGTCGGTCCTTCACGAATTGAAGGTCGGGCATGCCTTTCACGTGTCCGCCAAGCACCAGTTTATTGATACTCTTGAAGTTCAGGTGCGAGAGACGTCAATGCCAAATCCACGCTTGCTGGGAATTGGCCTTTGACATCAGGCAGACAGAAGTATCGGTCTTCAGGGCTGCGAGGTCGATGGTGTAGAGGTTGGTCTTTCGTGTTCCAACCAATAGCTCCGTTCCTTCGTCAGTGAGGATGCTACACCTTTTGGCTTTGAATCTGACCTCGAAGATCTTTGTCGCAGAATTAGCCGACACTGAACAGGTTGTGTCCCAATCCCGCAACGTATGAAACTTTCTTGATGGTGATCTTGTCTTGGACAATGTCGTCGTAGCCCAAAATTGCCGCCTTGTCATCGTTCCCAAATCTCACGTCTCCGCAATATTGTTCCTTGTAGTTCGTGAGAAGCTCCCTCCTTCCGGTCATGTGCTTGGAGCATCCATAATCTAAGTACCACACATGACCGTCCTGCAAAACGAGATTAGCGGATTTTAGGTACCCATTGTAAAATGGGTCCTGGAGGGTTTGGTTTTACACCTTTCAGAGGAACCTGTTTTGAAGCATGTTGCCTCTTGGGTGTAGGTTTAACCTCAGTAGCAGGAACCCGTTTTGAAATGGGTTTCCTTTCTTGCTTGGGTTTAACCTCTGATTGGGGACCCCGTGTAGATTTAGATTTCTTTTTGTTTTTACGGGGTCTTCGTTTGGGAGCAGAGTTATATATATGATATGATCCAAACCAATCATTGTTATTAATGTCATCAAAGTCATTCCAACCACAACTAGAACAACACAAACAATCGTGGGATAACTGAATCAATTGCTGAATTGAATAAAGTTTAATTGGAAATTTAATGTCTTGTTTAACAAAATCATTCCTATGATTCCACGCACAATCATTTTTGTTCATTCTAGGATAAAAAACAGTATTAAATGACTTCGACGCCTCTTTCTCGATAGATTCTTTAGCTAGCCACTTTTGTTTGTCATGTTTAGCCCGATCGGTTTTATCTGAAACAACATTGACAGCATGGTCAGTGGCTTTTGAGGAAACAGGATTTTTGGCAGTCGATCGATTGGTCTTTTGCCTCGGCTGTGATTGTTTTTGAGAATGTGACTCAGTTTTAGAAGCCTTAATCACAGCCGGGGTCTTTGATTTGGAACATTGGCCCTTTTGAAAATTGACCGGTCGATTAACTACTGTTAGCTTCAATCCTCCTAATCATAGAAGTATTTAGAAGTAGTGAAAAATAGGCTAAGTGAAGAAAAAAGCCTCTTACAGAGGCTCTGCCGGACTTACCGAGGGCTCAAGATCAAGAATCTACAGAAGCTAAAAAGGCGCGCTACAGAAGCTCTGTCATACGCTCAAAGAAGATCAATAACTCGGAATCCGGGGAAGACTGCTCCACAGAGGACCAGACCATAGAACCTCTGTAACTCATTACAGAGCCTCTGTGGTCCTCACTGAAAGACTTGAAGATATTTATAATATCTTGCTACTGTTACAAGACCCGTTCATCAACTTGCATGGTAGCATGCCCTGTCCAACGTCGACGTGTCAAACTCTGATTGGACTCAATAGGGCTTAGTACATAATAGACGTCTGCTGCATTAAATGCAATACAACACGTCTTACTGTTCATGCCGCTCTTGCAACTGTTCACGACATCCGTTCAACTATTCATCAGTACCGTCTGAATAGTAGCATATGCTTTATGGTCCCCTTTAGAGTAGTATATAAGGAAGACTCATGTTGAGTTCTTCCTTATCACTTATCAATTATCAATCATCAAACACACATAAATCGACCATCATAAGAACACAAAAAGCTTATTCACCTTAAGAGTCATATCTATTTTGAAGCTTTTCTTACTCATTGTTCTTACACCTGTTCTTAATATATATTCAGTAAACTTTGAAATATTATTTCCTGTTCATTGTTTATTTATATTTTGGTCTAAATCTATCAAACTTATCTGTTAGTTCTTCAAATACGCTTTCGCATCAAACATTAACTTGAACTAATAGATCTGATAATCTTGTTTAAAGCAAAACGGGAACCAACAATTGGTATCAGAGCAAAGCTTGATTTTCAATATCAAGTGATCCTCGTTTTACAACTTCTTTTGATAGATTATTTTCTCTCTTCATCACCAGATTTTTGGATATTAGTTGTACCCAGAAAAAAACTTTCAGATCTTCATACTCATAAATCCTCCATCAGATTATCCTTTTCTCAAAATGACAAATACCAATAACTTTTTTACTGCTGGCTCATTAACTAAACCTCCTACTCTTCTTAGAGATGAGTATCCTCAATGGAAAATAAGAATGGTTCATTTTTTTGAGGGTACTGAAAAAAATCTCAAACAATATCTTTATAATCTTCCTCCGGTTCCTATGATAATTATGCCACGTGTACCAGCTACTGACGAATCTCTTGAAATTCCTGAACATAAGAAACCTAAGCCGAAAGTAGACTGGTCAGATGAAGATAAGGCAGAAGATGAAGTTGCACAGAAAACGAAAAGAATATTAATCATGGCTATCCCCAACGAAATATTTCAATCTTTAGATGCATGAGAAACAGCGCACGATCTTTGGAAAGAATTAGAAAGACAACTGGAAGGGGGTGCTAAAACACAGAAGAACCGAAGGGCACAATACATAAACGAGTATCATGCTTTCAGAGCCTCTGCAACAGAATCGCTGCAAACAACATACGATCGGTTCAACTCTCTCATAAACAAATGCAGAAAGTCTGGTATTCACAGAACCACTGAAGAAAATAACGTCATGTTTCTAAAGAGCCTGAACGATGAGTGGCTTCAGTTGTCTATGTCTTTACAAACAAATCAAGATCTAGACTCCTGGACACTCTCTGATCTCTATGGAACACTAGCCGCACAAGAGCCTCAAATAGCTCAAGCTAAAACACTAACCATTGTACCATACGCATTGGTTAGTAAATCTACAGAGGCTACAGACAGACCAAGAAATGAGAGATCTACAGAGGAGAAAAAGAAGGAGAAAAAGAAGATGGTAATGATTGATAGCGAAGAAGACGAGCTGAAAGATGAAGAAATAACTCTTGCGTCATTAGCTAAATCAATGGCTCTATTGACAAGAGAATTTAGAAATAACCAAAGGAATTCTGGTAGAAGAGATGATGGTAGAAGAGATGATGATAGAAGAGATGAAGGAAGAAGAGAAGAATCAAGTGACCGACAGAGGTCAGACTACAGAAATGATGACCAACAGAGGTCGAGCGAAAGAAGCTACAGAGGAAATGACCGACAGTGATCAGATGACAAGGTAGGCCACACACAAGAATGCTACAAATGTGGTAAGCCTGGTCATTACGCAAACGAATGCAGAACAGAGAAAGGTGGAGACCAACAGAAGTCCGAAGATCGAACTGGAAACACCTCCCAAGGTTGTTTCAACTGCGGCAAGCCAGGTCATTTCGCTAAAGAATGCAGAAGTAGACAAAATCGCCCACAGAAGGACTCAGCTTTTTACAAAAAGAAGGCTGAGTATTATGCGCAAAAATCCCTAATGGCGAACAAAGGGTATTCTGAGGCAAGCAAGGAGGACTTCGAGTCAGACTCTACCTCTGACGATGAATTCCCCACAAATGCCCTGTTCTGTGGCATGGCAGAAGTTGACTCCGGCACTGACACTGAGGTATCCATTTCAAACTCTACCTCAAATATTAATACTGTAGATGATGATTTATTTGAACTTAACAATGAACTGAAAGAAGTAAATAAAAGCATTCAGAAAAGGCTGACCTTTAATGAGATAGATGTAAGGCTTCTCACTCAAGAAAAGGCCAAAATCTTTGAAGAAAAAGAAAAAATCGAAAAATATTGGAGCAAAAACGTAGATCCTTTAAAAAGACAAATTTCTGATCTAACCTATGCTTTAAAAATCAAAACAAAAGAACTTTCAGTTTCAAGAAGTGAAACAACAGACATAAGAGCTCTCAAAGAATACTTTCAAAAGGAAAGAGAGGTACTTTGGCAAGATCTTTTAAGAAGAGAAGTTTTACTTAAAAACAATAAAGATGCACAGAAGGTGTATGAAAAAGTAAACTCTCAAATAGCAAGACAAGGTATAGGGTACAGTGATATTACCTTAGGAGTTGAAAATAAACAACTAAAACCTTTGTCTTCTCTATTTGTTTTGGGAAAAACTAACAAACCAAACTTTCCAAACTTACTTTCTGTAAGTAAAAGGGTTAAAATCTCTGCAGAACCTCACTTGAGGAAACATACGAAGATGATAAATGTATGGTTTGAAAACACAGATTCATCATCTTCAACCTCTGTCAATAGAGGAATCAAACCCAAGAAATATCTGAAAACACAAGATCAGATTGGTATCTTTAAGTTTGGTAAACCAGAGACTCAAACACAGGTCGCTTTTGTCTGCATAATGAACGATGAAAAGAAATTATCAGCAGAAGCTCCTGAGTTTAAACCCATTTTTTCAGAAGAAAAACTTAAAAAATCTATTGAAGAAGAAATTTTGGAAGTTTTGAAATCAAATGTTTTAGAAAATCTCAGTACATCTTCTATAAATCAAATTCTCGCTGAAAAGATCTCATCAGATACCTCTGCCTTCTATGAAAGTCATTCTACAGAGGAAGAAAGCTCGTACGATACATGCTCAGAAAATCCAGCCTCTGTCGAAAGAGATGACTCAACCTCTGTATATGAGGACGATTCAACCTCTGACGACTCAGAGACTGATTCTAAGTCGGGGATAATTCACTATGACACAGAGGATGTTAAAATCTCCTCTGAAGTTCTTAACAGAACTATTTCTCCAAAAGAGAAAATCACAGAGATACCTATCTGCCCAGATTTTCTGAACATATATTTAAAAGTCAAAACCTCTGCTGAGCTTGATATGTTAAAGAAGACCTCTGTAGATCCTAAAAGTTCAAAATTTTCAAAACCTTTAAGGAAAATTAAAGAGAATCCCACTTGGCAACAAAAGGGAAAATGGCCTGAAGCTAACAAATACTTTTCCTCTGTGACAGTGAAGAAAGGTGTTCACCACATAAGAGAGTCATAGAAGGCAGGAACTAAACAAGACTATTGCAAACAACATTCTAGTATTCATAGATCTTCTTGTAATAGGAAATCTAATGTAAAGAAAGAGTGTAATGCCTCTGTGGCTCAGTTCAATGAATTCAATGAAAAGTTCAAACGAATCACGTCTCATATTCAATACTGTCATTGTTTTGATCTTATGTTCAAATTGAATAAACACTTCTCAAGTCCAGATTGCTTACTCTCCACTAAAATTCAAACTCCAAAGTCAAAACCTCGAGAGAAACAATCTGATCTTTCTACAAAGGATAAAATGTATTTCAAGAATGCTAAGGCAAACTTGAAAAATTCTAACAATATTGGACCCATATGGTTATGGGTACCTAAGTCTCTGTGATTGTCTTGCAGAAGCAACATGTGCCAATTTGGTATCTTGACTCCGGATGCTCAAGGCACATGACTGGCGACATAAGATTACTATCCACATACAAAGAAACACACGATGGTGGATCTGTAACTTTTGGAGACAACAAGAAGGGACACATCAAAGGATATGGAGTCATACAGAAATAAAATATCTCTGTATACAAAGTTGCATATGTGAATGGCCTCAAACACAACCTACTAAGTGTAAGTCAACTCTGTGATACAGGATTCGATGTGTTATTCAAAAGAACTTTCTGCTCTCTACAAAGTGAAAACACTGGAATGGAACTTTTGCGAGCTGAAAGAAGAGGTGATCTATATCTAATGAATTTTACTTCAAAATCCAAGGACAAAGTTTGCCTAGTAGCCTGCAAAAGTGAAGAAGCGTGGTTGTGGCACAACAGGTTCTGTCACTTAAACTTTCACACCCTGGATAAACTAGTAAAACTCGATCTAGTTAAAGGTTTGCCAAATGTTAAATTCAATAAGGATCACTTGTGTTCGGCCTGTAAAATGGGAAAACACAGAAGGGCTTCCCACAAAGGCAAAACAGACATATCTTGCACTAGGCCTCTGTACATGCTTCATGTCGACCTCTGCGGTCCCATTGCTATACAGAGCCTAGGTGGCAAGAAATACATACTTGTCCTAATTGATGAGTATTCACGTTTCACGTGGGTTGAATTTATTAGAAAGAAATCAGATGTTCCAATTATACTGATAAATCTAATGAAAAGAACTCAAGTTCTTTATGATTGCAGAATACAGAAGTTAAGAAGTGACAATGGCACAGAATTTAAAAACTGTGTCATTGAAGCCTATCTTTCTACAGAAGGAATATCACAGAACTTCTCTGCCGCTCGAACTCCACAACAGAACGGTGTAGTCGAAAGAAAGAATCGAACACTTGTGGAGGCCGCAAGAACTATGCTATCTGCATGCGGATTATCAATGAACTTTTGGGCAGAAGCAATTTCTACTGCGTGTTATACACAGAATCGTTCAACCATTGTGAAAAGACAACTCAAGACGCCTTACGAATTACTTCACAAAAGGCGGCCAAACATCATGTTTTTCCATGTATTCGGATGCAAATGCTTTGTTTTGAACGACAGAGATTCGAGAGGAAAATTTGAAGTAAAAGCTGATGAAGGCAAATTCATTGGATATTCTGCCACTTCCAAAGCCTACAGAACCTTCCTTACAAAGTCTCGCAAGATTGTAGAAAGCATTAATGTTTCTTTTGATGATTCATTCCAAATGACTTCTGAACAAATCAGTTCAGAACTCGGAATTAAAGGGAAATCCTCTGAAATCTCAAAAACAAAAGAAGATTTGGATCTTCTATTTTTAGAGATGTTCAACACTGACATTGATCCTTCTGTTGGAACCATCCGAATTTCTGAAGAACCATCATCTGTCGGACAAAATCCTACAGGTATGACTCTAACAGGTCCAAATAATGCTTCATCTTCTTCTATAAATTCTACAGATGCAATTGCCGAAGAAGAACATGCAGAAGATGAAACATCAAGAAAAACGACCACAAAAGTTGCTGAAAAACAAACTCCACAATCCACAGAAGAACCAATTACAGAGGAAATCGAGGACCAAGACTATACGTCCTCAGAGGAACAAACCCCACCACCACTCATACCAATATTTCTACAAACGGTAGAATCAACTACCAAGGCACGAAGAATGACAAAGGCTACACAAGAAGAAACACAAGAAGCCGCTGACGAAAGGTTCGAGGACATTGATGATCATCTTCCACGCACAACTCAGTGGACAAAAAGCCATCCTCCAAGCCAAATAATCAGAGAACCTTCTGACTCAGTAAAAACCAGGTCTGCCACTGCTAATTTTTGTTTTTTTTACTAACTTTATCAGTGTGATAGAACCAAAGAAGATTTCTGAAGCCCTAGATGACCCAAATTGGGTAGACGCCATGCAAGAAGAACTTCTGCAGTTTGAGCGTAACAAAGTATGGACTTTAGTACCTCTGCCACGAGGGAAACAGGCCATTGGGACTAAATGGGTCTACAGAAACAAGAAGGATGAAGATGGAGTGGTTATCAGAAACAAAGCAAGATTAGTAGCAAAGGGATATAGACAAGAAGAAGGCATAGACTACGATGAGACTTTTGCCCCTGTCGCACGACTCGAAGCAATAAGAATATTCTTAGCTTTCGCAGCCCACAGAGGTTTTAAAGTCTATCAGATGGACGTAAAATAAGCTTTTCTAAACGGTGAAATCCAAGAAGAGGTTTACGTAAATCAGCCACCAGGGTTTGAAAGCTCAAAGTTTCCAAGGCATGTATACTACCTTGAAAAAGCTCTATACGGACTGAAACATGCTCCAAGAGCATGGTACGAACGACTTTCTACCTTCCTTCTAGTCAATGGCTACAACAGAGGTACAACAGATACTACCTTATTCTATAAACATAAAAAGGGTGAGATAATGCTTGTACAAATCTATGTGGTGTTGGGATTTTATGTTCAAAACATGGGTTTCAAAAACTCATAAGAGGTAAAAATTATTACGCAACGGAAGCAAAAAAAAGGTTTTTGAACAAAACATAAAACCATTTTATTCCCACAAAGGATCTTGTTACATGCAAGAAAAGATAAATAAGAACAAACATACCAAGAGAGTTCAAGATTACAACCTTTGAAGACTTTGAATCCTCTCGGGAGGTTGGATGTTGGTGAAGATGGTAGAACCCAAAATAGAGCTCCTCTAGAGTAGTCCACCGACAAGCTCCAACACCAAAGTATGCTAGTACTTCTTCTTGAAATGAGATGCAAGAATCACTTCTTTGTAAATACTACACTAGTATTTAAAAGAGAAGAAAAAATAAGTAAAATACACACACTATGTGTGTGTGTATTTCGGCCGAAACCAAGAAAAGAGGGAGAGAGTGAGAGCAAAAATCACATTGGTGTTTTTCAAGTGTATCATCAAAATGACTAGCTCACACCCCTTTGTAACCAAAGACTTCTTTCTCATTGGACCCAAAAATGGTCCAATAGAATTTGAAGCTTCCATGCAAAAGTTACACTTTGGTCCCTTGTAGTTTAAATTTGTTAAAATCACTATTTTAACTATTTAAACTTATTACATATAATCCCTAGTTTTAACTTCTTATTAAATATGAACTCATCTCATTTTAATAAATAAGAAACTTTCATTTGCATCTAATATTATGAATTATATTCAATAATATAATTAATAATATTTATCAAGAAATAATAATATTTATCAAGAATCAAGTTCTTATAAATATTAAATCGGTGTCTACTTGTTGTTCGGTGTGACCCTATAGGATCATATATTACCGGTAATATTATTTTTTAATCATTCTTGAGCATATAGATCCAACAATCTCCCACTTGCTCAAGATTGCATTATAGAATAATATAGACAGTGGTGGACGTCTAACAACATCTCACTGCCCCCAGCAACGTATGACTGTAAGTGCCATTCAACAACATCCAATTCCCACGAGCTCATAGCTTCAATTGATGTATTAGGTGTGGTATCAGTTATCCCTTTGTTCGGACATCATGTTGAACGTGAGACATGGATCGCTATCATTCTCACCTGTTGTTCAACTTTTGGTAAGGCGCCTTAGATGTCATACTCTTAAAGCATTAAGAGGAACAAATCCCCTCTTGAATACATACGCCTCTCATGCAGCTCATGCCATGCCTAATGATGGTCTTTATAACTGCCTTGTTAAAGATCAGCGTTTAACCATATCAAAGCATAGTACTCCCTACACTTAAGTCCCTAATATGCATCTCAGGTCGAAGGATACAAAGATACTACCTTTATTCAAGAATCACTTATGACGACGATCCATGAAGTGATCTTAAAGCGGGTCAGGTCCAGTACTCGTTCCCTAACAAGTACCTATGAACATGGTTGCAACATTTTGCCACTTTTACTCTTAAAAGTCAACCAATCCAATTCATATTAGTCTTTCTTCATAGTTGCTCCCACAACTATGATCGACTATGGACATTTAGAATAACTAATTTATTCAAGGATTAAAACATGCTAATATAGAACACAACGAGTATGAAAAGATCATATCCTATATATCCAACTAAATACTATACTTGTTGCTTAACCTGTTCCAATATCCAAATACTAAATTCAAATCAAATCCCATCACTAGAATAACGAAGTCCTAAAGCTCAAACATGACCCTTCAAGTTTAGCTTATATAAGGAGCTTCATGAATGGGTTCATCCAGAAACTTGATTTGAGTAAACTTTGTGAACACTAACATCTCCATTTTTAACTTTATTCCAAATATAGTTAAATGTTTGGAGTAGATGCTTGGTACTCTGATGTGAGATAGGGTCCTTTAGCTTGCGTAATGGCACCCACATTCTCACAAAGGATTTCTAGGTGATCCTGAATGGGAGGCATCTACCTAGCTTTTCAATGAACTCTTTCGTCCAAGCATCTTTCTTTTGCGGCTTCTAAAGCGGCAGTGTGTTCTTATTTGTAGTGTATTATGCAATTTGACCTTCGCCTTGAACCTTTTCAAACGAACTAGTTCTTCATTCACAATGAAGACATTTCCCCTTTTGTGATTGAGAACCTTCTCAATCTTTATGGAAGCTATCATTAGTGCAACATTTTGCTATGATCTTCTTCCATCCCTCAGTTAAAGAACACTTCCTTGGTTCTTTCTAAGTACCTTAAATCGTTCTTTATAGTCATCCAATGACCTTCCCTCGTTTTTCGTTGGTATTGTTTTCTAATGCTCTAAAGCATTTTGACACGCTCGATCTAGTGCATGTCATGGCATATATGATAGATCCAATTGCCGAAGCATATGGAATACTAATCATTTTATCTAGCTCATCTTTTGTGCTAGAATATTGAGACATGCTCAAAATGATGCCATATCATATTTGCAAGAAACTACCTTTAGAGCCTTGCATCTTGAACCTTTCAAGATCATGTCAACATATGCACTTTGACTTAAACCTATAAGTCGTCTTGATCTAATCTCTAAAGAACTTTATTCCAAGAACAAAATTAGCCCTTTCTAAGTCTTTTATTGAGGAAATACTGTCCGAGCCAAAACATGATGTTTTGCTATGTCGGAAAGTTAATTTCCAACTACTAGTATGTCTTGCACATACAGGATTAGGAATTTTACTGCGCTTCCACTAGTTTTAGCAAATACATGAGTCATCTTTTATTTTGATGAAAATTAAACTTTTAATTTTCCTGTCAAAATGAAGATTCCAGTTTTGAGATACTTGTACTGATCCATGAATGGATTGTATCTCAGTGTTCATGACTCTAAGCCACTCACCAGATTCAGAATCTGACATAGCACTTTAGCAGTTGATGGGTTTACTAGAACCCAGTCATACATCATTCTTTATAAGAAATCGATATCTCTCGAATTTCTGAATGATTCTACTAGATTTGCGAACACTTGGTGTTATTACTAAGTTTCTGATCAATCAAATCGCTCAGTTTCAACGACCTTTGTTTGATAACTAGTGCCAACCAATAAGTGCATTAGGTTATGAAGTTCTTGATTCCCTTCAAGTTCCTTAACACTCCCACATGCCTTGCCAAAAGAAAATCTTGCTTTCTAAGAACTTGGCTTTGGAACAATAAACAATTTTATTGTTTGTGGGTTTGTAGAATCGGTATATAAAACAATTTATAGTATATTCTACAACATATGCATTTGGTAGATATTGGGTCGAGTTTACTTGACGCTTATTGTCTCACATGAGCTTCATAAACCCACGCCTTCAACTAAGATTAAGGATGAAAAAACTTTTCATACGAAATCTTATAAGGTGTTTTGTCTACCTTTTTGGTTGGTGTCAAAAAGTACGGATTACTTTAACTAGGGCATAATTCCGAATTTGATATAGGAATAGTACTTCTACTCATCATAGAGCGACCCATTTTAATAAGGTTTGGTTCATCCTTTCGGATGTACACAATTTCTATGATGATCCAAGAGTTCTTGGTTTAGTTACTATCTTCCTATATCAGAAAAGACTTTAATGGTCCTGCTGAGTTGTTTTCATAATCTTGAAACAACTTGAATTACATCAAATGCTTCATCTTTATGTTCCATAAACTTCAACAATTGAAATCGTCAGTGAAGGTATTATCTATCACCATATCTAGACTTGGTTTTGAGAGACCATATACATCTATATGTATTAATTCTAAAAAAAACTTTTTCTTCTTCTCTATAAATTAGAGAAAAGAGCTATATTCAACTTTATCAAGATCGCATATATCAAATGAAAATATTTATATTTAGCTTCAAAATACTACAGTTTTGAAAAAAAAAATATATGCGTTTAATTTTCTTGATTAAGTTGACTATTTCATGTGTAGACTTGATTCAAATCACATTTGAGTCTTATGGCGTTTATATAGAATTATGTTTTAGAAGACTTTTTAGATTCACTTTATTATTCAATTAAGAGAACTATTTCTTGAAATAGAATAATTCATTTTGAATATGAATATAATCGTTTCCAAAACGGTTAAGTGAATTTCATTCAATCAATAAACATGTGACTGGATAAATAATAATTTAGTCAAACTAAATTTAAACCTTGTTCGAAACAAACTTATTTAACAATACAAGCCATATGGTTTTATAATAAAATCTCCTATAAGCTTGGTACGCAATCTTGCTTCCTTGCTTATATGGATCACCATATTGCTTGTCTTTCAGTCATTTACTTTTCTTGATTATCTGTAACATATTACAAGAATGAGTTCTACACTTAGTATCAGATACACAAGTGTAAGATAGAAAGGTAAAAGTTCTTAAATATTGATACCTGAAGGACTTTCCTTCGTTAGAAAACATTTATTTCTCAGAAGGACAATCTCCTCTTCTATGACCAATGTTGCCTCATCTATCACTACATTCAGATTCTCGACAAAAACATCAAATGCGTTGGTCAGAGATTTGAGGATCACATGTACGACTCTCCCATTGGAATAAGGATAGCCTAGTCTATCCAAATAGTCAAGGTGTGTCCTCATTAGTTTAATATGAGAGCTTACATATTGGTCTTTGTCCAATTGTATCGAAGCGTTCACGGACCATATACATTTGGTAATATTTTGGTAATCGGTTTACCATGTCAAATGCCCTCAGTGGAAACGTTTCCATTCTTTCTACTAAGGATGGAACCATGGTTTCAAGCATAAGACGTGATACATTGATTGAGTCATCATTATGTTTCAATCAAGTATCGTTAGCTTCTATGGAGGTAAGAGGAGGTTCTTCAGGACGAGGTACGATTAGTGCGTATGATTTGTTTTCACGTCTGAGAACGTGTCTCAATTTGTGAAACCAAATCGGGAAGTTCTGAGTGTTTAACTTTTCTTCGTTAAGAAAAGCTCTTAGGGGTGATCTATTGTAGTGTTTGCATTTTGGGCCATCTACAAAACTTAACAAAGTTAACATAGTATTTTCAATATTAATTTTTTAGCAAATTAATTACCCTTTAGTTTTCTAAAAAACATTAATTTGCATAAAATCTAGGATCCAACGTTGCAAAACAAATGAAACGGTTAGGTGACCTTTATCCCGTCCATTTAATCCAACAAGGTAGATAACGTTTATCGATTACATCGAATGTAATTCCTAGCGTTATGGGATCCTTAACATCTTGTTTGTTAATTGGCATGTTTGATCCCATCTATGCCTTGGGTCTCTAGTGCTTAGGTGACCTTTATCACAAAAGATTCCCAATCAAGTCATCCTACTTGAAACAACGTGTGAAACTTACATCCATGCGGTTAGGTGACCTTTATCCCACAAAGACATAAGAATCACCTCATCCATCACAAGACAATCCAAGTGGTTATGTGACCTTTATCCCACAAGGGTGTCATAGTGATGTATTGAGTGTTTTTCAAAAGGACGGCATATTGACTTGCGTTTTGAAAAAGGGATTTATAATGTTTTATAATTCTAGTTTTAAAAACATTTTAGTATTGCATGCATTTAACAATATATGGTACAAACTTATTTCTCATTAAATGGTTCCTATTAGTTTAAATAAAATCTTAATTTTATCAACTAAGTATGTGTCATCAATTTTTAATATCAAATATTAATTTTTGAGTTTGAGCACTATGAGTTTGTATGAGTTTTGAAATTTCCATTTAAAATCTCAATTTTAATTTTTAAAACTCATGGTACCATATTATTGCATGCATCCAATATCACCTGACACTTGGAGTTTTTTTAAAATCGTCATTTTAATTTACTTTGACATTTCAAAATTTTATGGGTTTTTAGAGTAAAACTCATTTTATTTATAAAACCCATTTTAACCATTTTACTTTTAAAATGTTATTTTGAAAGCCAAAATCCAAACGATGATTTATTTTATGTTCAAAATATTATCTAGTATGCTAGAACCAATTTCAATCATACATGATAATATCAACAGAAAATATAAACATATAAAATATGTAGAATATGTATAAACCAAGTTACTTGTGTGTTGGTCAATGGTGTCTTTTATAAACAAGTGTCTAGCAAGTATATTAATAAAATATACTTGCACATGCCATCACATTGCCTCCCAAAATGACCAATGAGATAACATGCAATCTTTCATTTTAACCCTTCTAGTTTTGAGATAGTTAAAATTCATTTTTAAATAAACAATTTTACATAAAATGTATTTGAACCAATTTGCATGTTATCAATTTTAAAATCTCCATTTTAAAAATTGGTTGATATAAAATCTCTATTTTAAACTTGGTTCATTTAAAATCTAATTTTAAAACTTGTCGCTTCAACTTTAAACGATTTTAAATAAGCGCGTTTGAACCAATTTTATGTTCTTTACTAGCATACAATATCCTATATTTTAACGCATCAAAAGAACATAATCAACCATAAGCATGCAAAAGAATGTGCATAAAACAAAGCCATTTCTAATGACATTTCTTGTAAGCCAAAACAAGAAATGTCAAGTCCATTCCTAAGGGACAAAAATAAATAAATAAAAAACCAAGCTCCCACTTGCTTTAGCATCTCCATGCATCAAGAACATCAAGCTCCATCTTCAAGCTCCATGTTGGCCTTCTTCTTGTTACATTTTATAAAATAAAAACTAGTTCTAATAACTAATCTAATATTTACAAAATGAACAAAAGAACCGTGAAATAATAAAACCTATTTACTATTACAAACCAACATGAATAATAATAAAAATTATAAACAAATTTTAAAAAAAACAACAACCAACATATTGGTCCATGGCTTGTTTATGCACATTTTTCATAAACAACAAAAATAATAATAAAACAACACTTTGTTTTTCTAAGGCAACATTTATGTAACAAAAATGCATGTTAAAATTTTGTTACATAAAATATAAAATTTTCACAAACAAGTTGCCAAAGAAGCCATGCATGAACTTTTCATACAAAAATGAAATTTTATCCATGGCTTCCAAAAACCAAGTTTTACCAAAAAAAACTTATTTACTAATCATGCATTATAACATAGGCTCTGATAACACTTGATGGGATTTTATGTTCAAAACATGGGTTTCAAAAACTCATAAGAGGTAAAAATTATTACGCAACGGAAGCAAAAAAAAGGTTTTTGAACAAAACATAAAACCATTTTATTCCCACAAAGGATCTTGTTACATGCAAGAAAAGATAAATAAGAACAAACATACCAAGAGAGTTCAAGATTACAACCTTTGAAGACTTTGAATCCTCTCGGGAGGTTGGATGTTGGTGAAGATGGTAGAACCCAAAATAGAGCTCCTCTAGAGTAGTCCACCGACAAGCTCCAACACCAAAGTATGCTAGTACTTCTTCTTGAAATGATATGCAAGAATCACTTCTTTGTAAATACTACACTAGTATTTAAAAGAGAAGAAAAAAGAAGAAAAATACACACACTATGTGTGTGTGTATTTCGGCCGAAACCAAGAAAAGAGGGAGAGAGTGAGAGCAAAAATCACATTGGTGTTTTTCAAGTGTATCATCAAAATGACTAGCTCACACCCCTTTGTAACCAAAGACTTCTTTCTCATTGGACCCAAAAATGGTCCAATAGAATTTGAAGCTTCCATGCAAAAGTTACACTTTGGTCCCTTGTAGTTTAAATTTATTAAAATCACTATTTTAACTATTTAAACTTATTACATATAATCCCTACTTTTAACTTCTTATTAAATATGAACTCATCTCATTTTAATAAATAAGAAACTTTCATTTGCATCTAATATTATGAATTATATTAAATAATATAATTAATAATATTTATCAAGAAATAATAATATTTATCAAGAATCAAGTTCTTATAAATATTAAATCGGTGTCTACTTGTTGTTCGGTGTGACCCTATAGGATCATATATTACCGGTAATATTATTTTTTAATCATTCTTGAGCATATAGATCCAACATGTGGATGACATATTTTTTGGGTCTACTAATTTAGAAGAGTGTAAAAGTTTTGAAAAACTCATGCAGAGTGAGTTTGAAATGAGTATGATGGGAGAATTAACATTCTTCCTCGGACTTCAAGTCAAACAAACTTCAGAGGGAATTTTTATAAATCAAGCCAAATATGTCTCTGACATTCTTTTCAAGTATAGCCTCTCTGATACCTCTGCAATGAAAACTCCAATGGCCACTGGAAATAAGTTATCCTTAGATCCAGATGGCATCTCTGTAGAATGCACTCTCTACAGAGGCATGATTGGATCTCTGTTATACTTAACAGCAAGCAGACCTGACATCATGCATGCCACATGTCTTTGTGCACGTTATCAAGCTAATCCTAAGAAATCACATCATGATGCGGTGAAGAGAATCTTTAGATACCTAAAGGGGACCAAAAATCTCGGTCTCTGGTATCCACAGAACTCTTGTTTTAGTCTTAAAGCTTATACAGATTCAGACTATGGAGGATGCATGCTCGACAGAAAGAGTACCTCTGGGAGTTGCCAATTCCTAGGTGGTAAACTAGTCAGTTGGACCTCCAAAAAGCAGAATTGTGTCTCAACATCCACTGCAGAAGCTGAATACGTTGCTGCTGCTAGCTGTTGTTCTCAGGTTCTATGGATGAAAACTCAACTAAAAGACTACGGCCACATCCTATTCAAAATACCCATCTTCTGTGATTCCAAAAGTGCCATTGCTATCTCTGCCAATCCTGTGCAACACTCGAAAACCAAGCATATCGATATAAGGTACCATTTCTTGAAACATCATGTTGAATACGGTACAATTGAAATGCATTTCGTGCCAACATAATATCAACTCGCTGACTTATTCACCAAAGCACTAGACGAGAAAAGATTCAATTTCTTGGTGGGTAAGTTAGGAATGATAAACATGGTGTGACAATCCTCTGTAAGTATAGCTTTATCTTCTGTAAATATGTACAAATTTCCTTTATTTTTGCTTTAAGTTAATTTATTTCTGTTTGTAAGTTCTCAATCTTAAATAGTTCTTAAAATCACAGAGCTTCTGTAAGTCAACTCAGAACCTCTGACGACCCCTACAGAACCTCTGGAAAACATGACCTATGTTCTATGCAAAACTTATCATTCTTTGATCCAAGCATAGGTCAAGGGGGAGCAAAAGGAAATTACTTGATCTACAGAGGTGATTAGATCAAGGGGGAGCAGAAGGGAACCCTGAAATGATCTAAAGAGATAAAACTTTCAAGGGAAAGCCAAAGAAAAATGTCGATGACTCCATATCGACAGAAGTCAGACATCACTGCCGAGAAAAGAAGAACCAAAAGGTATGTCTCTCGCACAAAAGGTTTTTGGAAAACAGTTTTCTAGGTCAAGAATTGTCAAATATGTCCTAAATATACTGTGAATAACATTTCAAAAATCAAAAGCTCAAAAAGTTTCACAAAATTCGAATTAGGAGAAATTTAAGGTCATAGAGCTTCTGCTGAGCTCAACAGAGGTTCTGCAAGAAATATGCTCTGTGATCGCAAATTAACCCTCTGTCGATCTTTTGGAATGTTATCTCGAAAACCGAAAACACAAACCATGACCTTCTCGAACAAACCGTTTTATTTAACAGTTTTCTCGGACACAAACTTTCAAATATGTCCGAAAAACATCTCTTAAACCAAATCAAAAATTGGATGATAAAAATTTTAATAAAATTTTTGTTATGAGATTTTTTCGCTCATAGAGCTTCTGCTGGCCCTCACAGAACTTCTGCAAGTTCTAACAGAGCCACAAAACCTCTGCGAAGCAAATTTCTTGACAAAAGTCCGATTTTATCCTCTCCAATGCCTTTACAAATGTTTTGGTTAAAGAAAAACCCCACAGAAGTCATGATAACAATGAGATATATGAAAGGAATAAACAACAAAGATTTTCAAAGATCACAGAGCTTCTGTAAGGTACAGAAGTTCTGTAGTAATAACAATTACTTTTACTGAGAATGAATTACATATAACTAAGAATAACCCCACGCGCCTAGCATTAATGGGCCGCGCACGACGTCCTGTCATCTTCTGACATGGCCTACGTGTCCCATTTTCATTGGGCTTACATGAAACGTTTTCTTTGGAAAGTTGAACCCGCCGTTCTAACTCGAGTACGGATTCCAAATTTTAATCCATTGCCATATATTTTACTCTTTCGAATTCTACCGTTTTACCCTCCTATAAAAACCAAGCTTACCCTCTCATAAACTTTTTACAAACTCTCATTCTTCTCCGGCGAAACCCTGCAAAAACCTGCAAGTTTCTTATTCTCAGTATCAAATGGCTTCATCTTCTCAAGCTATCTCCCCTGCACACTCTCCGGCGACCTCAACAGAACATTCACCGGCTCATTCTGAACATTCAGAAAACCCCAACCCTGCCCAGAACATTGAACTAGAAGATTCCGGCGACTCAGCAGACTTTGCTCCTACAACACATCTGCAAAACTTCATAGCTAAGGATCACTTCGAAAAGGTACTACCAATCAAATCCAACAACTGCTATTTGGTCCCCTCACCCACTGCTTTCGGCGAAGCCCACGCCATTCTTCTGAACATAATGGAAAATCACATCCTCTTCCCTCTACTCTCAAGAACCCCAAAGAAAATACCAGTCAGATATCTGAACCAGTTTTGGCAGAGCTGCCGATTTGATAAAGACGACTCTATTATCAAAGGGTACATTTCAAGACCTGACAAATCTGAACATCTTGAAATCAAGTTCAACAGAACAATGTTCTCACTTGAGTTCAACCTACCCACGAGGGGTCTTCTTGGTTTGAAGAAATATGCAGAGCAACCAACAGACGACGAGCTCTGTCGCTTCGTAGAAATGCTTGGGTACAACACACAACTACGGAAGAGAAATGACTTCCGCAGAGGCAGATTACCACCTCTGTGGAACACCTTGTTCTCTATTCTTAACAGATGCCTGGCAGGGAAGATAGGCAGCATTGACCAGACCTCGCATCAGATTTTAACCATCATGTATGGGGTGTACTATGATCTTCCACTCGATTACGCGACGATAATGATGCAAGAGATCATCAACACCATCGACAGAAAGAACAACACCAAACGGGTCAAAGAGAACGATCCCAACTTTCTACCACCTCTGCAATTCCAAAGAATATTGGGAGTATTGTTTGAACCTCTGTTGCTGATACAGAAATGGCCAATGGAAGGGCCAATTCCCAAACAGTTCCCAATGAGCAAAAATGTCCCCACTGATCATATAGATGGTTACTCACACTGCAGACCTCTGTCAAAGAAGCTTCTGAAGTATGCCTCGAATAAAACCCTTAAGAAAGAGTATATACGCGAACATAGAACTCCTAAACCGAGTCCTATGACACCCCCGCGTTTAGGTGTCCCCCTAGGAACAATAGTTGCAGAACCTCGTTCCACTCAAGAAGAAAGAGATCAGAAATTGGAAAAACACATGGCTATACAACTAAGCTTCATAGCCAAACGTGCAGAACTCATGGGAAAGAAGTCCTCTTCAAAAACCTCTACATCTACTCCAACAGCAAAGAAAAGAAAAACTGCATATGGCACCTCTACAAGCGCTGCAAAAGATCAACCATCACCTCCTCATGCCACAGAAATTGGCTCCTCTGTTCCTCCATCTTCCCCAAAACAGAGGAAGAAAAGAAAATCGAAAATCAAAGAGGAAGGGGCACCAAAACCCAAGAGGAGGAAAACCAAAAAGAAGCATGGTAAATCACTTGAAAAGTTGGTTACCATTGCAGAAGAAGAAGAAATCGCAGAAGAAAGAACTGCAGAAGAAGACGCAGAAGAAGGAATGGCAACAGAGGAATATCAATCACCCTATCAATCTCCAGATAGATTTGCTCACCAAGGAGATCTGAACGACTTCCTACAGAACCCTGACATTGCCAACGCCTTAAATACAGCAGGGTGGACGGCACAACCTCTCAACCACCACTCCCCAGAAGAACAATATTTCTCCATTTCTGGCATTGACACACATCTGCAAGAAGATGACACAACACCCAAAGATCAACCAGCTAACACACCTATTATCCTACAGAACCCCTTCATTCAACAAGGATTGGACGTCCACAGAAAGAGTCCAAGCACAGATACAGAAGAAGAAATAGAAAAAATAGACATGTCAGAAGAAGCTATCAAAGAACGGAATCAAAAGAACGCAACAGAGTGGAATAGAGAAAAGGTTAAGGAAATCATAGACAAAATGGGAGAAAAAGAAAAGGGAAAAGAAAAAGATGCCGAAGTTGAAGAAGGCACAAATCCCTCACCCACTCCCAGTGCAACCCACATATCTAACTACGCAGGTCTAGCTGCAGAAGGAGTTATTGAAAAAGAGCAGCACCGCTCGATCCAAACCCAACCCAACCAGCCAGAAGTCACTCTTTCGACTTCTGCGCCCACAGAAACCGGGGAATCCATTCCTAGGGAGTCTCCTCAGAGAGACTCACCTACAGTTCATGATCCATCGCCCCAGATCACAACAGAACACCCTACAGAGGAATTCGTTTCCTCTGCCACACACACACAACTAGGGCCAACACTTCTTTCAGAGAGAAGTAGTGAGCACAGAGACGAAGTGACTCTAGACAACAGAATGACATTCCAATACCCACCTCTGGAGTGGATTTGGACACTGTTCTTCACATAACTTCTGTAGAGATCGAAACTCAGGTTTCTTCTCAAGGATCAGAAGGAAATCCTTCCACCCCCATCGTACAAACAAGGGTGAACGAAGGTGTCCCAGGAACAGGGACTCACTCTGGAGACGAATGTGTTCCTCCAGAGGTTACACAAGGAACACAAGTATCAAGGGATGAGTTCCAAACCCTTGTCACCTCTGTGAACCAAACAATGAAAGAGTTGTAAAGCTCTTTCAAATCTTTTGCAGAGACAACATCGACGGCTATCCTGAAACTAAACAACAAAATGGACAATCTGTCCACAGAGGTGAAATCTGCTATCTCAGCGATGAAGTCTTCTGCCGAAACTACTGCCAAAGCTACAGCCACCTCTGCCGCTCAAGAAATCGGAACAAATTCAACTTCTGCGTTCAAGGACTCTGTCAAAAACTTCCTTGAACAAATGAATACGCAATCCCACAGAACAGAGGGCATTACTCCTGCAGATCTACAGAATGCCCTAAAACAAGTACAAGCAGAGGCAATGCGCAACACGACAATGATGCAGCCAAAAGACTACATGACCAGAGCACAGCTAACAGAGATAGGACAGAACGTCATAAACCAGGTCACATAATTCATTGTCTCCTTCACAACAGCAAATGCCAATTTGTCAAGGATTTCAGAAAAAGTGTTGGCAGAATTCATTTTAAAACAGAGGCAGAGCTTGCGACTCTACTTGGCCTCTGTGATGACGTCTGTGCAAAGTTGATAGCAGCAGGAGCAGAATTACCGAAGAAAAACAAAGCTTCTTGCAGAGCAGAGGGTAGTTCTGATAAGAGTCAGGATGATTCTGATGATGACCATCCTGGTCCATCAGATAATCCTGAGGGGGAGAATACAGGGGAGAAAGCTACGAGCAGAGGAATACAAACTCCACCAATCGCAGCAGAACCAATCAGTCAAGCCCCTCCAGAACAAACCCAAGATCAACAACAAACTCAACAGACCACAGAGACAACACCCATCTCTGTGGAATCAAGTCCTGAAGAAACAAATATTCTAGAAGCTGATCAGCAACCCACAGAGGCAACAACCACCCCTGTGGTAATCATTTTGGAAGAAAGTTCTTCAACAGAAAAACCCCCAACCATACCAAGAAGAAAGTCAATTGCCACCAAACCAAAAAGAGCAACGACCTCTGCTTCTGGTATTCTGAAAAAGATGCAAAATACAATGACTGATCGAATGTCACAGAGAGAAGAAGAAAGGCACAGGTTCACACTAGCTTTCAAAATGGCAAGAAGATTCGACATACCTCAATCCACAGAAACCGAGCTTACAGAAGAAGTCACCAAAGAACCTCCTACAGAGGTTACAGAGCAAAGAAAGCCAACAGAACCAACGCCACAAAAGTCCTCTAAAAAACAAGTGTCAAAACCTACAGAGGCAACCCCCATCAAGCCAACAGAAGCACCAACCTCCAAACCTACAGAAGAAACAGGTTCTGCACCTCCAAAAGCCAAAGATAAGGGCAAAGCAATACTGACAGAAGAGCCCAAGAAAAAGAAGTCATTGCCCAAGCCTACAGAAAAATTAATGAAAAGCTCGTTTGATACCTTTCAAACTCCAAAGCCTGAAGAAGTTGACTGGGCATATGGATTGAAGCCTCTGTCAGACATTCTTCTAACTGGTAGAGCTGCAGAAGTTGTTCAAAAGATGGAGAGTCTCAGAAGACAAGTACTACAACCTGGTCCAACACATGAAGAAATGGAAGAAGTGGTATACAAATACATCTATAAACAATCCTTTCAGACCAATCATCCTACAGATCATGTGACAGATCCAAGGATCAGAGAAGAATTTGAGAACATCTTCACAAGGACAAAGCCAAGAACCAAAGCAGATGTCTTCTCAATCCACAAGATCAAAAAGGCAATCTTCTGCAAATTCTCCTTTACAAGAACCTATCCAAGGGTCAGGTACAATCTTTACAAAGTCAGAAGAGAAGACAATTCAGCAACCACCTTCGCTGATGCTGACCTAAGAAATATCAATCCTTATGATCTACCTGATCTTCTGCAATGGACAAAGGACAACTACAACACAGAGGCAAACACCAGAGCCTATCAAGTGTTGAGAAAAGCGATGAGGGAAAAGCTTCTGCTCTACAACATGATAGATTTCCAGCTGGGAAAGGATATTGGTCTCAAACATCTGGATTTACGACCACCAGAGGATCGCTGCCCACCGGACGCCGTACCTAACTCAATCATCACAGAACCACGGTTTGGGTTAGTATTTCAAAACCCACAAGGCGAAGTTAAACTGTTTGTGTGCATGGACTGTCAGAAGTACGCAACTAGTACTCTGAACAAGTTCAGAACAAGCCTTGTAAAATACAGAGGTACAGAGAAAATGGATAGAGATGCTGCAGATACTTTCATCAGAGAGATTGATGCCACAATCCGCCTAAGAGAACTCTGCATCAGTTTCTACAAAGAGATCAGAAGAGTCGGAAGAGACAACAGAATCTACGACGACTTCAAAGATGCTAAAATATGATTCTTAGACCTCCAATCCCTGCAAACCAAGTCAAAGTTTATCTTTCATTGTACTCAAATGTAAAATGCCTCTGGCATATTTCTAAATGAAAGAACCTTCGAGGTATTGTTTAACCTCTGTCTTATCTAACTTAGCCTAACTAAACTCGAAGTTAAATTTTTTATTTTTCACTACTTAGGGGGAGATTGTTAGCTTCAATCCTCCTAATCATAGAAGTATTTAGAAGTAGTGAAAAATAGGCTAAGTGAAGAAAGCCTCTTACAGAGGCTCTGCCGGACTTACCGAGGGCTCAAGATCAAGAATCTACAGAAGCTAAAAAGGCGCGCTACAGAAGCTCTGTCATACGCTCAATGAAGATCAATAACTCGGAATCCGGGGAAGACTGCTCCACAGAGGACCAGACCACAGAACCTCTGTAACTCATTACAGAGCATCTATGGTCCTCTCTGAAAGACTTGAAGATATTTATAATATCATGCTACTGTTACAGGACCCGTTCATCAACTTGCATGGTAGCATGCCCTGTCCAACGTCGACGTGTCAAACTCTGATTGAACTCAATAGGGCTTAGTACATAATAGACGTCTGCTGCATTAAATGCAATACAACACGTCTTACTGTTCATGCCGCTCTTGCAACTGTTCACGACATCCGTTTAACTATTCATCAGTACCGTCTGAATAGTAGCATATGCTTTATGGTCCCTTTTAGAGTAGTATATAAGGAAGACTCATGTTGAGTTCTTCCTTATCACTTATCAATTATCAATCATCAAACACACATAAATCGACCATCATAAGAACACAAAAAGCTTATTCACCTTAAGAGTCATATCTATTTTGAAGCTTTTCTTACTCATTGTTCTTACACTTGTTCTTAATATATATTCAGTAAACTTTGAAATATTATTTCCTGTTCATTGTTTATTTATATTTTGGTCTAAATATATCAAACTTATCTGTTAGTTCTTCAAATACGCTTCCGCATCAAACATTAACTTGAACTAATAGATCTGATAATCTTGTTTAAAGCAAAACGGGAACCAACAACTACTGGTGAAAGAAAGTCAGTATGACTTGGAAGAGGTTTGTCGAAGGGGAACGACTCAAACTCTTCATCAGAATTGCCCTCGGAATTCATGAATTCTGAAAAATCGATATTCGGGATATTGGGACTTGGATTGGTCGAGGAAGGCGAGGAACACTTTGTGTCAGTGTGCTTTGGGGAATTCGGTGCGGAAGCTAGGAAAAAATCAGAGTTTAAATTCCTTAACACACTCTTATGTTGAGACTCTTTACCATCTTGGGAAGAGATTTTTCCAATGAAAGCTTTACACGAAGACGTATCAGATGAACTAGAGGAAAGTTCGGGCGAAATCTGCTTTTCATTTTGGAGTAGGTCAATCTGCTCTTTGAGCTGGCCATTTCTCGTATGCTCCTGCATCGCTTCTATTGCCAAGGCAGACAGTTTTGATGTGAGCTTGTTGATTTCACACCAAAGGATTTCATGTCCTTCATCCGACACATCTTCGGTTTTCTCGGATTTGAGTTTCTCAAGTTCTTTGATAAGCGCTGACTTTTCTTTATGAAAACAAGACCTTTCCTTCTCGAGTGACTCTTCTAACTCAACTATTTTTGCTTCCAAGACGAGAGGGGGAACATAGAGTTTGAACTCATCCGTCTCAGTCTTGGGTTCGGTTGCTCGGACCTCATCCTTTTTGGAGGAATCCTTGGGCGTCACAACCTTATAGCAGTTAAAATCGTCATTCGAGAGGTATTTCTTTTGATTTTTCTCATAATAATAATTCAAAGGCTCATAACAAAAAGGAAGTTGCATTTTTGTCGTTTGTTTGCGCTTATATTCCTCAGTTTCCTCTTTCTTTTCAGGTTCAAGAGGACCAGTCCATTTTATCCCATATTCTGGATACTTTTTATCTATTCCAAGACAACCAAAATCATACGGTGTAGGTCTTTTGAATATACCCTTTTTCAAGTAGTGTGGGTTATCGTATCCGATTCCCCATTCCTTGTTAAAGTAAGTGAACTCCTTGGGTTTATTCATGTGAATGGTCTGATCAGTTTGACCTCTTTTGTGGAGTTTGGTTTCAAGATCAACTATTTTAGTAACAAACTCCTTGTGTTGAATTTGAAGAGCAGAGCATTGATAAAAAATTCCTGCTTTCTCATTCTCACACTGATCAAGCTGTGACTGTAGTTCAGATATCTTGGCCCTTAAGTCCTTAGGTGCTATTGAAAGATTTTTGCATTTTTCTTTTAGATTAGCATTTTCGGACTTGTGTTTATCAGTTATTCGCTTTTGAACATCTAGCTTTTCAGATAGTGATTTAATCTCAAGCAGTTGTTCTTTAGCGATGGCCTTATAGGAATCTATTCGTTCAACAAGAGGTTGTGTTTGGTTATAGAGATCTTGATAGATAGGTTCACATATGTAACAACCCGGATTCCCAAACATACAACAAGTAACATACATTGCATAACATCGTTATATAACAATACACATCATATAACAATTACGGTCCCTTTAGTCTTTACAATCCAAAATAGGGTATTTCATTACAAACTTTTCCCTAACTAAATACATGATATCAAGTTATGAAATTAGAACAGCAAAACACGTCTTAGTCTTCATAACATCCTTCTTCCAAAAGCTAAACACATAGTACTCTTCTCATTTGCTCTTACCCAATCCACGACCTGGAATACATATTTTTAAACCAAAATGAGGGTTAGACCTAATGGTCTAAATGAAAAAATCCCTGTCATTTTTAAAACCATTTGCACAAATACCATATATATCACAATAGATAAATACCAATCATAACTCACGCATCGTGTACTTTTCCTATCTCATTCCCATGGCCATATTAGTTGGTTGCAAGCCAACTAATAAATTAACTCCGTTGTACGACAATTACAGCCAACACCGCTGTACGAATATTACAGCCAACACCACCGGTCCTAAGCCCAACCAACACACTCTCGTATAGTGTAATACTCATGTAAATATAATATACATCTCCACATATTATATTTCAAACATAAGCACATAATCACATATTCAATACACACATATATGTATTCCAGTTTGAAAACATTTTGAAGTAAAACTCACCTGTTAGTCTATCAAAACGCTTCCAATCCTTTCTCAAAATACAGTTCAGCCTTCACCCAAAATCCACAGAATCTGAAACAAATAGGTACAAGTATATCTTTACCAAATAGAACACATACGACTTACTAGAGCTAAGAACTCTAGATAGCTCAATTCCTCCAAATGTTACCCCAAGCCCGAACTTACGTCTAGTCCACAGAATAGTCAGTCCTCATTCATTCCCTATCTAAGAGTTAACAAAATACAGGTTACTGGATACTCAAAAGCACCTGAAATCTCAAAAGTGGTCAAACAACATTAGTTTCCGGATAACACCAAACAATCCGGACATCATGACTTTCCGGACAGCATGACTTTTCCGGACAACCTAAACAATCCGGACACCATCCAGTATCTCAATTTAACCGGAAACTTAAAGAAAAGGGTACTTACCGGGTAGATGAATCGTCCGAACACCATCAAGGCAAAACTACTGGACACTATCAACAAACTACCGGACACATTCATATTTTTGTCCGGAAACTAGTGTCGGTTTACCCAATTTTCACCCAGAAATCGACTGAATTAACCTCAGGCATGAAATCAGTGATTCTACTCTGATAGAAACCTTCTAAATACAATTACAATCATAAAATACAAAGGAACATACCTTAATATTACTTCCAACAATCCAACTTGAAGCCTTAACCACAAACTCTTTCTTTTCTTCTTCTTCTTTCCAAGAACACACACACACTTGAACTGATTAATCTGGTTTTATGAAAATATCTGGATAGTCTAAGGGATATTATCAACTACATTTACAATCTTAGTCCTTGAATTATTCACTAATGACCAAAACACCTTAAACTTATAAACTCTCCTAAACTTACCCTAAACATCAATTATAAAGTTAAATAAATTTAACGGAACGAGACTTTAACTAACGAACTTACCCGGGGTATTACATCATCTCCCCCTTAAAAGAATTTTGTCCCGGAATTCGGTTAGGCAAAAATGTACGGGTACTTAGTTCTCATTTCGGATTCTGATTCCCAAGTAGCATCCTGACCCCTATGGTGTCTCCACTGTACTTTTACTTGCTTGATTACTTTGTTCTGCAAAACTTTAACTTTGTGGTCAACTATGGCTTCAGGTTCCTCCACATAATTCAGCTTTTTATCAACTTGTATATCCGGTAGAGATACGGCTTGATCCGGTGTAACCAAACACTTTCGAAAATTCGATACATGAAAGGCGTTGTGTATACGGCTTAATTCTGGCGGAAGATCTAACCGGTAAGATACTTCTCCTATTCTTTCTATAATTGCAAACGGTCCAATGTACCTCGGACTAAGTTTACCCTACTTCCCAAACCGAATGACTCCTTTCCAAGGTGAGACTTTTAACATTACAAAATCTCCAACGTGAAACTCTAACGGTTTCCGGCGTCGGTCTGCGTAGCTTTTCTGCCTGTCTTGAGCCACTTTCAAACGTTCCCGAATCTGAGTAATCTTATCCGCGGTTAACTGAACTATATCTGGCCCCGCTAACCATTTTTCTCCCACTTCATTTCAACATAGAGGCGTTCGGCATTTTCTACCATACAGAACTTCAAACGGTGCCGCTTGTATGCTGGAATGATAACTGTTGTTGTAGGCGAATTCGATCAACGGCAAGTGCTTATCCCACGATCCCGCAAAATCAACAATTCAGGCCCGTAGCATATCTTCTAATGTCTGAATTGTCCGTTCACCCTGACCATCGGTTTGAGGATGATACGCTGTGCTTAACTTTATCTGTGTACCCATTTCTTTTTGAAAACTCCTCCAGAACCTTGAAGTAAAACTACTATCACGATCAGAAATAATCGAAATTGGAACTCCATGTCAAGTTACTATTTCGTCGATGTACAACTTGGCTAGTCGTTCCAACAAATCCGTTTCTTTTATCGGTAAGAAGTGAGCAGACTTCGTCAATCTATCAACGATCACCCAAATGGCATTAGATCCCTTCGGAGTCCTTGGTAGCTTTGTGATGAAATCTGTAGTAATTTGATCCCATTTCCACATAGGTATTTCTAACCGTTGTAACTGACCAAACGGCTTTTGATGTTCAATCTTTACCTTCTTACAAGTAGTACAACCTTCCACATGCTGAGCAATACTCCTTTTTATTCCCGGCCACCAATAAAATTGTTTTAAATCTTTATACATCTTATTCGTACCTGGATGAATAGAGAAACGAGATTGATGAGCTTCTTGCAATACCCGATCACGTAAACCACCCAAACGAGGCACCCAGATTCTGTTTCCCAAACACAACAACCCACGACCATCTTTTACAAGCAATGCTGATACACCCACTAACCGTTCTGGTTTCAAATGTTCTTCTTGAAAAGCTTCTATTTGACACTTCTGCAATTCGTCAAAGATGTTAGGTAGGAGTTCAGCTCGTAGTGAAATAGCTTTGATTGTTCCACCCCTTTCTTGACGACTTAGTGCATCAGCTACCACATTTGCCTTTCCCGGATGATACAGAATTTCACAGTCGTAATCATTCACCAATTCTAGCCATCTTCTTTGCCTCATATTTAGTTCCTTCTGATCGAAAATATGTTGGAGACTCTTATGATCAGTATAAATTTGACATTTAGAGTCGTAAAGATAATGTCTCCAAATCTTCTACGCGAAAACAACTACTGCAAGTTCCATGTCGTGTGTAGGATACTGTCTTTCGTGATCTTTTAACTGATGAGAAGCATAAGCAATAACCTTTCCACGTTGCATTAGTACACAACCCAATTCCAGTTTGGAAGCATCACTGTAAACTACGAAATCATCAGAACCTTCAGGTAATGCTAGTATTGGCGCGCTACAGAGTTTCTCTTTCAATATTCAGAATGCTTCATCATGTTCTGCTTTCCATTCGAACTTTAGATTCTTCCGGGTCAGCTTAGTGAGAGGCGTAGCGATACGAGAAACATCTTTTATAAACTTTCGATAGTAACCGGCTAAACCCAGAAAACTTCGTACTTCGGTTGGCGTTCTCGGCGGTTCCCACTTTTCAATCGCTTCCACTTTCATCGGATCAACTTGAATGCCTTTCTCAGAAACTACATGCCCCAGAAACTGAACTTCTCGAAGCCAGAATTCACATTTAGAAAATTTAGCATACAACTGTTCCTTCTTCAATAATTCCAGAATTAAACAAAGATGTTGTGTGTGCTCTTCTTTGGATCCGGAATAGATAAGTATATCATCGATAAGTACAATAACAAATCTATCGAGATACGGATTACATACCCGATTCATTAAATCCATAAAAGGAGCTGGAGCGTTAGTCAGTCCAAACGGCATCGCTACGAATTCATAGTGACCGTACCTTGTGTGAAATGCAGTTTTCAGAACGTCTTCTTCTTTAACATTCAGCTGATGATAACCAGATCTTAGATCAATCTTGGAGAAATAACAAGCTCCAACCAATTGATCGAAGAGGTCATCAATTCTGGGAAGCGGATACTTGTTCTTGATCGTGCGCTTATTCAGTTCCCGGTAGTCGATACACATTCTCATCGAACCATCCTTCTTTTTCACAAACAAAACTGGTGCACCCCACGGCGAAGAGTTGGGTCTGATGAAGCCTTTATCGGATAGGTCTTGCAGTTGTGTCATCATTTCTTTCATCTTTGGAGGTGCCAAACGATACAGTGCATGGGCTACAGGAGCGGCTCCAGGAATCAGATCTATACGAAACTCTGCTTGTCTAACGGGAGGAAGACTATTCAAGTCTTCGGGAAAAACTTCTGGAAATTCACGGACAATAGGAATATCTTCCAACTTATTCTTTTCTGGCTTAATATCTATCGCATAAGCTAAGTAACTCGGGCAACCCTTGATGACACACTTACGAGCTTTTATCATAGATATAAGGCAAGACTATTGATTTCTACGATCACCATAAATCACTACCGTTCCCCTCTCAGGTAAGACAACATTAATTATTTTCTTATCACAAACTATGTTAGCTTGATTTTCGGCTAACCAATCCATTCCCACTACCACATCGAACTCAATCAAGGCTATAGGAAATAGTTGAATTGGTACTCTGCACCCCTCTATATTTATCACACAACTATCAAAAACTTCTTTAACTGATACTTGGTTATCATTTGCAGTATCTACCATTAAAGCATGATCTAACACTTTAGGCTTTAAATGAATATAAGCAGCAAATGAAGGAGACACAAATGATCGGTTTGCACCGGAGTCAAATAGCACTTTAGCACGTGTAGAGTTTATTAAAAATGTACCTGTAACCACATCCGGAGTTTCCTCTGCTTCCTTTGCTGTCATCTGAAATGAACGACCTCTTGTTCTTGGCGGCTCTAGTCTTGGTACTACTAGTCTGACAACCGCTGGATTCCCTGACGTACCCCCTTGCTGTACTCTTCCCCTCGGACAATCAGACTGGATGTGATCCAGAGAATTACATAAGAAACAAAACCGCGTTACCCGACAGTCTTTAGCAACATGTCCGGTTTTCCCACACCTATAACAAACCCGAGTATCAACTTGACAGTTTCTGTTGTGTTGTTTACTCCTTGTAAAGTGTTTTGTATAAATAGGTTTTGTTGTGTATTAGTTGGAAGGACTCTAGACATACTTAACTCACATTCTAATATTCTAGAGAGAAAAACACTTGTACATAACTCCTAATTTTGTAATGTGTTCTTGAGAGAAATGGATGACGAATTCATATCTTCTCTATCTTGATTAGATTTTGGGATTTACAATTGGTATCAGAGCACGTTATTGATTAGATCTTGGGTTAACAATTGGTATCAGAGCGTAGGCTTGCTTTGAGCACTCTAATTTCTTCAAAGTAACAGCGCCGGAGGCACGACCCGGCCAATTAAGGCCAGGAGCGCAATTATTCATGATCAATCAAAATTAATTAAAACGCTTAAAATTCATATTGAAGATGAGAAAATAATTTTGATTAACATGAATAATCTGTCTAAAAAGAAAATAGAAGAATAGAAGAATTAGAAAACATTATAAAAATGAACGATGAATCTTTGAGACTTATGACCGAACAAAAAGATATTTTTTCAGATAAAATTTCTGAACTTGAAGAAAAACTTTATGTTCGAGGTCAAACAGAGCAAACAGTTTCTCTTAATAAACCAAGGAGTTATACATCCATAAAAGAAAAATGGGGTTTAGGTTTTGAAAATCCACATTATCTAGATGATGCTAAGGAAAAAGTTCCTACGCTTTATGAGTTTGATTTCTTACATCTAGGAAGATATGCCCCTCAATTTAAGATTAATTGGACAAATGAAGAAGAAGTTTCAGAATTAGAAAAGGAGAAAGGGGCTCAAACGACCAAAATGCAACTTCCTTTTGTGTACACTAGAGAAAACGCGAAATACACTTCTAAATCCAATGGATCTAACAAAGAATTCTTATCCGATGGTTACTTTGATGGTTATGCTAATAATGCTAAATCTGAGGATAAACCTGAAGTATTGCAAGATACTAAAAGGTATATCCCTCCTTTAGTATTAGAGACCAAAATTGTGAGTCTTGAGAAGAAAATTGCGGATTTGGAATCTAAGTTAGAAAATTTGGAAAATGAAGATGTTAAAAACGATGACGAATTCATATCTTCTCTATCTTGATTAGATTTTGGGATTTACAATTGGTATCAGAGCACGTTGTTGATTAGATCTTGGGTTAACAATTGGTATCAGAGCAGGATCAGATTCAGAGAGTGTTTTTCAGTGATCATTCACAAAGTTTTGGGCAGATCTTCAAGAAAATTTGATTGATTTTCTTGATTTTTCAAGAAAATCTCGTTTTCTTGAGATTTTTTCAAAATTTCTTTGTTTGTGATCAAATTGCTTCAAGTTTGTGTTCAGTAGATTCGTCATCTGATTTGGAACGAGATTAAAGAAGGTTTCGAAGGCCAATTTCATCGTTTTGAGGTTCGATTTCATGAATTTCAAGGTCTTTGTGGTGTTCGTGAAAATGCCACTGTTCGATCGATCTTATTCCTGATTCAGAGATTTTCAGACGTTTTCAGTGGTTTGTGTGTGAAGGAAAAACATTCAGATTACTGTTTCGAGCATTTCTGTGAAGTTTTGTGAAGAGGTTTTCAGATTTCAGACGTTTTTAGAAATTTTTGTGAAGTTTTCGCAAGATTTGAAGTTTTCGCAAGACTCATCGAAGTTTTCGTAATACTCATAGTACTTTTCGCAAGTTCAACATTGTTTGAAGACTTTCAGAATCCAAGTGAAGTTTTCGTATCTCAAAGACACGAGAACAGTAACCTTTTCGCAAGCGTCCTTAACGAGAACATGAACTTTTCGCAACCCACATTCACGCAAACCTCTCTTAAGGATTTTCTAAGGAAACTTTTCGCAACAGTGACTTTTCGCAACCGTTGTTTGCGAAAACCTTGACTTCTCGTTTATTCAGCTTACGAAAACTGATAGTTTTCGCAACAGAGGCTTGCGAAAACTGACACTTAGTCGATTTTCTAGAGTTTCATATCAAAAAAAAAAGAATCTGATTTTGAAAAAGTTTTTCATACAGTGTATTTCATACATTTTAAGAGTTTTTCAAGAAAAAGTTTTATATATTTGTTTTCTAATTGTCAAGCGAACATGAACCGACTTCAAGTGCTGATCAAAGAATCTGATTTTGAACGATGGAGTATTTCGTTCATAGACTTTATTGCGAGTAGCGAAAATGGAGAGAATATGATAAAATCTTTCTCCGAAGGTCCAATGATCAGATATAAAATGGAGAATGATTTTACAGAAGAAGAGATTAAAAGAAAGAAAGCCGACAAGGAAGCTTCATCCAACTTGATCTTCGCACTTTACAAACTTCCAGAACACATCTTCAAACGCGTTGAATGTTTCAAAAACAATCCAATGCTTATGTGGAACGAGTTAACAAAGCAAATGCTTGGATCTGAAGTTGCTTTTAAGAGAAAGGAAGAAGAAAAGAAAGCTGAAAAAGAGGATACGGAACAGAAATTATCAAATGTTGAAAATGAAGAACTCAAGGAAAAGGTTATAGAGCTTACAAAGAGACTTTCTGACACAGAAAAGTTGCTAAAAGAGGAAAGAGCGAATCGTACAAATGACAAAAAGTGCTATGCCAAGCAAATTTTATCTCTTTCACAGAAAGTTTCTGAACTTGAACAAGCTTCAAAGACGGAGAAGAAAGAAAATGAAGAAAATAAAGCTCTTGAACTCAGATGCATAAAACTTTCTAAACAAAATGCAGATTTTGAGAAGGTTTTATTTCTTGAAAAAGAGAAATTGGAAAAGGAAAGGGTTGAGTATGAAAAAGATAGGAAAAGCTTTGAAGCGAAGAATGCGAAACTGTCAAAGAAAATTTCTGATCTTCAAAAGGATTTAGAAAAGGAAAGACAAGAGCTAGATAAGGAAAGTCATGAGCTAGAAAAGATGAAGAAAGCTGACTTTCAAGCTAAGTGCGATAAAGACGAATTTTCTAAAGAGAGGAAGATATTTCAGCAAGAAATATGAAAGCTGACAAAGAATTTGGCCGTGTTATCGACTGATATTATGAAAGAGAAGAGGGTTAATTGTGACATTCAGAAGAAGCTTGATTTGATGACCAAGGAACGGAATGACTTATCAAACAAAGTGAAGTCACTCAACAAATCCAAAAGCTATTCAGAAAGTCCGATTCGACCGTCTAATCTTTTCTATGATCATTCAGTGGATAATTCTTCCAAGTATCAATTTGCTGATCTTCCTTCATACAAGAAAGTCAACATGCAATGGAGAGTAAAAGGTACGACTCCTGAAAAAGATGTACCAAAATCGTCTGTTCCGAAAAAGAATACTAACCTGAAAGGTAAATCTTTTGCTAAACCTGATTCATTATATTCTGCAAATCATTTAATCAGGTTAGCACAAAAGAATTTTTGTTGTTCTTATTGTGATACTAACGATTTTGTTAAAAATGATAGTATTCAATATTGGTATGGTACTTATCATTTTCCTTCCTATAGAGCTCCGCTTAACGTGTCAGGACCCAAGACTCGTTGGGTACCAAAATCTACTTAATCTGTTTTGCAGATTTAGAGACAAGCGTTGAACTCTCGGAAGATGAAGTACTTGTGCTTTCAAAGAGGACATTGAACATCACATGTTTTCAGGGAGTTTTCTATCCTTTTATATATACATGGGATATTTGGTAAATCTTTTGGTATTTTGTAGGGGGAGAGATATAAAAGACAATGGTTTCTTAACAAATCAGTTCAAAACCCGCACTTCAACGGTAATGGCTTTTGAACAAATCAGTTCAAAACTCGCATTTCAACGGTAATGGTTTTTGAACACATCAGTTCAAAACCCGCACTTCAACGGTAAAGGCTTCTAAACAAATCAATTTAGAACCCGTACTTCAAAGGCAATGACTTCTAAACATATCAGTTTAGAACTCGTACTTATCAGGTGATATCCTTTCACTGTCATATCTTTCTATTTTTAGGACATGTGCTTAAAGGTAACATTGTGTTATATTTTATGTCTACTAACGTTGAAAGTTTGAACCTTCACAAATTTAATTCAATGAAGTGAAAAATTCTTCAATTTTTCATTCAATGAATAAAATGTGTTAAGGATGATTTTACGAGCATTTTTGTATCGTCAGAGTTATATTTGTTTCTACTTTCGCTTCTGAAATAAGTCGAAAGGTCAGCGAAACATGTTTGAGATTTTGATATAAGTGCAAAATTGTGTAAATCTAGACTTATTTAGAATACAATGCTCACAAAGCCTGTTCGTTTTAAACATGAATTGAAACGAAAATATGGGAGAAGCACTACGTTTTTGAACCAAGTGATTGAGATGCTATAAAATATATATATATATATATATAATAAAATCATTCAGTTTGATAGTCTGTGTCTGTGGCCTATCTGGTTTGGGAGATTAAGTCCCAAGGGGTACTCGTTACCTAGCCCCTAAGATCAACTGATCTGGGATTGGCTGACCCAAATCCTGCTATAGAACCAGGTAGAAAGCCATGTTCTACTGGTACAGATGGGATTAAAGTATATCGATGTAGCCTTTCTGGTTCGGGAGAGTAAGTTCCAAGGGGTGCTTGTCACCTAGCCCCTAAGGCCAACTGGTCTGGGATCGGCTGACCCAAATCCTGCTATAGGACCAGTTAGAAAGTTACGTTTACGGTGTATCTTAGTCTTAATAAACTGTTTGATTATAAAAGATGCCAATGAGCACATAATAAAAGTTGCCAATGTGCACAATATGAAAAGATGCCTAAGAGCACACATCTCTTGAAACTTGGGGAAAATACAAAGCCGCGATAAACTTGTAAATTTGTGAAAATTCTGTTTTTGGACAAATAGTGTGAGTAAGAGCAAAGTATTCTTATAGGTTTTAGAAGTGCATTTGCTTGTTGCTAATCATATTTCGCATGCTAGTCCACCAAATAGATTTTATAAAGGGGTTGAAATTGAACTTTTGTAACTCGATATGCGATGATGTCTTGTTTTTGAATCCAAACGCATACATTTGATTTCACTTGATGGAAATATTTGTTACCTTTCATTAAGTTGTATTTCTTTTGTTTGGTGTTCAAATGATTAATTGTTAGTAGTTATAAAATGTTGTTCAATGAATTCTATTTTCTTTATATAAGTTTGTTAAAATGTGCGCTTATATGATTTTTATGCAAATTTTCAGGGGGAGAAAATCAACTTGCTCTACAATTCTTATTTTTAGGGGAGCAAGATCTTTCGCTTATGGGGAGATTGTTCGTGTTTTTCAAGGGGAAGAAATGTTTTTGAAGAGGGAGATTGTCCGTGACTGAAATTGATAAGATTTTCGATGCTCGTGATGCTCACTTTCATCGAAAAAGGGGGAGGATGTCTACATCAATTTCATGTCAAAGAAAGTTTAAAATCAAAGATTCGTTTTAATGTCAATGGGGAGATTTGTAGAAAGAAGACGTCGTTTCAAGAAATGATAGGGGGAGTTTTATTCTTCAAGAGTTTTTAAGAAATCGATTGATCATTTCAGTGATCTCTTTCTTTTGAACTCGCGCGTTTATGAAGATCGTCACTGAAGAATGAAATTCTCAAGTCAATGGAAATGGGGAGAATTCTTCAAGAGTTTGAGGAAAATCGATTGATCATTCTGTGATCTCTTTTTCTTGAACTTGTGCTTATTTGTATTAAAAAGCTTTGTGTGAAGATTCATATTCTCCTGTTCGAAGAAAGACGTTCGTTATTTGACGTTTGAAAATTGGATGACGTTTTGACTTTGACAAGCTTTGATGAAGACCGAAGATTCAAGAAAGCTAAAGCTTGCTGATCGCATTTGTTTAAACCTTCAATCCATGGGGTAGATTGTTAGTGCAATATGTCTTCAAGGTTTAAATATAGAGAGGTCAAAGTCAAAGTCAATGTATTGAGTTGTATTGTGTTGTTTACACCTTGTAAAGTGTTTAGTATAAATAGGTTTTGTTGTGTTTTAGTAGGTAGGACTCTAGACATACTTAACTCACATTCTTATATTCTAGAGAGAGAAACACTTGTACAGAACTCCTAATCTTGTAATGTGTTCTTGAGAGAAATGGATGACGAATTCATATCTTCTCTATCTTGATTAGATTTTGGGATTTACAGTTTCCTTGGTGGATACGATTGCATTTCTGACAATGTCTTTCCGCTGGTCGGAAAGGTGGATGGTTATCGTATCTCTGAAACCTGGATTTCTTTGGATCGTACGGTGGTCCTTCCCACTTTCGTTTTCCCATACCTTTATCACTAATGTTCCTCCCTTTATCCTGTTATACGGTCTCCGCGACATCTACTGCAGTTGAGAAGGTTTCTTGTCCTTTAGCAATCAAAAAACTTCTGACTTCTGCATTCAACCTAAAGATAAACCTTTCAATCTTCATTGCCTCCGTGGCAACGTAGTATTCCGTGAAACGAGAGTTTTCCAGAAAACGAGCGGTGTAGTCCCGAACTGACAAATTCCCTTGTTGCAAGTTAATAAACTCCCCTTCCAATTGTTTAACTGCGGCTTGAGGAGAAAACTGTTTCCTGAAAGCTATAACAAATTCTTCCCAAGAGAAGGTAGAATATATGTCAGACCCTCCCGAAGAAATATGAGCTTCCCACCAGTATAAAGCATCGCCTTTTAACATTGCGGGTCCATAAAGTACTCTATCATCTTCAGCGCATTTACTAGTCTTGAAGATAGCTTCTATTTCCTTCATCCACTTCATAGCTTTCACTGGATCCCGATCTCCTGAGTACGTAGGAGGCTTGCAACTGAGAAACATTTTATAATCACACTTTTTCATTACTGGTACGACAGTAGGTGTGATAGGCATCTCATCTTCCTGGTTAGGATCTGGTCTTTCCATTTCAGTATTACGAGTCTGGTTAAACATGTCTTGAATATTTGCTTGTAACCTTCCCATTTCAGCTGTTAGATCGTCCCTTGTTACAAATTCAGTACCTCGCGGCTGAACTCTGCCGCCTGTTCTGCCTCTACCTCTTTCTCCCCCTCTTCCTCTTACCCCAACTGTTGGATTTGTTCTATCATGATCTCCTCTTCCCCCTCGATTCGTTTGTCTAGTACCACTTGCCATTCTGTTGATTCAAACAAGGTTAATATACACATAAGCACATACCCCATATAACAAGGTATTCCAGTTCAAACATGTACCTGTAAGATCACAATTACACTGGCCAGGTGTAATATGAAATTACCTTACATGATGTTCCTTCTACCTTTTATACTTAATCATCCCAAGGTTCTAAAATAATAGGGACATCCTACTTCACATGCAGTTTAAGTCTAGGTACAAATACGAATACCTAAATCCCTTAAACTAGGGCTCTGATACCATCTGTAACAACCCGAATTCCCAAACATACAACAAGTAACATACATTGCATAACATCGTTATATAACAATACACATCATATAACAATTACGGTCCCTTTAGTCTTTACAATCCAAAATAGGGTATTTCATTACAAACTTTTCGCTAACTAAATACATGATATCTAGTTATGAAATTAGAACAGCAAAACACGTCTTAGTCTTCATAACATCCTTCTTCCAAAAACTAAACATATAGTACTCTTCTCATTTGCTCTTACCCGATCCACGACCTGGAATACATATTTTTAAACCAAAATGAGGGTTAGACCTAATGGTCTAAGTGAGAAAATCCCTGTCATTTTTAAAACTATTTGCACAAATACCATATATATCACAAAAGATAAATACCAATCATAACTCACGCATCGTGTACGTTTCCTATCTCATTCCCATGGCCATATTAGTTGGTTGCAAGCCAACTAATAAATTAACTCCGTTGTACGACAATTACAGCTGTAATACCCCGGGTAAGTTCGTTAGTTAAATCCTAGTTCCGTTAAAATTAGTTAACTTTAAAGTTGGATGTTTAGGGTAAGTTTGGGTTAATTTATAAGTTAAGGGTGTTTGGGTCATTATTCAGAAGTTCAAGGTCTATATGGTAAGTATGGATAGATATTATCCCTTAAGCTATATCCAGATATTTTAATTTACAACAACTGTCCAGAAACATTAGAGTGTGTGAGTGTGTGTTTGTGAGGCAAAAGAAGAGAAAAGAAGAAAGCTAGGGTTAAGGCTTCAATTGGATTGCTTAGAAACGATTTAAGGTATGTTCCCTGTGTATTTTGTGTTGGTAATTACTAGTTAATGGTTCCTATCGGAGTAGAAACATCACAAACACATCTGGGGTTGATTCTGTCGATTTCTGGGCAAAAATGGGGTAAACCGACAGAGGTGTCCGGATAAGTTGAATGTGTCCGGGTAGCTTCTTTGGTGGTGTCCGGGTAAGTTGTTGATAGTGTCCAGACGATTTGATTGATGCTTTCCGGATGATTTAGAGTCCGGATGGCATCCGGATTCCTTGTGTTGTCCGGATAAATAGTGTTGTCCGGATTAGCTTGCTGTCCGGATTACTGAGGTTGTCCGGAAAAGTCATGTTGTCCGGGTTGTTTGGGTTGTCCGGATACTTTAGCTGTTTTGGTCACTTTTGAGGATTTGAGTTATCTAGAGTCCTTGGTCTTCTAGTATGTTTTATTTGATCAGTTAGTAAGGGGATATTTGTATTTAATCTATTTGCAGACTCTGTGGATTGGGATTGATAGACTGAATCTTTGGAAAAGGCTTGGAAGAGTTGTAATAAGCATTCAGGTGAGTTTTACTTTAAAAGTATTTTCAACTGGAATACATACGTATGGTTTGGGAATGTGATAATTAGTGATTAATGTGCTTATATGTATGGTGTACGTGATTGATAATATATTGAGATATATGTTGTGTTGATATTGCACGAAACGAGTATAGGTGAGCCGAATTATTGTTCGGCGGGGCTGTATGGAAATACAGCGGGGCTGCATGAAATGGCAGTGGAGCTGTAGGTAATTGCAGCGGGGATGTATGTAATTACAGTGGAGTCAACTGCATTGTACAGTGACGATGATTAGTTGGCTTGCTACCGACTAATGTGGCCAGGGGAAAGAAGATGAGATGAGGAGAGATACACGGTGCACGAGTCCTAATGTGGTATTTATATACGTGTGGTATATGCGTGCTTATACGAAAGGTTTTATGTAAACTATTTTGATACAAAGGATTTAAATAAAAGGTTTTATAATGATTTTGGAAAAGACCGGGATTAACTCACTAGACCCGTTTGGTCTAACCCTCATTTTGTTTTCAAAAATATGTTTTCCAGGTTAAGGATCGGCAGGAGAGGATGAAGTGTAGGAAGCTTTTGATGGATGTAGATTAGGAAACTTTTATATATTTTGTAATGTCAAGACTTTTTAGACCGTACTTGGTTTGTGATGTATCTTTTATTGTGAATGTAATGAAGTTATGCAATGTATGTTATTTGTTGTATGTTTGGGAAACCGGGTTGTTACAACAGCCAACACCGCTGTACGAATATTACAGCCATCACCACCGGTCCTAAGCCCGACCAACACACGCTCGTATAGTGTAATACTCATGTAAATATAATATACATCTCCACATATTATATTTCAAACATATGCACATAATCACATATTCAATACACACATATATGTATAACAGTTTGAAAACATTTTGAAGTAAAACTCACCTGTTAGTCTATCAAAATGCTTCCAATCCTTTCTCAAAATACAGTTCAGCCTTCACGCCAAATACACATAATTTGAAACAAATAGGTACAAGTATCTGTTTACCAAATAGAACACATACGACTTACTAGAGCTAAGAACTCTAGATAGCTCAATTCCTCCAAATGTTACCCCCAAGCCCGAACTTAAGTCTAGTCCACATAATAGTCAGTCCTCATTCATTCCCTATCTAAGAGTTAACAAAATACAGGTTACTAGATACTCAAAAGCACCTGAACTCTCAAAAGTGGTCAAACAGCCTTAGTTTCCGGATAACACCAAACAATCCGGACAGCATGACTTTCCGAACAGCATGACTTTTCCGGACAACCTAAACAATCCGGACACCATCCGGTATCTCAATTTAACCGAAAACTTAAAGAAAAGGGTACTTACCTGTGACAACCGTCAAATTCGCGTTCAGGTTAGAACTGCACTAAACATATCAGATACTGATACTATATGTCGCACTGTCCAATTTTAGCAGTCAACCTGGTACAGTAGGAAAAATTGAGAATTTTTGCCTAAAACCCCTCAAATTAGGGAATTATCTATATATCTCATAAAATGCCAACCAAAAATATCTTAAATGCATATATATATATATATATATATATATATATATATATATATATATATATATATATATATATATATATATATATATACTAGCAGTGAACCCGTGCAATGCACCGGGTGAGTAAGGTGTGAAAGTAATTTTAAATGGACATTAAAAAGCCCTTAGCGTGTAGCTTAGTTCGCAAAGGGGAGTGTCAACTTTGCTCAAATGCTCAAGTTCAAGTTTGTATCTTGGAAACAAACTTGAATCCCTCCCATAGCTTCAATCGTCGAGTTCGCTCTAAAAATGGGGGTGGGTTCCTTGTGGGCTCGGGCGACTGGAAAAGGTAAATTTTGATGTAATTCCTCACTAAAACGCTATTTATAGAGAAAATGTATATTTATTGAACATTAGAATGGACAAAAGCAAGAGGACCATCGAAAAGAACTCCTTTTGAGGAGATATGCAAAATTTCTAAAATTTATGCGGATGCTCCACGGGATATTGAAGAGTTTACTATATTTTTAAAAAACCAAATAGATTCCTAAGATGCATTCTGAAATAGACAAGTTTATGCAAATATTACACTATTACATACGGAGTCGAGAGTAAAAATTAAAGAAAATTGAAGAAAAACACTTTACTTTTTATGACTTAGTAGTATGCAAATTCAAATGTTTACATTTGTTTACCAATCTATCCCTCGGAAATACTTCCCCATCAGAAGTCAAATAGATCTTGCAAGCCACAATATCATTTTACTTGCAAAATAACCTTCAAAAAGTTCCACCTGCTCATGTCTGTTACAAAAGTAATAGCATATCTCCAACATATATAAAACACTTTTAGAAGAAATAAATAGCGACCTACAAAGCCTCTATCTGCAAGGAATAATGCCCAACTCCAATAGAAATACACCCAAGTTGATTACATAAAAATTATATGAAATATTAGAGAGCTAAAATATTTGATTGAATATAAAATGATAATTGGGATGAATTCTGTAAGACAATTATTTGAATAGAATTAGTAAATGATGTAAACTGAAATATTGAAATCAGAAGAAGTACATGAATAGGCTTAATTTGTCTGAGATACACCAAAGAGAAGTATTTACTATTGCTGACAGTTTAAAAGACCAGGCTTGAAGCATATTGATAGATATTTTCAATAAAAAAAATCCACAAATGCTACAATCAATCTCTATTAGAATTAAGAATGTAGGAGAACAAACAAATCGAGAGACCATTACGCTGGTATTGGGAAAAAGACCCACCAAAAGCAAACATCACTTAATTGGCATTAACCATGGTATTGTTACTCTTTAATTAAAGATGCTTATGAGAACCGGAGGTTCAACAGTTCAAGGTTGTCAATTGTCGTCTCTTTTCTTGTGTTGTAAAATTGACATATATGAATACGAGAAATAGAAACGTATTTCGAAAGCCAACATATTAAAAACATAAAGTATGTTATCACAACACAAGAAGTAGTATATTGAGAATAATCTTACCAGGCTAGGGACATGTGTAGACAATAGTTTCGAGCACAACTTAGGAAGTCGTTATCAATAAGCATTGTTATGCCTGCTGCAACAAATGTAAACATAGATGTAATCTGCATTTAAAAAATAAACTCATATAAAAAATATCTCAAGATCTTGAGTTCAAATAAAAACACAAAACTTAATAAGATAATATAAATCAGTGAACTTTGTACATAAAACAAATTCTAACAAGATGTAAACCAATCCTATTCAAACAACGTGAAGAGAAAAATCATGGAGATTTGCCTTATATTTTCTAGCACCATCATATAAGAAGCTAGAAAAAAAGAGAAGAAAAAAACAAAATATAAAGGAACAAAGAAGTGACCCACAACTTCTATAACAGTGATGTTTATGGATCAAATGTCAAAGCATGTGCTTCCCAGATGATGAGTTACTTCAGCTAGAAAGGATGTCAACTTGAAAGTTCATAAATATGTAAAAAGAATGTCACTTTTACCCTTGGATTCCCCATTAGGAGCAGTAGGTTGGGTAAACATGGATGATTTGAACTTTTCAAGTTTGGGTAGCACTACAGGAGAACAAATTATAGCGTAAACTAATCAAATTAGATGGTTATAGAAGATATTAGTAACTCATAAAGCCACTACTATTTGGAAAAAGTGTCATCCTTCAGGACTTGGTAAGATAGGCAATGCCACAACAACGCCTCCAAATAATGGTAGCTCTATCGCAAAGGCAACACTTGTTATGATGTAAGATGTGTTTAAACATCACTCTACTATACTCTTATGCCCGATTAGCCAAGAAAGGCAACCCTTTGATGCAAAAGAAAGGGTTCGGCTCCAAGCACAACCCACATGCTCCTAAAAAACATGAGTCACCTATTTTCTTTATTTTTTTCCTCTTTTCCTTCCTTTTCTGTTGCTTACTGTTTGCTAGTTTGGGTTATTATTGTTTTCCTTTTCACTCATACTTTTGCGTAAGAAATGAATATTCAGGGAAACAACCGCTCTACCCTCTGGGATAGAGATCACGTCTGCATACATCCAACGTCTCCCAGAGCCTACTTTCTAGAAAGACATACTGGTTTGTTTGGTTTGGTATGATGGTCATGGGACTATCACGCCCTGTTTCTCCCAAGGTACACACATAACAGAAAATAAGATAAAGGGTGTAGTGGTACTTCCATGACTTACATCTTCTTCATTGGCCATATGTCCCACCAAACCACATAAGATTAAGGGGCTGTTTGTTTTTGAAAAAATACCTCTTTAAGTCTGAAAATTAAAAGGTTTTCAGATTTAAGAGTGTTTGTTTTATTTTTAGAAAAAAGTCTGAAAACCTCTTAATGTCCTCTGAAATTTTAGAGGTGCAGCATCCACTTAAATCCTCTTTTTTTAAGGATTCAGTTTCTTCTACCTCCTCCTCAATCGAATGCATGGTTGATGGGTATGGATGTGTGTGTTATCAAATAGTGGTCTCTTTCAAGTTGGAATTTTAAAACATAATATTTTTATTCAATTAAGATGTTTATCATTTTATAAAAACAGTCTTAATATTTCAGATTTCAACACCACCTCTTACTTTTTAGATGTAAAATCAGATTTCGGACTTCAGACCTCTTAAAAAATAAACAGCAACTAAGTGGCTTGTTTGGCAACTGCTGCTGCTGCCATTTCTGGTAGCTGCTACCAACTTGATTTATTATCAAAAACACTTCAGAAATAGAATAAAATAAAAATCTAAAGGAACCCCCACACGGTATGTTAAAAACATGAAACAATGTTTAATAACTTGAATATAAGAGATAACATCTTTAAAAGACATATAATAGTATATACGGAAATAATATTTATAGCAAGTCCAAATATCGGCACCTCTTAAAAAACAAACCGCACCAAAATCAAAATGGTATATCGCACACATAATCAGTAGGAAGCAATTGCATTGTGATTCATTCCTAAAAAGATTACAAACATCAAATTAGAAAAAAAAGGACTTGCAATCCACTCCCTCAAAGTTTGGTGGTAAAATCGACAACTCGTTCAACAAAACGAACCAGATAAATCAGAGAGTAAAGGGAAAACCTGATCAACCGCAACCATATTTAGTTTCATTGAATCCATAGCCGTGATGAAATTCTGCACACATTCAATTTTTTTTCAAATTAATCTCTCCTTTTTACGAATATTCAGCAAAACTGTTTAGGGTTTATTTTGCTTCTTTTATCTACTCATTAAATACTTCAAATCAAAAGCTACCAATAAATAAGGGGAAATGAGGGGAAGGTTGATGAAGAACATACCCAAATTAGGTAGTCAGGAAGCGATGGAGATTGGAGAAGCAGATTGCCCAATTCAACTTTAGAGATGGAAATAACTCCGGTGGTCTCACTCTTTCTCCGTCTCACACAGTTTATATACACCGTTTCCGTAGAAGGAAGCGTATGAAATCTTCAGGAAGAAAGGTATGGTATATGGTATGGTATGAGACGTGGTTGACGAAGAAAGGTATGGTATGGTATGAGACGTGAAGGTAGCATGGCTTGTGTACTCTAGGTATGGTATGGGCCTGTACTTTTGTGGTATGGATTGAGTATTGTAGGTATGGTATGGGCTGGTCCTTTGGGGTTGTGTAAGATAAAAGGTTTCAACTTGTACATGATGCATATCAAGTTGTAATTAAGAGATTTTGAAGTTTTATGCATAAAATGATGGTATTATGTGCTTAAAGACTTGTAATTAAGACTTTAGGTGTATATGCTTATATATGTAGTATAGATATATAAACCACACTAAAATAATACTAGTAAAGTTAACTAGTAACCTTACAACTAACTAAATTATTGTGTTAAATAATTCAAACAATTAAAATAAAAATAAAGTTTAAAAAGAAATAAAAGACACAATTATTTTATACAAAACCACACTCCACACTCTCTCTCTCCCCTCTCCAAAACCGCCCCCCATACATACCCCCTCACTCTCCCAAAATTTGATACTCTCTCATTATCATCCCTCTCTCTTTTCTCCCAACAATTTTTCTCTTTATTTCTATCTGTATTCCTCACTAAAACACACCAAAGTCCAGCCATTTTCACTCAAGAACATAAAGTGTTAGGTCTAGAGTTTTGTCAAAAACACAAGTGTTGAGTTCTGAGTAAGAAGACCAAAGAAGACTCAGAAGACTCAGAAGTTCTGAGTAGAAGACTCAGAAGTTCTGAGTAGAAGACTCAGAAGTTCTGAGTAGAAGACTCAAAAAGATTCTAAGTGTTGGATTCTGACTAGAAGGTTCAGAGTTCTGAGTAGGAGACTCAGAACTTCTGACTATGAACACAAATGTTCTGAAGCGCTTATTCAGAAATATGTTCAGAATTCATATCTTGGGATATTCTCTGTTATATTCAGTTACTAATTAGGACACGTGTAATTGTTCTATTAGTCTGTTTCTTTTATGTACTGTAGCTTTAGTCTTTCCTTAAACAGTATATATAGGAGTTAGCAACTGTATGCTAAAAGATCTTTGGCTAATCTTTGGCATAACTTTTCCCTCATATTCTTGTATTCATATTTTTGTAATCTTTGAGATACGCTCTCTCTAAGATCTGTAAATCTGTTCTTCATTGAATACAAGTGTTCTTGATCAAATTACTTCTCAATTACTATTCTATTCATTGTTATATTGATTGTAAGATTGGATCCTGAACTTTCAATTGGTATCAGAGCTAATCAACAAACAAATTCGTCCAAGAGTGTGTTTGATCGCGTTCTTGAAGTTTCTTGATCAATTCGTCAATTGATTCCGCTGCTGTTAACAATTCTTGAATTCCTAACAATTCTTGAATTCGTTTCTATCATTGATTCAAGAAATTTGAATTTGTCTTTCTGTTGAATCGATATCTTACAATCAAGTTATCCAAAGATTTTCTCTCTATGCTGATTAATTCTCGAAATTAAACAGAGATCACAGGCATGTTTTCGAAATTCTTGATTGGTTTCTTAATCAAAGTGATTATATCTGTTGCATGTTGGTTAGTATTCAAAATTTTTGTTGAAAAGAAGATTTCATTAATTCATGTACTCTAACTGTTTGATAAAATGCATGTGACAGATTTGATTAATTCTTGCATGTTCTAGATCTGTGTTGATTCTCATTTTTGATCATAATTCATAGTTGATATTTCAATTTGTCATTTCATCATGCCTAAGATTGTTGAAGTTTTTGTGAGACCTGCAAGTTCTATAACCAGTTCAGACAATTTACAAAAATTAAGTCCTGTGAAAGCAAAAGAAACAATTTCTGAACCGAAAACTGAGATTGTTCATTTTGAAAGCAAGATTGCTAATCTTCAAGCAAAACAAGATGAAAATGCAAAAGTTATAAAGATTTTGCAAAAAGAGAAATCTGATTTTCTAAAGGATTTTGAAAAGGCTCAAGAGGACATAAAGTTGTTAGAAAAAAGAGAATGTTGATTTGAAAGAAAAAATCAATTTTGAAAGAAAGATGTTGACAGATTCTGAAAATAGAATCAAATCATGTGGAATGAAAAATTGTCAACCCTTGAAACAGATCTATGATTTTGAACAAGTTCTTATACTTGAAAGAGAGAAATTTGAGAAAGAGAGAAGAAACTTTCAAACTGAGAGGAAAGGTTTTGAAACAAAGTCTGTTGAATTATCTCTGAAAATTTCTGATTTGGAGAAAATTCTTGCAAAAGAAAGAAAAGAGTTTGAATGCAAGAAAAATGTTTTTCAAAAAGAAAAGAATGGTTTTGAGAAAAAGAAAACAGGAATGTTAAATGAGTTTTCTGTAAAAATCAATGAGTTGGAGAAAGAGTTAGAAGATGGAAGGAAAGAGACTGAAAAGAAGAAGGTAAATGACTTTAAAGAAAAATGCTTAAAAGATGAGTTTGAAAAGGAAAAGAAAGTTTTTCATTTGGAAATAAGGAGACTTATTAAGAAATTATCTGATTTATCAACTAAAATCATGATAGAGAGGAAGTCCAAATCTGATTTGCAGTCAAGGTTTGATTTGTATGTTAAAAAGTTTAAAGAATTTGAAACGAAAGTTGTTGACAAATCAAATCATAGTTCAAAAGATCAGATTCGTTCTTCTAATCTGTTTTATGATTCTCCTATTGATAAATCTTATAATTGTTTTTTTTAAAAAGGTAAAAATGGAATGGAGAGTTAAAGGAACAACTTCCAAGAAAGAAGTGCCAAAATCAAAAGTTCCTAATTCAAATGTCAAGAAGAACAATACATTTCAAAGAAAATCTTTTGTTAAACCTGATGTGATTTATTCTGTAAATCAATTAGTCAGAATTGCACAAAAGAAACTTTGTTGTTCATATTGTGGGACTAATGATTTTGTGAACAAGAATTTTATTCAGCACTGGTATGGTTCTTATAGAATATCTGCATATGCCACTGCACCTAACAAATCTGGACCCAAGTTCATATGGGTACCAAAGACAACTTAATCTGTTTTGCAGGTTATTCATGTGTAAAGCTGAATGATTATAATGACACATGACTGAAAACAGATGATGTGCTTAAATTGAAAATTTTGACTTTTGGATAATTCAGTCCAAAACTCGGTCTGAATGTGATTATGAATTTCTGTTTCATACAAATCAATTTGTTGATTTTGAAGATTTTTTTCAAAAAGTTCAGTTTACTGTGAGATAATCGAACTCATAGTTGTAGATGTTTTTGGTAGAAAACATTCTCAGAGAATGTGTTCAGAATCACATTTTGAGCAACCCTGCAAATTTTGGTTAAAAAATTCTGATTTTTGAGCAAGTTATGGTAATCTGAAGTTCTGAAAGTCCAAAAATCACAAAATCCAAACATTTTTCTAAGGTATTTTCTCTGGATAGTTTTATCAGAATTCTGACTCTGTTACTCAGAAGTTCTGACTCTACTACTCAGAATTCTGACTCAACTAATCAGAATTCTGACTCTGATACTTAGAATTTTGAGCAAGTGACTCAGAATTCTGACTCTTCTAATCAGAATTCTGACTCTACTACTCATAATTTGGATTTTTGATATCTAATGAGGAATCATCGTGGATGATTACCAAAATCTATTGGTTTTGGAGGATTATCTTGATTTCAGAGGGAGTATTGACTCAAAATTTGATCTGACTGTTTCAAGATAAAGTTCAAAACCCGTGCTTCAACGTTTTAGATTTTTGAACATATCTGTTCAAAACCCGTACTTAAATGACTATGGCTTCTGAATAATTCAGTTCAGGACCCGTAATTCAGAGACTAAGACTTCTAAACAAACCAGTTTAGAACCCATGCTTCTCAGGTGATATCCTTAACTGTCATATTTTTATGTTTCAAGGAACAAGTGGTGAAAGGTAACATTGCATTACGTTTATTTCTATTGCTTTGAATGTTTGGATCTTAACAAATTTAATTCAATGATATGAATTTTTTTTTTCATTCAATGAATAAATGTGTGTCAAAGAGTGATTTTACAAGTATTTTGTATTATCTGAGCTATATTTGTTTCAACTTTCACTTCTGAATTAAATCGAAAGGTAAGCAAAACATGAATGAAATTATGCTGAATGCTCAATGTTATGAAATCTATACTTATATAGAATATAATGCTCAAAAAGCCAAAATGTCAGAATGATGGATGGAAACGAAAATATGGGGAAGTACTACGTTTTAGAACCAAGTGATTGAGATGAAATAAATATATATAAAAAAAATCATTTAGTTTGAAAGTTTGTACCTGTGGCCTTTCTGGTTTGGGAGCGTAAGTCCTAAGGGGTGCTCGACACCTAGTCCCTAAGGCCAACTGGTCTGGGATCGGCTGACCCAAATCCTTCTATAGAACCAGATAGAAAGCCATGTTCTACTGGTACAGATGGGTTTAAGATATATCGATGTGGCCTTTCTGGTTTGGGAAATTAAGTTCCAAGGGGTGCTTGTCACCTAGCACCTAAGACCAACTGGTCTGGGATAGGCTGGCCCAAATCCTGCTATAGAACCAGTTAGAAAGCCATGTTTAACGGTGTATCTTATTCTTACTAAACCTTTTGATTAAAAGATGCCAATGTGCACAAAATTAAAAGATGCCAATGTGCACAAAATTAAAAGATGCCAGTGAGCACACATCTCTTGAAACTTTGGGAAAATACAAAGTCGCAATAAACCTGTAAATTTGTGAAAATCCTGATTTTGGACAAATAGTGTGAGTAAAGCAAAGTATTCGTATATGTTTTAGAATTGCATATTCTTGAAACTAATCATATTTCGCATGCTAAGCACACCAAATAGATTTAATAAAGGGGTTGAAACTGAACATTTTTAACTTGATATGCAATGATGACTTGTATTTGAATCCAAACACATGCATTTGATTTCATTTGATTGAAAAAACTGATAAATTTCATTAAGTTGGATTTCTTTTGTAAAATTTTCAAATGATCAAATGTTAGTAGTTATCAAGTGTAGTTCAGTGAATCTTATTTTCCTTGTATAAATGTTTTCATTAAAGCACTATATTTGAAATGAATAATGAAATATATGCATACTTTCAGGGGGAGAAAACAAATTGCTCCATAATTCTTATTTTGAGGGGGAGCAAGGTTATTCATTAAGGAGGAGAAAAAGCATAGACTTCATTCGAAGAAAAAGCATCGCTAAAGTTTTGAAAATCAAGGAGGAGAAAAGCTAAAGATTTTGAAGATGATTTTTCTTTCCAAAACTTTAGGGGGAGAAAAGCTAAAGATTTTGAAGATTGATATGGTTTTTGTACAGAAATAACAAAAGAGAGAAATGTTATTTTAAGAAGGAGAAGAGGAAAAGAAAACGGATCGGTTGTTTCTTATAAAGAAATCTTATGAAAGCTGACATGAAGATGAGAATTGTCATTTCAAGGGGGAGCAAAGAAAAAGCAAATATATAACAGAAATCAATTTGGAAATCGTTGCTGCTGCTGATTAAAGACTGACCAGAAGTTGTTAACTCAGATTATTCAGAAGTTCTGAGCAAAAGTTGTTGAAGCATTCAGAAGAGCTCCTTCTGAAGATAGTTCCTGCTCTAAGAATTTGATGATGAAAAGTACAAGTGTGTTTGACAAAAAAGGGGAGATTGTTAGGTCTAGAGTTTTGTCAAAAACACAAGTGTTGAGTTCTGAGTAAGAAGACCAAAGAAGACTCAGAAGTTCTGAGTAGAAGACTCAGAAGTTCTGAGTAGAAGACTCAAAAAGATTCTAAGTGTTGGATTCTGACTAGAAGGTTTAGAGTTCTGAGTAGGAGACTCAGAACTTCTGACTATGAACACAAATGTTCTGAAGCGCTTATTCAGAAATATCTTGGGATATTCTCTGTTATATTCAGTTACTAATTAGGACACGTGTAATTGTTCTATTAGTCTGTTTCTTTTATGTAATGTAGCTTTAGACTTTCCTTAAACAGTATATATAGGAGTTAGCAACTGTATGCTAAAAGATCTTTGGCTAATCTTTGGCATAACTTTTCCCTCATATTCTTGTATTCATATTTTTGTAATCTTTGAGATACGCTCTCTCTAAGATCTGTAAATCTGTTCTTCATTGAATACAAGTGTTCTTGATCAAATTACTTCTCAATTACTATTCTATTCATTGTTATATTGATTGTAAGACTGGATCCTGAACTTTCATAAAGTGTTCAAGTCTTCACAAAGGTAAAAATAACATGTAGTGCAAAGCCTACACCTTTCTTTGTTATTGTTCTTTCATTTTATTTAGATTCCTTCTTCTACACTAGTTGCATGTTGTTTTACTTTATCAATATCTTTGGATCTTGATGTTTGGGAGCTTCATCACCATAACATCTTGAATGTTACTAAAAAGGGGATGAATCCATGACCAAACCCATGTTAAGACTAAATAAGGACTTTTACAATGTTCTAACAAACATGCATGTGTTCTTCATCAAAACCAACCCTTTAATATCTAAGAAATTTTATGAACTACTCTTTAAATCCACTAAAAATATGTTTGAACTAACATGCATGAGCTAAAAATTCACTATTATAAGTTGCATGAAGGTGTTCTTGTCATAAACACCCAAGAACCATCAAAAATAACAATTTTCAAGTATTTGCCAAAAAGGAGTTTTATAAATAAATTGCATGTATTGTAAATGGCTGAGAAATATATTTTTTAACTGAAAATATATGTATGGGGATGTGTCAAATCGGATTTCATGCAAAAAGAATAGGAATATTGGTAAAGGACAAAAAGGAGTGCACATGCATAAAGTCTTGTTTTGACAGCATGCTGCCAGATTTTTCTTCTCTCTTTGAAAAGTCATATCTCACTCAATAATACTCCAAATTAAGTGATTCATTTTCTGGAGTTCACTTTTATGAGTTATGAATCAAACCCGACTGGAATCATTGAAAAATATTAAGATTTAGACCTTCAAATATTTTTCACAAAGACAGTGCGCAAACAGCAATGTTCTCTGTCGCAGTTTACGTCAAGAATTATTTTATGTACTTAAACCACTCTAAAAATCATGAATCTTATGTCAAAAGTTTCGTAACACATTTAACAAACTCGTCATAAAATATCATGACCTAAATGTCCCTGGAAGTTATCCAAAAATGAACCGAAAGTGACTACATATTCTGGACAGCAACTGACTATATTCTATTATAGCTATAAGCTAACTCTTGAACCCGTTTCATCATTCTTGTGATGAAATTATGGAATATGTATATATACTATACGATTATGCATTTTACTATAGCTAAAAGCTAACTCTTGAACCCGTTTCATCAATATACCTTTGTGGAATATACCTTTATATATTACGAATACACATTTTATATACTCTAACTCCTAACATCATATATATTATATATATGACTCCTAGTTATAGACCCTTTTCGTCACTCGTTATGACGAAATTGCGGTAATCTCAAATTATCATATGTAATGTTATAGATATTAACTACTAATATCGACGAACTTAGTATAACATACAAACTAAATTTCAACAAAGGCATTTTATGTTGATTTGGATAATTACACGATACCAAGGACTAAGGTTTAGAACATAGAATCTTACTAAGTGTCCTTGCATTCGTAGGATCGACGTAGGATCGCGTTACGGATCGCATTACGCACCACTTGAGAACAACTACGTTTATCACCGTGAGTTTTCGCAGCCCCTTTTTACTATTTTATACATTTTGGGGTGGAAAGCATTGTTACAAATTCTATTTCACATCATTATTTTGTTACTGAAATACTACAAATATTTGATGCTCTATGGTACGTGTGCACGTGTTAAAGATTCTGAGTTACGCTATCGCACAAAAGTCCCCAACTTGTTTTTACATTACCTATTTAACTCACGAGTGTGAGCCATGGTAATTATGGATAACGTTATTTGGTTGACCGCCCACTTACTGTGATGTGAGTGCATAATTACTACAGTGCCATGTTGACGATAGAACATAATGAACGGGGCAAACTAATACTATGGTCAGGAGGTTTGGGTAATGGCTCAGTATGCTACCTCTGAGGCAACACACTTATATACCTTGAGCAAAACAGAACGCAAAAACGGAACTTTTACAACCGAGAGTTATACTACAATCTTCTGAAACCGCGAATGCTATCAACTTGCATTAAAACTTTTAGTGCATACGCAAACCTGTGAACTCACCAACTATTTTATAGTTGACACTCTCCTTTACATGCTTTTCAGGAAACATCAAGTAAGGATGAGTTCTAGAAGGCACTACACTTAGCAACATCCAACTTTATTTCATCATGTCAAGTCTCTTTTTGCTTTGGACAATTTGTATTTCACAAACATGTTGTATTTTGTAACCTTGATGATATGATGATTGTGTGTTGTATTCTACCTTGTGCTTTTGAAATATTAAACTGTGACATCCCGTGTTTCCGCTTTAGCGGGGTGTGACAGAAGTGGTATCAGAGCCGAAGGTTATAGAGAATACCGGTCTTTCATTTGAAAAACCCAACTATAACCAAAGTCCAAAACTGACATGAAAATAACTAAACCTACTACTAGTATAACTAAGTCTAGAATGGCATTAACAGACTTTAATTAAACATAGCCTGATCACCTATGTTCGATTAAGGAAGGTTAATGCGAGACTAGAAATGGTTATAGTAGGAGTATGTCGATTTTACTTACACGCTCTAGAAGCATGCTTAGTGCATAGACATTGTATAGGATAGACATATCACTTATGCGATTAGTTACTAAGTACACTTTGATTTTTTCAAGAAAATCTCGTTTTCTTAGATTTATATCAAATTTTGGTGATTTTTGATCGAATTTGTTCGTGTTTTGGTTCTTTGGATTCGGTTTTGTGTATAGATCATCTTTCATTCACGAATCAAGAGCTAATTCAGAGTTTTGGATCATCAATTTGAAGGATTTGTGGTTTTGAATTGTTATTTCAAGATCACACAAGAATAGAGATAGAAATCTAGAGAGAGGAGTACGTCATCTATTACTCTCAATTATGAACTGTTAGATACAAAAGCTTAACACAAGGGTTTATATACCCCTTGACTAGACAAAGTCAAACCTACACTTATTACAAAAGCATTACATAATTAGCCTTGATTACAACATAAAAGTAGCATTAAAACTAACACGCATGCCCGAAGCATATCTTCCAATGTCTGTATAGTCCGCTCCCTTTGCGCATCCGTTTGAGGATGATAGGCAGTGCTCAAGTTCAATTGCGTGCCCAACCCTTTTTGAAGTGACTGCCAAAACCGTGATGTGAAACGGCTATCTCTATCTGAAATGATGGAAACTGGAACTCCATGACGTGTAACAATTTTCTTGATGTAGATCTGAGCAAGCTTCTCCATCTTGTAGTCTTCCCGAATAAGTAAGAAATGTGCAGACTTCGTGAACCGATCTACTATAACCCAAATCGAGTCGTGCCCCTTGGCAGTTCTCGGTAGTTTGGTTATAAAATCCATAGTGATTTGTTCCCATTTCCACTGGGGAATCTCCGGTTGTTGTAGAAGACCAGATGGCTTTTGATATACAGCTTTGACCTTTGAGCAAGTTAAACATTTCCCTACGTACAAGGCAATATCTTTCTTCATTCCTGGCCACCAATAATATTCCTTTAAATCCTTGTACATCTTATCCGCTCCTGGATGAATTGAATACCTAGACTTATGGGCTTCCTCCAAAACTATTTCCCGTACGTTGTCAACCTTTGGAATCCAGAATCTGTCTTTGAAGTAACATACTCCATCAACCTTAGATTCAAATCTATGCTCCAAACCGTGTAGAGTCTCGTTCTTCAAGTTTTCCATTTTCATTGCCTCATCCTGAGCTTCGAGAATCCGAGTCTTTAAGCTCGTCTGAACAAGCGCTCCTAATGCTCGTACTCGTGAAGGTTTTACCTTTTCCTTCCTGCTCAGGGCATCGGCTACCACATTGGCCTTACCTGGGTGGTATCGGATTTCACAATCGTAGTCACTGAGTAACTCTACCCATCTTCTCCTTCTCATATTGAGCATTTTCTGGTCGAGAATATGCTGAAGACTCTTGTGATCGGTGAAAACAGTGCACTTAGTGCCGTACAAATAATGTCTCCAAATCTTTAAAGCGAATACCACAGCTCCAAGCTCCAAATCATGTGTGAAATAGTTCTTCTCATGAACCTTTAGTTGTCTCGAAGCATATGCTATAACCTTGTCCTTTTGCATCAATACACAATCCAAACCTTGATGCGATGCATCACAATACACCACAAAATTATCGGTTCCTTCCAGTAAAGCTAGAATTGGATCATTGCACAGCTTTTTCTTCAATAGCTGAAATGCTTTCTCTTGCGGTTCTCCCCAAACGAATTTCCTATCCTTTTGGGTTAACGCTGCGAGTGGTTCAACAATTCTTGAGAAGTTCTCGATGAACCGTCGATAATAACCCGCCAAACCTAGAAATTGATGAATTTCTGTTGGGGTCTTGTTAGCTTCAATCCTCCTAATCATAGAAGTATTTAGAAGTAGTGAAAAATAGGCCAAGTGAAGAAAGCCTCTTATAGAGGCTCTACCGAACTTACCGAGAGATCAAGGTCAAGAAGCAACAGAAGCTAAAAGAGGTGTCCTACAGAAGCTCTGTCATACGCGCAAAGAAGACCAAAGACTCGTAATCCGGTGAAGACTGCTCTACAAAGGACCAAAACGCAGAACCTCTGTGACACTTCACAGAGCCTCTGCGGTCTTCAACAAAGACTTCAAAGATATTTATAATATCTTGCTACTGTTTCTGAACCTATTCATCAACTTGCATGGTAGCATGCCCTGTCCAAATTCAACGTGTCAAACTCTGCTTGGATTCAATAGGGCTTAGTACATAATAGACGTCTTCTGCATTAAATGCAATACATCACATCCAACTGTTCATAACATCCTTCCAACTATTCATACCGTCCATTCTGAATTGTAGCTTATGCTTTATGGTCCCCTTAGAGTAGTATTTAAGGAAGACTCATGTTGAGTTCTTCAAAATCAAGAATTAAGAGAGAAAAACATCAAGAACACATAGCTTATATACTTTGAGAGTCATATCTGTTTTAAAGCTTTGATTACTCATTGTTCTTGAATCTGTTCTTGATATATATATATATATATTCAGTAAACTTTGAGATATTATTTCCTGTTCACTGTTTATTTATATTGTGTTCTAAATCTATCAAACATATCTGTTAGTTCTTCAAATACGCTTCCGCATCATACTTAAACTTGAACTAATAGATCTGATAATCTTGTTTAAACAAAACGGGAACAAACAATTGGTATCAGAGCAAAGCTTGATTTTCAATATCAAGTGATCCTCGTTTGACAACATTATTGATAGATTTAATTCTGTTAAAAAGGTTTCTGTTTTCCTATTACTCTTCGACTCATTCTGATAGAAACCATTTTACCAGGTTAGAACACCATTAAACAATTCTGGATATCAGTTTTTTTTCCCAGAAATCCTTCCAGATCTTCATATATACTTTCTGAAACCCCTGAAAAGCTCTTAAAATGACAAATACCAATAACTTTTTCACTGCTGGCTCATTAACCAAACCTCCTACTCTCCTTCGAGATGAGTATCCTCAATGGAAGATAAGAATGGTTCATTTCTTTGAGGGTACTGAAAAAAATCTAGTACAATATCTTTACAACCTTCCTACTGTTCCCATGATAGTAGTACCACGAGGACCAGCTACAGCTGAATCTCCTGAAATCCCTGAACATCAAAAACCGAAGCCAAAAGAAGAATGGTCAAATGAAGATAAGGCAGAAGATGAAGTTGCACAGAAAACAAAAAGAATCTTGATAATGGCTATCCCCAACGAACTTTTTCAATCCTTAGATGCATGCGAAACTGCGCACGATCTTTGGAAAGAATTAGAAAGACAGTTGGAAGGGGGTGCTAAAACACAGAAGAACCGAAGGGCACAGTACATAAATGAATATCATGCATTCAGAGCCTCTGCAACAGAATCTCTGCAAACGATGTATGGCAGGTTCAACTCTCTCATAAACAAATGCAGAAAGTTTGGCATTCACAGAACCTCGGAAGAAAATAACGTCATGTTTCTAAAGAGCCTGAATGATGAGTGGCTTCAATTGTCTATGTCTTTACAAACAAACCAAGATCTAGACTCATGGACACTCTCTGATCTCTATGTAACACTAGCTGCACAAGATCCTCAAATAGCACAGGCTAAAACAATAACAATTGCACCATACGCATTGGTTAGTAAATCAACAGAGGCTACAGAAAGACCGAGAAATGAGAGAGCAACAGAGGAGAAGAAGAAGGAGAACAAAAAAATGGTGAAGGTTGATAGCGAAGAAGACGAGCTGATAGAGGAAGAAATAACTCTTGTGTCATTAGCTAAATCATTGGCTCTATTGACAAGAGAGTTCAAAGGTAACCAAAGAAATTTTGGAAATGACAGATATAACAGAGACAACCAGAGAGATAGAAGAGATGATGGAAGAAGAGAAGAATCAAGTGACCGACAGAGGTCAGACTAAAGAAATGATGACCAACAGAGGTCGAGCGACAGAAACTACAGAGGAAATGACCGACAGAGGTCAGATGACAAGGTAGGCCACACACAAGAATGCTACAAATGTGGTAATCCTGGTCATTACGCAAACGAATGCCGAACAGAGAAAGGTGGAGATCAACAGAAGTCCGACGATCGAACTAGAAACACCTCTCAAGGTTGTTTCAACTGCAGCAAGCCAGGCCATTTCGCAAAAGAATGCAGAAGTAGACAAAATCGCCCACAAAAGGACTCAGCTTTTTTCAAAAAGAAGGCTGAATATTATGCACAAAAATCCCTAATGGCGAACAAAGGGCATTCTGAAGCAAACAAGGAGGACTTCGAGTCAGACTCTACCTCTGATGATGAATTCACCACCAATGCCATGTTTTGTGGCATGGCAGAAGTCGACTCCGGCACTGACAATGAGGTATCCATTTCAAACACTACCTCTTGTACTAAATCTGTAGATAATGATTCAATTAAACTTAACATTGAACTGATTGAACTAAAAGAGATAAATGAAAGCATTCTGAAAAGACTCACCTTTAATGAGAGAGAAGTAAGGCTTCTCACTAAAGAAAAAGCCAAAATTTTTGAAGAAAAGGAAAGAGTAGAAAAATATTGGAGCAATAATATAGATCCTTTAAAAAGGCAAATTTCTAAATTAACCTCTGCTTTAAAAATCAAATCAAAAGAGCTTTCAGTTTATAGGAGTGAAACAACTGACATAAGAGCTCTCAAAGAATACTTTCAAAAAGAGAGAGAGGTACTTTGGCAAGATCTACTCAGAAGAGAATTTTTACTTAAAAACTATAAAGATGCACAGAAGGTGTATGAGAAAGTAAACTCACAAATAGGAAGACGAGGTATAGGGTACGGTGATATTACTCTAGGTGTTGAAGGCAAAAGACTTAAACCTCTGTCTTCTCTGTTTGTGATAGGAAAAACAAATAAACCAATTTTTCCAAACTTACTCTCTGTAAGTAAAAAGGTTAAAATCTCTGCAGAACCTCACTTGAGGAAACATACGAAGATGATCAATGTGTGGTTTGAAAACACAGATTCATCATCTTCAACCTCTGTCAATAGAGGAATCAAACCAAAGAAATATCTGAAAACACAAGATCAGATTGATATCTTTAAGTTTGGTAAACCAGAGACTCAAACACAGGTCGCTTTTGTCTGTATGATAAATGTCGAAAAGAAATTATCTGCAAAAGCTCCTGAGTTTAAACCCATCTTTTCAGAAGAAAAACTTAAAGAATCAATTGAAAAAGAAATTTTGGAAGTTTTGAAATCAAATGTTTTAGAAAATCTCTGTACATCTTCTATAGATCAAATTGTCGCTGAAGAGATCTCATCAGAAACCTCTGCTATATATGAAAGTTTTTTACAGAGGAAGAAAGCTCGTACGATACATGCTCAGAAAATCCAGCCTCTGTCGAAAGAGATGACTCAACCTCTGTATATGAGGACGATTCATCCTCTGACGACTCCGAGACTGATTCTAAATCAGGGATAATTCACTGTGACACAGAGGATGTTAAATTCTCCTCTGAGGTTCTTAACAGAACAATTTCTCCAAAAGAGAAAATCACAGAGATACCTATCTGTCCAGATTTTCTCAAAATGTGTATACAAGTCAAAACCTCTACAGAGCTTGATAATCTGAAAAAGGCCTCTAAAAATCCTAAAAGCTCAAAATTTTCAAAACCTTTAAAGCAAATTAAAGAGAATCCCACTTGGCAACAAAAGGGAAAAAGGCCTGAAGCTAACAAATATTTTTCCTCTGTGACAGTGAAGAAAGATGTTCACCACAGAAGAGACTCACAGAAGGCACGACCTAAACAAGACTTTTGCAAACAACATTCTAGTATTCATAGATCTTCTTGTAATAGGAAATCTAATATTAAGAAAGAATGTAATGCCTCTGTGGTTCAGTTCAATAAATTCAATGAAAAGTTCAAACAAATCACGTCTCATATTAAATACTGTCATTGCTTTGATCTTATGTTCAAATTGAATAATCACTTCTCAAGTCCAGATTGCTTACTCTCCACTAAAATTCAAACTCCAAAGTCAGAACCTAGAGAGAAACAATCTGATTTTTCTACAAAAGATAAAATGTATTTCAAGAATGCTAGGGCAAACTTGAAAAATTCTAACAATATTGGACCCATATGGATATGGGTACCTAAGTCTCTGTAATTGTCTTACAGAAGCGGTTTGTGCCAATTTGGTATCTTGACTCCGGATGCTCAAGGCACATGACTGGCGACAGAAGTTTACTATCCACGTACAAAGAAACACACGATGGTGGATCTGTAACTTTTGGAGACGACAAGAAGGGACACATCAAAGGCTATGGAGTCATACAGAAGGAAAACGTCTCTATATACAAAGTTGCATATGTGAATGGCCTTAAACACAATCTACTCAGTGTAAGTCAACTCTGTGATACAGGATTCGATGTGTTATTCAAAAGAACTTTCTGCTCTCTGCAAAGTGAAGACACAGGAATGGAACTTCTGCGAGCCGAAAGAAAAGGTGATCTGTATCTGATGAATTTTTGTTCAACAACCAAGACAAAGTTTGCCTTGTAGCTTGCGAAAGTAAAGAAGCCTGGTTATGGCATAACAGGTTCTGTCACTTGAACTTTCACACATTAGATAAACTGGTAAAACTTGATCTAGTTAAAGGTTTGCCTAATGTTAAATTTAATAAGGATCACTTGTGTTCTGCCTGTGAAATGGGAAAACTCAGAAGAGCTTCCCACAGAGGCAAAACAGATGTGTCTTGCACTAGACCTCTGTACATGCTTCATGTTGACCTCTGCGGTCCCATTGCCATACAGAGCCTAGGTGGCAGGAAATACATACTTGTCTTAATTGATGAGTATTCGCGTTTCACATGGGTTGAATTTATTCGAAAGAAATCGGATGTTCCAATCATCTTGATTAATCTAATGAAAAGAATCCAAGTTCTTTATGAATGCAGAATACAGAAGTTAAGAAGTGACAATGGCACAGAATTTAAAAACTCTGTCATTGAAGCCTATCTTTCTACAGAAGGAATATCACAGAACTTCTCTGCAGCACGCACTCCACAGCAGAACGGCGTAGTCGAAAGGAAGAATCGAACGCTCGTGGAGGCAGCAAGAGCTATGCTATCAGCATGCGGATTACCGATGAACTTTTGGGCAGAAGCGATTTCTACCGCATGTTATACACAAAATCGTTCAACCATTGTGAAAAGACACCTCAAGACTCCTTACGAATTGATCAACAAAAGGCGGCCAAACATCAAATTTTTTCATGTGTTCGGATGTAAATGCTTTGTTTTAAACGACAGAGATTCAAGAGGAAAGTTTGAGGTAAAAGCTGACGAAGGCAAATTCATTGGATACTCTGCCACTTCCAAAGCCTACAGAGCATTCCTTACAAGATCTCGCAAAATCGTAGAAAGTATCAATGTTTCTTTTGATGATTCTTTCCAAATGACTTTTGAGCAAATCAGTTCAGAACTCGGACTTAAAGAGGAATCCTCTGGCATCTCACAAGCAAAAGAAGACTTAAATCTTCTATTTTTAGAGATGTTCCACGATGACATTGATCCTTCTGTTGGAACCATCAGAGTTTCTGAAGAACCATCCTCTGTCGGACAAAATCCTACAGGTATGACTCTAACTGGTCCAAATAATGCTTCATCTTCTTCTGTAAATACTACAGATGCAAATGCCGAAGAAGAAAATGCAGAAGATGAAACATCAAGAAAAACGACCACAGAAGCTGCTGAAAAACAAACTCCATAATCCACAGAAGAACCAATTACAGAGGAAATTGAGGACCAAGACTATACGTCCTCAGAGGAACAAACTCCACCACCACTCATACCAATCATTCCATAAATGGTAGAATCAACTACCAAGGCAAGAAGAACGACAGAGGCTACACAAGAAGAAGATCCACAAGAAGCTTCTGAAGAAAGGTTCGATGACATTGATGACCATCTTCCACGCACCACTCAGTGGACAAAAATCCATCCTCCAAGCCAAATAATTGGAGAACCTTCTGACTTAGTAAAAACCAGGTCTGCCACTGCTAATTTTTGTTTCTTTACAAATTTTATTAGTGTGATAGAACCAAAGAAGATTTCTGAAGCCCTAGATGACCGAAACTGGGTAGACGCCATGCAAGAAGAACTTCTGCAGTTTGAGCGTAACAGAGTATGGACTTTAGTACCTCTGCCACAAGGAAAACAGGCCATTGGGACTAAGTGGGTCTACAGAAATAAGAAGGATGAAGATGGAGTGGTCATCAGAAACAAAGCACGATTGGTGGCCAAGGGTTATAGACAAGAAGAAGGCATAGATTGCGATGAGACTTTTGCTCCTGTTGCACGGCTCGAAGCAATAAGAATATTCTTAGCCTTCGCAGCTCACAGAGGTTTTAAAGTCTATCAGATGGACGTAAAATCAGCTTTTCTCAACGGTGAAATCCAAGAAGAGGTTTACGTAAATCAGCCACCAGGGTTTGAAAGCTCAAAATTCCCAAGGCATGTATACTACCTTGAAAAGGCTCTGTACGGACTGAAACAGTCTCCAAGAGCATGGTACGAACAACTTTCTACCTTTCTTCTAGTAAATGGCTACAACAGAGGTACAACAGATACTACCCTATTCTATAAACGTAAAAACAGTGAAATAATGCTTGTACAAATCTATGTGGACGACATAATTTTTGGGTCTACTAATACAGAAGAGTGCAAAAGTTTTGAAAAACTCATGCATAGTGAGTTTGAAATGAGTATGATGGGAGAATTAACATTCTTCCTCGGACTCCAAGTCAAACAAACATCAGAGGGAATTTTTATAAATCAGGCCAAATATGTCTCTGACATTCTTTTCAAGTATAGCCTCTCTGATACCTCTGCAATGAGAACTCCAATGGCCACTGGAAATAAGTTATCCTTAGATCCAGATGGCATCTCTGTAGAATGCACTCTCTACAGAGGCATGATTGGATCTCTGTTATACTTAACTGCAAGCAGACATGACATTATGCATTCCACATGTCTTTGTGCACGTTATCAAGCTAATCCTAAGCAATCACATTATGATGCTGTTAAAAGAATCTTTAGATACCTAAAGGGGACCAAAAATCTTGGTCTCTGGTATCCACAGAACTTTGGCTTTTGTCTTAAAGCTTATACAGATTCAGACTATGGAGGATGCATGCTCGACAGAAAGAGTACCTCTAGGAGTTGTCAATTCCTAGGCGGTAAACTAGTCAGTCGGACCTCCAAAAAGCAGAACTGTGTATCAACATCTATGGCAGAAGCTGAATACGTTGCTGCTGCTAGCTGTTGTTCTCAGGTTCTATGGATGAAGACTCAGCTAAAAGACTACGGCCACGTTCTATTCAAAATACCCATCTTCTGTGATTCCAAAAGTGCCATTGCCATCTCTGCCAATCCTGTGTAACATTCCAAAACCAAGCATATCGATATAAGGTACCACTTCTTGAAACATCATGTTGAACACGGTACAATCGAGATGCATTTCGTGCCAACAGAATATCAACTTGCAGACTTATTCACCAAAGCCTTAGACGAGAAAAGATTTAATTTCTTGGTGGGTAAGTTAGGAATGATTAATATGATGTGAAAATCCTCTGTAAGTATAGCTTTATCTTCTGTAAATAAGTATATATTTCTATTTTACTTAACTTATTGCTTTGATTGATTTATTTCTGTATGTAAATTCTCAATCTTAAATAGTTCTTGATATCACAGAGCTTCTGTAAGTCTGCTCAGAACCTCTGACGACCTCCACAGAACCTCTGGAAAAACAAGACCTATGCTCAATACAAATAATATCATTCTTTGATCCAAGCATAGATCAAGGGGGAGCAAAAAGAAAATTCCTGATCTACAGAGGTGATTAGATCAAGGGGGGAGCAAAAAGGGACCCTGAAATGATCTACAGAGGTAAAACTTTCAAGGGGAAGCCAAAGAAGAATGTCGATGAATCTATATCGACAGAAGTCATACATCACTGTCGAGAAAAGAAGAACCAAAAAGGTATGTCTCTCGTACAAAAGGTTGTTGAAAACAGGTTTCTGGGACACAAATTGTCAAATATGTCCTAAATATACTGTGGATAACATTTCAAAAATCAAAAGATCAAAAAGTTTCATAAAATTTGAGTTATGAGAAATTTGAGGTCATAGAGCCTCTACTGAGCTCAACAGAGGCTCTGCCAGAAATATGCTCTAAGATCACAAATTAACCCTCTATCGATCTTTTGGAATGTTATCTCGGAAACCGAATACATACACCATGACCTTCACGAACAAAACTTTTTCCATAACAGTTTTCTCGGACACCAACTTTCAAATATGTTCGAAAAACATCTCTTAAAACAGATCAAAAATTGGATGATCAGAAAATTTAATAGAATTTTTGTTATGAGATTTTTTCCCTCATAGAGCTTCTGCTGGCCCTCACAGAGCTTCTGCAAGTTCCCACAGAGCCACAAAACCTCTGCGAGTAAAAATTCTGAACTAAAAATCCTATTGATCCTCTCCAGTGCCTTTGCAAACGTTTTGGTTAAAGAAGAACCCACAGAAGTCATGATAACAATAAGATATATGAGAAAGGGATAAACATCAAGATTTTCAAAATCACAGAGCTTCTGTAAACCACAGAAGTTCTGTCAATCTGTTACTTGGGCATTTCTGTAGTAATAACGGTTACTTTTACTGAGAGTGAATCTCACGTGGCTAAGAACAACCCCACGCGCCTAGCATTAATGGGCCGCGCACGACGTCCTGTCATCCTCTGACATGGCCTACGTGTCCCATTTTTATTAGGCGTACATGGAACGTTTTCTGTGGAAAGTTGAACCCGCCGTTCTAACTTGTGTACGGATTCCAAATTTTAATCTATTGCCATATATTTTACTCTTTCGAATTCTACCGTTTTACCCTTCTATAAAAACCAAGCTTACCCTCGCATAAACTTTTTACAAACCCTCATTCTTCTCCGGCGAAACCCTACAAAAACCTGCAAGTATCTTATTCTCATTACCAATGGCTTCATCTTCTCAAGCTATCTCCCCTGCACACTCTTCGGCGAACTCACCAGAACATTCACCTGCTCATTCTGAACATTCAGAAAACCCCCACCTTGCCAAAAGTATTGAACTAGAAGATTCCGGCGATTCAGCAGAATTTGCTCCGACCACACATCTTCAAAACTTCATAGCAAAGGATCATTTCGAAAAGGTACTACCAATCAAATCCAACAATTGCTATTTGGTCCCCTCACCCACTGCTTTCGGCGAAGCCCATGCCATTCTTCTAAACATAATGGAAAATCATATCCTCTTCCCTCTACTCTCAAGAACCCCAAACAAAATTCCAATTAGATATTTGAACCAGTTTTGGCAAAGTTGCCGATTTGATAAAGATGATTCTCTTATCAAAGGGTACATTTCAAGACCTGACAAATCTGAACATCTGGAAATCAAGTTCAATAGAACAATGTTCTCACTTGAATTCAACCTACCAACAAGGAGTCTTCTTGGATTGAAGAAATATGCAGAGCAACCAACAGACGACGAGATCTGTCGTTTCGTAGAAATGCTTGGGTACAACACCCAACTGAGGAAGAGAAATGACTTCCGCAGAGGCAGATTACCACCTCTGTGGAACACCTTGTTCTCAATTCTTACCAGATGCCTGACAGGGAAGATAGGCAGTATTGACCAGAGCTCACATCAGATATTAACCATCATGTATGGAGTTTACTATGATCTCCCACTGGATTACGCGACCATAATGATGCAAGAGATCATCAACACCATCGACAGAAAGAACAACGCCAGAAGGGTCAAAGAGAACGATCCTAACTTTCTACCACCTCTGCAATTCCAAAGAATACTGGGAGTTTTGTTCGAACCTCTGTTGCTGATACAGAACTGGCCAATGGAAGGGCCAATTCCCAAACAGTTCCCAATGAACAAAAATACCCCCACTGATCATGTAGATGGCTACATACACTGCAGACCTTTGTCAAAGAACCTTCTGAGGTATGCCACGAATAAAACCCTTAAGAAAGAGTACATACGCAATCATAGAACTCCAAAACCGAGTCCTATGACACCCCCGCGTTTAGGTGTCCCCCTAGGAACAATGATTGCAGAACCTCTTTCCACTCAAGAAGAAAAAGATCACAAACTAGCAAAACACATGGCTATTCAACTTAGCTTCTTAGCCAAACGTGCAGAGCTAATGGGAAAGAAGTCCTCTTCGAAATCTTCTACCTCTACTCCAAAATCAAAGAAGAGGAAAACTGAAGAAGGCACCTCCACAAGCGCTGCAGAAGATCAACCTTCACATCCTCATGCCACAGAAATTGGCTCCACTGCTCCTCCCTCTTCTCCAAAACAGAAGAAGAAAAGAAAATCGAAAACCACAGAGGAAGGTGCACCAAAACCTAAGAGGAGGAAAACCAAAAAGAAGCATGGGAAATCACTTGAAAAATTGGTTACCATAGAAGAAGAAGAAATCGCAGAAGAAAGAACCTAAGTAGAAATGACAGAAGAAGGATATCAATCACCCTATCAATCCCCAGATCGATTTGCTCACCAAGGAAACTTAAACGATTTCCTACAGAACCCAGACATTGCCCACACTCTAAATACAGCAAGGTGGACGGCACAACCACTCGACCACCACTCCCCGGAAGAACAATACTTCTCTATTTCTGGCATTGACACACATCTGCAAGAAGATGATCAAACACCCAGAGATCAATCAGCTGAGACACCTGTTATTCTACAGAACCCCTTCATTCAACAAGGATTGGACGTCCACAGAAGGAGTCCAACCCCAGCTTCAGAAGAAATAGAACAAACAGAAGCTGAGTGGAATAGAGATGAAGTAACAGAGGCTTTAGAGAAAATAATAGAAAAAGGAAAAGAGTCCGAAGTTGTACAAGAAGAGGGATTTGAAACAAGGGAGACAAGAATGGAGGTCTCAGAGGTAGATTCAGATGAAGAAGAAGCTGTCTGGATACGAAAAGGTCTCTATCATCCACATGTCATGAGATTATGCGGCTCTCATCCAATGTATGACTTCTTAGGCACAGAGCAAGGAACTTCAACAGAATCTAGGGAAGAAGCACCAAGCCATCGGATAGCTACAGAAGCTGAAATGGTAGAAAATGATGTAGTGCTTGGATGCTTAACAGAGGAAGAAACAAGAAAAGATGCCTGGATTAATAGAGGCACACAACCAAAACCAACTCCCAGTGCAACCCACACATCTAACTCCGCAGGTCTAGCTGCAGAAGGAGTTATTGAAAAAGAGCATCACAGCTCGATCCAAACCCAACCCATCCAGCCAGAAGTCACTCTTTCGACTTCTGCGCCCACAGAAACCGGGGAATCCATTCCTAGGGAGTCTCCTCAAAGAGACTCACCAATAGTTCGTGATCAATCGCCCCAGATCACACTAGAACACCCAACAGAGGAATTCGTTTCCTCTGCCACGCACAATATAGGGCCAACACTTCTTTCAGAGAGAAGTAGTGAGCACAACGACGAAGAGACTCTAGACAAGTCTCCGAGTCAACAGAAGGATAATCTAGTACCCACCTCTGAAGTGGATCTAGACAATGTCATTGACAATACTTCTGTAGAGTCTGAAGCACTAGATGCTTCTGCTCGAAGATCAGATGGAAATCCTTCCACCCCTATCGTACAAACAAGGGTGAACGAAGGTGTCCCAGGAGCAGGGACTCAGTCTGGAGACGAATGTGTTCCTCCAGAGGTTACACCAGGGACACAAGTATCAAGGGATGAGTTCCAAACCCTTGTCACCTCTGTGAACCAAACCATAAAAGAGTTGCAAAGCTCTTTCACATCTTTTACAGAGAAAACATCAACGGCCTTGCTAAATCTGAACACCAAAATGGACAATCTGTCCACAGAGGTAAAAACGGCCATCACAGAGATGAAATCTTCTGCTCAAACAACTGCCACAACTACAGCCACTTCTGCTGCTAAAGATTTTGGAATAGCTGCAACATCTGCATTCAAGGAATCAGTCAAACATTTCCTTTAACAAATGAACAAGCAATCCAACAAATCACAGAGCATCACACCTGCAGAACTACAGAAGGCTCTGCAAAACGTTCAAGAAGAGGCAATGCGCAACACTACAATGATGCAGCCAAAAGATTACATGACTAGAGCACATCTGACAGAGCTCGGGCAGAATGTCATAAACCAGGTCACAGAAGTCATTATCTCCTTCCCTACTGCAAATGCCAACTACGTCAAAGAATTCAGAAAAAGTGTCGGCAGAATGCGCTTCAACACAGAAGCAGAGATTGCAACTCTAATCGGCCTCTGTGATGATGTATGTGCAAAGTTGATGGCCGACGGAGCAGAACTACCAAAGAAACCCAAAGCTTCCTGCAGAGCAGAGGGTATTTCTGATAAGAGTCAGGATGACTCTGATGATGACCATCTTGGTCCATCAGATCATCCTGAGGGGGAGAATATAAGGGAGAATGCTACGACCAGAGGACTACAAGCTCCACCAATCGCAGCAGAACCAATCAGACAAGCCCCTCCAGAACAAACCCAAGATCAAAAGACCACAGAGACAACACCCATCTCTGTGGAATCAACTTCTGAAGAAACCAATATTCCAGAAGCTGATCAGCAAACCACAGAGGCAACAACCACCCCTGTGGTAATCAACTTGGAAGAAAGACCTTCAACAGAATCAACAGAAAAACCCCAAACCATACCAAGAAGAAAGTCGATTGCCACCAAACCAAAAAGAGCAACGACCTCTGCTTCTTCTATTCTGAGAAAGATGCACAATACAATGACTGAACGAATGGCGCAGAGAGAAGAAGAAAGGCACAAGTTCACTTTAGCTTTCAAAATGGCAAGAAAATTCGATATCCAACCTTCACCAACAAAAACCGAGCTTACAAAAGAAGTAACCAAAGAACCTCCAACAGAGGTTACAGAGCAAAGAAAGCCAACAGAACCAACGCCACAAAAGTCCTATCAAACACAAGTGTCAAAACCTACAGAGGCAACCCCCATCGTTCCAACAGAAGCACCAACAACCAAACCTACAGAAGCAACAGGTTCTGCACCTCCAAAAGCCAAAGACAAGGGAAAGGCAAAAATGACAGAAGAGCCCAAGAAAAAGAAATCAGTACCCAATCCTACAGAAAAACTGATGAAAAGCTCCTTTGATGCCTTTCAAACTCCAAAACCTAAAGAAGAGGACTGGGCATATGGATTGAAGCCTCTATCAGACATTCCTCTATCAGGAAGAGCTGCAGAAGTTGTTCAACAGATGGAGAGTCTCAGAAGACGAGTACCACCACATAGTCCAACATACGAAGAAATGGAAGAAGTGGTGTACAAATATCTCTACAAACAACCCTTTCAGAACCTCCATCCAACAGACCAAATCACAAATCCGAACATCAGAGAAGAATTTGAGAACATCTTCAGCAGAACAAAGCCAAGAACCAAAGCAGAAGTCTTCTCAATTCATAAAATCAAAAAGGTAATCTTCTGCAGATTCTCCTTCACAAGAACCTATCCAAGAGTCAGGTACAATCTTTACAGAGTCAAAAGGGTAAACAATTTAGAAACCACCTTCGCTGATGCTGACATAAGGAATCTGAATCCCTATGATCTACCTGAACTTCTGCAATGGACAAAGGACAACTACAACACAGAGCCAAACACCAGAGCCTATCAAGTGTTGAGAAAAGCAATGAGGGAAAAGCTTATGATCTACAGTATGATAGATTTTCAACTGGGAAAGGATCTTGGTCTTAAACATCTGAATCTACGACCACCAGAAGATCGCTGCCCACCCGGCGCCGTGCCCAACTCAATCATTACAGAACCAAGATTCGGGTTAGTATTTCAAAACCTACAAGGCGAAGTCAAACTGTTTGTGTGCATGGACTGTCAGAAGTACGCAACTAGTAATCTGAACAAGTTCAGAGCAAGCCTTGTAAAATACAGAGATACAGAGAAAATTAATAGGGATGCTGCAGATACTTTCATCAGAGAGATTGATGCCACAATCCGCCTAAGAGAACTCTGCATCAGTTTCTACAAAGAGATCAGAAGAATCGGAAGAGACAACAGAAGCTACAACGATTTCAAAGATGCCAAAATCTGATTCTCAAACCTCAAATCTCTGCAAACCAAGTCAAAGTCTATCTTTCATTGTACTCAAATGTAAAATGCCTCTGGCATATTTCTGAATGAAAGAACTTTCGAGGTATTGTTTAACCTCTGTCTTATCTAACTTAGCCTAACTAAACTCAAGTTCAATTTTTTATTTTTCACTACTTAGGGGGGAGATTGTTAGCTTCAATCTTCCTAATCATAGAAGTATTTAGAAGTAGTGAAAAATAGGCCAAGTGAAGAAAGCCTCTTACAGAGGCTCTGCCGAACTTACCGAGAGATCAAGGTCAAGAAGCTACAGAAGCTAAAAGAGGCGTCCTACAGAAGCTCTGTCATACGCGCAAAGAAGACCAAAGACTCGGAATCCGGTGAAGACTGCTCTACAAAGGACCAAACCGCAGAACCTCTGTGACACTTCACCGAGCCTCTGCGGTCTTCAACAAAGACTTCAAAGATATTTATAATATCTTGCTACTGTTTCTGAACCTATTCATCAACTTGCATGGTAGCATGCCCTGTCCAAATTCAATGTGTCAAACTCTTATTGGATTCAATAGGGCTTAGTACATAATAGACGTCTGCTGCATTAAATGCAATACAGCACATCCAACTGTTCATACCATCCTTCCAACTATTCATACCGTCCGTTCTGAATAGTAGCTTATGCTTTATGGTCCCCTTAGAGTAGTATTTAAGGAAGACTCATGTTGAGTTCTTCAAAATCGAGAATTAAGAGAGAAAAACATCAAGAACACATAGCTTATATACTTTGAGAGTCATATCTGTTTTAAAGCTTTGCTTACTCACTGTTCATGAATCTGTTCTTGATATATATATATATTCAGTAAACTTTGAGATATTATTTCCTGTTCACTGTTTATTTATATTGTGTTCTAAATCTATCAAACATATCTGTTAGTTCTTCAAATACGCTTCCGCATCATACTTAAACTTGAACTAATAGATCTGATAATCTTGTTTAAACAAAACGGGAACCAACAGGTCTTAGGGGCTTCCCATTTCTTAATGGCTTCCACTTTTGGCCGGGTCCACGTGAATTCCTTTCTCTCCAATCACGTGACCAAGAAAGTGTACTTCCCTAATCCAAAATTCGCACTTTGGGAATTTGGCGTACAACTTCTGATCCTTGTGTAGTCGTAGTATTATCCTTAGATGCTTCTTGTGATCCTCCTTACTCTTTTAGTAGATCAATATGTCAGCGATAAACACAATCACAAACTTGTCAACGTATGGTCTGCATACCATGTTCATTAAATCCATGAACACAGCTGGTGCATTCGTTAACCCGAAGGGCATAACTAAAAACTCGTAGTGTCCATATCGAGTCCTAAAAGATATCTTAGGGATGTCCTCCTAACGGACTCTTAACTGGTGATATCCTGATCGAAGATCAATCTTTGAGAAATAAGTTGCACCTTGCAACTGGTCGAATAAATCATCTATTCGAGGAAGAGGATATCGATTCTTGATCGTTAATTTGTTCAACTCCCTATAATCGATGCACATCCGAAATGATCCATCCTTCTTTTTGACGAATAGGACTGGGGCTCCCCAAGATGAGGAACTTGGCCGAATAAATTCCTTATCCAGAAGTTCCTGAAGTTAACTCGACAACTCTTGCATTTCGGCAGGAGCTAAATGGTATGGTGCCTTAGTTACGGGTGTTGCTCCAGGTATGAGGTCAATTTGAAATTCGACTTGTCTAGACGGGGGAAGTCCAGGAAAATCATCTGGAAACACTTCAGGGTGATCCTTCACCACAGGAATATCTTAGATTTGCCTTTCCTCGGACTTCTTCTCAACTACGGGTGCCAAAAATGCGACGCACTTCTTCCTCAAATACTTATGAACCTTCACACTTGACACTATCTTTAGGCTCCTCCCGGCTCTATCTCCTTGTATGACAAAGGTTTCTCCGCCTTGCAGAGGCACTCTAACCGCCTTTTCAAAACAACAAATCTCCGCTCGATTCTTGGATAACCAATCTATGCCTATTACTACGTCGAAACTCCCCAATTCAATATGAATAAGATCAACGCTAAATGGCTTATCGTCTAGATTCAAGGTACAGCCTAAAATTACATCCTTAGCCTCAAATTCATGACCATTAGCAACCTCAACAATATAAGCATCCGACAATTACCTAGATTTCAAATCGATCAGTGGCCTAAATTCTAATGAAACAAAACTCCTATATGCTCCAGATAACATCAAGATAAAATCCATTCCTATTTTTAGATAATGCAGCTAATACAAAATTTTGATGTTCATCCTACATCAATACTAAAGTTTTTAGATCTAATACAACCAACCACTTAAAATTACCCAAAATACTTAGTTCATAATAACTTCAAGAAAATATTCTTCCTTTGAACCAAAAGTCTTATCAAAAGCTGGCAAACTATCAACCATCCTAATCAAAACCATCCTAAATACACATCTATCAGGATCAACAACACCAACATCGATAGCACTACACCTCCAATCACACACACAAGCTCCGCTTTTATCGCAGTCCGCCTAGCAGTCCTAGCGCTCTCCAAAGCCTGGGTTGAAACATCGTACAAGAGATGGCTCAGCTCCACCGGCTCAGTCACGACTTGCCCTTGGTGCGTCACCCTCACTTGACAGCCGTGTAGCTCAGCCGCCATAGCCCGTACATGTTGCTCCTCCGCCCAGGTCATACCAGATACACGCCCGACTGGTACTCCAGTGATCACACATGGCGGCTCCGGTGCCTCCAGACGCTCCGACCTAAACGTCACTCGTCTAGGAATTGGGACGCTATTTCTTGATGTTTCCCTAATGCGGGGTCCCCTAGGGTTTGGTTGAATAATTATCGAGGTTGGTCGAGGCAGGACTTTGGTTGGCGACACTCTTGGTCCACTGTCGGAAGTTCGCTCGCTTGAAGCTTCAAGATCCGAATCCATATCCCTAAAGTCCTCATTCTCTTGGCTACTTGATGGGTTGACACGAGGTCTACCGGTGACATATCCCGACTCGTCGGCCAAGTAAGAAGAGTGAGAGTGCGACGACGATGATGACATAGTGAAACTAAGGCAATAGTGTACTTAGTCACTAAGCGTACAAGTGTAATGCCTATCTTACGCGATATCTACACACTATGCATGATAAGTGTAAGTAAAAATTTACCTCACTCCTACTATAACCATTTCTAGTCTCGCATTAACCTTCCTTAATCGAACATAGGTGATCAGGCTATGTTTAATTAGGGTCTATTAATGCCATTCTAGACTTAGTTATACTAGTAGTAGGTTCAGTAGTTTTTATGTCAGTTTTGGATTTTGGTTATAGTTGGGTTTTTCCAATGGAAGACCGGTATTCTCTATAACATGAGGCTCTGATACCAAATCTGTCACACCCCGCTAAAGCGGAAACACGAGATGTCACAGCTCAAGGTTTCATTGCATAAGGTACAAGGTATACCAAATCACTATAGCTTAAATAAGTTGCAAAAATTTCATCTTGTCTTAAAACATAAATTGTCCAAAACATAACTGACATAGTAAAACACGTGCAAGATGCAGCTACTGGTGGTGCCTTCTTAAAATCCAACCTTAATGACGAATACCTGAAAAGCATGTCAAATAAAGGGTCAACTACTGAATAGTTGGTGAGATCACATGTTTTCGGTATGCACTAAAAGTTTTAATGCAAAGTTGATAATCCGCACTTTGAAAGAGTATAGTTTAATTCCGGTTGTACAACTTTTGCTCAAGGTGTATTTTATATGCCTCAGAGGTAGCATGCTGAGCCCATTACCCAAACCTAGTGACGCAAACACGCCCCAAAGTCATCATGTTCTATCGCAAACATTGCATCATGTTATATCGCAAACATGGTACATAAACAATAATTATGCACTCACATCACCGTAAGTGGGGTGTCTACCAAATAACGTTACCCATAATTACTAACGGCTCAATAAATGAGTTAAATGGGTAATGTAAAATAAATGGGGACTTATGAACGATATCAAAACTCAGTATCTTTAACATGTGCACAAATACCATAGAGCATCAAACATTCATAGCATTTTAATAAACAAAACAACCGGTGCGAAGTAAAAATGGTAACATGCTTTCCACCCCAAATTATACAAAAATAGTAAAAGGGGGCTGTGAAAACTCACTGTGATAAGCGAAGATGTTTCCAAGATGTTCACAAATGAAACCCGTAACGATCCTAATTCGAACCTATGAACGTAAGGACACTAGTAAGGTTCAAGCATAAAAACCTAGGGGTTCGGTAAAACCTACTTATCCAAAATGCCATAAAATGCCTTTTTAAAGAACTTGTTTATGGTTTATACTTATGTTATTTTCCCTAATATCTCATGCATGTCTTTATTATTCAATAAAAGTCATAGATTTATAACATATAGTAATAAAATAGGTTAAAAGTTGATTTTTAGCTACATTTGGAGTTTTCCTTTTTCTGTCCAGATTTTTGTGTCACTTTCAGTCCATTTTTAGATATCTTCCAAGGTTCTTTTGGTCAAGATAATTTTAACCCAGTTGACTTAATGGGTTAGGAATCTTTTGACATAAAAACCATAATTTTTGAAGGTAGATAAGTCCATCAAATAATTTTTATAGTGCAGCTACTACAGAAAACATAGCTGTTTGCGCACTGTTTTTGTGACGACTGCTTGGAGGTCTAAATCTTTGGGTTTTTGAGTGAAACCACTTGGGTTTGAAACCTAACTCATATACATAAATTCCAGAAGAAATTTCATTTTATTTGGTTAAATATTGAAAGAGTTATGACTTTTTAAAGAGAAAGGTAGGAATCTGACAGAATGCTGTCAAAAGGTAGCTTCAAGAAAATATATCTAAACTTTATATTTTGCCATGATTTTGTTCCTTTTGCATGGAATCCGATTTGAAACTTCCCCAAACAAGTATTTTCAGATGAATACTTGATTTTAAACTTTTAAAACTACATGCATGCATTTTAAACAATGATATCTTTCAAAAATCCCAAAAAATGTCTTCTTGCTTTCTATTTGAAGATCTCATGAGTGATCAAGCCAAGAACTTGTTTTTTCCATATAAAATAACAAGTTTTTAACACATGCATGGAGATTAAAACATGTTTTTAGTGTAATATAAAGTTTTCATAAAACTTTTTAGAGATTAAGAGGTAGATTTTAAAGAAGAACACATGCATGCTAGTAGAAACTTGCAAAAGTTCCTTCTTTGATCTTAACATAGGTTTGATCATGGATTCATCACTTTTTTAACAACATGCAAAGTGTTTTGGTGATGAATCTACAAATATTAAGATTCAAAGATATGTTTAGCAAAAGCAATTGTAAAACTAGTGTAGAAGAAGAAGAAAACTCAAAAGAAAATGAAAGAACTTAAACAAGGAGATGTATAGGTTTCATCCTACACACATTCATACCTCAAAAACTCTTGAATGCTTGGACTCTTTTGTGTTTAATGGCTGAAATATGGAGGTTTTTAGAGAGAGTATAGAGAGAATTTGGAGAGGAGAAGGGAGAGTTCTCTACAGAGAAGTTAGAGAGAGAGAGGTGAAGTTTTGAATGAGTGTTGTGAAATGAGGTGTAAAGAAAAAGAGAGGGGGTTATTGGGGAGGGGTGGCCGGCCATGGGAGGGAGAGAGGGAGAGGTTGAGTGTTGCTTTAGGTAAAAATAATTGTGTCTAGCTTTTATTTTTGATTTATTTTTATTTTTGCTAAAATGTTCAAATTATTAGGCATTGTGTTAAAAATTATATTATTAGCTAAATTTGCTAGTTTTAATTTGGTAAGGTTTATATATATAAATATAGATACATAGAATATTAGATTGATATTTTATGAGATTTGTGGATAATTCACCTATTTTAGAGACTGCTACGCAAAATTCCTCAGTTTTCCTAATGATACTGTCTCTAACTGCTAAATTTAGTAAGTGACACCTACAACATAAAAAGCTAAGATGTTCAGTTCAGTTCTAACCTGAAACGTAAATTTGACGGTTGCCACATCTTTAGCCAAACCTTTATTCCTTGTAGCGTTGGGATGTCATTCCCGATGATTAGAATGTCATCGACATACAGAACTAGGAAGACAACAATGCTCCCACTGGATTTCTTGTATACACAAGGTTCATCTTCATTTTTGATGAATCCAAATTCTTTGATTTCTCATCAAATCAAAGATTCCAACTTCGAGACGCTTGCTTAAGACCATAAATTGATCTTAGCTACTTGCACACTTTATTAGGATGCTTGGGATGCTCAAAACCTTCGGGTTTGTTGGTCCCGAAGGGGTTATACAAGTTTGTAGAGGGGGGGGGGGGGGGGTTGAATACAAACACATGTTTTTATCTTTAAAATTGTTTATTGATATATATTAAACAATTTACAGTTTGTTGCAGAATAAGATCAAGTTAAAAACCTAATCTAAACAAACTAGAGAATCACACAGAATTCTTGCACTAAGAAATAGAGATAAAGAAGATAAGAAAACTAAGGAGAGTTTTCTTGCACTAAGTAGTTCAGCGAGGAAGAAGCCGAACACTTCACAAATGAAGTAGGGTTCTCTATTTATACTGCATGCTTTTAATGCAAGTCAGTATACCTTTACACGTGACAGCTTCTAGTTGGTGGCATGAATTTGACTTTAGCAAACATCCTAGTGGCCGCATGATGAACAGTGTAGTTGCAGAGTGGTTTGTACGATCCTGGACAAAAGGGATGTCCGTTCTGACAAAATCGTACGGGGGCGTGCAAGGAGATAAGGCAAAAGTTGCTTGAAGAAGATGCTTCATGATCAGCGAACGCTGAAGGTATCTTTTATTAGCGAATGATAAAGTTCAGCTCTCGCTGAAGTCTTCTACTTGAAACTTCACGTGAAATGGACAAGTCTTGGCTTCGCTGATATCCACATCAGGTCACTAGTAGACTTAGTCACTCGTTCTTTAGCTTGGTATTCGATTTCATCTTTGAACTCAGTTGTCACGAATCTTGTCTTCAGGGGTCATAAGCAAACAATTACAAGATGAACTTTCAGCGATCATCAGTGAGGCTGAACACTGATGTACAGGTATCGCTGAAGCAGAAAATAAAGAGAGCAGTTTCCCATCAGTGATACTAAACAGACTTAGTATGTTTTCTTAGATGGTGAAACTCTAATACATATTGTTTACTTACAATTTTCACTAAGTGTTTCACAGGGTCATTATCAAATCATTGAGGGTTTGGATCAACAATCTCCCCCTATTTGATGATGACATAGCAATAAAAGAAAATTGCTAAGTTAAAAACATAAGGATAAAATGGAATCATAAATACGTGTCCCATTAACTGTTTTTAGGGATCTTTTCTAGTACTGATGGAGTAAAGTACTTCATTGAAAATTTTCATTAACTTCGTAAACAAGATTACTAGGGAAGTGGAAAATTATAAGTACAATGAAAATAATTACAAGTACTAAAAGATACAAGCTGACAAAATAAAAGAATACAAATGGTGATCCTATCAGCTACTCAGGTTCTTTCTTGAGGAGAAGTTCAACAAGAGTGTCAGTTTCTGGAATCCTTCAAACAGGGACTGTTACTCCCTGATCCCGTCTGAGGTTTGCTTCTCGATAGATGAGGGGCTTCATGAATGATCCAAGAAGGTCACGATTATAGTCGCACCAGCATAGTAGATCTCTGAATTGTTCGATGGGAGTTTTGTATAACTCAGAGACACGTTGAAAGCACATGCGACCGGTGTGTTTATAAAAGAAGATGCCAAAGGGTTCACTGAGTACTTTACCAGGTACAAAGTCTTCAGTCGGAGGTAAGGAGATGTCGAGACCAGATAGATCAGGATTGGGACCAAGCACTGCTTCACGGGAAAATTCAATCCCTGTTTCGTTTCTTAAAACTAGGCCTGAAGAGGATGGAGTCTTCTTTTTCTTTGGAGCAGTTCGTTTCGGCTAGATGGCTGTAGGAGGAGGAATATCAACCGCTGAGGTTACTTGGTCGATCAACTTGTTTATGGCACTTTCGACACAAGGCTAGAAGCTTGAGCGGGATCGCTGAATTGCGATTCTGATTTCTAGCCATTCACTGAACCCGAGCTTGTCCAGGGCTGAAATGTAGCACGTTCTCTTGTCGCCATTTTCTCTGATTATCTGAACATCAACAATAGGTACTCCTTTGACCATTCTCCCTTTTAGGTTTACAGATTGTATTCTTGAGGGTAAACTTCTGAAATGGAGTTTCTTTTTACACCAGGTCAGTGTGGTTGCACTGACGTTGACCTTTTCTTGATTTTTCTTTTTCGCCTCTTTCATCAGCTCTTGCTGGACTGCAAGGGGAAACTTCTTCAGTTGTGGATCCTTTACTGAACGTTGGGCTTGTTCTAGAGCAAAGTTTTTGTCACTAAGCGCAGCCTTCTATTTTTCAGCGAGGATCTCTTCAGCCTTCAAGGCTTCAGCAATTTCCCTAGGCGTCAACCAGCTCAGGTGAGGAGGAATCAAACGCTGACTTTTGATTCTTTGGATCATTCTGGTTTCTTTCTTTGTTCAACTTCACTTGACCTTTTAGGAGGCAAGGAAGGTCTTCTACGGTGGGAAAGCAGCTCTTCTTCAGCTTGTACTTCAGTCTCTTCCAGAACAAAGATTGGGATTATTGGTTCTTCAACGTTGAGCGCTGGGATTATTTGTTGTTTGTTGATCCAAACCTCAGTAATTTGATATGAATTAGAGTTTCACTATCGCTGATAAGTACTATGCCTCTACAGTACCAATGTTGAGAAACTCATGCTCTTTAATTTATACATTCAGCTAACACTGTTCATTCATAAGCACTGAGCCTGTTCAGTCTTATTGATGATCGCTGATAGTTTAGTTGTTTACTTATGATCCCTGAAGACAAGTTTCACGTTAACTATGTTCTACGCTGAAATCGAAGATCAAGCTCAAGAACAGCGACAAGTCTACTAATGAACTGATGCGTATATCAGCGAAGCCAAGATTTGTCCACTCAACGTGAAGTTACAAGTAGAAGATTTCAGCTATCGCTGAACTTTGTCACTCGTTGAGAAAGTACTGTTCAGTAATCGCTGATCATGAAGTCTTCCTCTACAAGTTACTTTTGTCTTTCCCCCTTGCACGTCTCCGTACGATTTGTCAGAAAGGACATCCCTTTTACCCTTAATCGTACAACCAACACTGATTCTACACTATACACCATGCAGCTACTATGGTTGTCTGCAAAGGTCAAACCATGAAACCAATCAGCTGCTGCCACGTGTAAAGGTATACTGCTTTGCATAAAATGCATGCAGTATATAAAAAGAACCCTACTTCAGAAATGAAGTGCTCGGCCATCTTCTTCTTTCTCACTTAGTGTTAGAATATTACTCGTAGTATTCTTATCTCCTTCTTTCTTAATTCTAGTGCAAGAAACTTAGTGTTCTTAACTTGTTTATATTAGGTTAATCCTTAATCTTGTTCCACAACAAGTTGTAAATTGTTTGAGTATATCAATAAACAATTTAGAAAGTAAAAATCTGTGTGTTTGTATTCAACCCCCCCTTATACAAACTTGTATAACCCTCCGGGACCAACAAGTGGTATCAGAGCGGATTTGTTTAATCTCATAAACAAGATCTTGCTTATAGTAATCTTTTCTCTTCCTTGCTATTTCTCATAATGGCTACCAACACAAACACAAACTATATTTATAATGGTTCTCTTACAAAACCTCCCAGATTTTCCAGAGATAACTTTAATCTATGGAAAAATAAGATGATACTCTTCTTAGAAGGTGTAGGCCCAACTATACCTTCTTACATAGAAAATGGTCCATACATTCCTATAAGAATTGATCCTAAAGTTCCAGCCACTGAGAATAGAGCTGTTATTCCAGAAAGATTGGTTCCAAAGGAAATTCATATGTGGACTGATGAAGATAAGAAGAAAGTGGCTCTCGACACCAAAGCCAGACCCATCCTCTCTATGGCTCTTCCTGACGAAGTCTACCACTCCGTCATGAACCTGAAAACCTCTAAATCCACGTGGGACACAATCTGTGTTCAATATGAAGGTACAACTGAAGTCCAGGACTCACGTAAGATCAACCTGGTAAGACAGTATGAAAGCTTCATTTGTGGTAAAAATGAAACTCTCTCTGAAGTTCACGAACGCTTTAACTGCTTAATAATTGATCTAAAAACAGTTGGTAAGGAATATTCTAACTTTGAAGTTCTGACAAAGTTCTTAGAATGTTTACCTGAAAGCTGGGACAGTTATTCAATGTGTCTCAAGCTGCAAAGGATCTAAAATTTATGACTCTTTCTACCTTATATGGCATGATGCTCAATCACGAGCAATTGAATCATCTTAAGAAGAATCTTGTAAAAGATTCCAAAAGCACCCCTGTTGCTTTAATCTGAGAGTCACCTTCCACTCAACGATCTTCCTTTGCTATCACTGAGTTGGAGACTAACTCTGAATGCTTATCAGATCCTGACTCTTCAGATCTTGATGAATCTATGGCTCTCCTATCTAATAAGTTCAGGAGATTCGCCAAAAAGAAAAATTTCAGAAAGAACAAACCTCTTGCTATTACTGACAAGCCTAGATCATCTACCCCTGTTGATAAGGCTACTGCTACTTGCTATAACTATGAAAAGATAGGACATTTTGCTAGCGAATGAAGGTCAAAGAAAGTTTTTAGAAACTCAGCTTTCTCTAAGAAATCCTCTAACCCCAAGGCTAGAGATGATAAGTATCAAAAGATGAAAGAAAGGTACGCAAAGCTAAAAGGCTTTAAGAAAAAAGGCAAAGGCCTGATGGCTGACTATGATTGGGATGCTTCTGATGAAGAAGATTCATCTGACTCTGAAGCCAATCTCTGCCTCATGGCCAAAATCGAAGAAGAGCAAGAAAAGTCTGACATTCCCTCTGCTTCGTCCTCTACCATGAATGGGAAAGATCGATCTCCTGACTATGAATCGAAGAAGAGGAAGAAGAGGAAGAAAAGTCTGAATGAAGCTGATAGTCTTCGAAAGATCGATCTCCTGACTATGAATTTATATGATACCATGAATGGGAAAACTGTCGTTGAAAATCAAAATCTTGATCTAGCTGAAAAACTTAAACACTGTCATCTTCAAATAGAAAAGCTTTCCAAAATTGAAGAAGATTTAAGAGATCAGGTTCATATAAATCAGCTAGTCAAAATCGAACGAGAAGAAGCTATTGCTGCATTAAAGCTGAAAAAGCTACTGTTGATGGATGGTATAAATCCTCAATAACGATCACTGAGATAATTAACTCTCAAATTCCCCTGAGTGACAAACGTGGTCTTGGTTATAAGGCTGACGTTGAACAACCAACCACTAATCATTCCATGCTTAAATTTGGAATGTTTGTCTCATCTATCCCTGACACTTCATCTTCTCAGTGTTCCTATTTAATATCCCCTATCCCTGAGGAAATCTCTACCTTAGCTTCTAAAGGTAAATAGAAAGTTGTTTATCCAAAACCTCAGAAGGGTACCTTTGTACCAAAACTGAATGCTTCTAAAACTTCAGTGAGCTATCCCTCTGCTTCTAAGAATATGACCCCTGGATTCATTCAGCGATCTACTCCTAGAATCAAAGTGGATACCATTGGTAAGAAATCCGAAGAACAGATTGTTCCTCCCATTTCCAATGCCAAAGGTATACTTAAAACTAACAGGTAAGCATGCTAATGGTCCTAAAGCTACTTTTAGCTATAGGAAATGTTATCACTGTGGACATACAAATCATGTTGCTAGTAAGTGCCCCACAGCTACCAAAGCTGAAAAGACAGCCAAGGTGAAGATTAATGCCCCCAAGGCAAAGAAGACCACTGAGGTTAAGAAATTAACCAAAGTGAAAACTGACAACAAAGCTGAATCTTCAAATGTTGCGAAGAGTGCTGAACCTTCCACTTCCTCAACCACCACTGACAAATCTAGGCCCAAAATGAAATGGGTACGTAAGTCAAACTAATCTTCCTTTGTTTGCAGGTTAAGAAGGGTATCTGGTATCTCGATAGCGGATGCTCTAGACAAATGACTGGTAAGAAGAACCTGCTCACTGAGTATAAGGAAGAGAAGGGTCCCTCAGTGACCTTCAGTGGAAACGGAAAAGGCTATACCCGAGGGTTTGGTGTACTCTCTAACGGTACAAGAACCTTTGGAAGAGTTGCATATGTTGAAGGACTGAAGCATAATCTTCTAAGCATAAGTCAGCTGTGTGACAAGGATAACAAAGTGATCATCACTAAGGAATCCTGCTTTGTCACTGACAAAAAGGAGAAGATAGCTCTCAGCGGTTATCGTTTAGAAAATGTTTATGTTATAAACATGGACTCTACAACCACTGAGAACTCCTGTTTCTTCTCAAAAGCCTCATCTGACGTCAACTGGTTATGGCAAAAGAGGCTCTCTCATCTCAACCTCAAGACACTTAATACTCTTTCTTCTAAAGAGTTGGTCACTGGTCTACCTCAACACTCATGCGCCAAGGAGTCCTTATGTTCAGCGTGTGAAAAAGGAAAACAGACCAAAGCAAGATTCAAGTCTAAGCAAGTTTCCTCAGTATCATCTCCTCTACAACTTCTCCATATGGATTTTTTTGGCCCTGTTTACAAGAAATCCATAGCTGGAAAGAAATATACATTGGTCATAGTTGATGAATTCTCTCGCTATACCTGGGTAATGTTTCTCCGTTCTAAGAGTGACACCCCTGAAGAGCTCATCACCTTTGTTAGGAAAATGGAAGTCCTGAACAACATGACCGTTCGCTCAATAAGGAGTGATCATGGGACTGAATTCAAAAACAATTCTCTTGATTCCTTCATTGAAAGCAAGGGTATTTCTCACAACTTTTCTTCAGTGAGAACACCGAAACAAAATGGAGTCACTGAAAGACGAAATCGAACTATCATCGAAGCTGCTCGTTCAATGCTTAGCAATTCTCACATGCCTACTCAGTTTTGGGCAGAAGCTATCAACACTACTTGTTTCACTCAAAATAGGTCGCTGATCATCAAAAGATTCAAGAAGACAGCCTATGAACTATTCCACGGGAGAAAGCCTTCTATTAGTTCTCTTCACATGTTTGGTTGTCAGTGTTTCATATTAAACAACAGAGATGCCCTTGGAAAGTTTGACCCAAAGGCTGATGATGGAATCTTTCTTGGATACTCCTCAGTCTCCAAAGCCTTCAGAGTCTTCAATCGTAGAAGACAAACTGTTGAAGAAACTATCCACATCAGTTTTGACGAATCCCGTTCAGCGAACTCTAGACCTTCTGCTGATACTGAAGAACTAAATCAATTGATGTTTTCTCATCTTGGTGGTTTAGAAGACATTCCCACTCCTCCATCCCATACTCATCCCGCTGAAGATGATGATCCTACCATCATCCCAAGCATGCAGAATAGTGAAGCTGAAACTTCATGGGTCTCAGCTGTTCCTCTAAACACTATGCCTGCTTCTGAACCTTCTGTCTCAGACATACAATCTACTTCTCAACAATCAGTGAATGAAATGCCATCTGCACCTCTTCCTCTCTTGGTTGATATACCAGAAGTTGCTGAAGCCTCGTCTTCAGCTCCTCAAGTTCAGGTTGAGTCAGCGACTTATGCTCCTGCTCAGCGATGGACTATAAATCATCCTATTGATAAGATTCTTGGTGATCCAAACGCTGGTGTTCAGACCCGACGAAGTACGGGTAATATTTGCTTATTTGTTAACTTTATTTCCAAACTGGGTCAGCGCTATGCAAGAAGAGCTGACTGAATTTGAAAGAAACAAAGTTTGGAAGCTTGTTCCTCGTCCATCTGACAAGTCAGTAATAGGCACTAAATGGGTCTATCGAAACAAGTTGGATGAACATGGAACTGTAACCGGCAACAACGCTCGACTTGTTGCTCAGGGATACAGACAACGGGAAGGTATAGATTGCAACGAAACCTTTGCTTCAGTGGCAAGACTAGAAGCCATTCGTCTATTCTTAGCTTACGCTGTACATAAAGACTTTAAAGTTTACCAAATGGTTGTCAAGTCAGCGTTCCTGAATGGAAAGCTGAATGAAGAAGTCTACGTGGAACAACCTCCAGGATTCTCAGATCCTAAGCATCCAGGTTATGTTTATAAACTGGATAAGGCACTCTATGGCTTAAAGCAAGCTCCTCGTGCATGGTATGACACTCTCTCTCTCATCTTATCTGCTTATCGAAAAATTTGAGCGTGGTAATATCGAAAAAACTCTATTTTTCAGGAAAGTAAAAGGTCATATTATTATTGTTCAAATATATGTCGATGATATTATATTTGGTTCCACTAACCCTGACTTGTGTACTCGTTTCGCTGATATAATGAAAGCTGAATATAAAATGAGTATGATGGGTGAGCTAACATATTTCCTTGGTCTTCAGATAAAACAGAATGAAAAAGGAACTTTCATTAATCAGGGAAAGTATGTTAAGGATATGCTGAATAAATTTGATTTAACTTTCACTAAACAAGGATCCTTCTGGAATACCTGTTAATGTCACGACGTACCGTGGGATGATCGGCTCTCTGCTGTATCTCACAGCTAGCCGACCTGATATTATGTACGCAACCTGTTTGTATGCACAATATCAAGCTGAACCTAAGGAATCTCATATGATCGCTGTAAAGCGAATCTTTCGTTACCTTAAGGGTACTCCTAACCTAGGTATTTGGTATCGCAAAGACTCAGGGTTTGATCTAATCGCCAATTCAGATAGTGATTTTGAAAGATGCAAAATGGATAGGAAAAGCACAACAGGAGGTTGTCAGCTCATAGGTGGAAAGCTGGTGAGTTGGACAAGTAAAATGCAAAACTCTGTGTCCACCTCAACCGCTGAAGCCGAGTACGTAGCTGCTGGAAGCTGTTGTTCTCAGGTCTTGTGGATGAGAAATCAACTATTGGACTATGACTTAAAAATCTAAAAAATTCCAATCTATTGCGACAGCACAAGTGCCATCGCTATAGCCAATAATCCAGTACCACACTCAAAGACCAAACACATCGAAATCAGGTATCATTTTATCAGAGATCATGCGATGAATGGTGATATAGACCTTCATTTTATCCCTACTGACTTTCAATTAGCTGATCTTTTCACCAAACCTCTTGATGAGACAAGATTAACTTTCTCATCAGCGAGCTTGGAATGCTGAACTTTGAAGAATAAAATCTTCAGCGGTTCGCATCTGATCAGGGGTAATATGAACTTGTATGACCCTTTCTATCATCTTCTCTCTGAACAAAATTGATTCGCTGATATCAAGGTTGGTTCTCTCTTACTCGCTGACGTTCGCCTGAATGCAAGATTTCAAAACAAATTGCATCGCTGACTATCTCTTCCTTTCAGTGATACTTTTGAAATTTATAAATCTAACACTGATATTTCTATTCAGTGTTTCATGTTTTCAAAAATGTCCCTGAGTTTTTAAATCCTCAGAGACATCCTAAAATATGAAAGGACGTTTGTGACGTAATCAAACGGATAAACCCTGGCACGTTCTTTTTCTGACACACGTTTGCACGTTTCGTTTTTCTTAACCAATCATATGCAAACAGGTGTCCGTGTCATCATGAAAAAGTTTTCCCGCTCATAGTTTTTCTCTCTCTACTCTCACTATATAAACACATTCGAATTTATATTTTTACCTTTACACGAACAACTTCTCCTTCAAGCAAGAACACTGTTGCATCTCGAAATCTTCGTTTTCCAGAAATTGTTCATCTTCAACAACTAAGGTTAATATTCTTATTATTTACATCTTAAAAAACTTGTTTTCGATCTTATTCTTGTTATTAACAAATCAAACAAAAGAAACCTTTTTAAAATAAAATCATTTTCTTTTCATGATTTTATAAACACAATCTTATGGTTGTTCTTCAAGTTATGAAACAAAAATCTTAAACTTGTTCTTCATATGTTTTTCCAGAATCTCTTCTTCAAACAGAAACTGGAAAACAAATGCTGTCTACGTTTTGCATTCCTTTTCAAAACAAGAAAAAACCTAATCTTCATAAAGGCATCTTTTGTCTGAATGAAATGGACAAAATTCAAAAACATCTGTTTGGAAAAATCTTCCACATTAAGACATTTTTGTTCATCTTCTTCGTGGTTATATGTGTTACACAGAAATGGCATCTACTACTGACACTCCTAATGCGAAGTCTCCCAAAGCCGCTGAGATTACTGAGTTCACAAAGGCTCCTCAGGTTAAGTTCGATCTCAAGAAAGTTACATTTCAACACAATAATCCCTAAGCTCTCTTCGAATTCCCTGAAAGGAAACATGTCATACATCTTGATGATGTTGTGAACTCTCTCAAGACCTGTCCTTTGTCCACAACTCTTACTACTGCACCCCCTGCACATCGATATTTTCTAGCTCAGTTCTGGTATACTGCCAGAAGAGCTCAGGTGCCTTCACCCAAAGATCCCAAGAAAATGGTTGATGTCATTCTCTGTGACACCAAACATGGAACTTCCAAGATCACTCCGCATCATATCAGGCGTGCTCTAAACCTTCCTGGCAGTACCAGAGAAAACCGTTTTGTCCCTCTACCAAATCCCAAAAACAACCCTGCCGATAGGGAAAACCTGATTGCATTCTTTGATGCAATGCACTATACGTGGGACACAGGGAGAGATGGACTTCCTGAGAAGAAGCTGACTTCCACCAAGAAGTCAAAGATGCCCATCGAGATGAACTTCATCTTTGCTTATTTGATCAGCTGCCTAACAGCGAAGACTGGGTCAACTGACCAAGCATCCCAATACCAACAGGCCATGGGATACTCGTTGCTGAAGGGTCTCCATGTTGATTGGGCGTCAATCATCTACGAAGATCTGGCGTTCAGGGTGGGCATGGCTGACAAACCAACATGGGTTCCATATCCAAGGTTTGTCAGTGCTCTCTTTCTACACGGACTTGGGAAGGAATACCCAAAAGTGGGTGACCTAAGACTCTCTCAGGTTGGTCCTAAGGTGCTCGACTTCAGCCCCATGCCAAACGAGGTACGTCTTTCTACTATCTTATCTATTCTTAATCCCCCTTCTTCTACTTTTGAGGCTACCTCAGCGGTAATCCCAACTACTGATACCCAGGCTGCACCCTCTACTCCTTCTCGTAAAAGGAAACACTCTACTTCCCAACTTGATTCTCAAAGAATCAAGAAAACCAAGGAGCAACCGCCCAAACCTTCACATGTTGAAGACTCCGCGGCTCACTCTTCTGAAGAGCCGTTGGATAGTTCAGTGGTACGCTTTGCCACAATTGATCAAGCCACCCCTTCCATCCCAACCTCAGCGTCTCTAAACGCTGATGTTATAAACTTGGAACAGAACCCACCTCCTTTAGACTCTCTATGGACTGAAGATGTATTTCCCAGCGAATCTAACGCTGATCCTCTTAACCAATCCCTCTGTTAGCTCCAATCTTTCTGTTTATAAAAGTAGTGAAAATATTCTAAGTACAGAAGTAACCCACAGAGGCTCTGCCGAGTAGCCGAGTAACCGAGAAGACAGAAGTCTTCGACAGAGGCTTTGCCGGGTTAGTCAAGAAGACCGAAGTGAAGAAACAACGAGACTCTTCTATGCGGACATGGCCACAGAGCCTCTGTCATACTTGATAGAGCTTCTGTGGCAAAAAGAAGATCTACGCAAAAGATCTTAACAAGGACGAACATGCTTCTTACAATACCTACCATTCGAAGGTTCTAAAGATCAATCATACAAAGGCGTGACCTGACAACTCCACGTGTCAAACTCTGATAGGTTTCCACCTAAAGATAAATACGGAGTATTTAATGAACGTTGTATCTACAACTGTTCCAGAACAGTGTCTTGTACCTTCCAGCTACTGTTCCAGAACAGTGTCTTTGTACCTTCAGTCCTTATTGTCCCCTTTAGGAGTAGTATAAATAGAAGGTTCATGTGAACTCTTCCAAAAAGCTTTACAAAACACACACAACATTAAACTGCAGATTTCTTGTTAATCCTTTAAAGTTCTTGGTGTTCTTATTATATATCAAATACAGTAATCTTTGAGAAACATATGTTATTTACTCTTTGCTTTATTTGATATTGTGTGATCTTCTACCTTACATTATCTTTCAGTTCTTAAATACGCTTCCGCACCATACAATCTGAACTAACTGAAAGTTAAGATCATTGTTTTAGCAAAACAGGAACCAACAATTGGTATCAGAGCAAACCTTGATTTTTAATATCAAGGGATCCACTCTAAAACTATGATCTTTGGTAGAAACTTGGATTTTTAACCTATTCTTCATATTATTCAAACAGTTTCTGTTTTTCTGCCATTTTCGATTCATTCGAACTTTGGTAAACTTATAGAATATGTTATTCTGGTTAAAAACACCATTTTAGTTCTCAGCTTAAAGCTTTTAAGCTTAAAAACTTCATACGAAGCATCCACTTCATACTCTGAAAATCTGCTGTTAAAATCCTTTTTCTTGATAATTTATCTCTCTAAAATGACAAATACAAACAACTTCCTCTCTGCTGGTTCCTTAACCAAACCTCCCACCCTTCTTAGAAAAGAATACCCTAAATGGAAGATTCAAATGATTCACTTCTTTGAGGGTACTGACAAAGAATTGGTTTATAATATACGTAACCCTCCTTTCATTCCCATGATAATGGTACCTCGTGTTCCTAGCACAGACGACACGCCTGAAATTCCAGAACACAACCAAAGACCCAAGAAAATTGGTCTGATTCTGATTGGGCTAAATACGAAGTTGCTCGGAAAACTAAGAGAATTCTGATCATGGCCATCCCAAATGACCTTTTCCAGTCCATGGATGCATGTGAATCTGCATATGATCTATGGAAAGAACTGGAAAAACAACTAGAAGGAGGAGTCAAAACCCAAAAGAACCACAGAGCTCAATACATAAATGAATACTATGCCTTTATAGCTCTGCCAACCGAATCTCTGCAAACTACGTATGATAGGTTCAACTCTCTAATAAACAAGTGCAAGAAGTTCGGCATCCACAGAACCTCTGAAGAAAACAACGTTATGTTCCTGAAGTCCCTAAATGAAGAATGGCTTCAGTTATCCATGTCTCTACAAACAAATCAAGACTTAGATTCCTGGACCCTATCAGACCTCTATGGAACATTAGTAGCACAAGCGAAATCCCAGATCATTGCACCACTTGCATTGGTTACTAAGACTACAGAGGTTAAAGAGAAACCAAAGAAAGAGGAAAGAAAGGAGAAGAAGAAAATCATGATGGTAGAGAGTGAAGAAGAAGAGGAAGTAGCAGCAGAAGAAGAAACAACGGGCCTCGATAGCTAAATCTTTAGCTCTCTTGACTAGGGAATTCAGCAGAGGATACCAGAAGAAATCTGGTAATGAACGATATGAAAGAGGGAATCAAGAAAGAGAAGGCTCAAACGACAGAAGTGGTGACCGACAGAGGTCCAGTGACAGAACTGACAGAGGAAATGACCGACAGAGGTCGGAAGACAAAGCTGGCAACACTCCACAGATTCAAGAGTGTTACAAATGTGGTAAGCCAGGCTACTACGTAAATGAATGCCGAACAGAAAGAAGTGGTGACCGACAGAGGTCAGACGACAGAGCTGGAAGCTCCACACAGAACCAAGGATGCTACAATTGTGGAAAGCCATGTCACTTTGCCAACGAATGCAGGAGCAAGTCAAATGGCCCTCAGAGGGATGAAGCTTTCTACAAAAAGAAAGCTGAATACTATGCTCAGAAGTCACTAATGGTGAACAAAGAAATCTGGGAGTCTGACACATCCTCTGACGAAGGCGAAACAAAGAATGCTCTATTCTGTGGCATGGCAGAAGTCAGCTCCGACTCCGACTGTGAGGTATCCACTTCTATCTCTAACTCTAATACTGCAGAAGATGACTTGATTAAACTTAATATTGAGTACACTTTTATGAAAAAAACGTGTGAAAATATTCAGAAAAAGCTCACCTACTATGAGAGAGAAGCTAGGCTTCTCACTCAAGAAAAAGCTAAGATTTTTCAAGAAAAAGAAGAAATTGAAATGGACTGGAACAAAAAGTTAAATCCTTTAAAAAAAAGATTTCTGAACTTAATTCTTCTTTGAAAAGTAAGTCTAAAGAACTAATGGATGTTGAGTGCGGCAGAATGAACATCCTAGCTCTTAAAAATTACTTTCAAAAGGAAATAGAAGTCCTCTGTCAAGATTTACTCAGAAGAGATCTTCAAATTAAAAAATTTCAAGATGCTCAGAAGGTGTATGAAAAAATAAACACACAAATAGGGAGACGGGGAATTGGCTTCTGTGATATAGATCCCTATACCGGAACCAAAAGAAACAAGTCTCTGTCCTCTCTATTTCATATTAGAGATACAAGAAAACCTGGTTTTCCAAATCTTCTCTCTGTAAGTAAAAGGCAAAAAGTCTCTTGGGAACCTCACAAGAGGAAACCTCTGAAGATGACAAATGTGTGGTTTGAAAACACAGATTTGTCACCTTCAATCTCTGTCAAAAGAGAATCCAAACCTAAGAGGTATCTGAAAACTCAAGATCAGATAGGAATCTTCAAGTTTGGTAAACCCGAGACTCAAACTCAAGTTTCATTTGTCTGCATGATGAATTCTGAAAAGAAATTATCAGCAGAGGCACCTGAGTTCAAGCCAAAAATTACAGAAGAAAAACTTGTTATCTCTGAAGAAAACCTCTGTACATCTTCCAGCGATCAAGATCTCTCTGAAGAAAAATTAACAGATACTTCTGTTAACTTAGAAGATAGTTCCTTAGAAAAGGAACAAAGTGAGTATGGCACATGTTCTGAAAGTCCAGCCTCTGTCGAAAGAGAACCAAGTAACTCAACCTCTGTATATGAGGACGATTCATCCTCTGACGAATCAGAGACTGACTCTAAGTCAGAGATAGGACCTAGTGACACAGAGGTTATTAAACAAACCTCTGAAGTTCTTAACAGAACTATTCCTCCCAAGGAGAAAATCACTGGAATTCCTATCTGTCCAGACTTTTTGAATATGTGCATACAAGCCAAATTCCAACGAGTTCAAAGATTTTAAAACCCTTCAAATCTGTTAAAAAAACTAACATGGCAACAGAAGGGTAAATGGACAAAAATTAACAAATCTTTTTCTTATGTGACAGTGAAATCTACAGAAGTTCACTACAGAAGGGGAACACAAAAGGCCGCACTCAACAAAGGATTTTGCAAACAACGATCTAGCCTACATAAATCTTCTTGTAATAGAAACTCTAATGTTAGGATAAATTGTAATGCCTCTGTGCCCCCATTTAATGTATTCAATGAAAAGTTCAAGCAAATCTCCTCACACATTCAATACTGTCATTGCTTTGATCTTATGTTTAAATTAAACCAACACTTCAAAAGTCCATACTGTCATCTTACTGTACCCAAAGAAAATGATAAATCCAAGGGTAAGAAGAAACAAAATGTTTCTTCAACAAAAGCTAAAACAAAGACCAAGAATGCTAAGGCAAACTTGAAGACCCCTGACAAAACTGGACCCATGTGGATATGGGTACCTAAAACTCTCTAATTGTCTTGCAGAAACAGTATGTGTCAATCTGGTATCTAGACTCCGGATGCTCAAGGCACATGACTGGCGACAGAGGTCTTCTATCCACATATAAAGAAAAGAACGATGGTGGATCTGTGACCTTTGGAGACAATAAAAAGGGGTACATCAAAGGCTACAGAGTCATAAAGAAGGAAAATATAACCGTATGCAAAGTTGCATATGTTGATGGCCTTAAACACAATCTTCTCAGTGTTAGTCAACTCTGCGATACGGGATTCGACGCAATGTTCAAAAGAACCTTTTGCTCTCTACAAAGCGAGGACACAGGACTTGAACTTCTGCGAGCCGAAAGAAGAGGAGATCTATATCTCATGAGCTTCAATGCAAAGAACAAGAAAGACAAAAGCTGCCTTGTTGCATGCAAAAGCGAAGAAGCATGGTTTTGGCACAACAGGTTCTGCCATTTAAACTTTCATACTCTTGATAAATTTGTAAAACTTGATCTAGTCAAAGGTCTACCAAACGTTAAATTTAATAAAGATCAGTTATGCTCTGCCTGTGAAATGGGAAAACTCAAAAGAGCTTCCCATAAAGGCAAAACTGATGTATCTTGCCCAAGACCTCTGTACAATGTACATGTTGACCTCTGCGGACCAATATCTATACAGAGTCTAGGTGGCAAGAAATATCTGCTTGTTTTGATCGATGAATTCTCAAGATTTACATGGGTTGAATTTGTCAAAATGAAATCAGATGTTCCAAACATACTGATAAATTTAATGAAAAGAATCCAAGTTCTGTATGAGTGCAGGATTCAGAAACTGAGAAGCGACAATGGCACAGAATTCAAAAACTCTGTCATTGAAACCTATCTTACAGAAGAAGGAATTTCATAGAACTTCTCTGCTGCACGCACCCCACAACAGAATGGCGTGGTCGAACGAAAAAATCGCACGCTTGTGGAAGCCGCAAGAACTATGCTAACCGCATATGGATTACCAATGACATTTTGGGCAGAAGCAATATTAACCGCTTGCTATACCCAAAATCGATCAACCATCGTAAAGAGACACATCAAAACACCATATCATTTGATCAACAAAAGACGACCAAACATCAAGTTCTTCCATATATTTGGATGCAAGTGCTTCGTCTTAAATGATAGAGAAGCAAGAGGAAAGTTTGAAGTAAAGGCAGATGAAGGCAAGTTCATAGGATACTCTGCAACTTCCAAGGCTTACAGAGTTTATCTTCTGCGGTCTCGAACGATTGTAGAAAGCATAAATGTTTCTTTTGACGACACCTTCCAAAAGACTTATGAACAAATAAGTTCAGAACTCGGTCTAAAAGGGGAATCCACTGGCATCTCAAAAACAAGAGAAGAAGACTTAAATCTTCTATTTCAAGAGATGTTCCATGATGATATTGATCCCTCTGCTGCAGCCGTCAGAGCCTCTGGAGAATCACCTTCTGCCAGACAAAACGAAATAGGTATCTCTCTAACAGGTCCTTTAAACAATTCATCTTCCTCTGTAAATCTTACAGATGCAAATGCCGAGGGGGAGCCAACAGAAGATGATACAACAAGGAAAACAACCACAGAAGCTACTGAAGAACCAACTCCAGAAACCACAGAGGAACCAATAACAGAGGAACAAGAAGACTCAAACTATACTTCCTCAGAGGAACAAACACCACCACTCATTCCAATCATTCCACAATCTGTAGGATCAAGCACGAAAGCAAAATCTACGACAGAGGCTACACCAGAACAACAATTAGAAACCTCTGAAGAGCAACTTGATGAAATCGATGACCATATCCCAAGAAAAACAAAGTGGACAAAGAGACATCCTCCAAGTCTTATAATCGGCGAACCTTCTGAAAAGGTAAAAACAAGATCTGCCACTGCTAACTTTTGTTTCTTTACAAACTTTATTAGTGTGATTGAGCCAAAAAGGATCTCTGAAGCCCTTGACGACCCAAACTGGGTAGATGCTATGCAAGAAGAGCTTCTACAGTTTGAACGAAACAAAGTCTGGACTTTAGATCCTCTGCCACGAGGAAAACAAGCCATAGGGACTAAATGGGTCTTCAGAAATAAGAAGGATGAAGATGGAGTGGTCATAAGAAACAAAGCAAGACTGGTGGCCAAGGGATATCGCCAAGAAGAAGGCGTAGATTACGATGAAACTTTTGCCCCTGTCACACGGCTCGAAGCCATAAGAATCTTCTTAGCTTTCGCAGCCCATAGAGGTTTTAAAGTATTTCAAATGGACGTAAAATCTGCTTTTCTAAATGGCGAAATCCAAGAAGAAGTATACGTCCAACAGCCACCAGGGTTTGAAAGCTCTAAGTACCCAAAATACGTGTACTACCTCGACAAAGCACTGTATGGACTGAAACAGGCTCCAAGAGCATGGTACGAAAGACTTTCTACCTTCTTCTCGATAATGGTTACGACAGAGGTACGGCGGATACAACTTTGTTTTATAAACGAAAAAGTGATGAAATTATGCTTGTACAATTATATGTGGACGGCATAATTTTTGGGTCTACAAATTCAGAAGAGTGCAAAAAGTTTGAAAAACTCATGCAGAGTGAGTTTAAAATGAGTATGATGGGCGAATTAACTTTCTTCCTCGGACTCCAAGTAAAACAATCATCAGAGGGAATTTTCATAAATCAATCTAAATATGTCTCTGACATACTTTCAAAATACAATCTCTCTGATACCTCTATAATGAGAACTCCAATGGCCACAGGAAATAAGTTAGAATCAGATCCAAATGGCATACCTATAGAGTGCACGCTCTACAGAAGAATGATTGGGTCTCTGTTATACTTAACTGCAAGTAGACCTGACATAATGCATGCCACATGTCTCTGTGCAAGATATCAAGCTAACCCGAAGGAATCCCATTATAATGCTGTAAATAGGATCTTCAGATACCTCAAACGGACCAAAAATCTTGGCCTCTGGTATCCGAAGAACTCTGGTTTTGGTCTTAAAGCTTATACAGATTCAGATTATGGAGGATGCAAGCTCGACAGAAAGAGTACCTCTGGGAGTTGTCAATTCCTAGGTGGTAAACTAGTCAGCTAGACCTCTAAGAAGCAGAACTGCGTATCCACATCTACAACAGAAGCCGAATACGTTGCTGCTGCTAGTTGTTGCTCCCAGGTTCTGTGGATGAAAACTCAGCTTATGGACTATGGTCACATCATATTCAAGATTCCCATCGTCTGTGACTCAAAGAGCGCCATAGCCATCTCTGCTAATCCAGTACAACACTAAAAACAAAGCACATCGATATCCGTTACCACTTTCTGAAACATCATGTTGAATATGGGACAATCGAAATGCACTTCGTGTCTACAGAGTACCAGCTAGTAGACTTATTCACCAAGGCACTAGATGAGAAAAGATTTCTTTTCTTGGTGGGTATGTTGGGAATGATAAACATGAGTTAAAACCTCTGTAAGTATAACTTAAATCTTCTGTAAATATATATATACATGTTTCTGTTGTTTTATTTATTTTATTTTAGTTCTGTATGTAAATTCTCAATTACCAAGTGTTCAATACTCAACAGAGCTTCTGTAAGATTGCTCAGAACATCTGACAATCTTTACAGAACCTCTAAAAAAACTTGATCTATGCCCTAAGCATTACTTATCAAATTTTGAACCAAGCATAGATCAAAGGGGGAGCAGAAGGAGACCTTGAAATGATCTACAGAAGTTGATCATTCAAGGGGGAGCCAAAGAAGAAATGCGATCGACATTCTCCACAGAAGACAGGTATTATGCCGAGACAGAAAAAGCTAAAAGATAAGTATCTCGAAACAAATCCTTTTTTAGAACAATTTTCTAGGACAAAAATTTCTAAATATATCCTAGAAACATTGTTTAAATTATACCAAACAAGTTTTGATCAAAAAAGATTAACGAGACTTCTGGTATTAGATTTTGAGTGTAATAGAGGTTCTGCTGAGCTCAACAGAGCCTCTGTATGCAGAATCCTCTATAAAACTACAAATCTCATACAAAAACTCTATCGATCAAACTCAAATGTTCTCTGTAAGGATTTACTTGAACAAAAGATTACAGAAGAAGGTCTTTTGGGACGAAGAGCTCATTTCATCAAAAAGTCTCCGTCGACCAATCTAGACACTCAGAAAGGAGAATCATGCACAAAAACTTTTCAAGAACAGTTTTCTAGGACAAATTTTTTCAAATATATCCTAAAAACAGTTTATAAAACAGTAAAAACTTTGGATGATCAAAAAGGTTAATAGATTTTTAGTTATGAGAAATATCCTCTCATAGAGCTTCTGCTAGCTCTGACAGAGCTTCATAACCTCTGTGAAAGAAATTTCTACTCTATAAATCTATCGATCCTCTCCAATACTTTTCAAACATTTTTGGTAAAGGTGCAAGCAATAGAGGATCCAAAGAGAGTTTTCAAACTACAGAGCTCTATCACTACAGAGCTTCTGTCATTTTCAAACTTGGGTAAATTCTGCAACAGTAACGGCTCTTTTACTGCGAGTGAAAATTATGTGGAGGAAAAGAAACACACGCGCCAAGCATTAATGGACCGCGCATGACGTCAAGTCGTGCTCTGACACTGCTGACGTGTCACATTTTCATTGGACGTACACGGCACACGTTCTCCTGGAAAGTTGAACCCGCCGTTCACACTCAAGTACGGACTCCAAATATTATTCACTTCCATATATTTACCTCTTCAGAATTATAACCGTTACCATTCACTATAAAACCCAAGCTTCCACTCCTCCTAAAACCTTTACGAACTCTTATCTTCTTCTCCGGCGAACTTTGCAAAACCTGCAACCTACCTGTTTTTCATTCTTTTCTTCAAGATAAACAACAATGGCATCATCCTCCAACATTCCTGAAGACTCCCCTGTTCAAGAAACTCACCTGCTCAATCTGAGCATTCCCAAAATACAAATATAGCCGCAGACATGGAAAAAGACAACTCCGGCGATGAAGCTAATTTCTCTCCAACAACACACGAGAAAAACTTCATCGCAAATGAACACTTTGAAAGTGTTCTTCCTCTAAAACCCAACAACTATTATCTTGTTCCTTCAAAAACCACTTTTGGGGAATCTCATGCCATTCTCCTTCGCATTTTGGAGAACCATTACCTCTTCCCTCTGTTGACAAAACCGTCAGTAAAATACCAGCAAGATATCTAAACCAATTTTGGCAAAGCAGCAGATATGACCAAGCGGACCGACAGATCAAGGGCTATATTTCCAAACCTGATAGAACCGAACACATGGAACTCAAGTTCAATAGAACAATGTTATCACTTGAGTTTAGTCTTCCAACCAGAGGTCTGCTAGGTATAAAGAATTACACTGAAGCACCTACAGATGAAGAGCTCTGCAGATTTGTTGAAATGTTAGGGTACAACACAACCCTAAGAAAAAGGAACGACTTCAGAAGAGGACGATTACCCCCTCTGTGGAATACCCTCTTCTCAATTCTGAACAGATGCCTCACTGGCAAAATCGGTAGTCCAGATCAAACCTCCCATCAGATTCTATCCATAATGTACGGTGTATATTATGATCTGCCTCTGGACTACTCGACCTTAATGATGCAAGAGATGATCAACACAATTGACAGAAAGATCTCCACACAGAAAGCCAAAGAACGCTCAAACCCATCTCTACCTCCTCTGTAATATCAACGAATCCTTGGAGTACTTCTGGAGCCCCTACTCCTTCTAGAAAAATGGTCGTTAGAAGGTCCAACTGCCAAAATATATGCAATGACGAAAAATGTTCCAACTGAGCACGTCGATGGATATCCTTTCTGCAGACCTCTGCCATCAAGACTTCTGGAATATGCTACAGATGAAACCCTAAGGTTAGCTTATTTACGTGATCACAGGACTCCAGAACCGAGCTCTGTGACACCCCCGCGTTTAGGTATGCCATTAGAAACTAGGGTAGTTGAAAGAATGACAGATGAAGAATGGGCTAAGGCTTTCCAGAAGCATGCAGAAGTTCAAACCAAGTTCCTTGCTCAGAGGAAATCCATCTACTCTGCCTCTACTCCTAAAAAGAAAACAAAGAGGAAAACCACAGAGGGTACTTCAACTTCTGCAATCGACGCTCAACAATCTCCACCTCATGCAACAGAGGTTGGATCTTCTGCTCCTCCCCTTCCCCCAAAGGAAAAGAAGAAGAGAAAAACCAAATCCTCAGAGGAAGGGGCACCTAAACCCAAGAGGAGAAAGAGCAAGAAGAAAACTAGGAAACCTCTGTCTCCTATTGTAGAGGAAACAGTGGCAGAAGATGTGGTAGAAGAAGTCACAAAAGAACAAACTCAAGAATCACCTCTGCAATCCCCCAATCCCCTCAACTATGCACATCACGGGGATTTCTCTGACTTCCTTCAACGACCTGAATTTGCCAACACTCTTGACACTGCTGGATGGACTGCAGAAGCTCTGTCACATGAAACCCATGAATCCACAGAAGAAACAGACTTCCGAATCTCTTCAGACTTGGAGGAGGATGACCAAACCCCACAAAATAATCAATCCAAAACTCCTGAAGTCCTACAGAACCCCTTCACTCAACCCAGATTTGACGTACAAAGGGCAAGCCAGAGGAAGAGGTAGCTATAGAAGAACATAACATGGAAACCATGTTAGGAAGTCCAACAGAAGAGATGAATGAAACTAAGTGCCTCGGGTAGAAGTCTCAGAAGTGGATTCTGATGTAGAGGAAGCTGACCAAATAAGAAAAGGTCTTTATCATCCCCACGTACGACAATTATATGGATCACATCCTATGTACGACTCCCTAGGTCCAAGGGGTGAAGATGTAACAGAAGAAGGGGAGACAAGGGCAGAAGTCTCAATCCATATGGTAGCAACAGAGGTTGAGACCATCGATGGAGAACAAGTGGTCGGATGCTTCACAGAAGCAGAAGCAAGAAAAGATGCCTGGATTAATAGAGACACACAACCAAAACCAACTCCCAGTGCAACCCACACTTTTATTGCCGCCAGTCTAGTGGAAGAGGGCAATATTGAAAAAGAGCATCACGGCTCGACCCCAACCCAAACCATCCAGACAGAGGAAATTATTTCATCCTCTGTACCAATAATAACCGGGGAAACCATTCCAGGGGAATCCTCTCTAAAGGATTCATCCTTAGTTCGTGATCTATTGCCCCAAATCACACCCGACATCCTTGTAGAGGAATTTGTTTCCTATGCCACACACACACAACTAGGTCCAAACATTCAGAGGAGATTAGAGTACACAAAGACGGAGAGACTCTAGACAAGTCTCCGAGTCAACAGAAGGATAATCTAGTACCCACCTCTGGAGTGGATCTAGACAATATCATTCACAGAACTCTGTAGAGTCTGAAGCACTAGATGCTTCTGCTCGAGGATCAGAAGGAAATCCTTCCGCCCCCAACATCCAAACAAGGGCGAAAGAAGGTGTCTCAGGAACAGAGACTCACTCCGGGGACGAATGTGTTCCCCCAGAGGTTACAACGAGTTCACATGTATCAAGGGATGAGTTCCAAACCCTTGTCACCTCTATGACCCAAACAATGAAAGAGTTGCAAAGCTCTTTCAAATCTTTTGCAGATACTACATCCAGGGCAATCCCTGATCTGAACACCAAAATGGACACCTTGTCCACAGAGGTGCAAAACGCCAAAACCCAGATGAAGTCCTCTGCAACACACACTGCTACTACCACTACCACCTCTGCAGCAGCTGAATTCGGAAAAGCCGCCACCGCTGCCTTCAAAGACTCTGTCAAGCACTTTCTTCTGCAACTAAAAGAGCAATCCTCAAAATCTAATGCTCTTACACCCGAAGACCTGAAAAAAGCCTTAGACAAAGTTCAAGAACAAACAACCAAGAATACTCAGGCCATGAAGCCTTCTGACTACATGACCAGAGCTCAAGTGACAGAACTCGGCCAAGGAATACTTGATCAGATGACCGAATTCATCAAAGCTTTCACCGTTGCCAACGCACACTATGTCAAAGAGTTTCAAGCTAGTGTCGGCAAAATGCGCTTCAACACAAGAGCATAGGTTGAAACACTGCTCGGCGTCTGTGATGACTTGTGCGCAAAGATGATTGCTGCAGGGGCTGTTCCACCAAAGAAACCAAATACAACATGCAAGGCAGAGGGTACGACAGATAAACATCAGGATGACTCTGATGATGACCATCATGGTCCATCAGATAATCCTGAGGGGGAGAATCGAGGGGAGAAACAAAGGGAAGAAGCTGCGAGCAGAGGTCTACCAGCTCCACCAATAGTCGTAGAACCCATCAATCAAGCACCCCCATCTCAAACCCAACAAAGAACACAACCGTCCATAGAGGCAACATCCACCTCTGTGGAAATAATCTCTGAAGAAACCCCTGCTAAAACCCAAACACCTGAAACCCAAAGCAGAAACCAAACCACAGAGATAACAACCATCTCTGTGGAATCCATTCCTGAAGAAACCCAAATACCCGAAACAACCCATGTTTAAAAACAGAAGACCACAGAGGCAACACCCACCTCTGTGGAAACTCCTTCTGTATTTGGAAAAGATGTCCAAATCCAAGAAGAAGTCCACCTTCTGACATCCTCCGAAGACGAACTACCTTCCCCAACACCCAAAACCAACCCAAAAACCAAAACCATTGCTCATAAAAGAAAATATCTGAGCAAAACACCTGAAACCTCTCCATCAGAACCCAAACCCAAATCACCAATCAAACCCTCTGAAACTCAAGTGTCAGAACCAACAGAGACAATCCCCAAACCAACAGAAACATCAACAACAAAGCCCTATGAGACTCAAGAGTCAAATCCTACAGGGGCAACCCCATCTCAACAAGCAGAACAGCCGAAGGCAAAAGACAAGGGAAAAGGAATTGTGACAGAAGAACCGCAGAAGAAAAAGCCTAAGCATCAACATTCAACAGAAAAACTGATGAAGAGCTCTTTCGATGCGTAGAAGACACCAAAGCCTGAAGAAGAAGACGGTGCTTTCGGCACTACACCTCTGTCAAATATTCCTGTTCTAGATCCAAACACAAAACCTTCAGAGGATCGAGTGGCAGAAGTCAAGAACCAATTAGATGCTCTGCGCAGAACCTTACCTCAACTACCACCACCACAAATGGAAGAAGTGCTATAAGGTACTTATACAGCAGAATGGGCATAATGGATCAATCAGAACCAACCATTCAAGACCCTGACTTCCGTGCGACCTCGAAAACCTCTTCACCAGAACAAAACCCAAGCCTAAACACGAAGTCTTCTCAACATCCAAGATCGTCAAAGTCCTATATTGTAAGTTCTAAAAAACTAGAAGCTGGCCTAAACTCTCTTACAACATCTACAAGGTCAAAAGAGAGGATAGATCAGAGAACCAATTTGCAGATGCAGATCTTAGGAATCTCAATCCTTATGATCTACCTGATCTTCTGGAATGGACAAAATAGAACTTCACAATCGACGAAGTTCGTAGAGCCTACAGGGTGATAAGAAAGGCCATACGCGAAAAGCTTCTGGTAGATTTTCAATTGGCTCGAGATCTTGGAGTAAAGAGCTTAACCGTTCAACCACCAGAAGACTACTGTCCTCCTTCTGCTACACCAAACTCAATCATCACAAATCCAAGGGTCGTGTTAGTATTTCTAGATCCTTTTAGTAAATCAAAGTTGTTCGTAGAGATGGAATGTCAGAAGTACGGAACAAGTACTTTAACAAAGTTTAGAACGATCCTAGTGGAGCACAGAGGAACAAACTCATGAATCAAAGTCTTGCCGACAGACTGATAGAGGTTATCAATGCAACAATCAAATTCCGAAATCTCTACATCAACTTCTATCACGAGCTCAAACAAGAAGGACTCGACCGCAGAAGTTTCAATGACTTCAAGAATGCCAACATCTGAGTCAGTCAAACAGATCCTCTGTAATATTTTCTTTTCAATACTATCAAATGTAAATGCCTCTGGCAAAATCTAATATGAAAAAAAAATATTCTTGTACTTAGAAAATACTTTCACTTTCAATTTTTTAATTTTCACTACTTAGGGGGAGATTGTTAGCTCCAATCTTTCTGTTTATAAAAGTAGTGAAAATAGTCTAAGTACAGAAGTAACCCACAGAGGCTCTACCGAGTAGCCGAGTAACCGAGAAGACAGAAGTCTTCGATAGAGGCTCTGTCGGGTTAGTCAAGAAGACCGAAGTGAAGAAACAACGAGACTCTTCTATGCGGACAAGGCCACAGAGCCTCTGTCATACTTGACAGAGCTTCTGTGGAAAAAAAAAGATATACACAAAAGATCTTAACAAGGACGAACATGCTTCTTACAATACGTACCATTCGAAGGTTCTAAAGATCAATCGTACAAAGGCGTGACCTGACAACTCCACGTGTCAAACTCTGATAGGTTTCCAACTAAAGCTGAATACGGAGCATTTAATGAATGTTGTATCTACAACTGTTCCAAAACAGTGTCTTGTACCTTCCAGCTACTGTTCTAGAACAGTGTCTTTGTACCTTCAGTCCTTATTGTCCCCATTAGGAGTAGTATAAATAGAAGGTTCATGTGAACTCTTCTAAAAAGCTTTACAAAACACACACACCATTAAACTGCAGATTTCTTGTTAATCCTTTAAAGTTCTTGGTGTTCTTATTATATATCAAATACAGTAATTGTAACGTCCCAAAAATTACAAGCAAATTTAAATTTTTAAATAAACAATTCATTGATAACAACTCAATAAATGATCCCAACGTTTCGTTTGCAAACACATAATTAATGTCTTTATAAAATAAAACCAGCGGAATAAACGTTTAATTATTAAAATCATAAAGCAACCAGCTCTTCTCGCGCGCCAGTGTGTACTCGTCACGCCTTGGAGCCGCCCGTACCTGAAACCACAGTTTATTGGGAAAGGGTAAGCACGAAGCTTAGTGAATTCCAACACATGCGCATATAGGAATTATATACACATCACCCCTATCCGCACATAAGCAACAACATCACAGTTACATAAAACGAGTAAACATCTACAAGTAATTATGTATCCAACACCTCAGTACCATCGAGGCCTCGGTCCCACCGAATTGTAATGCATCCAACACCTCAGTACCATCGAGGCCTCGGTCCCACCGAATTGTAATGTAACCAACACCTCAGTACCATCGAGGCCTCGGTCCCACCGAATTGTAATGTATCCAACACCTCAGTACCATCGAGGCCTCGGTCCCACCGAATTGTAATGTAACCAACACCTCACTACCATCGAGGCCTCGGTCCCACCGAATTGTAATGTAACCAACACCTCAGTACCATCGAGGCCTCGGTCCCACCGAATTGTAATGTAACCAACACCTCAGTACCATCGAGGCCTCGGTCCCACCGAATTGTAATGTAACACATTTATACCAAGCATTCAAACCAATCAAATATTACACACCACAAACAACTAGTTCACACCACAAAGACAATAGTACATACAAACTATGATGACATGCATACAACCCCTAACTACACAGTGAGAGAACTCACCTCGAATGCGCGCCCAGCTTAATAACACAATTCAAGCTTCACAAATACGGTCACTTCCCAGCACCTAAACGCATGTTAAAACGTGTCAATACGAGACCCGGACCCTATGACACGACACACGCTTAAACCGTCACTAAAACCATTTTCCGCTCTCACCAAACAGGTCTGTTCGGGACCTGTTTCGACCCCTTTAAACCCATAAAATTCCCAATATTATTTCATGACCAGAAAGTACTCTGAGTTAGGGTTCCAAGGACATATTATACGCCTCCTAACGATTTTTCTACAATTTACTACGGACTTTACAAAAACAGTTTCCGGAACAGCGAAATTCAGCACCTTTCAGTATAAAACGACAAATCGACCCATGCTACGTCCCGAACTGGGTTTTGCACAAAACACAGAAAAGTTTCTAGACTCAAAAAGGGAACTTTTGACACCGGTTTCACCCCAAACCGAGTTACGAACAGAAAGTTATGATTTTCGCAAGATCAAGGCAGATTCCAGAAGTTTTCACATGAAATGACGAAACACCGAACTTGCGACCACTTTTTCGTCCAGCTAGAGACCGAACCAGTTTTCCGCTAAAACACAGAAAACGTGCCCGACCCTGAACTTGAACCGTGGGCGCCAGTTTCGGCTCAAACGGAGTTACGACGGAAAAGTTATGAGCATACGAAAACTGGACAGCACACTAGAATTTTCATAAAAAATCACGACTTATAAAAACGGTTCAAGGCTTAACGATTCGGGTCTTACGCTACGTGTGACACCCACTGCCACCACCCTCCACCTACAGCCACCGCAGCGGTGGCGTGCGGCGGTGGTGGTCTCGCCGGAAAAACGAAAAGGAAAAGAAAAGAACGAGACTAACGAGAACCACATACCTCCCGACGGCGTCTCACCACCACAACCAAAACTCTCACCCTCGACTCCTCCGACGACAGCCGATGGTGGCGGTCTCCGGCGACAGCAGTAGCGGCGGCGAGGGCTGTTGCCGCTGGTCCTTTCCTCTCGTCCCTCTCCTTCTCGCGATCACTCTCCCTCTCTCTCGGTTCTTCTCTACTCGTTGCCGCACCACATGAAAAAACCAAGGAGCCGTAGGGTTGCCCTTTTTTTTTTCTTTCCCTTCACGCTACCCAAAACCAAGTCATCACAAGGCTGCGTTTTTTTTGTTTTGCATGGGCCAAATCCATCAAGGTTTTTGGCCCTTGACACAATTAGTCCCTCGACTAGCAACCCTCTCGCAAATAACCGAAAATTCCGCCACTTTAACGATTCGATCCAACTCGACTAACCCCGTTAACGGAAACCACCATAATCGAACTTAAAAGAAATAGTTAAGATTAATAAATTACATACCGGGATACGGGCTTTACAACTCTCCCCCACTTGGATTAGACTTCGTCCTCGAAGTCTCTGTCTACGAATAACTCCGGATAGTTCTCCCTCATCTCAACCTCAGGTTCCTAAGTCCACTTGAAACCCCTACTAAACTTCTCGAATACTATTCTTACTAACGTACTCTTTCTAAGACACTGGGATTATGATCGGCAGAACACCCCGACAATTGAAATCATTCCTATCCAAGCGACTACGGTTGTCCCCCAACCTTAGATATTCCATATCTCCCGAGTCAAATCTCAAGCTCTAACCACTCTAAAGCTGCTCACCAGTATACTCTACAGGATACTCGATTACGATCCCTCCTATCTTCAATTGACGATTAACTTCTACGAATTCTAATAGACTCCAAAGATTTTCAATAACTTAAATTAACAAAACATCGACCCCCTGCCGAACATCGGTCCAACCGATTACAATAACAAGCATCGGCCACCCGCCGAACATCGGTCCAACCGATTACAATAACAAACATCGGCCACCCGCCGAACATTGGTCCAACCGATCACAATAACTCACATCAGCGTGGTATTATCCTAGACACTAACACAAATAGATATCCCCCACAACCGAATCAACTAACACACACGTAGGTCATTCCACCATAACCATCCATCACAAGTGATCATTTCAGGGTTACTACTACCATCACCATGATTATCTTAAAATCGGCTACAACTCTCCGATTACACTAAAGGTGTTTGGCCTCAAGCCCAAAAGTCGACACCTAAATATACCACCTACCTCAAAATGGTTGATGCGCATTTATTCTCTTAATAACAAAGGGCATCAATCCCTTAACCGATACTATTCGGCCTACAGTACTAACGCGCGTGGAATACCTACCTTCCACCGTTGACGTACCATCCACACTTGCTCTACGAAGCCAAGTCACCCCGTATTGAGGATGCACCTTGACGTCTACCTCCCAGGTAACGCCTCAAGACCCAGCACACCGGAACTACCTCCCAGGTAAGTGCCCACAACTATATCCTCCTAGTACCTACTGGAAAGTCTAGGTTAAAACACATGAATACCGGGGTCCCACCCCGAGATACCCAACCGACCATTACCAACGACTGACTAACGTGTCTAAGGATCCAAAGCAAACAGCCTACCAACAACATGCCGGTTCCGGATTGACTCACTCACCCAAACATGTAAACACTCAACGTGCAAATAATGCCAAACGGTGCGACAAAAACAACTCATCAACTAGACTCCACATCGAGCCATTAAAACCGGGCAATTGGCCCATGACTAACTCCAAGTCAAAACCGAGCAAAATGCTCCACGCTTGCTAGACCCATAGGTCGGAAAATGCGTTTAAACAAAGTTTAAGCAAGCAATACTCTGAAATCAACCTTAGTCCCAGACTCAACACGGGTTAAACAAAAGAGTTTTCCAAAAGGACTCACACCCTAAAATTCTCGAAATGACACATGACACTTAAAGGCACATTTCCCCAAATGGTTTACAAAATCATTTACAAAATATTTTCATCCTCAGGATTTTCATCCCAAAAAGATCGTATGCAATAAAACTACTATTACCTGATCGATAGTTACGCAAAACTGGACACGCTCGTCCCACATAGGAAAATCATGTTGAAAATCGTTCCATTGCAGTTCAGTTTACTCACACAAAAGCAAGCGTAAAAAGTAATTTCTTTAAAATGAACCGCTTCGATTCCAGTATGGATTGACTCATGACATGCACTTAAAGTAACCGCTTGACCTTAAACAGGGTCCGACAAAGGTGTGCACATAATTCAAAATAAGTTTCACGACATTCGATTCAAAAATTCCTCTTTTTAATCATAAAAAGGACGTGGCACAGGGTTCGCCACAAATTTTCCGCGCGTCAGCTAATCACACAAAACGATAACACGGTTTACAAATATATTTTTGTTAAAACACAACTGTCTCGTGTAAGTTTCAAACTTGAAGACAGAAACCAGTCCGCTTCTAATAATTGGAAATATCGACTAAAATCTCATAAAATCTCAAACTGGGGGCAGGCATGCAAGCTTGTAACACTTCCTCAAGTTTCGTACTTGGGACATATAACGTCAAAACATTATAGTTTAAAAATGTATTTATCGAAAATGCTCAAAATACTCGTTTCCTCCAAAGCAAAAGTTTTTAATTTCCCAAAAAAAAATGAACGGTAATTCTAAATTAACCGAATGTCAAAAATCTACGCATTTATATTTCCAAAATATAACACATTGTAATCGTATGCATGATGTTTACAACATTAAAACACTCATTGGATCAAATGGTCTTTCATTTCGACAAAAAGGAACTAAAGCATTTTCTTGCACGACTCGTTCATCAAAATGCCGAGAACAAAGGTTACCCCAGTATGCATACCCCTAAGTCGATAAATCGCATTTTCATGAAAATGTCAATAAAACCTTTAGCTGACTAAAAAGCGCACTAAACAACTCCTTATGAAATGTTACCAAATTCCTCCATGCATCACTTATGTCACGCATGAATCAATCCACACACTGAACTATTTGCAAAATAAACACTTAGTAACACAAACTCTCGAACGAAAAGTTAAGCGACACTAGAATTCCAAACTCATTTTAGACAAATCACTAAAATAGCCTTAAAACAGACATCGTGGAATGTAACTTTCCGTCTCAACTCTAACACATGTGGAGGAGTTCCAATGTTAGAGTCTCAAGCCGTAGTCACTTACCCAACATCTTAACCACCACAAAACACGGATATTATCGTACCCGAAAGAACCGTTGGAAAATAATCAAATGAAACAATATTTTACAAAGTTTTCAACTCCCGTGATAAAACGGTTTCAAGCATTTTCAAACTATAATTCGAAATCTTGTGTGTGTGCTAAACATTTCCCAAAGTTTCAAAACACAATCCATATAAGGATTGGAAACACAAGGATTAGTTAATGCAATCCTATTTTCAAAATAAACTCTGTGCACAACTCAGTCGACATTCAACGCCTCGACTCATGCTCCTCTCTACATTTCCAATCCACTATTGTCCTCCGGACATTTAAGCCTCTTAGGGCAAGATGGAAAATTACGTCAAATAATCCCTACGATTTTTCCTCAAATCAAAGTCGGCTCTAAAAGCCTATGACTCTAGCACAATCTTCCATCTTGGCCCGAAATGATCTGCTTACAACAAATATCATCCTTATCGTCACTCCAAGTGACTAATACTATAATCGTCTTTCTATTCCAACGACTGCCAGTTTAGAGCCTTCGACGCTACCCCAACGATCATCCCATCAAAGCAAGTCAAGTACACACATGTGCCAGTGGATCTACTATATTTGTCTCTCCTCGTGACGGCTATTTAGGGTAGATAATACAACGCGTTATTAGCACATAACAACGCACACTAACAACACTCGCACCCAACTCCTAGGATTCCTCGTGACTTCCCCGACTCGAGCATTGATCCTGTGCTTCCGGTAGTAGGAGCTCTACTACTACCATCCACGCCTATCATTGCCCGTTCCGAGTCCCATCCCGAGGGTCCAAGTAGTTTCTCGCCGAAACTATACACATAATATAATTAATCCACACATGTCAGTTCAAGAACATATCCTAAACAGGCAACTCATACAACTACTGTATATATAAAACCATCGGTCTCCCCGATTAGACAGCCACGATTGTATACTTAATAAACCATCGGTCACCCCGATCATACAAAAACAATTAAATATATAAATAACCATATGCCTGCACCAGCATATATATACATCCACCCTTCCTAGCTCCCTAGGAATTTCCTCTTATCCCACTACCCTTGCTACTACCGAATCCCTACTAATTATGACGAGTGACCTCGCGAATACCCGATTTTATGCAGTGCGAAATAAATAGACAGTCGAATACAAGACTCTATCCTAGAACGGTTGGACTCAAACAAGAGCTGCGCAATAGAACTAAATCGAATATTCTAAGGCTATAAATCTCTTACTGCATACAACCTAGAGGGCATCCACTTAGTAACCTATCATAGTTAGCATAAATTCTTAATAGCAAGTAGTTCAACATACAGCATAGTGTCCACAACAGGCAATCTAGCATGCATACTCTATGATCTAGAAAGCAATAAAACACTAAGCATTGTACCTTTCCCTTCGGCTCCGGCTGACTGTACACACTGCGCCCTCGATCACCGTTCCTCGAACGGGTTTTTACCCTTTACTTTTATTTCCAAAAAGATTTAATAAAGAGTTTGAAAATTTCCCAGCCGCAACTTGAGACCAAACACACCGAGGTGCGTTTGATTCACTCAAGCTGTGCTCTGATACCAAGTTGTAACGTCCCAAAAATTACAAGCAAATTTAAATTTTTAAATAAACAATTCATTGATAACAACTCAATAAATGATCCCAACGTTTCGTTTGCAAACACATAATTAATGTCTTTATAAAATAAAACCAGCGGAATAAACGTTTAATTATTAAAATCATAAAGCAACCAGCTCTTCTCGCGCGCCAGTGTGTACTCGTCACGCCTTGGAGCCGCCCGTACCTGAAACCACAGTTTATTGGGAAAGGGTAAGCACGAAGCTTAGTGAATTCCAACACATGCGCAGATAGGAATTATATACACATCACCCCTATCCGCACATAAGCAACAACATCACAGTTACATAAAACGAGTAAACATCTACAAGTAATTATGTATCCAACACCTCAGTACCATCGAGGCCTCGGTCCCACCGAATTGTAATGCATCCAACACCTCAGTACCATTGAGGCCTCGGTCCCACCGAATTGTAATGTAACCAACACCTCAGTACCATCGAGGCCTCGGTCCCACCGAATTGTAATGTATCCAACACCTCAGTACCATCGAGGCCTCGGTCCCACCGAATTGTAATGTAACCAACACCTCAGTACCATCGAGGCCTCGGTCCCACCGAATTGTAATGTAACCAACACCTCAGTACCATCGAGGCCTCGGTCCCACCGAATTGTAATGTAACCAACACCTCAGTACCATCGAGGCCTCGGTCCCACCGAATTGTAATGTAACACATTTATACCAAGCATTCAAACCAATCAAATACTACACACCACAAACAACTAGTTCACACCACAAAGACAATAGTACATACAAACTATGATGACATGCATACAACCCCTAACTACACAGTGAGAGAACTCACCTCGAATGCGCGCCCAGCTTAATAACACAATTCAAGCTTCACAAATACGGTCACTTCCCAGCACCTAAACGCATGTTAAAACGTGTCAATACGAGACCCGGACCCTATGACACGACACACGCTTAAACCGTCACTAAAACCATTTTCCGCTCTCACCAAACAGGTCTGTTCGGGACCTGTTTCGACCCCTTTAAACCCAAAAAATTCCCAATATTATTTCATGACCAGAAAGTACTCTGAGTTAGGGTTCCAAGGACATATTATACGCCTCCTAACGATTTTTCTACAATTTACTACGGACTTTACAAAAACAGTTTCCGGAACAGCGAAATTCAGCACCTTTCAGTATAAAACGACAAATCGACCCATGCTACGTCCCGAACTGGGTTTTGCACAAAACACAGAAAAGTTTCTAGACTCAAAAAGGGAACCTTTGACACCGGTTTCACCCCAAACCGAGTTACGAGCAGAAAGTTATGATTTTCGCAAGATCAAGGCAGATTCCAGAAGTTTTCACATGAAATGACGAAACACCGAACTTGCGACCACTTTTTCGTCCAGCTAGAGACCGAACCAGTTTTCCGCTAAAACACAGAAAACGTGCCCGACCCTGAACTTGAACCGTGGGCGCCAGTTTCGGCTCAAACGGAGTTACGACGGAAAAGTTATGAGCATACGAAAACTGGACAGCACACTAGAATTTTCATAAAAAATCACGACTTATAAAAACGGTTCAAGGCTTAACGATTCGGGTCTTACGCTACGTGTGACACCCACTGCCACCACCCTCCACCTACAGCCACCGCAGCGGCGGCGTGCGGCGGTGGTGGTCTCGCCGGAAAAACGAAAAGGAAAAGAAAAGAACGAGACTAACGAGAACCACATACCTCCCGACGGCGTCTCACCACCACAACCAAACCTCTCACCCTCGACTCCTCCGACGACAGCCGATGGTGGCGGTCTCCGGCGACAGCAGTAGCGGCGGCGAGGGCTGTTGCCGCTGGTCCTTTCCTCTCGTCCCTCTCCTTCTCGCGATCACTCTCCCTCTCTCTCGGTTCTTCTCTACTCGTTGCCGCACCACATGAAAAAACCAAGGAGCCGTAGGGTTGCCCTTTTTTTTTCTTTCCCTTCACGCTACCCAAAACCAAGTCATCACAAGGCTGCGTTTTTTTTTTGTTTTGCATGGGCCAAATCCATCAAGGTTTTTGGCCCTTGACACAATTAGTCCCTCGACTAGCAACCCTCTCGCAAATAACCGAAAATTCCGCCACTTTAACGATTCGATCCAACTCGACTAACCCCGTTAACGGAAACCACCATAATCGAACTTAAAAGAAATAGTTAAGATTAATAAATTACATACCGGGATACGGGCTTTACAGTAATCTTTGAGAAACATATGTTATTTACTCTTTGCTTTATTTGATATTGTGTGATCTTCTACCTTACATTATCTTTCAGTTCTTAAATACGCTTCCGCACCATACAATCTGAACTAACTGAAAGTTAAGATCATTGTTTTTGCAAAACAGGAACCAACACCCTCTTCTCAACCTTTACTCCTCCCACCATTTCTTTGGTCACTCCATTTATTCCACCCCTCTCTACAACGAAAGTCATTCATTTGAGTGACTCATCTATTGAGGAAATACGACGGATGCAGGAGTCTAACATAGGACCTGCGGGCACTTCCCAGTGTAAAGGTACACTAGAAGACGACATGGAGACGTTGTCTGGTCATCAAAATATCGAGGACTTCATCAACCACCCCGCAGGTATACACATAACTCCAAACACTTCTCTCTCAAAACCCCAAACTTCTGAGCTTTCCTTTGTTCACAAGTTCTCAACTTTTTTAGGTCCTAATTTGGGAGATATCAACACCTCCCTGAAAGGCTTGGAAACGAAAGTGGCATCTCTCACCTCCACTCTAACAGCAAACTCTTCAGCGGTTACAGACGCTGGAGATGCACTCAAGAAGCTGACCACCGAGGTCCAAGGCAAAGCCTCTAGCGCTGATCTGGAGAAGGTGGATGGTAGCATTGGTCAATTTTCTACCACCCTCGCTGAAAACTCCACCGCCAACATCACTCTCTCCACCAACTTTAAGGCCCTGTCCAATGAAGTCACAACATTGAAGACAACGGTCGATAATCTTCAGGGATAGGTGACCTCTGTAAAGTCTGAAGTGACTTTAGTGAAGACTCTAGTGCAGTAGATCCTTGACCTCCTGAATGCTGCTACGTGTGCCCCATCACATTTTACTCAGGTGGATCGAGAGAAACTTCAACGAATCACTCCTACTATATCTGGCCTGGAAGACAGATTAGGTAGGATTGAAACATGTGTTGGGATCTCTGGCCTTGGAGACAGGTACTCAATGCACAATGCTGCTGATCATATTGTTTCCTCCCCCATCCATCATGTGGAAGAGGGGGAGAAGACTGAAGACCTTCCCCATAATGCTGAGGGGGAGGAGAAAAATCTTGAAGACCTTCCCGTAATTCTGAGGGGGAGGGTATTGTTTCTGCTGATGCTATAACTGCTAAACCTCAGGGAGTTGAAAACCCTGAGGGAACCAAGAAAACTCCCTCTGCATTTGAGGGGGAGAAACTCGATGAAGAAACTGAAGCTGCTGCTGACGTTACCGTACCCTATGCTGATGAGGAAGAATCTGAAGCTGAGGAAGACGAAGAAGAAAATGAAGACCTCGACCTTGAGGACGGCGAACCATCATCATCTCCTAAAGATGATGACGATGATAATGATGATGACTTCTTTCTTGTTCAGCCCAAGAAGGTCCTTGCTCTAAAAGGGATTTCGATAAACGAACCATCAGGGGAGAAGACAAAGCCTACAGCGTCTGAAGCTGACAAAGGCAAAAATAAAGGTGTTTCATCTGAAGACAACTTGGATATTCTTTTCAGCAAACCAGTTTGTCAGGTACAATATCTCCTCTTCTCTTACACTGCATCCCTCCTCTTTCCCTTCTCAATCTCGGTTCTCCTCTCCATAAAACCTCTATACACTTAAACCCCATTCTTTTCTCTATCTCCTTCTTCCCAAATGATCTTATTAAAACGATCATTGTGTTTCATCTAGTCCTCTCCCCTGCTTGAGGATCCTGCTAAAGTCTCTCCTGCTACAACTCCAATAATCCCAGCCACAAGAGTTGATGAAATAATCCCAGTCTTGGATTTAACCACTGGGACTGAAGAACAAGAAGAAGAGCTGCTCTCTCACAAAAACATGCCTTCCTTGGGTCCTCAAAAGCTAAGTGAAGAGGATCAGAAAATGAGAGATGCAATGACCAAGAAGCTTGAAGATCAGCGAATCATCCTCCCTTGCTCCAAAGTCACTCCTGTTCTTACAAAGTTCAGCTTATCAGAGAAAGAATTCACTGATCACCTCAGAGCTGAAAGATTACTCGCCGAAAGAAGGGAAGCTGAAGAAAAAGATAAAGCCTACGCCATCCAGCTTGTCCAATAATTGGTGAAAGATTCTTCACTTAAGAAGACTCCCATCGAGGTTCAACGCCAACTATGGGAAGACGTCCAGAAGATCATTGAACAAAAAGGCCAAGGTATCTGTTAGGTCCATGATCTTCATACAATCCAAGTATTGTGTAACAAGATGATGAAGAACATTATTGAAAAGGAAATCTAACCTAGAGAGAACACAAAGTGATTAGAGATCTACATCTTGTATTAATGAATTCACTTCTTACAAACTACAAATAAAGACCTATTTATAGTCTTCATCACTTGCTACAACAATTAAGCATAAGCCCTTTAACACAGCTATTGCTTTACAAAACTTTCTATTATAAAGGACAACTTCAGTGTCCTAACAGTATCTGATTCTACCTTGGAATGGTGCAAAGAAAGACTGCACTATCGATATCGGCCTTCCAGAATTCACAAGGTGAACACCAGAGGAAGATCGAACATAGGTGTTCCAGTTGTTAAGGTCGATTTATTCAGAGAAAACGGTACCAAGGAAAACATCTATGCTGCTACGATCAAGAAGTACGGTTTCTCTGAATGGTTGGAGATGCGAATATCCATTCAGCGATCTAGCTCACAATATAAGAGCCATGTCGAGAAAATCATAAATTCTCATATCTACTTGGTTTCATCTGCTGTGGATATTCCTCCTCCCATAAATCCAACTCAACAAAGAAGGGCCTCTGAAAAGAAAAAGATAATATCTTTAGACTCAGGTCCTCCTATCCGGAACGAAACAGGTATTGGTTTCTCACGTGCTGAAATACTTGGTCCTGAACCTGATCTCTCAGTGCTTGATACCTCCCTGCCCCCTGGTGAACGCTTCATTCCTGGAAAAGTCTTAAGCGAACCTTATGGTATCTTCTTTCACGACTACGATGGACGAGAACACTTTTAACGTATCTCTAAGCTTCCCATCACTCCTCTTGAATAGCTCAGGGATCTCATATATTGGTGCGGATTCAAAGATGATCTTTTAGGACAATACATGAAGCCCCTAATCTTTGCTGAAGCTCAAAATAGACGATATCATGGTGAAACAGTCGCTGACTGGATGATTCCCTCTACAAGAACCCTTGATGAACTTCTTGTTAAGGAAGAACCCTTCTAGCTGATAGATTTTCTTGTAAATTCTTCTATCTTTATCAGCTTACATCTTTTGTACTTATAAATCTATTTGTTGTACTTGTAATTTTTCTACTTCCCTATGTAACCTTTACGAAGTTTAAAGAAAATTTTTTCAGCGAATGTACTTTACTCCATCAGTACTTAAAATATCCCAGAAAACAGTAAAAGGGACAAATATTTTATGAGTTCTTTTTATCCTTATGTTTTCATATTTAGCAATTTTCTTCAGTTGCTATGTCAATATCAAATAGGGGGAGATTGTTGATCCAAACCCTCAGTAATTTGATAATGATCCTTTAAACACTTAGTGAAAGTTGTAAGTAGACAATATGAATTAGAGTTTCACTATCGCTGATAAGTACTATGCCTCTACAGTACCGCTGTTGAGATACTCATGCTCTTTAATTTATACATTCAGCTAACACTGCTCATTCATAAGCACTGAGCCTGTTCAGTCTTATTGATGATCGCTGATAGTTTAGTTGTTTACTTATGATCCTTGAAGACAAGTTTTACGTCAACTATGTTCTCTACTGAATTCGAAGATCAAGCTCAAGAACAGCGATAAGTCTACTAATGAACTGATGCGGATATCAGCGAAGCCAAGATTTGTCCACTCAACGTGAAGTTACAAGTAGAAGACTTCAGCTATCGCTGAACTTTGTCACTCGCTGATAAAGTACTATTTAGTAATCGCTGATAATGAAGTCTTCCTCTACAAGTTACTTTTGTCTTTCCCCCTTGCACGTCTCCGTACGATTTGTCAGAAAGGACATCCCTTTTGCCCTTAATCGTACAACCAACACTGATTCTACACTGTACACCATGCGGCTACTAAGGTTGTCTGCAAAGGTCAAACCATGCAACCAATCAGCTGCTACCACGTGTAAAGGTATATTGCTTTGCATTAAATGCATGCAGTATATAAAAAGAACCCTACTTCAGAAATGAAGTGCTCGGCCATCTTCTTCTTTCTCTCTTAGTGTTAGAATATTACTCGTAGTATTCTTTTCTCCTTCTGTCTTAATTCTAGTGCAAGAAACTTAGTGTTCTTAACTTGTTTAGATTAGGTTAATCCTTAATCTATTCCGCAACAAGTTGTAAATTGTTTGAGTATATCAATAAACAATTTAGAAAGTAAAAATCTGTGTGTTTGTATTCAACGCCCCCTTCTACAAACTTGTATAACCCTCCGGGACCAACATTGTTGTTGTAGAGGAGCTTCAGCATTAGCCTCAAGTAGGGGAGAGGACTAACTGAAACAAAATGATCAATAGAGTTAGATCATTTGAGGAAAAAAGATAGAGAAAGGAGAGAGCTAAGTGTTTAGAGGTTTTAAAATGAGAAGGGTTGAGATTGAGAAGGGGTAGAGGAGGGATGCAGTATAAGGAAAGAAAAAATAGTGTACCTGACAAGTTTGCTTTATCATGAGGATTGCCAAGTTGCCATCAGCGGCGAGTCCCTTATGTTTTTCTTTTGAAGCTTTCTTTGCAGGAGAATTTGCCTTGGTCCGCTCCCCTGGTTCTTTTCTAGAAACCCCTTTCAAAACTGGGGATTTGATGACCTCTGGGTGGAAAACAAAGGGAGGTTCATCATCATCATCATTTAGCTGATTGAATGATGGTTCCTCATCCTGGATTTCCAACTCCTTCTCCTCTTCTTTCTCATAATCAGAGCTGACGTCGAAGGTTTTGTCAGTGGTTGGAGAAGGAGGGTCTTCGCGTTGTTGCTCCCTCTCAGATGGAGAGGGACTATCAACAACGGTTCCCTCAAGATTATCCCCTTCGTGAGGGTCTTCTTTGTTTTCTTCCTCCCCCTCAACATTATGGGAAGGTCTTCAGTCTTCTCCCCCTCTTCCACTAAATGGTTGGGGGAGGCAGCAACAACAATAATAGTAATGTCAACCTCAGGGTCCCTGTCTTCTAGGACAGGGTGCCCTAAAGTTGTCTTCTCAACCTCTGCTATTCTGTCTTCCAGGCCAGAGATAGTAGGGGTTGTTTCCATGATGAACTTCACAGCCATATCTAACTTCTCCCGGTCATCCTGAGAGAAATGAGATAGAGGGACAATGGGAGCTTCCATCCGTTGGAGGATCTTGGTGAGCAGGGAATTATTGTTAGTGACCTATTTTGTGAGATTGCTCACCTCTCCTTGTAGACCAGTGAAGTCGGTCTTCAGAGTTCCAACCTCGCTGCTGAGGTTGGAGAAGTTTGTGGAGAGTTCAGTGACGGTGTTGGATAGGTTTGAGAGGTTGGTGGTGACTGCGTTTTCCAAAGAACTGACTCCCCCTTTGTTGGTTACTGCTTTGCTTAACAATGATGATTCTATCTAATAGTTCAAACAATATATAATGCGGAAGCGTTTTAACGAACTAGAAGATATAATAAGGTAGAAGACACATAATATCAAATATATATAAAGTGGAAATAACATAGATAATTAGCTCAATAACCCACTATATATTGATATAAATAAAGCACCAAGATCACCGAAAGTTATATAAGAAATCTGCTCTAATGGTGTATGTGTCGTGCAAAGCTTTATAGAAGAACTCAATATGAGTCTTCTATTTATACTACTTCTAAAGGGGACAAGTTCTGGACAACAAGGACTGAAGGTACAAAGACATTATTCAGGTACTGTTGCAGGTACAACATTAATTAAATGCGCCGGCCTCTACTAAGCCTAGGACCCATCAGATTTTGACACGTGGAGTTGTCAGGTCACGCCTTGTACGAATGATCTTCAGGATCTTCGTACAACAGAAATCTTGAGAAGCACGATTGTCCTTAGTATAGAGCTCTAGTCTTTTATACCATAGAGGCTCCGTCAAGTGTGACGGAGGCTCTGTGGTCTTGTCTGTATTGAAGAGTCTTCTAGCGATTCTTTACTTCGGTCTTCTTGGTTACTCGGAAGAGCCTCTGTCGAAGACTTCTATGCTTTGGTCTCGAAGACTTCTGTTGTCGAATCCTAGTTCTCGAAGCTCTTGATAGAAACTGATGCAGAGGGTTCTGAAGTTGATTACTTGGTCGATGACCTCTATCAGTCTATCTGCGAGAGCTTGATTCACGAGCTTCGTTCCTCTATGCTCCACAAGGCTTGCTTTGAACTCTGTCAAAGTATTTGTTGCATACTTCTGACAGTCCATCTCTACGAATAGTCTTGACTTCCCAGTAGGATCTTGATAGACCAACCCAACTCTTGGAGATGTAATGATTGAGTTTGGTATGGCAGAGGATGGGCAGTGATTTTCTGGTGGATGGAGATTTAGGTTTCTTACTCCAAGATCTCGTCCTAATTGGAAGTCGACAAGGCTGTATAACAGAAGTTTCTCACGCATGGCTTTCCTTATCACCCTGTATGCCCTTCAATGTGCATCTGTTGTGAAGTTCTCTTTCATCCAGTTGAGAAGGTCGGGTAGGTCGTAGGGACTTAGATTTCTCAGATCTGCATCTGAGAATTGGGTCACGGTTCTGTCCTCCCTTTTGACATTATAGATGTTATAGAAAACCTTAGGTGTGGTTCTGGTATGAGAAAACTTATAGTATATGACCTTGTCGATTTTAGGCTCTGAGAAGACTTGCCATTTTTGCTTGGGTGTTGTTCTTGTGAAGGTATTTTCGAGGTCAGTATGGAAGTCTGGATCTTGAATGGTTGGTGGCAGAAGATCTCTGGCACTTCTGTTGTATAGATATCTGTAGATCAACTCTTCCATCTGTTGTGGAGGTGTATCGGGTGGAGGCATGGGCCTGTGTAGAACATCCATTTGTTTCTGGATTTGGGCCACTCGATCCTCTGTGACTTTTGCCTTCGGATCTAGAATTGGTAGGTTTGACAAAGGGGTAGCACCGAAAGGCCAGTCTTCTTGTTCTGGCTTTGGTGTCACATATGTATCAAAAGAGCTCTTCATCAATTTTTCTGCTGGTTGATGCTTTGGCTTCTTCTTCTTGGGTTCCTCTGTCATTATCCCTTTTCTTTTGTCTTTTGCCTTCGACTGTAGATCTTCTTGTAGAGATGGGGTTGCCTCTGTGGGGTTTGACCTTTGTGCTTCTGAAGGGTTGGTTGGTGATGTGGGTTTTATAGGTGAGGCTTCTGTGGTTTTGCTCAGATGTTTTCTTTTGTGAGCAATGGTTTTGGTTCTAATTTTGGGTGTGGGAGATGGTATCTTGGTTTCTTTTGGTGTTGGAGAGGGGAGTTCTTCTGGTGATTTTGGTTTTGGTGATTGGGATGGTTGATCTTCTTCGGAGGATGTTAGGATTTGGAATACTTCATGGGTTGGCACATCTTTTCCGAATACAGAAGTTGTTTCCACAGAGGTGAGTGTTGCCTCTGTGGTCTTCTGTTGTTGATCTGTAGTTGTTTCGGGTATTTGGGTTTGAATTGGGGTTTCTTCAGAGGGTATTTCCACAGAGGTGGTTGTTGCCTCTGTGGTCTGTTGTTGGTTTCCTACTTGGGTTTGAGGTGGGGGAACTTGGTTTAGGGGTTCTGCTGTTATTGGTGGTTATGGTAGACCTCTGTATGCAGCTTTTTCCCTTTGTTTCCCCCCCTCAGAATGATCTGGTGAATCGTCAGAGTCATCGACAGAGCCATCCTGACCCTTGTCTTGGGTACCCTCTGCTCGGCACGATGCTTCAGGATTTTTCGGTGGAGTTGCATCTGCGGCTATGAGTTTTGCGCATACGTCCTCACAGAGGCCTAGAAGGGTATGGACCTCTGCTTCTGTGTTGAAGCGTATTTTGCCCACACTTGTCCTGAATTCTTTGACATAGTTTGCGTTGGCAGCAGTGAAGGCCCTGATAAACTCTATCACTTGGTCGATCACCCCTTGGCCAAGTTCTTTGAGCTGAGCTCTGGTCATGTAGTCGGACGGCTTCATGGCTAGAGTTTCCCTTGTTGTTTGCTCTTGAACTTGATCTAAGGCCTTTTTCAAGTCTTCTGGTGTAAGGCCAGCGAGGGTTGATGATTGTTCTTTCAGCTTTTCCAGCAAGTCTTTGACAGAGCTTTGGAATGCAGAGGTTGTGGCTTTCTCAAACTCAGCAGCAGAGGTGGCAGAGGTTGTAGCAGTTGACTTCATCTGGGCTAAGGCATTTTGCACCTCTATGGACAGATTGTCCATTTTGGTGTTCAGATCAGTAATGGCCCTGGAAGTTGTATCTGCTAAAGAATCAAATGAGCTTTTCAACTCCTTCAATGTATTGTCCACAGAGGTGACAAGGGTTTGGAACTCATCCCTTGATACATGTGGACTTGGTGTAACCTCTGGGGGAACACATTCGTCCCCAGAGTGAGTCCCTGTTACTTGGACACCTTCTTTCGTCCCTGTGTCGATGTTGAGGACGGAAGGATTTCCCTCTAATCCTTGAGCAGAGGCTTTATCAGCCTCAGACTCTATAGAGGTTATGTTAAGGACATTGTACTGATCCACTCCAGAGGTAGGTACAGGAGTATCCTTAAGTTGACTCGAAGACTTGTCTAGAGTCTCTCCGCCCTTGTGCACTCTAAGCTCCTCTGAAGAGCCTTTTGGACCTATATGTGTGTGCGTGTCAGAGGAAACGAATTCCTCTATACGGATTTCTTTTCAGATCAGAGGCGATGGATCACGAACTTAGGGTGAGTCCTTCTGAGAGGACTCCCCTGGAATGGTTTCCCCGGCTATTAGTTGCACAGAGGTGGAAGGAATTTCCTATGCCCGGTCAGTTTGGGGTGGGATTGAGCTGTGCGGCTATTGTTCAATATTACCTTCTGCCACTAGACTGGCGGTAATAGAAATGTGGGTTGCACTGGGAGTTGGTTGGGGTTGTGTGCCTCTTCTATTCCAGGCATCAGTTATGGATTCTTTCTCTGTTGGGCATCCTATCACTTCTTCTTGATCTATTGTCTCAGCCTCCTTCTCTTTTCTGTGGCTCACATCACCTACCTCTGTTATAGATTCTGGGATTTTTCCTAGTGAGTCAAAGCAGGGATGAGTTCCAACCATTTTTTGTACTTGGGGATGGTATGAGGACAAATGCCTACGATCTTGGTGTAGAGATGCGTAGTTTATCTGATCATCTTCTTCATCAGAATCCACTTCTGAGACTAGGACTGGTGGGGTTTTGGTGGTTGCTTTTGCCTGATCCTCTGGGCTTGCTCTTAGCACATCAAATCTGGGTTAGGTGAAGGGGTTCTGTAGTACTTCTGGAGTCGCAGACTGAATATTCTATAGGGTTTGGTCATCATCATCCAAGTCAGAAGAGATTCTAAAGTTTGGAGCTTCTGTTGAATGATGAGATAGAGCTTCTGTAGTCCATCCAGAAGGGTCTAAAGAGTGTGCAATCCCAGGTTGTTGGAGGAAGACAGAAAAATCACCATGATCTTCTGAATAATTGATGGGTGAGGGTGATTGCAGAGGTTGGTCTTGGGTTTCTTCGACCATATCAGCTTCCTCTGCGATGGATTGCAGAGGAGTGTGGGGTTTCTTGGATTTCTTCTTGCTCCTCCTTTTCTTTGGTTTGGGGGCACCCTCCTCAGAAGACTTATGTTTTCTCTTCTTTCTGTCTTTTGGAGGAGGGGGAGGTGCAGAGGATCCAACTTCTGTTGGATGAAGAGGGGATTTTTGAGCTTCAACAGTACTGGTTGAAGTGCCCTCTGTAGCTTTCCGTTTCTTGTGGGCTTTCTTCTTCTTCTTGGGAGTGGTGGCAGAGGATTTGCTCTTGGAAGCAGAGGAGAGAATTGAGTTTCGTTGAGCATGAAACTTCTCTTGTACTTGTTGATGCTTAGCCAAGGCCACTGCTCATTCCTCATCTGTCATCCGCTCAACTACCCGATCGCTTATAGAGGCTCCTAGACGCGGGGGTGTCATAGTAATCGGTTCTGGAGTCCTATGATCGCGTATGTATTCTAACCTAAGGGTTTCCTCTGTAGCATATCCCAGAAGCTTGGTTGGCAGAGGTCTGCAGAAAGGGTCTTTTGTCTTCGTGCTCTGTTGGAGTGTTTTTGTTCAGGGGATACATTCTGGCCGTTGGTCCCTCCATTGGCCATTTTTGTAGAAGGAGCAGAGGTTCTAGAAGTACACCCAAAATACACTGATATTGCAGAGTAGGTAGAGCTTCTGCAGAGCATCCTTTGGCCTTTTGGGAGGATATTCTTCGGTCGATGGTGTTAACCATTTCTTGCATCATGAGGGTGGCGTAGTCCAGAGGAAGATCGTAGTACACTCCGTACATAATGGCCAAAATTTGATGAGAAGTCTGGTCTGGACTACCCACTTTTCCCGTTAGGCATCTGTTGAGAATGGAGAAGAGGGTATTCCACAGAGGAGGAAGTCGATTTCTTCTAAAATCATTCCTTTTTCTTAGGGTTGTGTTGTACCCTAACATCTCAACAAACCTGCAGAGCTCTGTGTCTGTGGGTTCCTCTGCGTATTCCTTTATCCCTAGAAGACCTCGTGTGGGTACACTGAACTCAAGTGAGAACATAGTTATGTTGAACTTGAGTTCAAGGTGCTCGGATTTGTCTGGTTTTGAGATGTAGCCTTTGATTTGTCTTTCTTTGGGATCAAATCTGCTGCTTTGCCAGAATTGATTTAGGTATCTGGCAGGGATTTTATTGATAGTTTTGGTTAATAGGGGGTAAAGATAATGGTTTTCTAGAATATGAAGGAGGATGGCATGAGCTTCCCCAAATGCGGTTTTGGAGGGAACCCGGTATTGGTTATTGGGTTTTAATGGGAGAACACGTTCAAACTGTTCATGTGTGATGAAGTTTTGAAGATAGGTTGTCAGAGCAAAATCTGCTGTGTTGCCGGAGTTATCCTGTTCTAGGTTTCTTGCTATTTCAGGATTCTGGGAGTGCTCAGAATGAGATGGGGAGTTCACCGGAGCGTTGGAAGTGGAAGCCATTGCGATAATCTTGCAGAAGGAAGGTATAAATTGGAAGCTGCAGGTTTTGCAAGTTTCGTCGGAGAAGATGAAGAGAGTAAGTTCGTAACGTCTAGAGGAAGTGGTAAGTTTGGATTTATACTGGGTAATGGTAGAATCTGAAGAGGTAAATAGGTGAAAGTTAATAATATTTGGAGTCCGCAATCGAGTACATACGGCTGGGTTCAACTTTCCAGGAGAACGTGTGCCACGCACGTCCAATAGGAGAATGCCACGTCAGAAGTGTCAGAACACGATTAGATGGCGTGTGCGGCCCATTAATGCTTGGCGCGTGGGCTTTTCTACTTTCAGATATCTGTCACTCGCAGTAGATAACCCTTACTGTTACAGAATTTCCAAAAAAGGCCAAGTACCAGAATCGACAGAAGCTCTGTAGTGGAGTGAGCTCTGTGGACTGAAATTTTCCTTTTATATCCTCTGATGCTTGCACCTTTACCAAAAACGTTTGAAAAATCATTGGACATGATCGATAGACGTTTAGTACAAAATTTTCATTCACAGAGGCATTGAGGCTCTGTCAAAGCCAGCAGAGGCTCTATGAGTGAAAATTTCCCATAACTAAAGATTCATGAAACATTTTGATCATCCAAAGTTTTAGTTGTTTTAAACATTATTTTTAGAACATATTTGGAAATTAGTGTCCTAGAAAACTGTTTAGGAAAAGTTTTTGTGCGAGTAGCCTTTGAATATCAAGCTTAGTTAGCATAAGTTCTGTGTTGGAGTGAACTTTATGACTAGAAACCTTCTGTAAGACATTGAAGTTGATCGATAGAGTTCCCGTATGAAAGTTACAGTTATAGAGGATCAGACTTACAGAGGCTCTGTTGAGCTCAACCGAAGCTCTATGACAATAAATTTCTAATAACAGACAGCTCAACAATCCTTTTGTTTATCCATGGTTTTCTAGGATATATTTGGAAATTGGTGTCCTAGAAAATTGTTTTCAAAAAGGATTTGTACGAGATACTTACCTTTTGGCTCTCCTTTGTTCGGCAAAAATACCTGACTTCTGTAGATATGGTTGATCAAGTCTCTTCTCTGGCTCCCCCTTGAATGATCAACCTTTGTAGACCAGTTCAAGGACTCCTTCTGCTCCCCTTGACCTTTGCTTGGATCAAATGAGATAAGTAGTGCATAGAACATAGGTCAATTTTATCAGAGGTTCTGCGTAGATTGTCATGTTCTGAGCAATCCCACAGAAGCTCTGTTGGTTATAGAACTTTTGATGATTAATAATTTACATGCAGAAGAGTTTAAATATATATATACATATTTACAAAAAGATCAAATCTTACTTACAAAGGATTCAACTCATGTTAATCATTCCCAACTTACCCACCAAGAAAAGGAATATTTTCTCATCAAGTGCCTTGGTGAATAAGTCTGCAAGCTGGTATTCAGTGGACACAAAGTGCATTTCGATTGTGCCATGTTCAACATAATGCTTCAGAAAGTGGTAACGGATATCGATATGCTTTGTTTTTTAGTGCTGTACTGGATTACCAGAGATGGCTATGGCACTTTTTGAATCACAGAAGATGGGTATCTTGTATATGTTGTGGCCATAGTCCTTTAGCTGAGTTTTCATCCACAGAACTTGGGAGCAACAACTAGCAGCAACAACATATTCAGCTTCTGCTGTAGATGTGGACACACAGTTATGCTTCTTCGAAGTCCAGCTGACTAGTTTACCTCCCAGGAATTGACAACTCCCAGAGGTACTTTTTCGATCGAGCTTGCATTCTCCATAATCTGAATCTGTGTATGCCTTAAGACCAAAACCAGAGTTCTTTGGATACCAGAGCCCAAGATTTTTGGTCCCTTTTAGGTATCTGAAGATTCTCTTTACAGCAATATAGTGGGATTCCTTTGGGTTAGCTTGATATCTTGCACAGAGGCATGTGGCATACATTATATCAGGCCTAATTGCGGTTAAGTATAACAGAGACCCAATCATACCTCTGTAGAGATTGCACTCTACAGATGTGCCATTTGGATCTGAGAATATTTTATTTCCAGTGGCCATTGGGGTGTCTTCATTACAGAAGCATCAGAGAGACTGTATTTCGAAAGTATGTCAGAGACATATTTAGCTTGATTTATAAAAATTCCCTCTGATGATTGTTTTACTTGGAGTCCGAAGAAGAAGGTTAATTCTCCTATCATACTCATTTCAAATTCACTCTGCATGAGTTTTTCAAAATCTTTGCACTGTTGTGCCTTTGTAGACCCGAAAATGATGTCATCCACATAAATCTGTACAAGCAGAATCTCATCACCTTTTCTTTTGTAAAACAAAGTAGTATCTGTCGTACCTCTGTCGTAATCATTATTGGGAAGAAAGGTTGAAAGTCTTTCGTACCATGCTCTTGGAGCCTGTTTCAGTCCATACAGAGCTTTGTCGAGGTAGTACACGTATTTTGGGTATTTGGAGCTTTCAAACCCTGGTGGTTGCTGGACATATACTTCTTCTTGGATTTCACCATTCAGAAAAGCAGATTTTACATCCATTTGAAAGACTTTGAAACCTCTGTGAGCTGCGAAGGCTAAGAATATTCTTATTGCTTCAAGCCGTGCAACAGGGGCAAAAGTTTCATCGTAATCAATGCCTTCTTCTTGGCGATATCCCTTGGCCACCAATCTTGCTTTGTTTCTATTGACCACCCCATCCTCGTCCTTCTTGTTTTTGAAGACCCATTTTGTCTCTATGCCTTGTTTCCCTCGTGGTAGAGGTACTAGGGTCCATACCTTGTTTCTCTCAAACTGTAGAAGCTCTTCTTGCATAGCATCTACCCAGTTTGGATCATCTAGGGCTTCAGAGATTCTTTTTGGCTCGATCACACTGATAAAATTTGTAAAGAAATAAAAATTAGCAGTGGCTGATCTTGTTTTGACCTTTTCAGAAGGGTCACCAATTATAAGGCTTGGAGGATGGCTTTTCGTCCACTGTGCTGTTCTTGGAAGATGGTCATTTGAGTCATCAAGATTAACCTCTGTGGTTGCACACTGCGGTTCTGGTGCAACCTCTGTTGTTGATGGTACTTCTGTGCTTATGCTTGGTTCTTCAGCTTGTGGGAGGATTGGAATGAGAGTTGGAATTTGTTCCTCTGAGGAAGTAGAGACTGAGTCTTCGTTTTCCTCTGGTATTGATTACTCTGTAGTCGCTGGAGTAGGTATTTCAGGAGCCTCTGTAGTTGAATCCTTAGTTGTATCATCTTCTGTTTGCTCCCCCTCAGCACGTGCATCTGTATGATTCACAGGAGAGGATGAAGTATTTAATGGACCAGTTAGAGAGATACCTGATTCAGTCTGGTTGGCAGAAGATGGTTCTCCAGAGGCACTGACAGCTCCAGCAGAGGGATTAGTATCATCATGGAACATCTCTTCAAATAGAAGATTTAAGTCTTTTTCTCTTGTTTTTGAGATGCCAGAGGATTCCTTCTTTAGACCGAGTTCTGAACTGATTTGTTCAGAAGTCTTTTGAAAGGAATCGTCAAAAGAAACATTGATGCTTTCTACAATGGTTCGTGACAGCAGAAGATAAACTCTGTATGCCTTAGAGGTGGCAGAATATCCAATGAACTTGCCTTCATCTGCTTTTACCTCAAACTTTCCTCTTGCTTCTCTATCATTTAAGACAAAGTACTTGCATCCAAATACATGAAAGAACTTGATGTTTGGTCGCCTTTTGTTGATCAAATGATACGGTGTCTTGATGTGCCTCTTTACAATGGTTGATCGATTTTGGGTGTAGCAAGCGGTTGATACTTCTTCTGTCCAAAAAGACATTGGTAATCCAGATGCTGTCAGCATAGTTCTTGCAGCCTCCACAAGCGTGCGGATCTTTCGTTCGACCACACCATTCTGTTGTGGGGTGCGTGCAGCAGAGAAGTTCTGTGATATGCCTTCTTTTGTAAGATAGGCTTCAATGACAGAGTTTTTGAATTCTGTGCCATTGTCGCTTCTTAGTTTCTGAATCCTGCACTCATACAGAACTTGGATTATTTTCATTAAAATTATCATAATGTTTGGAACATCAGATTTCTTTCTGACAAATTCAACCCATGTAAATCTTGAATATTCATCGATCAAAACAAGTATATATTTCTTGCCACCTAGGCTCTATGTAGCGATTAGACCGCAGAGGTCAACATGAAGCATGTACAGAGGCCTAGGGAAAGATACATCAGTTTTGCCTTTATGGGAAGCTCTTTTGAGTTTTCCCATTTCGCACGCAGAACACAAATGATCTTTATTAAATTTAACGTTTGGCAGACCTTTGACTAGACCAAGTTTAACAAGCTTATCTAGAGTATGAAAGTTTAGGTGGCAGAACCTGTTGTGCCATAACCAGGCTTCTTCTCTTTTACAAGCAACAAGGCAGAGCTTGTCTTCCTTGTTCTTGGCACAGAAGTTCATGAGGTAAATATCGCCTCTTCGTTCGGCTCGCAGAAGTTCGACTCTTGTGTCCTCACCTTGTAGTGTAACAACCCGATTCCCATAAACATACAAATAACATATATTTCATAACATAATTTCACCACAAAATAATACATCATTTTTCATTTACGGTCCCTTAGCTTAACAAAATAGGTCTTTCAGTACAAATTTTTTTCTTTTATAATAAAGTACCTAATATCATAACAACATAATAGATACAAAACACATCTCGAATCTTCATAATCATGTATCTTCCAAAAAGATAGACATGATTAACCTATCATTTGCTCCATGACCTGGAATACATAATTTAAAACAAAAATGAGGGTTAGACCGTGAGGTCTAGTGAGAAATCCCCGTTAGTTAAAAACCATCTTTTACAAACATTCAATACACATAATGCACATAAGAAATACCAATTATGACACATGCATCATGTCTCTTTCCATTTCTTTCTCTTGGCCATTTTATTTGGTTGCGAGCCAATTAATTAATTTGCACCACTGTACTAAATACAGCCAACACCATTGTCCCTCTGTACAGCCAACTTTCACCGGTCCTAAGCCCGACCAACTAGCACCCATGCAATGTAATACTCATATAAACACCATATGCACAATATTACACTCATTCACATATATGTATTCCATTTGAAAACATTTTTAAATAAAAACTCACTCGTTTCGCTAATTTCCAAAATCCTTCCAAGCTATTACCAAGCACTCCAATTTCTATAAAATCCTGAAATCCTCGACTCAAGTCGCAATCAACTACTGAGATACCCCATATCGCAACCAACTACTGCGACACAGTACCAAGTCGCAACCAACTATTGCGACAACTCCCTCATGTCGCAACCAACTGTTGCGACATAGCACCAAGTCTCAACCCACTGTTGCGACATCAATGAGCAAGTCCCAACTGAAGGTTGCGACATTCATGAAGATCGCAACTATCATCCATGTCGCAACCCACTATTGTGACATGTATGAATGTCTCAGTCCACTGTTCATCCTAAAACCCAGAAATTTAATCTTTTAAGCTATGCATGTTGCTGTAAATATGCAGATATGCTTAAGACTATTAACATAACCTAAACATATGCTCAGATTTTCCAAAACATCCCTAAATCATCAAAACCCATCCAAAAACTTACATAAAACTTTATCTAAACAAAAGGAGAGATTAAGAGATTACATACCTTTAATCTTCACAAGATGAACCCTTTAATTTCTGCAACAATCTTGTCTTTCTTCTCCTTCCTTTCTATGCCTCCATCTCTCTCTTCTCTCTCTCAACCGAAAACACATACACACACACACACACACTTTGTTTTGATAGTTTTGCTAATCAAGTCTAAAGAGAGGACACCTCCTCCTAAGTGAGGTGATAATGGCGGTGATGGTGTATGGTTTCGGTAAAATGACCAAACAAACCCTAGGCTTCACTCATTTGACAAAACACCCCCGTATACTTCCATATTAAAATTAAAACTTACCCCTTAACTTCTAACTCCATAAAATACTCAACTAACATTTATAAAACTAACTCCCAACCTTTCTTAAATTAAAATAATAACATTAAATAAATCACTGACATACCTGGTTATTATAACATCTCCCTCTTAAAAGAATTCCGTCCCGGAATTCAGTTAAGTGAACATATGAGGGTATTTGGTTCTCATTTCTGACTCTGATTCCCACGTAGCATCCTGACCCCTATGATGTCGCCACTGTACTTTCACTTGTCTGATCTCCTTATTCCGCAAAAGCTTGACTTTACGATCAACAATGGCTTCTGGTTCTTCCACATATATCAGCTTTTCATCAACTTGTATATCTGGTAAAGACACTGCCTGATCTGGCGTAACCAAACAATTTCGAAAATTCGATACATGAAAGGCGTTGTGAACCATGCTTAACTCTGGTGGAAGATCTAACCTGTAGGCTACTTCACCGATCCTTTCTATAATTGCAAACAATCCAATGTACCTCAGTCTCAGTTTACCTTGTTTCCCGAATCGAATGACTCCTTTCCAAGGCGAGACTTTTAACATTACAAAATTTCCAACTTGAAACTCTAACGGTTTTCGACGTCGATCAGCATAGCTTTTCTGTCTGTCTTGAGCTACTTTCAATCTTTCCCGAATCTGAGTAACCTTATCCGCTGTTAACTGTACTATATCTGGTCCTGCTAACTGTTTCTCTCCCACTTCATTCCAACACAGAGGCGTTCGACATTTTCTACCATACAAAACTTCAAATGGTGTCGCTTGTATACTGGAATGGTAACTGTTGTTGTAGGCAAATTCAATCAACGGAAAATGCTTATCCCGCGATCCCCCAAAGTCAACAATGCAAGCCCATATCATATCTTCTAAAGTCTGGATTGTCCTTTCACTCTGACCGTCAGTTTGAGGATGATATGTTGTACTTAACTTTATCTGAGTCCCCATTTCCTTTTGAAAACTTCTCCTGAATCTTGAAGTAAAACGTCTATCACGATCAGAAATAATCGAGATTGGAACCCCATGTCGAGTTACTATTTCGTCTATATACAACTTGGCTAATCGTTCCATCGAATCAGTTTCTTTTATTGGTAGAAAATGTGCAGACTTCGTCAACCTGTCGACTATCACCCAAATAGAATCAAATCCCTTCGGAGTCCTTGGTAGCTTTGTGATAAAATTTGTAGTAATTTGATCCCATTTCCACATCGGTATTTCTAAACGTTGCAACTGACCAAACGGCTTTTGATGTTCAATCTTCACCTTCTTACAAGTAGTACAACTTTCCACATATTTAGCAATGCTTCTTTTTATTCCTGGCCATCAATAAAATTGCTTCAGATCTTTATACATCTTATTTGTACCTGGATGAATAGAGAATCGAGATTGATGAGCTTCTTGTAGTACCCGATCACGTAAACCACCCAAACGAGGCACCCAAATTCTGTTTCCCAGACACAACAACCCACAATCATCTTTTACTAGCAATGCTGATAACCCCACTAACCGTTCTGATTTCAAATGTTCTTCCTGATAGGCTTCTATTTGACACTTCAGCAATTCATCGAAAATGTTAGGTAGCTGCTCAGCTCGTAGTGCAATAACCTTTATTGTTCCACTTCTTTCTTGACTACTCAATGCATCAGCTACTACATTCGCCTTTCCCGGATGATAAAGAATTTCACAGTCGTAATCAATCACCAGTTCTAGCCATCTTCTTTGCCTCATATTTAATTCCTTCTGATCAAAAAGATGTTGGAGACTCTTATGATCGGTATAAATTTGACATTTGGAACCATAAAGATAATGTCTCCAAATCTTCAATGCGAAGACAACTGCTGCAAGCTCCATGTCATGCGTAGGATACTGTCTTTCATGATCCTTTAGTTGACGAGAAGCATAAGCTATAACCTTTCCACGCTCCATAAGTACACATCCCAATCCCAGTTTGGAAGCATCACTGTAAACAACAAAGTCATCGGAACCTTCAGGTAATGCTAGTATCGGCGCGCTGCAAAGTTTCTCTTTCAATATTCAGAATGCTTCATCCTGTTCTGCTTTCCATTCAAACTTCAGATTCTTTCGAGTCAGCTTTGTCAAAGGCGTCGCGATACGAGAGAAGTCTTTTATAAACTTTCGATAGTAACCTGCTAAACCTATAAAACTACGTACTTCGGTTGGTGTTCTCGGCGGTTCCCACTTTTCAATCGCTTCTACTTTCATTGGATCAACTTGAATGCCTTTCACGGAAACTACATGCCCCAGAAACTGAACTTCCCGTAGCCAGAATTCACATTTTGAAAATTTAGCATACAACTTTTCTTTCTTCAATAGTTCCAGAATCAAACGAAGATGTTGCGCGTGCTCTTCCTTGGATCGGGAATAGATAAGTAAATCATCGATAAACACAATAACGAATTTATGAAGATACGACTTACATACCCGATTCATTAAATCCATAAAGGCAGCTGGAGCGTTCGTCAGTCCAAACGACATTACCAAAAACTCATAGTGACCGTACCTTGTGCGAAAAGCAGTTTTCAGAACATCTTCTTCTTTAACCTTCAGCTGATGATAACCAGATCCTAGATCAATCTTGGAGAAATAACAAGCTCCAACTAATTGATCGAAGAGGTCATCAATTCTGGGAAGCGGATACTTGTTCTTGATCGTGCGCTTATTCAGTTCCCGGTAGTCAATACACATTCTCATTGAACCATCCTTCTTTTTCACAAACAAAACTGGTGCACCCCACGACGAAGAACTCGGTCTGATGAAACCTTTATCGGATAGGTCTTGCAGTTGTGCCATCATTTCTTTCATCTCTGGAGGTGCCAGATGATAAGGTGCACGAGCTACAGGAGCGGCTCCAGGAATCAGATCTATACCAAACTCTACTTGTCTAACGGGCGGAAGACTATTCAAGTCTTCGGGGAAAATTTCTGGAAATTCTCTAACAATCGGGATATCTTCCAACTTACTCTTCTCTATCTTAGTATCTATCACATAAGCTAAGTAACTCGGGCAACCTTTATTAACACACTTACGGGCTTTTGTCATAGATATAAGACAAGACTGATGATTTCTACGGTCACCATAAATCACTACCGGCCCCTTCTCAGGTAAGACAACATTTATTAACTTCTTATCACAAACTATGTTAGCTTGATTATCAGCTAACCAATCCATCCACACTACCACATCGAACTCGATCAAAGCTATAGGAAATAATTGTATCGGTACTCCGCACCCTTCTATATTTATCACACAACTATCAAATACTTCTTTAACCGACACTTGATTATCATTTGCAGTATCTACCATTAAAGCATGATCTAACACATTAGGCTTTAATTGCATATAAGCAGCAAATGAAGGAGACACAAACGATCAATTTGCACCAGAATCAAATAACACCTTAGCACGTGTAGAGTTTATTAGGAATATACATGTAACCACGTCCGGAGTTTCCTCCGCTTCTTTTGCTGTCAGCTGAAATGAACGACCTCTTGTTCTTGCTGGTTCTAGTCTCGGTACTACTGGTCTGACACCCATTGGTCTTACTGATATACCACCCGATTGTATTCTACCCAGTGGACAATCGGACTGAAGATGATCGGGATAATTGCACGAGTAACAAAATCTAACTACTCGACAGTCTTTAGCAATATGACCAATCTTTCCACACTTATAACAGTTTCTAGGATCAACTTGACATCTTCCTTGATGAAAACGGTGGCACTTTGGGCAAGGTCTTTCAACTGATCGGAAAGGTGGACGGCTATCAAATCGCTGAAACCCGGACTTCTTCGGATCGTGTGGTGGCCCTTCCCATTTTCTCTTTCCCATACCTTTATCACCAGCATCCCTCCTATTATCTCGCTCCACATCTTCTGCGGCATCTACTGCGGCTGAGAATGTATTGGGTCCTTTTGCAGTTACTAGCCTTCTGACATCTGAATTCAACCCGAAGATAAACCTTTCCATTTTCGTTGCCTCTGTGGCAACGTAGTACTCCGCAAAACGAGATTTTTCTAGAAAACAAGCAGTGTAGTCCCGAACAGATAAATTTCCTTGCTGCAAGTTCATAAACTCCCCCTCTAGTTGTTTAACCGCTGCATGAGGACATAACTGCTTCCTGAAAGCTATAACAAATTCTTCCCACGAGAAGGTAGAATATATGTCAGAACCTTCCGAGGAAATATGAGCTTCCCACCAGTATAAAGTGTCACCTTTCAACATTGCGGCTCCATAAAGTACCCTATCCTCTTCCGCACACTTACTAGTCTTGAAGATAGCGTCTATTTCCTTTAACCATCGCATAGCTTTCATTGGATCCCGGTCTCCTGAATAGGTCGGAGGCTTACAACTAAGAAACATTTTATAATCACACTTCTTCATTACTGGTACAACAGTAGGAGTAATAGGAATCTCTTCTTCATGTGTAGGGTCTCGTCTTTCTGTTTCAGCATTATGAGTCTGGTTAAACATAGCCTGGATATTTGCCTGTAATATTCCCATTTCAGCCGCTAAGTCGTCTGTGAGTTCCCAGATTGATCAGGTAACAATATAATAATCGATATGAACACGAACAATTAATGATTTCAATTTGTCATCCCTCTCGTATTCATTCAAGGATCGTTCAGAGAATTTTACAATGAAAGTAAAGGAACGATTAACCTAATTCTAGGTTAAGGAAAGCCTTAAATACCTAGGCTTTTAGCCAACAAGGCCACGGCCCATCAACCTAATCTAAGCCCAAATTAATGATTAAAGGCTTTTACAATTATTTAACCTCTATAATTAAACTAATTAAGCGCTATATAATTATTTATATATCATTCTAATATGTAGGACATTTATGGTCCTAACAATCTCCCCCTAAAGATATATAAATAAAAATCGGTCTTGAAATCTTCAAGTCTTGATCTTGTCTTCCTTTTGAATCTTTGAAACACTTCGGCGTTGCTTGTCTTCATGTCTTTTTCGGCTCCCCCTTGAATAAAGCTCTTGTTGGTCCCGAAAGGCTTAAACAAGTTTGTAGAAGGGGGGGGGGGTTGAATACAAACACACTATTTTACTTTTCTAAATTGTTTATTGATAAATCATTAACAATTTACAGCTTGTTGCGGAAACAAGATTAAGGATAAACCTAAATCTAAACAAGTTGGAACACTAAGGTTTTCTTGCACTAAGAAAGATAAGGAGATTACTAATAAAATCCTATCTTGAGAGATTTGAACTTGTCCAGAGTTAGCAAGTTACTTCAAATGAAGTGAGTTCATCTCTTTATATACTGCATGCATTTAATGCAATCCAGTATATACTTTACACGTGTCATTAGCGGATTGGTTGCATGTCATTGACCTTTGATGACAACCTTAGTAGCCGCATGAATGAACAGTGTAGTATCAGAGTGGTTGTACGATTTCAGATTTTCGGAGGTTCTTTTCTGACATTTCGTACGGTGGCGTGCAAGGGAGGTTAAGACAAAAGTACTTTGTACGGAGGACTTCATGATCAGCTTTCGTTGATTCAGCGATTATCATTTACTATTCAGCAGATGATAAAGTTCAGCGATAGCTGAAGTCTTGTACTTGATACTTCACGTTGAGTGGACAAATCTGAGTCTTCGCTGATCCGCATCAGTTCATTAGGAGACTTGTCGCTGGTTCTTGAGCTTGATCTTCGACTTCAGCGTAGAACCTTTGTTGACGTGAATCTCGTCTTCAGGGATCATAAGTAAACAACTAACTTATCAGCGATCACCATAAAGACTGAACAGACTCAGCGATATGGTGAACAGTGTTCGCTGAATGTTTAATCTAAAAGTGCGAGAGTTCCTATCAGCAGTACTGTAAGATCTTAGTACTTATCAGTGATAGTGAAACTCTGATACATATTGTTTACTTACAATTTTCACTAAGTATTTAAGATAGGGTCATTATCAAATCACTGAGGGTTTGGATCAACAATCTCCCCCTATTTGATTATGACATAGCAACAGAGAAAATTGCTATTTAATGAAAACATAAGGATAAAAAGAACTCATAAAATATTTGTCCCTTTTACTGTTTTCTGGGATCTTTTCAGTACTGATGGAGTAAAGTACATTCGCTGAAATCTTTCTTTAAATCTTTGAATCAGGTTACAATATGAATAAGAAAGATTACAAGTACAAGCGAAATAAATTACAAGTACTGAAGGATGACTGATACAATAGAGAAAATGGTGATTGTTGTCAGCCTTCAAAGGGTTCTTCCTTAATGAGAAGTTCATCAAGGGTTGTCTTTTCAGTTGGAATCATCCAGTCAGGAACTTTTTCCCCTTTATTCTTTAGCTTCAGAGCAGCTTCAAAAATCAAGGGTTTTAGGTGTCGTGCTTGAATGTCTTTTCTGAAGTCGCACCAGTAGATGAGATCTTTGAGCTGTTCGATTGGAGTGATTGGAAGCTCAGCGATCCGTTGAAAGCATTTACGTCCGTCGTAGTCAAGAAAGAATATTCCATAAGGATTACTGATGACTTTACCAGGGACGAAAAGTTCACATGGTGGCAAAGAGACATCAAGGGCAGATAGATCAGGATCAGGACCAAGTACTTCAGCGCGAGAGAAACCAATTCCAGTTTCATTTCGTATGATAGGACCTGAGTTTGAATCTTGACGTTTCTTCCTTGGAGAGTCCTTTTTTCTTTTCGGCTTTAGATCAGGAACAGGAGGAATATCCACACAAGAAGATATCAAATCGATCTGTCTGTTTATCAGCTTTTCGAAATGATCCTTGTACTTAGATTTTGACGGTTGGATAGCTAACCTCATATCCAGCCATTCAGAGAGACCATACCTTTTTACAGTGTCAGCACGAAAGGTTTCAGATGAGTCATCTTCTCTGAACAGTTTGATGTCAACAATAGGTACTCCGATGGAGGTTCTTCCAGAGATGAATACCTTGTTGATCTTCGCTGGACGATATCTGAAGTGGATTTTCTCTTTACACCAGATCAGGGTGGTCTGAGAAACTTCAGCTTTCTTTTCCACGATCTTCTGGGCTTGTTCCCAAAGCTTTCGTTGGATTTGAATGGGAATACGCTTCAGCTTCGGGTCTTTGACAGATTCTTGAGTGAGCTTGATGGCGAATTCTCTGTCTTTATCTTCAGCTTCCTTCCTTTCAGCGATGAGGCGTTCAGCTCTGAGATGATCTTGGTATTCAGCTTTTGAAATTCTGAACTTAGGAGGAACTGAAGGTAGTTGATCGCGCCTTAGGATGATTCGCTGATCCTCGAATTGCTTTATCATTTCTTCTCTCCTCTTTTGATCTTCTTCACTCAGCCTTTGAGCAACTGAGGAAAGTCTGTTTCTGTGCGAGAGAGGTTGTTCTTCTGGTTCATCAGTCTCGGATATTAAATCTAAGACTGGGATTATGTCTTCAGCGGTAGCTGGAATTATTGGTGAAGTCGCAACAGATCTTTCAGCGATATCCTCAAACAGGGGAGAGGACTAGCTGAAACGCAGCGATCTTACAAATAAGAACTGGGTAGAAGAACTTGGGTAGAAAATATAGAAAAAAAATGTGGATGTGTATGGTGTTTGTGGAATGGATAACTGATTTTTCAGAGATGATCAGGGAAGGAAAAATAAGTTTAGTGTACCTGACAAATCGGCTTTGCAAGTAGGATCGCCAGATTATCATCTTCAGCGATGCCTTTGTCTTTGCTTTTCTCAGCGCCAGAGGCTGAGTGCTTTGTCTTTGTCTTCTCCCCTGAAGGTTCTTTTATTGAAATACCTTTAAGAGCTTTGGTTCGAGGAGCAGGTTTGACAACAAAGAAATCATCGTCATCTTCATCATCATCATCATCGTTCCTTGGAGAGGAGGATGGTTCAGCTTCAGGGATGTCGAAGTCTTCGTCTTCTTCTGCTTCAGATTCCTCAGCATCTTCATCGAGTTGCTCCCCCTCAGATATAGAGGCGAGGTTCTCGGTTCCCTCAGGGTTTTCATCTCCCTGAGGTCCAGTAATCCGATCTTCATTACCCTCTCTCCTGATAGATTCATCATGGGAAAGGTCTTCAGCGCTCTTCTCCTGTTCAGCGCTCTTCTCCCCCTCTTTCTCATGATGGGCGGGGGAGGAATGGGTAGATTCAGCATTGGTGTTGTCTCTGTCTTCTGGGCCAGATATTTTCACACAACCTTCAAGCTTAGCTATTCTGTCTTCTAGGCCAGAAATAGCAGGCGTGATTTTCTTCAGCTCTTGGCGATCCTCTGCGGTGAATGAGTCCAAAACAGGTGCAGGGGCCGGAGCAGGAGCTGGATTATTTGCCTTGTTCACCAGCGTCTCGATCATTGTCTTGACAGAACCAAGGTCGGTCTTCACTGAGCCCAAGTCGGTCTTGACCACTGACATATCACCTTCGACTGTACCAACCGATTTCTTCAGCGTTGTAACTTCGCTGGAAATGGTGGAAACTGATGATTTGAGGTTGGTGTAGTCAGTGTAGATGTCGGAGAGCACTTTGGCAAAGTCGGCGAGAGTTTTATCAAGGTCTTTGATGTCATCAGAGGAGGCCTTCTTTTCCACCACAGTAGTCAGCTTCGTCAGATTCTCTCCAGCGTTTGTTACAGCTGTAGAGTTATTTGATAGACCAGTGGTGAGATCCGTAAGTTTCATCTCCATAGACTTCAGAGACTGGTTGATGTCTCCCAAAAAAGGACCTGTAACATATAAGTACTTGTGAACAAAGGAAAGCTCAGAAGTTTCAGGTTTAGTTACAGTGTTTAAGGTGGGATCTGTACCTGCAGGAGCGTTGACGAACTCATCAAAGTTTCGAGTCCCTCCATAGTGTTCCATATCTCCCTCAAAAGTTCCGTGAGGAATGGAGATCTCTGCAGGTCCTTTCTTCGTCATTCGCTGAGAAGCTTCAACGGCTTCTTGAATGATGGCATCTCCAGTTTTGACTGGAGGAGTGTCCAAAGAAGTAGAGGGAGGAGCGAAGGATAAGAATTGGGGTTGGGGTTCAAGTTCAGCATTGGATTCGCTGAGAAGTACTTCATCAGTCTTTTGAGAGACTGACGAAGGTTGGGTAGATTCCAAAGTTCTAACCTCAGCGTTTAGGGACGCTGAAGTAGGTTTAGAAGGGATGGCTTGAATTGGTGTGGCAGAGCGTACCCCGGAACTTTCCTTCAGCTCTTCAGAATGAGCTGAGGAGTCTTCAGCATGCAACTGCTGGGGTTGCTCCTTGGTTTTCTTGATCCTTTTGGAATCAAGAGGGGTAAGAGATTGTTTCCTTTTCTTAGAAGGAATGGATTTTGTGGCCGGGGTATCAGCGATGGGTATTGTCGCTGAAGGAGCCACAGAAAGCGGAGAATTAAGAAGAGTGAGAAGAGTAGAGAGACGTACCTCGTTGGCGACAGGCTTGAAGTCGAGAACTTTAGGGCCAATCTGAGAGAGTTTCAGATCACCCTCTTCAGGATAGCTGTCCTTCAGGCCATATTGAAAGATGGCGCTGATGAATCGCGGGTAAGGAACCCATGCTGGTCGATCAGTGGCAGAATCAACACGGTTAATGAGGTCTTCATAGATGATGGAGGCCCAGTCAATGTTGAGACCTTTCAGCAGTGCGTAACCCATGGCCTGCTGAGGTTGAGCGGCTTGATCAGAAGATCCGGATTTCGCTGTCATGCAGCTGATCAGGTGAGCGAAGATGAAGTTCATCTCGCTGGGCATCTTGGATTTCTTTATCAGCGTCAGCTTCTTCTCAGGTAGCTTGTCTCTTCCAGTCTCCCAGATGTAACCCATCGCATCAAGGAAAGCAATGATTTCTTCCCTGTCAGCGTGCTTCTTGTGGTCAGGAAATGGAATGAAACGATTTTCTGAGGTAGCGTTAGGGAATTTCAGAGCTTTGCGGATTATTGCGGGGGTTATCTTGATGGTGCCATACTCAGTATCGCTGAGTATGCAGTCGATGGTTTTAGATGGATCTTTGGCTGAGGGTAGGTTGGTGTGTCTGGCAGAGTACCAGAATTGGGATAATAGACGCTGACTGGCAGGAGGTGTGATTGTCAGTGCTGTGTATATGGGGCTATTCTTCAAAAAAATCACAGCGTCGTCTAGATGGGATACCTGCTTCCGAGGAGGAAACTCGAGAAGCGCTAAAAGGTTGTTTGCCTTTGTCCAGTCTAGTTGATCCAGCTCAAACTTAACCTGAGGAGCTTTGGTGATTTCCAGTTCCTCAGAATCACTGGAGATGGACTCAGCGGTAACATTCAGCTTTGAAGTTGCCATTTCACTGTATTATCAGTTCAACCAAAGATGTTAACAAATAAGAAATATCTTAATGTGGAAAGAGAATTTCCATTAAGATTTTTCGAATTTTGTCCATTTCATTCAGACAAAAAAAAGTCTTAATGAAGATTAGGGTTTTTCTTGTTTTTAAAAAAAAAACGAATATAACACCTATAAGCCTTGTATTCCAGTTTTTTTTTTAAAAATGGATACGAAAGAAGAACAAGTTTAAGATTTTAGATTTAAAACTTGAAGAACAACCATGAAATGGTTGTGTTTATAAAACCATGAAAGAAAATGATTTTATTTTTGAGTTCTTTTGTTTGATCTTGTGTAAAACAATGATAAGATCGAAAACAAGTTATTTGCATTTGATAAAAGATAAGAACATATTGACCTTGAGTTTGATGAAGAAGATGATGAACAGTTCTTGAAGATCGAGAGCACAAAATGCAACAGTGTTCTTTTCTTGCGGAGAAAGATTGATTCGCATAAAAGACAAATATAAACTTTGAGAGAGTTTATATAGGAAGAGAGTAGAGAGAGAAAAACTTGAGCGGGAAAGTTTTTCATCATGACACGGACACGTGTTTGCATTTGATTGGATAGACAACGAAACGTGCAAACGTGTGTCAGAAAAAAGAAACGTGCCTGGTGTTATCCGTTGCAATGACGTCACAACTGTCCTTTCACATTCTTTCGTTGTCTCTGAGGTTTTGAAAGAAAAACTCAGGGACTCTTTGGAAAATATGAAGCACTGAATAGAAATATCAGTGAGGGTTTTAAGAAATTTCAAAATATTATTCAGCGATGAAAGAATTTGAAATCTTGCATTTTCATGCGTTTTGTCAGAGAAAACATACCTTGATATCAGTTTAACCCAATTTATTCAGAGAGAAGATGATGAAATGGATTGTACTAGTTTATTTTATCCAGAGCCTATACAAGAATGTATAAACGTATCGCTGATTAAATGTGAACCGCTGAAGATTTATCCTTCAAAGTTCAGCATTCCAAGCTCGCTGATGAGAAAGTTGAATCTTGTCTCATCAAGAGGTTTGGTAAACAAATCAGCTAACTGATAATCAGTTGGGATAAAATGAAGTTCTATATCACCATTCATCACATGATCTCTGATAAAATGATATCTGATTTCTATGTGTTTTGTCTTTGAGTGTAGCACTGGATTGTTTGCTATAGCGATGGCACTTGTGCTGTCGCAATAGATTGGAATTTTGGAGAGCTGAAGATCATAGTCTAGTAGTTGATTTCTCATCCACAAGACTTGAGAACAGCAGCTTCCAGCGGCTACATACTCAGCTTCAGCTGTGGAAGTGGACACCGAGTTTTGCTTCTTACTTGTCCAACTTACCAGCTTTCCACCCAGGAGCTGACATCCTCCTGTGGTGCTTTTCCTATCCATTTTGCAACCTGCAAAATCACTGTCTGAATAGGCGGTTAGATCGAATCCTGAATCTTTGGGATACCAAAGACCTAGATTCGTTGTACCCTTAAGATATCGAAAGATTCGCTTTACAGCTTTCATATGAGATATCTTAGGTTCAGCTTGATATCGTGCGCACAGACATGTTGCAAACATAATATCGGGTCGGCTAGCTGTAAGATACAGTAGTGATCCGATCATCCCACGGTACAGCGTGACATTGACAGGAACACGCTTTGTGTCCTTATCAAGTATCAGCGGTGGTGCCATAGGGGTTTTCATAGCTGAACTTTCAGTTAAGTCGAATTTTTTCAGCATATCTTTAACATACTTTCCCTGATTTATAAAAGTTCCTTTTTCAGTTTGCTTAATCTGAAGACCAAGGAAATATGTTAGTTCACCCATCATACTCATTTTATACTCATCTTTCATTCTATCAGCGAAACGAGTACAAAGCTCAGGGTTAGTAGAACCAAATATAATGTCATCAACATATATTTGAACTAAAATGATATGACCTTTTATTTTTCTAAAAAACAAAGTTTTGTCAATCTTACCTCTCTCAAATTTTTCAAGGTGAAGATAAGTAGAAAGAGTTTCATACCATGCACGAGGAGCTTGCTTCAAGCCATAAAGTGCCTTATCCAGCTTATAGACATAACCTGGACGCTTAGGATCTGAGAATCCTGGAGGTTGTTCCACATAAACTTCTTCATTCAGCTTTCCATTTAGAAACGCTGACTTAACATCCATTTGATGTACAGTGAAGTTTTTGTGTACAGCATATGCTAAGAAAAGACGAATAGATTCAAGTCTTGCTACAGGAGCAAAGGTTTCGTCATAATCTATACCTTCCTCTTGTCTGTATCCCTGAGCAACAAGACGAGCTTTGTTGCGAGTTACAGTACCATGTTCGTCCAACTTGTTTCGATAGACCCACTTAGTGCCTATCACTGTTTTGTCAGTTGGTCTCCGAACAAGTTTCCAAACTTTGTTTCTTTCGAATTCAGTCAGCTCTTCTTGCATAGCGCTGACCCAGTTTGGATCTCTGAGGGCATCATCTATTTTCTTTGGTTCAGTTAGAGAAATAAAGTTAACAAATAAACAAATATTACCTGCACTTCTACGAGTCTGAATACCAGCGTTGGGATCACCAAGAATTTGATCGATTGGGTGATTTACAGTCCATCGGTGAGCCGGAGCATGCGTCGCTGACTCAGTCTGAACTGGAGAAACTGAAGATGAGGCTTCAGCTACTTCTGGATAATCAGCTAAGAGAGGAATGCTTGCATTTGTCACTTCATTCACTGATTGCTGAGAAATAGATGGAATTTCTGAGACATTTGGATCAACTGCGGGTATAGTATTTATAGGAACAGCTGAGACCCAAGATGTTTCAGCTTCACTATTCTGCATATTGGGAATGATAGTAGGACCATCATTTTCAGTTGTATGAGTATGAGTAGTGGGAACATCTTCTGAATCACCAAGATGAGAAAACATCCATTGATTCAGTTCTTCTGTGTCAGTGTTCGGTTTGGAGTTCGCTGAACGGGATTCGTCAAACGTGACGTGTATAGTTTCTTCTACAGTTTGTCTTCTTCGGTTGAAGACTCTGAAGGCTTTGGAAACTGAGGAGTATCCAAGAAAGATTCCATCATCAGCCGTAGGATCAAACTTTCCAAGGGCATCTCTGTTGTTCAGTATGAAACACTGACAACCAAAGATGTGAAGAAAGCTGATTGAAGGCTTTCTCCCATGAAAAAGTTCATAGGCTGTCTTTTTGAATCTTTTGACTATCAGCGACCTGTTTTGCGTAAAACAAGCCGTGTTGACAGCTTCTGCCCAAAACTGAGTAGGCAGGTGAGAATCGCTGAGCATTGAACGTGCAGCTTCAATAATTGTTCTATTTCTTCTTTCAGCGACTCCGTTTTGTTGTGGTGTTCTCACTGACGAAAAGTTATGAGAAATACCCTTGCTCTCAAGGAAGGAATCAAGAGAACTGTTTTTGAATTCAGTTCCATGATCACTCCTTATTGAGCGAACAGTCATATTGTTCAGAGTTTCCATCTTCCGAACAAAGGTGATGAGTTCTTCAGGGGTGTCACTCTTAGAACGGAGAAACATTACCCATGTATAACGAGAGAATTCATCAACTATGACCAGCGTATATTTCTTTCCAGCGATGGATTGTTTGTTAACGGGGCCAAACAAATCCATATGGAGTAGTTGAAGAGGAGATGACACTGAGGAAACTTGCTTGGACTTAAAGCTTGCCTTGGTCTGCTTCCCTTTTTCACACGCTGAACATAAGGATTCTTTGGCGTATGAATGTTGAGGTAGACCAGTGACTAACTCTTTGGATGAAAGAGTATTCAGTGTCTTGAAGTTGAGATGTGAGAGTCTCTTGTGCCATAGCCAGTTGACATCAGAAGATGCCTTTGAGAAGAAACAGGAGTTCTCAGTGGTTGTTGAGTCCATGTTTATAACGTAAACATTTTCCAAACGATAACCGCTGAGAGCTATCTTCTCCTTTTTGTCAGAGACAAAGCAGGATTCCTTGGTGAAAATCACTTTGTTATCCATGTCGCAAAGCTGACTGATGCTCAGAAGATTATGCTTCAGCCCTTCAACATATGCGACTCTTCTGAAGGATGTTGTACCATTTGAAAGTACACCATACCCTCGGGTGTGTCCTTTTCCATTTCCACCGAAAGTTACAGAGGGACCCTTCTCTTCCTTGTATTCAGCGAGCAGGCTTTTCTTTCCAGTCATGTGTCTAGAGCATCCGCTATCGAGATACCAGATACCCTTCTTAACCTGCAATACAAAGGAAGATTAGTTTTGCTTGGGTACCCACTTCACCATGTATACGCGTTTGTCAGTGGAAGTGGTTGGAATGGGTTCAGCAGTCTTCGCAGCATTTGAAGATTCAGCTTTGTCTTTCTTCACTTTGGTCAATTTCTTGACCTCAGCGGTATGAGTCACCTTGACCTGACTTGCAACTGGTTTGGTCTTCTTTGGTGCTATCTTCACCTTAGCTATCTTATCAGCTTTGGTGGCTGTGGGACACTTACTTGCAATATGATCGGTAAGTCCACAGTGATAACATTTCCTATAACTAAAATTAGTTCTAGGACCACTTGTGTGCTGAGCTTTTAATTTGGAATTAGAAGTGCCAGCACCAAGTACACTATTGGTTTTTGAAATAGGACGAACATTCAGTTCTTCAGATTTCTTACCAAGGACATCTACTCTGAGTCTAGGAGTAGGTCGCTGAACTGATCCAGAGGTCTGATTTCTAGAACCAGATGAATGAATCACTAAGGCTTTGGAAGCATTCAGCTTAGGTACTAAAGTACCCTTCTGAGGATTTTGATAAATTACAATTCCTTTACCTTTATCTTTAGAGACAGAGGTAGGTTTTGAATAAACCATTTTCTCCTTACCTTTTGAGGAGGTAGGAGTTTCCTCAGGGATTGGTGTAATCGACGAGGAGTACTGAGATGAAGAAGTGTCAGCTACTGAGGATACGAACGTTCCAAATTTAAGCATTGAACGTTCAGTGGTTGGTATTGGAGTATCATATTTATAACCCAGACCACGTTTATCACTCAGAGGAATCTGAGCCTTAATTATCTCAGTGATCTTTGTTGAAGAATTACACCATCCTTCAACAGTAGCTTGTTCAGCTTTTAATGCAGCGATAGCTTCCGCTCGTTCAATTTTGACTAGCTGATTTAAATGGACTTGATCTTTAAAATCTTCTTCAAATTTAGAAAGCTTTTCTATTTGAAGGTGGCAATTTTTAAGCTTTTCAGCGAGATCAAGATTTTGGTTTTCAACCACAGCTTTGCCGTTCATGGCTTCGTATAAGCTTCTAGTCAGTAGTTCGATTTTACGGAGACTATCAGCTTCATCAATATTTACAATATTGGTAAAGAAGGAAGGTGATACCTGAATGGCAGATGTTGAAGTGGAGGGAATGTCTGAACTTTCTTCCTCTTCTTCAATCTTGGCCATGAGACATTGATTTGCTTCATCATCTTCAGAATCAGATGATGAGGCTTCTTCATCAGAAGCAGCCCAATCATAGTCAGCCATTAGGCCTTTTCCCTTCTTCTTAAAGCTTTTCAGCTTTGCATACTTCTCCTTCAGCTTTAAGTATTTGTCGTCTTTATTCCTTGGAACAAAGGATTTCTTTGTAAAGGCTGAAGGTCTCATGATTTTCTTTGACCTGCACTCGTTAGCGAAATGACCTGTCTTTTCGCAGTTAAAACAAGTAGCAGTAGCCTTATCAACAAAAGCTGATGACTTAGGCTTGTCAGCTATAGAAAGAGTTTTGTTCTTTCTAAACATTTTCTTCTTGGCGAATCTCCTGAACTTTTTAGTTAGGAGAGCCAAGGATTCATCATCGGAAGAATCAGAATCTGATGATCTTTCAGAGTTACTTTCTAACTCAGTGATAGTGACCGCGGGTCGCTGAGTAGAAGGTTCCTCTGAGATTAAAGCAACAGGGGTGCTTTTGGAATCTTTTACAAGATTCTTCTTAAGATGGCTAGATTGCTCATGATTCAGCAATGTGCCATATAAGGTAGCGAGTGTCATTGATCTTAGATCTTTTGACAGCTTGAGACACATGGAATAATTGTCCCAGCTTTCAGGTAAACATTCTAAAAACTTTGTCAGAACTTCAAAGTTAGAATATTCCTTACCAACCGTTTTAAGATCTATAATTAAGCAGTTAAAACGTTGATGTACTTCAGAGAGAGTTTCATTCTTACCAGAGATGAAACTTTCGTATTGTCTTACCAGGTTGATCTTTCTTGAATCCTGGACTTCAGACGTTCCTTCATACTGAACACATATTGTGTCCCACATGGCCTTCGAGGATTTCAGGTTCATGACGGAATGGTAGACTTCGTCAGGAAGGGCCATGGATAGTATGGATCTGGCTTTTGTATCTATAGCCACTTTCTTCTTGTCTTCATCGGTCCAATGATGGATTTCCTTTGGAATCAGCCTTTCTGGAATAGCAGCTCTAGTTGCAGTGGCTGGAACGACAGGATCAATCGTTACAGGGATGTGTGGACCGTTTTCAAGATAGTAAGGTATAGTAGGGTCTACACCTTCTAAGAAGAGTGTCATCCTATTTTTCCATAAGTTGAAGTTGTCTCTGGAAAATCTAGGGGGTTTTGCAAGAGAACCATTGTCGATATAGTGAGTGTTTGTGTTTGAGTTGGCCATTTTCAGATAATAGCAAGGAAGAGAAAATATCTTAGATTAGATCTTGTTTATGAGATTAAACAAATCTGCTCTGATACCACTTGTTGGTCCCGAAAGGCTTAAACAAGTTTGTAGAAGGGGGGGGGGGGTTGAATACAAACACACTATTTTACTTTTCTAAATTGTTTATTGATAAATCATTAACAATTTACAGCTTGTTGCGGAAACAAGATTAAGGATAAACCTAAATCTAAACAAGTTGGAACACTAAGGTTTTCTTGCACTAAGAAAGATAAGGAGATTACTAATAAAATCCTATCTTGAGAGATTTGAACTTGTCCAGAGTTAGCAAGTTACTTCAAATGAAGTGAGTTCATCTCTTTATATACTGCATGCATTTAATGCAATCCAGTATATACTTTACACGTGTCATTAGCGGATTGGTTGCATGTCATTGACCTTTGATGACAACCTTAGTAGCCGCATGAATGAACAGTGTAGTATCAGAGTGGTTGTACGATTTCAGATTTTCGGAGGTTCTTTTCTGACATTTCGTACGGTGGCGTGCAAGGGAGGTTAAGACAAAAGTACTTTGTACGGAGGACTTCATGATCAGCTTTCGTTGATTCAGCGATTATCATTTACTATTCAGCAGATGATAAAGTTCAGCGATAGCTGAAGTCTTGTACTTGATACTTCACGTTGAGTGGACAAATCTGAGTCTTCGCTGATCCGCATCAGTTCATTAGGAGACTTGTCGCTGGTTCTTGAGCTTGATCTTCGACTTCAGCGTAGAACCTTTGTTGACGTGAATCTTGTCTTCAGGGATCATAAGTAAACAACTAACTTATCAGCGATCACCATAAGGACTGAACAGACTCAGCGATATGGTGAACAGTGTTCGCTGAATGTTTAATCTAAAAGTGCGAGAGTTCCTATCAGCAGTACTGTAAGATCTTAGTACTTATCAGTGATAGTGAAACTCTGATACATATTGTTTACTTACAATTTTCACTAAGTATTTAAGATAGGGTCATTATCAAATCACTGAGGGTTTGGATCAACAGCTCTTGATTTTCAAATCTTCAACTTTAACAACTTGTAGAACCAATTTGCTCGAAGGAGGAAATAATCTGAAGCGAACACCACTTGATACGGATGAGAAGATTTGATCACTTGTAATCACTTTGAAGTCTTTTCGGATTTCGAAACTTGACCGTTACTCCCCCTTGGCTTTTGCATGGGGACTTTTTTTACTCCCCCTTGGCTTTACTCCCCCTCGGCTTTTGCTAACTCCCCCTCAACTTGATATTTGGTGTCTTTGACTCTGTACCCTTTCTCCCCCTCATGATGAGTAGGAGCATCCGGAGCATCATGCACGTTCAAAGACAATAGTAACGAGTAGCAAACGAACCAGATAAAAACATTAAGTAACCAGAACGGGGTAATCAACTAACACAGAAACACGTTAGTAACTGTTATCACAACAATTTAAAAATTGTGTGGCCTATGGTCAGAGTTGGCAATAGGGAATCTCTGATAGGACTTCAAGTTATCACTGAAGAAAATTTGAAAAATTAACCTCTCAAACTGTTTCGGCAACATCACGAAGATATACGAGTGGAATCACAAAGACTCGTGCATGTGAGAAAGAAAATAATCCTATCTGATTGGCTCAAGATATTGATATTACTCGGGACTCAAGTTAAAATCAATTGACACAGTGAATAGAATATGAAGTTCGGAGACCGGAGCTGGTGTCTTCCTGTTTCAATATCTAAGACCTCCGAGTGAGGAATAAATAGAGTATGTGCTAAATCTCTGTGAATATATGAAGCAAGCATCTGTTGAGAGATACTTGAGTGGTTGGGTGGGGTGACACGAGTTATCGACATTGGGTCCATGTCTGTTTCAATATTCATCTCCAAAGAACGAGAATGAATAGATTGTGTGGTTACCCGGATAACTAACTCGGTTTGGTAAGGACCAATTTATTCTTTTAAGTCCTGTCACAGCCTCACCATATTCTTTTCTCTCTAAACTCATCTATCAATCTAGACCCCTCACTGATGTCTAAAAGTGGATGTGTTTCTTGGGTAGGTCCTTCCGGTTCTGGATTGACCATAGAAACAACGTAAGTCCTAACACTCCTTTCATGCAACGAGTAGAACAGTTAAGTACACAGTGAAGGACGAGTTCTAAACTGAGGTGTTTAGAAGTCAAAGCATTTAAGAACAAGTTCTGATCTGTGGTAATCAGAAGTCATAAAAATTAAGTCCGGGTTCTGATCTGAAGTAATCAGAAGTCATAAAAATTAAGTCCGAGTTCTGATCTGAAGTAATCAGAAGTCAAAGTTTGAAATACCAGAGTTTCAAGAATCAAGATCAAGCGCAAAACAGATTGACTCAGTAAGCACAATATTTGCAATAATGAAACAATGATTAGAAAGTTTAATTGTGAAGAACAAGTCACAACTAATATATCAGATAAGAATTGAATCATGTGCAAGAAATAGCGAACTTTGAGGATCAACTATGAATTCAAACGAGTGTATTTCCATCGAAAAATCAACAAACATTTGAGACAATTGTTAGAACCAATTGTTAGAACTAGATTCGTGCAACAAATAAGAAATCAGTAATATTAATCAATAAGAACAATGATTTCCAACTGTCATCTCTTTCATTAACTTTCAGAGAGAATGTTTACAATACGAATAGAAATCTAAAAGGTGCTTAATTGACAAATGCAGAGGAGTCCGGACATAATGAAGATATGTAGAACATCCCGGACAGACCATACTTCCCAGACAAATAGAGTTTCCGGACAAACATGGTATCCGGATGAAATAGGATGGAATGGCAAACCTTTCCGGTCAAAACAAAGTATCCGGACAAGGGTGTTTCCGGACAGAGTAGGGATTCCGGATTCCCATCCGGTCCGGAAAGTCATCCAGACTGATGGGTGTCCGGAAACTTTTACACTCTAAAGAATAATTCCATTTTTCAAAGAGATGAAACCTGTAGAATTTTGAAAAGATGGATCTCTCGCTCCCCCTCAAACTGAGAATGGGGAAAACCCTCAAATGATGAGCATTAGATGACATGCTCCCCCTCACAATGTGCGCGTAGAGTGAAGTGCACACGGGAGTATCCACACACACAAAAAACTTTTTAACATATTTAAGAAAAAGTTTGTGTGATGCTCCCCCTCAACAGTAGAGTAACATACCTGATAGCTGATCATGCTCCCCCTAAACACATGAGCAGCTGTGAAATTACAGGTATAGAAAAATCTCACGTCTTCTTAATGTGTTTCCTTGTAGATCGTGAGCAGCTCCCTCCTTTCGGTCATGTATGTGGAGCATCCAGTGTCTAAGAGTCACACATGACCGTCCTGCAAAAGAAGTTTAGCGGATCTTGGGTACCCAGATTTGTCTGGGTCCCGGAGGGTTAGATTTGGCACCTTTTTGAGGAACTTTCTTTGACACAGCTTTCCCCTTAGGTGTAGGTTTTACACCGTTTGTGGGAACTGGTTTAGGCACTTGTTTCCTCTTAGGTGCAGAGTTTACACCTTTTGGAGGAACAGGTTTTGTAGCAGATTTCCACCTGGGTGCCAGTCGAACCTCAGTAGGAACAGCCCGTGTAGGAACAGGTTTGGTCTCCCGCTGTTGTTTAACCGCTGATTGGTAACCCCGTTTTTGATAGTGTCTTTGCTGGTTATTACGGGGTTTGCGTTTGGGAAATAAATTACACATATGATACGAACCAAACCAATCATTATTCTGAATATCATCAAAATCATTCCAACCAGAATTAGAACAACATAAACAATCACGCGATAACTGAATCAATTGATTAAGAGAATTAAGTTTAATTGGAAAAGAAACTTCAAAATGATTCCAATGATTCCAAACATAATTGTCTTTGTTTATCCTAGAATTAATGACAAGAGGGAAAGACTTTGATGCAGCATCCTTGACAGGTTCCTTCTTTAGCCACTTTGGTTTTTCTTGTTTAGCGCGACCGGTTTTATCCGAAACAACAGGGACAGTGCAGTCAGTAACTTTTGAGGAAATAGGAATCTTAGTGGTGGTCGTTCGGTCTTTTGCTTTGGACGTGATTGTTTTTGAGAATTTGAAGCATTTTTAAGAATCTTGATCACAGCCGGAGTCTTGGATTGAGAACAGTCGCCCTTTTGAAAATTGACCTGACGAATAACCACTGGAGACAAAAAGTCAGAATGACTTAAAAGAGGTTTGTCGAAAGGGAACAACTCATACTCTCAATCAGAATTACCTTCGGAGTTCATGTATTCTGAAAAATCTATCTCGGGAATTACTGGACTTGGATCAGGTGAGGAAGGCGAGGAGCACTTTGTGCTTGTGTGCTTTGGGGAATTTGGTGCGGAAGCTAAGAAAAAATCAGAGTTCAAATTCCTTAAAACACTCTCGTCTTGAGAATCTTGACTGTCTTGTGAACTAGAAATCTTGCCTAAGAAAGCTTTGCACGAAGACGTGTCGGATGAATTTGAGGAAAGTTCGGGTGAAATCTGCTTTTCAGATAGCAGTTGGTCAATTTGCTCTTGAAGCTGACCATTTCTCGTGTACTCTTTCATCTTTTCTGTTGCCATGGCAGACAGTTGTGATGTGAGTCGATTGATTTCACACCGAAGGATTTCCTGTCCTTCACCAGACACAACTTCGGTTTTGACCAGTTGTAGATTCTCAAGCTTTGTAATTAAGACTTGCTTTTCCATTTGAAACATTGACCTTTCTTTCTCAATTGACTCCTCTAACTCGACTATCTTTGCTTCCAAGATGAGAGGGGGAACATAGAGTTTAAACTCATCCGTCTCAGTCTTGGTTGCAGGTGCTAGGTCCTCATCCTTTTTGGAGGAATCCTTGGGTGTAGCTACCTTGTAGGGGTCGAAGTAGTCATTGGAGAGGTACTTTTTGTCCTTTTTTATACGAGTAGTTTAAAGGTTCATAACAAAATGGAAGTTGAATTCCTCGTTTGTGTGTGCGCTTATATTCCTCGGTTTCCTCCTCTTTTTCGGGTTCAAGAGGACCAGTCCATTGAATTGCGTACTCCGGATACTTTTTAGGTAACCCATAACACGCAAAATCATACCACGTGGGAACTTGATATCTTCCCTTTTTCAGATAGTGTGGGTTATCATATCCGATTCCCCATTCTTTGTTAAAGTACGTGAACTCTTTGGGTTTATTTAAAAATATGGTTTGATCAGTTTGACCCCTTTTGTGGAGTTTGTTTTCAAGATCAAGGATTTTAGACACAAACTCCTTGTGTTGAATTTGAAGAGAAGAACATTGATAAACAATTTCTTCATTCTCATTCAAGCACTTATCAAACTGAGACTGAAGATCAGATAATTTGGCCCTTAAGTCCTTAGGTGCTAATGAAAGATTTTTGCATTTGTCTTTTAGATTAGCATTTTCAGACTTATATTTTTCAGTTATTTTCCTTTGAACATCTAGCTTTTCAGATAGTGATCTAATCTCAAGCAGTTGTTCATTAGAGGTGGCCTTAAAGGAATCTACCCGTTCAGCAAGAGGTTTCATTTGGTCATAAAGTTCTGAAAAGATAGGTTTACATACCTGACACGGCTTTGTCACGTCTTCTTCAGCAGGAGACATCTTCAGTTGCACTGGAGTGATCGTCAGACGGGTTGATCGATTCCGAGTATAAACCTAACGCAAGGTACTAAGAGTGATGTCCTAACGCAGGTTCTACAAGTGATTGGACTAAACAGAACTTACTGGATAGGAATCCAAATAAGTGATCTGATTTGGAAGTGTCCGGATCAGATTTGATGCAAGTAGATCAATAAAAACAAAAGTGTCCGGATAAGAGGAAGAGTCCGGATAACTTGAGTTGTCCGGATAACCAAGGTTACCGGATGGCTTAAGTTACCGAATAAAAAACTGAGACAGGATGTTTCCGGATACAATGAAGTTTCCGGGTACAATGGATTGTCCGGATATGATGTGTCCGGAAACACTGGGTTTCCGGAGACAAATGTTACCCGGATTGTATAGGGAATAGATACTTACTCGGATGCAGTACTTACCCGGAAAGTTTAGACGTGTACGGAAGAATAGTAATTACCCGGATGGAAATCACACAAACGTCCGGACACTTTGAAGTTATCCGGAATCGTCGGCTGGTTTATCCGGAAAAGTCGACTGTTTGCTCAAATCGATCGAATTTTCGATTAGGATTGCCCAAAATCGATCCTGGAAGATTAGTAACAATGCCAAACACAAAAGTAACACTAATCCAATCGATTTCAATGTAAAAACAACAAGTTTTGATGTTTAAAAAATCCGATTTTTATCAAGAACACTACCAAAACTTTTGATCTTAAATTGCTTAATAAACCACTCAAACGATCGAATAAAGATGTGAAAATTTGCAGAATCACTATTAGTAATGATGCTAACAATACCCAATGAGCAAAATCGATAAATTTAATCAGAATCAAGATTTCGAAAATTCAAGATGAACACATACGTGAAAAGTCAAAATCTTACCAGAAATCACTAGAGAGGCTTTGAATCGAATCCGTCCGTCTGCTCTGATACCAATTCTGAGTTCCCAGATTGATCAGGTAACAATATAATAATCGATATGAACACGAACAATTAATGATTTCAATTTGTCATCCCTCTCGTATTCATTCAAGGATCGTTCAGAGAATTTTACAATGAAAGTAAATGAACGATTAACCTAATTCTAGGTTAAGGAAAGCCTTAAATACCTAGGCTTTTAGCCAACAAGACCACGGTCCATCAACCTAATCTAAGCCCAAATTAATGATTAAAGGATTTTACAATTATTTAACCTCTATAATTAAACTAATTAAGCGTTATATAATTATTTATATATCTTTCTAATATGTAGGACATTTATGGTCCTAACATCGTCTCTCGTAACAAACTCCGTACCGCGCCCCTGAACTCTGCCCCCAATTCTGCCTCTGCCTCTTTCTCCCCCTCTTCCCCTTCCTCCGGCTGTTGGATTGGATCTATTCGGATTTCCTCCCCCTTCCCGATTCGTTTGTCTAGTACCACTTGCCATTCTGTTGATTCAGACAAGGTTAATATACACATAAGCACGTACCCCATATAACAAGGTATTCCAGTCCAAACATGTACCTGTAAGACCACAATTACACTGGCCAGGTGTAATCTGAAATCACCTTACATGATGTTCCTTCTACCTTTTTATATTTAACATTCCAAGGTTCTACAATAACAGGGACATCTGTAACAACCCGATTCCCATATACATACAAATAACATATATTTCATAACATAATTTCACCACAAAATAATACATCATATTTCATTTACGGTCCCTTAGCTTAACAAAATAGGTCTTTCAGTACAAACTTTTTTCTTTTATAATAAAGTACATAATATCATAACAACATAACAGATACAAAACACATCTCGAATCTTCATAATCATGTATCATCCAAAAAGCTAGACATGATTAACCTATCATTTGTCCTTATTTGCTCCATGACCTGGAATACATAATTTAAAACAAAAATGAGGGTTAGACCTTGAGGTCTAGTAAGAAATCCCCGTTAGTTAAAAACCATCTTTTACAAACATTATGTTGATCCAAACCCTCAGTGATTTGATAATGACCCTATCTTAAATACTTAGTGAAAATTGCAAGTAAACAATATGTATCAGAGTTTCACTATCGCTGATAAGTACTAAGATCTTACAGTACTGCTGATAGGAACTCTCGCACTTTTAGATTAAACATTCAGCGAACACTGTTCACCATATCGCTGAGTCAGTTCAGTCCTTATGGTGATCGCTGATAAGTTAGTTGTTTACTTATGATCCCTGAAGACAAGATTCACGTCAACAAAGGTTCTACGCTGAAGTCGAAGATCAAGCTCAAGAACCAGCGACAAGTCTCCTAATGAACTGATGCGGATCAGCGAAGACTCAGATTTGTCCACTCAACGTGAAGTATCAAGTACAAGACTTCAGCTATCGCTGAACTTTATCATCTACTGAATAGTAAATGATAATCGCTGAATCAACGAAAGCTGATCATGAAGTCCTCCGTACAAAGTACTTTTGTCTTAACCTCCCTTGCACGCCACCGTACGAAATGTCAGAAAAGAACCTCCGAAAATCTGAAATCGTACAACCACTCTGATACTACACTGTTCATTCATGCGGCTACTAAGGTTGTCAACAAAGGTCAATGACATGAAACCAATCCGCTGATGACACGTGTAAAGTGTATACTGAATTGCATTAAATGCATGCAGTATATAAAGAGATGAACTCACTTCATTTGAAGTAACTTGCTAACTCTGGACAAGTTCAAATCTCTCAAGATAGGATTTTATTAGTAATCTCCTTATCTTTCTTAGTGCAAGAAAACCTTAGTGTTCCAACTTGTTTAGATTTAGGTTTATCCTTAATCTTGTTTCCGCAACAAGCTGTAAATTGTTAATGATTTATCAATAAACAATTTAGAAAAGTAAAATAGTGTGTTTGTATTCAACCCCCCCCCCCCCCCCCTTTACAAACTTGTTTAAGCCTTTCGGGACCAACAAGTGGTATCAGAGCAGATTTGTTTAATCTCATAAACAAGATCTAATCTAAGATATTTCTCTTCCTTGCTATTATCTGAAAATGGCCAACTCAAACACAAACACTCACTATATCGACAATGGTTCTCTTGCAAAACCCCCTAGATTTTCCAGAGACAACTTCAACTTATGGAAAAATAGGATGACACTCTTCTTAGAAGGTGTAGACCCTACTATACCTTACTATCTTGAAAACGGTCCACACATCCCTGTAACGATTGATCCTGCCGTTCCAGCCACTGCAACTAGAGCTGCTATTCCAGAAAGGCTGATTCCAAAGGAAATCCATCATTGGACCGATGAAGACAAGAAGAAAGTGGCTATAGATACAAAAGCCAGATCCATACTATCCATGGCCCTTCCTGACGAAGTCTACCATTCCGTCATGAACCTGAAATCCTCAAAAGCCATGTGGGACACAATATGTGTTCAGTATGAAGGAACGTCTGTAGTCCAGGATTCAAGAAAGATCAACCTGGTAAGACAATACGAAAGTTTCATCTCTGGTAAGAATGAAACTCTCTCTGAAGTACATCAACGTTTTAATTGCTTAATTATAGATCTTAAAACGGTTGGTAAGGAATATTCTAACTTTGAAGTTCTGACAAAGTTTTTAGAATGTTTACCTGAAAGCTGGGACAATTATTCCATGTGTCTCAAGCTGTCAAAAGATCTAAGATCAATGACACTTGCTACCTTATATGGCACATTGCTGAATCATGAGCAATCTAGCCATCTTAAGAAGAATCTTGTAAAAGATTCCAAAAGCACCCCTGTTGCTTTAATCTCAGAGGAACCTTCTACTCAGCGACCCGTGGTCACTATCACTGAGTTAGAAAGTAACTCTGAAAGATCATCAGATTCTGATTCTTCAGATGATGAATCCTTGGCTCTCCTAACTAAAAAGTTCAGGAGATTCGCCAAGAAGAAAATGTTTAGAAAGAACAAAACTCTTTCTATAGCTGACAAGCCTAAGTCATCAGCTTTTGTTGATAAGGCTACTGCTACTTGTTTTAACTGCGAAAAGACAGGTCATTTCGCTAACGAGTGCAGGTCAAAGAAAATCATGAGACCTTCAGCCTTTACAAAGAAATCCTTTGTTCCAAGGAATAAAGACGACAAATACTTAAAGCTGAAGGAGAAGTATGCAAAGCTGAAAAGCTTTAAGAAGAAGGGAAAATGCCTAATGGCTGACTATGATTGGGCTGCTTCTGATGAAGAAGCCTCATCATCTGATTCTGAAGATGATGAAGCAAATCAATGTCTCATGGCCAAGATTGAAGAAGAGGAAGAAAGTTCAGACATCCCCTCCACTTCAACCTCTGCTATTCAGGTATCACCCTCCTTCTTTACCAATATTGTAAATATTGATGAAGCTGATAGTCTCCGTAAAATCGAACTACTGACTAGAAGTTTATACGAAGCCATGAACGGCAAAGCTGTGGTTGAAAACCAAAATCTTGATCTCGCTGAAAAGCTTAAAAATTGCCACCTTCAAATAGAAAAGCTTTCTAAATTTGAAGAAGATTTTAAAGATCAAGTCCATTTAAATCAGCTAGTCAAAATTGAACGAGCGGAAGCTATCGCTGCATTAAAAGCTGAACAAGCTACTGTTGAAGGATGGTGTAATTCTTCAACAAAGATCACTGAGATAATTAAGGCTCAGATTCCTCTGAGTGATAAACGTGGTTTGGGTTATATATATGATACTCCAATACCAACCACTGAACGTTCAATGCTTAAATTTGGAACGTTCGTATCCTCAGTAGCTGACACTTCTTCATCTCAGTACTCCTCGTCGATTACACCAATCCCTGAGGAAACTCCTACCTCCTCAAAAGGTAAGGAGAAAATGGTTTATTCAAAACCTACCTCTGTCTCTAAAGATAAAGGTAAAGGAATTGTAATTTATCAAAATTCTCAGAAGGGTACTTTAGTACCTAAGCTGAATGCTTCCAAAGCCTTAGTGATTCATTCATCTGGTTCTAGAAATCAGACCTCTGGATCAGTTCAGCGACCTACTCCTAGACTCAGAGTAGATATCCTTGGTAAGAAATCTGAAGAACTGAATGTTCGTCCTATTTCAAAAACCAATAGTGTACTTGGTGCTGGCACTTCTAATTCCAAATTAAAAGCTCAGCACACAAGTGGTCCTAGAACTAATTTTAGTTATAGGAAATGTTATCACTGTGGACTTACCGATCATATTGCAAGTAAGTGTCCCACAGCCACCAAAGCTGATAAGATAGCTAAGGTGAAGATAGCACCAAAGAAGACCAAATCAGTTGCAAGTCAGGTCAAGGTTACTCCTACCGCTGAGGTCAAGAAATTGACCAAAGTGAAGAAAGACAAAGTTGAATCTTCAAATGCTGCGAAGACTGCTGAACCCATTCCAACCACTTCCACTGACAAACGCGTATACATGGTGAAGTGGGTACCCAAGCAAAACTAATCTTCCTTTGTATTGCAGGTTAAGAAGGGTATCTGGTATCTCGATAGCGGATGCTCTAGACACATGACTGGAAAGAAAAGCCTGCTCGCTGAATACAAGGAAGAGAAGGGTCCCTCTGTGACTTTCGGTGGAAATGGAAAAGGACACACCCGAGGGTATGGTGTACTTTCAAATGGTACAACATCCTTCAGAAGAGTCGCATATGTTGAAGGGCTGAAGCATAATCTTCTGAGCATCAGTCAGCTTTGCGACATGGATAACAAAGTGATTTTCACCAAGGAATCCTGCTTTGTCTCTGACAAAAAGGAGAAGATAGCTCTCAGCGGTTATCGTTTGGAAAATGTTTACGTTATAAACATGGACTCAACAACCACTGAGAACTCCTGTTTCTTCTCAAAGGCATCTTCTGATGTCAACTGGCTATGGCACAAGAGGCTTTCACATCTCAACTTCAAGACATTGAATACTCTTTCATCCAAAGAGTTAGTCACTGGTCTACCTCAACATTCATACGCCAAAGAATCCTTATGTTCAGCGTGTGAAAAAGGGAAGCAGACCAAGGCAAGCTTTAAGTCCAAGCAAGTTTCCTCAGTGTCATCTCCTCTTCAACTACTCCATATGGATTTGTTTGGCCCCGTTAACAAACAATCCATCGCTGGAAAGAAATATACGCTGGTCATAGTTGATGAATTCTCTCGTTATACATGGGTAATGTTTCTCCGTTCTAAGAGTGACACCCCTGAAGAACTCATCACCTTTGTTTGGAAGATGGAAACTCTGAACAATATGACTGTTCGCTCAATAAGGAGTGATCATGGAACTGAATTCAAAAACAGTTCTCTTGATTCCTTCCTTGAGAGCAAGGGTATTTCTCACAACTTTTCGTCAGTGAGAACACCACAACAAAACGGAGTCACTGAAAGAAGAAATAGAACAATTATTGAAGCTGCACGTTCAATGCTCAGCGATTCTCACCTGCCTACTCAGTTTTGGGCAGAAGCTGTCAACACGGCTTGTTTTACGCAAAACAGGTCGTTGATAGTCAAAAGATTCAAAAAGACAGCCTATGAACTTTTTCATGGGAGAAAGCCTTCAATCAGCTTTCTTCACATCTTTGGTTGTCAGTGTTTCATACTGAACAACAGAGATGCCCTTGGAAAGTTTGATCCTAAGGCTGATGATGGAATCTTTCTTGGATACTCCTCAGTTTCCAAAGCCTTCAGAGTCTTCAACCGAAGAAGACAAACTGTAGAAGAAACTATTCACGTCACGTTTGACGAATCCCGTTCAGCGAACTCTAAACCGAACGCTGATACAGAAGAACTGAATCAATGGATGTTTTCTCATCTCTGTGATTCAGAAGATGTTCCCACTACTCATACTCATACAACTGAAAATGATGGTCCTACTATCATTCCCAATATGCAGAATAGTGAAGCTGAAACATCTTGGGTCTCAACTGTTCCTATAAATACTATACCCGCAGTTGATCCAAATGTCTCAGAAATTCCATCTATTTCTCAGCAATCAGTGAATGAAGTGACAAATGCAAGCATTCCTCTCTTAGCTGATTATCCAGAAGTAGCTGAAGCCTCATCTTCAGTTTCTCCAGTTCAGACTGAGTCAGCGACGCATGCTCCGGCTCAGCGATGGACTGTAAATCACCCAATCGATCAAATTCTTGGTGATCCCAACGCTGGTATTCAGACTCGTAGAAGTGCAGGTAATATTTGTTTATTTGTTAACTTTATTTCTCTAATTGAACCAAAGAAAATAGATGATGCCCTCAGAGATCCAAACTGGGTCAGCGCTATGCAAGAAGAGCTGACTGAATTCGAAAGAAACAAAGTTTGGAAACTTGTTCAGAGACCAAGTGACAAAACAGTGATAGGCACTAAGTGGGTCTATCGAAACAAGTTGGACGAACATGGTACTGTAACTCGCAACAAAGCTCGTCTTGTTGCTCAGGGATACAGACAAGAGGAAGGTATAGATTATGACGAAACCTTTGCTCCTGTAGCAAGACTTGAATCTATTCGTCTTTTCTTAGCATATGCTGTACACAAAAACTTCACTGTACATCAAATGGATGTTAAGTCAGCGTTTCTAAATGGAAAGCTGAATGAAGAAGTTTATGTAGAACAACCTCCAGGATTCTCAGATCCTAAGCGTCCAGGTTATGTTTATAAGCTGGATAAGGCACTTTATGGCTTGAAGCAAGCTCCTCGTGCATGGTATGACACTCTTTCTACTTATCTCCACCTTGAAAAATTTGAGAGAGGTAAGATTGACAAAACTTTGTTTTTTAGAAAAATAAAAGGTCATATCATTTTAGTTCAAATATATGTTGATGACATTATATTTGGTTCTACTAACCCTGAGCTTTGTACTCGTTTCGCTGATAGAATGAAAGATGAGTATAAAATGAGTATGATGGGTGAACTAACATATTTCCTTGGTCTTCAGATTAAGCAAACTGAAAAAGGAACTTTTATAAATCAGGGAAAGTATGTTAAAGATATGCTGAAAAAATTCGACTTAACTGAAAGTTCAGCTATGAAAACCCCTATGGCACCACCGCTGATACTTGATAAGGACACAAAGGGTGTTCCTGTCAATGTCACGCTGTACCGTGGGATGATCGGCTCACTACTGTATCTTACAGCTAGCCGACCCGATATTATGTTTGCAACATGTCTGTGCGCACGATATCAAGCTGAACCTAAGATATCTCATATGAAAGCTGTAAAGCGAATCTTTCGATATCTTAAGGGTACATCGAATCTAGGTCTTTGGTATCCCAAAGATTCAGGATTCGATCTAACCGCCTATTCAGACAGTGATTTTGCAGGTTGCAAAATGGATAGGAAAAGCACCACAGGAGGATGTCAGCTCCTGGGTGGAAAGCTGGTAAGTTGGACAAGTAAGAAGCAAAACTCGGTGTCCACTTCCACAGCTGAAGCTGAGTATGTAGCCGCTGGAAGCTGCTGTTCTCAAGTCTTGTGGATGAGAAATCAACTACTAGACTATGATCTTCAGCTCTCCAAAATTCCAATCTATTGCGACAGCACTAGTGCCATCGCTATAGCAAACAATCCAGTGCTACACTCAAAGACAAAACACATAGAAATCAGATATCATTTTATCAGAGATCATGTGATGAATGGTGATATAGAACTTCATTTTATCCCAACTAATTATCAGTTAGCTGATTTGTTTACCAAACCTCTTGATGAGACAAGATTCAACTTTCTCATCAGCGAGCTTGGAATGCTGAACTTTGAAGGATAAATCTTCAGCGGTTCACATTTAATCAGCGATACATTTATACATTCTTGTATAGGCTCTGGATAAAATAAACTTGTACAATCCATTTCATCATCTTCTCTCTGAATAAATTGGGTTAAACTGATATCAAGGTATGTTTTCTCTGACAAAACGCATGAAAATGCAAGATTTCAAATTCTTTCATCGCTGAATGATATTTTGAAATTTCTTAAAACCCTCACTGATATTTCTATTCAGTGCTTCATATTTTCCAAAGAGTCCCTGAGTTTTTCTTTCAAAACCTCAGAGACAACGAAAGAATGTGAAGGACAGTTGTGACGTCATTTCAACGGATAACACCAGGCACGCTCTTTTTCTGACACACGTTTGCACGTTTCGTTGTCTATCCAATCAAATGCAAACACGTGTCCGTGTCATGATGAAAAACTTTCCCGCTCAAGGTTTTCTCTCTCTACTCTCTTCCTATATAAACACTCTCAAAGTTTATATTTGTCTTTTATGCGAGTCAATCTTTCTCCGCAAGAAAAGAACACTGTTGCATTTTGTGCTCTCAATCTTCAATAACTGTTCATCATCTTCTTCATCAAACTCAAGGTTAATATGTTCTTATCTATTATCAAATGCAAATAACTTGTTTTCGATCTTATCATTGTTTTACACAAGATCAAACAAAAGAACTCAAAAATAAAATCATTTTCTTTCATGGTTTTATAAACACAACCATTTCATGGTTGTTCTTCAAGTTTTAAATCTAAAATCTTAAACTTGTTCTTCTTTCGTATCCATTTTTTTTAAAACTGGAATACAAGGCTTATAGGTGTTATATTCGTTTTTTTTTTAAAACAAGAAAAACCCTAATCTTCATTAAGACTTTTTTGTCTGAATGAAATGGACAAAATTCGAAAAATCTTAATGGAAATTTTCTTTCCACATTAAGATATTTCTTATTTGTTAACATCTTTGGTTGAACTGATAATACAGTGAAATGGCAACTTCAAAGCTGAATGTTACCGCTGAGTCCATCTCCGCTGATTCTGAGGAACTGGAAATCACCAAAGCTCCTCAGGTTAAGTTTGAGCTGGATCAACTAGACTGGACAAAGGCAAACAACCTTTCAGCGCTTCTCGAGTTTCCTCCTCGGAAGCAGGTATCCCATCTAGACGACGCTGTAAATTTTTTGAAGAATAGCCCCATCTACACAGCACTGACAATCACACCTCCTGCCAGTCAGCGTCTATTATCCCAATTCTGGTACTCTGCCAGACACACCAACCTACCCTCAGCCAAAGATCCATCTAAAACCATCGACTGCATACTCAGCGATACTGAGTATGGCACCATCAAGATAACCCCCGCAATAATCCGCAAAGCTCTGAAATTCCCTAACGCTACCTCAGAAAATCCTTTCATTCCATTTCCTGACCACAAGAAGCACGCTGACAGGGAAGAAATCATTGCTTTCCTTTATGCGATGGGTTACATCTGGGAGACTGGAAGAGACAAGCTACCTGAGAAGAAGCTGACGCTGATAAAGAAATCCAAGATGCCCAGCGAGATGAACTTCATCTTCGCTCACCTGATCAGCTGCATGACAGCGAAATCCGGATCTTCTGATCAAGCCGCTCAACCTCAGCAGGCCACGGGTTACGCACTGCTGAAAGGTCTCAACATTGACTGGGCCTCCATCATCTATGAAGACCTCATTCAACGTGTTGATTCTGCCGCTGACCGACCAGCATGGGTTCCTTACCCGCGATTCATCAGCGCCATCTTTCAATATGGCCTGAAGGACAGCTATCCTGAAGAGGGTGATCTGAAACTCTCTCAGATTGGCCCTAAAGTTCTCGACTTCAAGCCTGTCGCCAACGAGGTACGTCTCTCTACCCTTCTCACTCTACTTAATTCTCCGCTTTATGTGGCTCCTTCAGCGACTATACCCCTCGCTGATTCCCAGGCCACAAAATCCATTCCTTCTAAGAAAAGGAAACAATCTCTTACCCCTCTTGATTCCAAAAGGATCAAGAAAACCAAGGAGCAACCCCAGCAATTGCATGCTGAAGACTCCTCAACTCATTCTGAAGAGCTGAAGGAAAGTTCCGTGGTACGCTCTGCCACACCAATTCAAGCCATCCCTTCTAAACCTACTTCAGCGTCCTTAAACGCTGAGGTTAGAACTTTGGAATCTACCCAACCTTCGTCAGTCTCTCAAAAGACTGATGAAGTACTTCTCAGCGAATCCAACGCTGAACTTGAAACCCAACCCCAATTCTTATCCCTCGCTCCTCCCTCTACTTCTTTGGACACTCCTCCAGTCAAAACTGGAGATGCCATCATTCAAGAAGCCGTTGAAGCTTCTCAGCGAATGACGAAGAAAGGACCTGCAGAGATCTCCATCCCTCACGGAACTTTTGAGGGAGATATGGAACACTATGGAGGGACTCGAAACTTTGATGAGTTCGTCAACGCTCCTGCAGGTACAGATCCCACCTTAAACACTGTAACTAAACCTGAAACTTCTGAGCTTTCCTTTGTTCACAAGTACTTATATGTTACAGTTCCTTATTTGGGAGACATCAACCAGTCTCTGAAGTCTATGGAGATGAAACTTACGGATCTCACCACCGGTCTATCAAATAACTCTACAGCTGTAACAAACGCTGGAGAGAATCTGACGAAGCTGACTACTGTGGTGGAAAAGAAGGCCTCCTCTGATGACATCAAAGACCTTGATAAAACTCTCGCCGACTTTGCCAAAGTGCTCTCCGACATCTACACTGACTACACCAACCTCAAATCATCAGTTTCCACCATTTCCAGTGAGGTTACAACGCTGAAGAAATCGGTTGGTACACTCGAAGGTGATATGTCAGTGGTCAAGACCGACTTGGGCTCAGTAAAGACCGATCTTAGTTCTGTCAAGACAATGATCGAGACGCTGGTGAACAAGGCAAATAATCCAGCTCCTGCTCCGGCCCCTGCACCTGTTTTGGACTCATTCACCGCAGAGGATCGCCAAGAGCTGAAGAAAATCACGCCTGCTATTTCTGGCCTAGAAGACAGAATAGCTAAGCTTGAAGGTTGTGTGAAAGTCTCTGGCCCAGAAGACAGAGACAACACCAATGCTGAATCTACCCATTCCTCCCCCGCCCATCATGAGAAAGAGGGGGAGAAGAGCGCTGAACAGGAGAAGAGCGCTGAAGATCAAAATAAGAGCGCTGAAGACCTTTCCCATGATGAATCTATCAGGGGAGAGGGTAATGAAGATCGGATTACTGGACCTCAGGGAGATGAAAACCCTGAGGGAACCGAGAACCTCGCCTCTGTATCTGAGGGGGAGCAACTCGAAGAAGATGCTGAGGAATCCGAAGCAGAAGAAGACGAAGACTTCGACATCCCTGAAGCTGAACCATCCTCCTCTCCAAGGAACGATGATGATGATGATGAAGATGACGATGATTTCTTTGTTGTCAAACCTGCTCCTCGAACCAAAGCTCTTAAAGGTATTTCAATAAAAGAACCTTCAGGGGAGAAGACAAAGACAAAGCACTCAGCCTCTGGCGCTGAGAAAAGCAAAGACAAAGGCATCGCTGAAGATGATAATCTGGCGATCCTACTTGCAAAGCCGATTTGTCAGGTACACTAAACTTATTTTTCCTTCCCTGATCATCTCCAAAAAAAATCAGTTATCCATTCCACAAACACCATACACATCCACATTTTTTTCTATCTTTTCTACCCAAGTTCTTCTACCCAGTTCTTATTTGTAAGATCGCTGCGTTTCAGCTAGTCCTCTCCCCTGTTTGAGGATATCGCTAAAATATCTTCTATTGCGACTTCACCAATAATTCCAGCTACCGCTGAAGACATAATCCCAGTCTTAGATTTAATCTCTGAGACTGATGAATCAGAAGAACAACCTCTCTCGCACAGAAACAGACCCTCCTCAGTTCCTCAAAAGAGGAGAGAAGAAATGATAAAGTGATTCGAGGATCAGCGAATCATCCTAAGGCGCGATCAACTACCTTCAGTTCCTCCTAAGTTCAGAATTTCAAAAGCTGAATACCAGGATCATCTCAGAGCTGAACGCCTCATCGCTGAAAGGAAGGAAGCTGAAGATAAAGACAGAGAATACGCCATCAAGCTCACTCAAGAATCTGTCAAAGACCCCTAGCTGAAGCGTATTCCCATTCAAATCCAACGAAAGCTTTGGGAATAAGCCCAGAAGATCGTGGAAAAGAAAGCTGAAGTTTCTCAGACCACCCTGATCTGGTGTAAAGAGAAAATCCACTTCAGATATCGTCCAGCGAAGATCAACAAGGTATTCATCTCTGGAAGAACCTCCATCGGAGTACCTATTGTTGACATCAAACTGTTCAGAGAAGATGACTCATCTGAAACCTTTCGTGCTGACACTGTAAAAAGGTATGGTCTCTCTGAATGGCTGGAGATGAGGTTAGCTATCCAACCATCAAAATCTAAGTACAAGGATCATTTCGAAAAGCTGATAAACAGACAGATCGATTTGATATCTTCTTGTGTGGATATTCCTCCTGTTCCTGATCTAAAGCCGAAAAGAAAAAAGGGCTCTCCAAGGAAGAAACGTCAAGATTCAAACTCAGGTCCTGTCATACGAAATGAAACTGGAATTGGTTTCTCTCGCGCTGAAGTACTTGGTCCTGATCCTGATCTATCTGCCCTTGACATCTCTTTGCCACCATGTGAACTTTTCGTCCCTGGTAAAGTCATCAGTAATCCTTATGGAATATTCTTTCTTGACTACGACGGACGTAAATGCTTTCAACGGATCGCTGAGCTTCCAATCACTCCAATCGAACAGCTCAAAGATCTCATCTACTGGTGCGACTTCAGAAAAGACATTCAGGCACGACACCTAAAACCCTTGATTTTTGAAGCTGCTCTGAAGCTAAAGAATAAAGGAGAAAAGGTTCCTGACTGGATGATTCCAACTAAAAAGACAACCCTTGATGAACTTCTCATTAAGGAAGAACCCTTTGAAGGCTGACAACAATCACCATTTTTCTCTATTGTATCAGTCATCCTTCAGTACTTGTAATTTATTTCGCTTGTACTTGTAATCTTTCTTATTCATATTGTAACCTGATTCAAAGATTTAAAGAAAGATTTCAGTTAATGTACTTTACTCCATCAGTACTGAAAAGATCCCAGAAAACAGTAAAAGGGACAAATATTTTATGAGTTCTTTTTATCCTTATGTTTTCATTAAATAGCAATTTTCTCTGTTGCTATGTCATAATCAAATATGGGGAGATTGTTGATCCAAACCCTCAGTGATTTGATAATGACCCTATCTTAAATACTTAGTGAAAATTGTAAGTAAACAATATGTATCAGAGTTTCCCTATCGCTGATAAGTACTAAGATCTTACAGTACTGCTGATAGGAACTCTCGCACTTTTAGATTAAACATTCAGCGAACACTGTTCACCATATCGCTGAGTCTGTTCAGTCCTTATGGTGATCGCTGATAAGTTAGTTGTTTACTTATGATCCCTGAAGACAAGATTCACGTCAACAAAGGTTCTACGCTGAAGTCGAATATCAAGCTCAAGAACCAGCGACAAGTCTCCTAATGAACTGATGCGGATCAGCGAAGACTCAGATTTGTCCACTCAACGTGAAGTATCAAGTACAAGACTTCAGCTATCGCTGAACTTTATCATCTACTGAATAGTAAATGATAATCGCTGAATCAACGAAAGCTGATCATGAAGTCCTCCGTACAAAGTACTTTTGTCTTAACCTCCCATGCACGCCACCGTACGAAATGTCAGAAAAGAACCTCCGAAAATCTGAAATCGTACAACCACTCTGATACTACACTGTTCATTCATGCGGCTACTAAGGTTGTCAACAAAGGTCAATGACATGCAACCAATCCGCTGATGACACGTGTAAAGTGTATACTGAATTGCATTAAATGCATGCAGTATATAAAGAGATGAACTCACTTCATTTGAAGTAACTTGCTAACTCTGGACAAGTTCAAATCTCTCAAGATAGGATTTTATTAGTAATCTCCTTATCTTTCTTAGTGCAAGAAAACCTTAGTGTTCCAACTTGTTTAGATTTAGGTTTATCCTTAATCTTGTTTCCGCAACAAGCTGTAAATTGTTAATGATTTATCAATAAACAATTTAGAAAAGTAAAATAGTGTGTTTGTATTCAACCCCCCCCCCCCCCTTTTACAAACTTGTTTAAGCCTTTCGGGACCAACACATTAAATACACATAATGCACATAAGAAATACCAATTATGACTCATGCATCATGTCTCTTTCCATTTCTTTCTCTTGGCCATATTAATTGGTTGCGAGCCAATTAATTAGTTTACACCACTGTACTAAATACAGCCAACACCACTGTTAGGTCCATGATCTTCATACAATCCAAGTATTGTGTAACAAGATGATGAAGAACATTATTGAAAAGGAAATCTAACCTAGAGAGAACACAAAGTGATTAGAGATCTACATCTTGTATTAATGAATTCGCTTCTTACAAACTACAAGTAAAGACCTATTTATAGTCTTCATCACTTGCTACAACAATTAAGCATAAGCCCTTTAACACAGCTATTGCTTTACAAAACTTTCTATTATAAAGGACAACTTCAGTGTCCTAACAACCACTATCCCTCTGTACAACCAACTTTCACCGGTCCTAAGCCCGGCCAACTAGCACCCATGCAATGTAATACTCATATAAACACCATATTCACAATATTACACTAATTCACATATATGTATTCCATTTGAAAACATTTTTAAATAAAAACTCACTCGTTTCGCTTATTTCCAAAATCCTTCCAAGCTATTACCAAGCACTCCAATTTCTTCAGTCCAGTTCACATAATCTGTACCACATAAATACAAATATTTCTTTTAAAGACTAAAATCTCTAAAATCCTGAAATCCTGGACACAAGTCGCAATCAACTACTGAGATACCCCATGTCGCAACACACTGTACCATGTCGCAACCAACTACTGCGACACAGTACCAAGTCGCAACCAACTATTGCGACAACTCCCTCATGTCGCAACCAACTGTTGCGACATCAATGAGCAAGTCGCAACTCAAGGTTGCGACATTCATGAAGATCGCAACTATCATCCATGTCGCAACCCACTATTGCGACATGCATGAATGTCTCAGTCCACTGTTCATCCTAAAACCCAGAAATTTAATCTTTTAAGCTATGCATGTTGCTGTAAATATGCAGATATGTTTAAGACTATTAACATAACCTAACCATATGCTCAAATTTTCCAAAACATCCCTAAATCATCAAAACCTATCCAAAAACTTACATAAAACTTTAACTAAACATAAGGAGAGATTAAGAGGTTACATACCTTTAATCATCACAAGATGAACCCTTAAATTTCAGCAACAATCTTGTCTTTCTTCTCCTTCCTTTCTACGCCTCTATCTCTCTCTTCTCTCTCTCAACTGAAAACACATAGACGCACACACTTTGTTTTGATAGTTTTGCTAATCAAGTCTAAAGAGAGGACACCTCCTCCTAAGTGAGGTGATAATGGCGGTGATGGTGTGTGGTTTAGGTAAAATGACTAAACAAACCCAAGGCTTCACTCATATGACAAAACACCCCCTTATACTTCCATATTAAATTAAAACTTACCCCTTAACTTCTAACTCCATAAAATACTCAACTAACATTTATAAAACTAACTCCCAAACTTTCTTAAATTAAAATAATAACATTAAATAAATCACTGACATACCTGGTTATTACATGTAGAGAGCAGAAGGTTCTTTTGAACATTACGTCGAAACCTGTATCGCAGAGTTGGCTAACACTGAGAAGATTGTGCTTAAGGCCATCCACATATGCAACTTTGCATACGGTTATGTTTTCCTTCTTTATGACTCCGTAGCCTTTTATATACCCCTTCTTGTTGTCACCAAAGGTCACAGATCCTCCATCGAGTTTATCTTTGTAGGAGGATAGTAGACCTCTGTCGCCAGTCATGTGCCTCGAGCATCCGGAGTCAAGATACCAGATTGGCACATACTGCTTCTGCAAGACAATCAGAGAGTTTTAGGTACCCATATCCAAATGGGTCCAGCATTGTTAGGGGTCTTCAAGTTTGCCTTAGCATTCTTGGGTTTGGTTTTAGCTTCTTTTGCAGAACCATTTTGTTTCTTCTTACCCTTGAATTAAGTGTTCTTTTTGGGTGTAGAGAGGAAACAGTGTGGACTTGAGAAGTGTTGATTTAATCGATACATGAGATCAAAACAATGCCAATAATGAATGTGCGAGGCACAGAGGCATTACATTCTATCCTAACATTTAACTTCCTATTACAAGAAGACCTATGTAGGCTAGATTGTTGTTTGCAAAATCCTTTGTTGAGAGCAGCCTTCTGTGGACCCCTTCTGTGGTGAACTTCTGCAGGTTTCACTATCACAGAAGAAAAAGATTTGTTATTTTCAACCCATTTACCCTTCTGTTGCCATGTTAGTTTTTCTTTAATAGGCCTTAAGGGTTTTGAAGTCTTGGAAGTTGTTGAATTTTGAGAGGACGTTTTCTTTTGTTGTTTGATTTTCTCAAGCTCAAGAGAGGTTTTGGCTTGTATACACATGTCCAAAAAGTCTGGACATATAGGAACACTTGTGATTTTCTCCTTGGGAGAAATAGTTCTGTTAAGAACTCCAGAGGATAGCTTAAAGTCCTCTGAGTCACAAGGTACTCTCTCTAACTTAGAGTCAGTCTCAGATTCGTCAGAGGATGAATCGTCCTCATATACATAGGTTGAGTCACTTAGTTCTTTTTCGACAGAGGCTAGATTTTCAGAGCTTGTGCCATACTTGCTTTCATCCTTTTTAGTGAGATTATTTTCCAAGTCAACAGAAGTATCTATTAAGGTTTCATCAGAGAGATTTTGATCGATAAAGGGTGTACAGAGATTTTCGTAAAAGTTATTTTTCCCGATTTCCATTAACTCCTTTTCAGATATATCTTTAAGTTTTTCTTCTGAAATGTTAGGCTTGAACTCAGGTGCCTCTGCCGATTATTTCTTTTCAGAGTTTATCATGCAGACAAATGCAACCTGTGTTTGAGTCTCGGGATTACCAAACTTGAAGATACCTATCTGATCTTGAGTTTTCAGATATTTCTTAGGTTTGGATTCTCTTTTGACAGATATTGAGGGTGACAAATATGTGTTTTCAAACCACACATTTATAATCTTCAGCGCTTTCCACTGGTGAGGTTCCCCAGAGACTTTTTGCCTTTTGCTTACAGAGAGTAAGTTTGGAAATCCAGGTTTTCTTGAATTTCCAATATGAAATAGAGAGTACAGAGACTTGTTTCTTTTGTTTTCAGTGTATGGATCTATATCACAGAAGCCAATTCCCCGTCTTCCTATTTGTGTATTAATTTTCTCGTACACCTTCTGTGCATCTTGATATTTCTTAATTAAAAGATCTCTTCTGAGTAGATCTTGACAAAGGACTTGTCTTTCCTTTTGAAAATAATGTTTAAGAGCTAGGATATTCATTCTGTCGCACTCAACGTCCATAAGTTCTTTAGATTTTGCTTTTAAGACTGAGTTAAGTTCAGAAATCTTTTCTTTCAAAGGATTTAGGTGTTTGTTCTAGTTTGTTTCAATTTCTTCCTTTTCTTGAAAGATTTTAGCCTTTTCTTGAGTGAGAAGTCTAGCTACTCTCTCAAAGAAGGTAAGTTTCTTCTGAACACTTTCGCATGTCTTTTTAAGTTTTGTGTGTTCAATGTTTAGTTTATGCAAATCAGCTTCTGCTTGATTAGTGTAAGAGTCATAAGTGGATACCTCACTATCGGAGTCGTAGTTGACCTCTGCCATGCCACAGAACAGGGCATTCTTCTTTTCTCCTTCGTCAGAGGATGTATCTGACTGCCAATTTTCTTGATTCACCATGAGTGACTTCTGAGCATAATATTCTGCTTTCTTTTTGTAGAAAGCAGAATCCCTCTGAGGGCGGTTTGATTTGCTCCTGCATTCATTGGCATAGTGGCCTGGCTTGCCACAACTGTAACATCCTTGGTTCTGTGGAGCGTTGCCAGCTTTGTCGTCTGACCTCTGTCGGTCACTACCTCTGTCATTCCTGTCATTCGACCTCTGTTGGTCGACACATCTGTCGTTTTTTGTCATTTGATCCTTCTCTTCCACGATCATCTCTTCCGTAGCGTTCATTACCAAAATTCTTCTGATATCCTCTATTGAATTCCCTTGTCAAAAGAGCTAACGATCTTGCTATCGAGGCCATAGTTGCCTCTTCTTCTTCCACCACCTCCTCCTCTTCACTATCAACGATCAAGATTTTCTTCTTCTTCTCCTTCTTTTCTTCCACAGCTTTCTCCTTCTTCTCCTTTTCTTTTGCTTCTGTAGCCTTACTAACCAGCGCAAGAGGTGCACTGATTTGAGCTTTTGCTTGTGCAATCTGAGGCTCTTGGGCTGCCAACGTTCCATAGAGATCTGACAGAGTCCAGGAGTCTAAGTCCTGATTTGTTTGCAGAGACATAGACAACTGGAGCCATTCTTCATTGAGACTCTTTAGGAACATGACATTGTTCTCCTCAGAAGTTCTGTGGATTCTGAACTTCTTGCATTTGATGATTAGAGAATTGAACCGATCATATGTTGACTGTAGAGATTCTATCGGCAGAGCTTTGAATACACAATACTCGTTGATGCATTGGGCTCTGCGGTTTTTCTGAGTTTTGTCCCCACCTTCCAGTTGTTTTTCCAGTTCCTTCCAGAGATCGTATGCAGATTTACACGCATCTAGGATTGGAAAAGGTCATTGGGTATGGCCATGATCAGAAGTCTCTTAGTCTTCTGAGCAACTTCATATTTTGCCCAATCAGGATCTGACCACTTGTCCTTGGTCTATGGTTTATCGTGAGCAGGGATTTATGGAGTGTCGTCTGTGCCAGGTACACGGGGTACTGTGATCATTGGTACGAAAGGAGGATTGTTGATATCGTAGATGAGTTCTTTGTCATTTTGAAAGGGTTTGAGAAATCAAGGAAATAGGGTATGAACAGTAAACCTTCAGAGAATGAAGTGGATGTTTCTAATGGTTTTTATAAGCTTTAAAACCTTTGAATAATGCACTAAAATGGAGATTTAACCGAAGAAATAGATTCTGTAAGTTTACCAAAGTCGAAACATGTCAAGAATGGCAGAAAAACAGATGTTGTTTTGAAAGATATGAAAAATAGGTTAAAATTCCAAGTTTCTACCAAAAATTATTGTAAGTGAGGATCTCTTGATATAGAAAATCAAGAACCGCTCTGATACCAATTGTTGGTTCATGTTTTGCTTAACAATGATGATTATATCTAATAGTTCAAACAATATATAATGCGGAAGCGTTTTAACGAACTACAAGATATAATAAGGTAGAAGACACATAATATCAAATATATATAAAGTGGAAATAACTTAGATAATTATCTCAATAACCCACTGTATATTGATATAAATAAAGCACCAAGATCACCGAAAGTTATATAAGAAATCTGCTCTAATGGTGTATGTGTCGTGCAAAGCTTTATAGAAGAACTCAACATGAGTCTTCTATTTATACTACTTCTAAAGGGGACAAGTTCTGGACAACAAGGACTGAAGGTACAAAGACACTATTCAGGTACTGTTGCAGGTACAACGTTAATTAAATGCGCCGGCTTCTACTAAGGCTTGGACCCATCAGAGTTTGACACGTGGAGTTGTCAGGTCACGCCTTGTACGAATGATATTCAGGATCTTCGTACAACAGAAATCGTGAGAAGCACGATTGTCCTTAGTATAGAGGTCTAGTCTTTTATACCACAGAGGCTCTGTCAAGTGTGACAGAGGTTCTGTGGCCTTGTCCGCATTGAAGACTCTTCTGGCGATTATTTACTTCGGTCTTCTCGGTTACTCGGCAGAGCCTCTGTCGAAGACTTCTATGCCTTGGTCTTCTCGGTGACTCGGCAGAGCCTCTGTCGAAGACTTCTATACTTAGCCTATTTTTCAATACTTCTATAAACAGAAAGATTGGAACTAACACCCTTGCAGTGAGGAAATGTCAGCTATTGTTGCCTTGGCTGCAAGGGACGTGGAGATGTTCTTCAGCGTATCTCCAGTATTAGTGATTTCTGAGGCGTTGTTGGAGATGTTGGTGGAGAGAGAAACCACTTTCTCAGTGATGTCCGTGAGGGGCGTGCTGATAGTCCCTAAATTAGGACCTGCAGAAGAAAATAACTTGTGAGCTAAAGAAAGATCAGAAGTTAGGGGTGCAGAGAGGGATGTGGATGGTGTTTGGATACCTGTAGGTTCAGGATTGGAGAAGGTGTCGAAGTCGCGAGTTCCGCTCCAATGTTCTATGTCATCCTCAAAGGAACGAGCAGGGATTGTTGTTGAAGAGCCTACAGGTCCAGTAGCATTTCTTCGCAAAAGATTTTGTAGCGTTTCAACTCTAGTGTCCATCAATGGAAATGATGGCATTGTTGGTGCAATGCTGTAGATGAAAGAAGTGGAGGTAGAAGCAACGACTGAGAAATGTGGGGTTGTTGCAGCTTCAGCGTTGGATACGCTGAAAATGATCTTCACAGCGCTTTGAGGCGCTGCAGATGTTGGGATCTCATTCGTGAATGTTTCAGAGAACGTAGTCTCTAGAACGGTTGTGGAAGGGGTGGCTTCAACAGGTGTAGTGGAGTGGACCACGAAATCATCCATCGTTGCCTGTGAAGAGGCCAACATGGAGTCTTGACTCTGAGAGGGCTTCGGTTGCTCCGTTGAGGGCTTCTTGGACTTATGGGTGCCAAGTTGGGCAGTAGAGTGTTTCCTCTTTTTCAGAGAGGAGGTGGTTGTTGTTGATCCAAACCCTTAGTGATTTGATAATGACTCTGAGAAACATTTAGTGAAAATTGTAAGTAGACAATATGTATTTATGTTTTGTCATCAAAGGAAATATACTAAGTCTTTTTAGTATCGCTGATGAAAAACATACGCTTAAAATTCATACTTCAGCGAACACTGTACATCAGTGAGCCCTGAGCATGTTCAGTCTCTGTTAGCCCCAAGTTAACAAGATGTAAAAGTGTTGAAAATATTACAAGTCAGAAGACCACCAGAGATCCGGCAGAAGACTTAGAAGAACTCAGCCAGAAGATCATTAGAGCTCGACAGAGCTCTGGCAGAAGACTTATTCTGTTCCACCAGAAGAACTGTTCACACCAGAAGACCATCAGAGCTCTGGCATAAGAGCTCTGGTGAATGAAGACCTCTATGAAGCTTAAGTCTCGTAGAAATCTCTAAGTGTTAGACACGTGTCCGTACTTTCCACATAAGCCCTTAAAGGACGGAGACACACTTTCCACGTGTCACCTCAGGGTTAGATAGTACATTGTCTTTCACTTTATTAGGCTATAAATAGAAGGGTAGTGGAACACATATTAGTAAGCTTTTGGAAGAATTGTTTTCCACATTTGTGAGAGCACACACTGCAACATTCTATTCCACTATCATTGTACGATTTGTTTCTTGAGAGATTTCAGAATACACACACTTGAACGTGTTCTTGGTGTTATTCAAATATAAATATACAAGCAGCTTATTTACTTGATCTTGTTATCATTTACTGTTCACTATTGATACTCTCATTTACTTGACCTTGTTATCATTTACTGTTCACTATTGATACTCTCATTGTTACATTATCGTCTACACAATCACTCACATTTAATGGCTTTATATAATGCTTCCGCTATCTGTTTTATGCTATTAATGTGATACAACTTGAATCTGGGAACCTACAATTGGTATCAGAGCGGATTGATTTGCTCAAATCAAACGATCCAATCTAACCAGGTTGATTCATTGTTGTTGATTGTGTTCGGTTTCAAAAGCTTCATAGAATACTCTGTTTTTACTGTTCAAAGTTTAAAACAAGTTTTCAGAGTTCTTTAATCCCTGTTTAAAGCTTTCTAGTTAGTCTGAATATCTTCTCTACTTTGTTTACTGTTTCATTGGTTTCTGTTCATCTTCTTTCAGTTTTAAACCCTTTTAAAATCTTTCGAAACCTTCGTACTCTGTTTTCTGAAAAGATGGCTAATAACAACATCAACGCTATCTACACAGCTGGTTCTCTGACCAAACCTCCTACTCTTCTGAGAGATGAATATCCTCAATGGAAGATTAGGATGGTTAACTTCTTCCATGGAATGGACAGAGACCTCATGCGATCTGTCACAAGTGGACCATTCCAACCTATGGTTTTGGTTCCTCGTGTACCCGCAACAGAAACTACTGCTAAGGTTCCTACTCACTTCGAGGTTAATACCACTGGGTTTACTGAGGAAGAAAAGCTAAAAATGGAAAATGACCTCAAAGCAGTTAGACTTCTGATTATGGCCATTCCAAACGATATTTTCCAAGAACTAGACACATGTGTTACTACAAAGGAAATCTGGGATCAGTTTCTTAATCAACTTGAGGGTGGTATCAAAACCCAAAAGAACAGAAGGACCCAATGTATTAATGAATACAATGATTTCAAGGCACTTCCTGAGGAATCCTTACAACAAACCTACAACAGATTCAATGTATTAATAAACAAATGTAAAAAGTGTGGGGTTGTTCGGTCGAAGGAAGATAACAATGTTTTATTCTTGAAAAGTTTAAATGATGAATGGTTGAATCTATCCATGTCTCTACAAGCTAACCAAGATTTGGATGCATGGTCTCTTACTGATGTGTATGGCACTCTTGTTGCACAAGAGAAGGATGTTGTCAAACAAAAGGGCAAATCCACCATTGCAGGTCCAATAGCTTTGATCTCTGACTCTAAAACTCCCACTGAAGAAAAATCCAACAGAGAAAGCTCTAGCAGAGAGAAGAAGAAAGAGAATGCTGTGAAAAAGAAGGGAAAGAAAAGTCTAGTTACTGAAAGTGATGCAGAGGAAAGTTCATCAGAGGATGATGATATCAATGCTTTCGCCCAATCTCTTGCCTTAATAACTCAAAAGTTTAACAAGAGATTTGGTAACAAAGTATTTGATAGGAGAGGAAGATACGAAAGAGAAGAGAAAGACGAGAATAAAGGTTATGATGCATCTCACCATCAGAGTAACAACAGAGCTCCACAAGAGCAACGACCACAATAGAAGTACAATCCTCCAGCCCCCCCAGAAGCAAGCTGATGCTGCCCAACCCATCAACCAAAATGATGGACGATGGTTTCGATGTGGCAAACCCGGCCATTTCTCTGCTAATTTTAAGGGTAGACTGGTAAAAGACTATGACTACTACAAGAACAAGTACAAGTACAATTACAGAGAGAGAAGCTATGTTGCTGATATGGAAAATTAGATCTCTGACTCGTCTTCTGATGACGAACCAGAGCAAGCCAATTTTTGCGGGGTTGCTGTAGATGATATGAGTTTGGAAGAGGTAGTAGACTGGATGACTGGAGAGATGCCAGAAAGATCAATAGAGGCAGACGTATCTCAGAATGCATGTGCTCTTTCTGTAACAGAGCCAAACGACAGAGCGCTGGAGACTACCAAACCCAATGCCAAGGTATGTTCTACTTCTGAATCAAAATCGGACTCTGAACTGGAGATGCCTGTTTCTTTACTCACAGAAGAATTTCAACTGTTAAAACAAAAGCTTTCAGAGGAAAAAGAATTAAGAAAGCTAGCTCAGAAGGATCTGTCCTTCTACAAGAGAGAGAAAACTCTATTGGAATAGGAGAAGGAAGATATAGCCAAAAAAAAGTCTGAGCTGGAATTTTTGCAAAAACAGAAAGAAAACTGTTTTTCTGAAAAAGTTAAGGAATATGAGTAAGTGTTAAAGCAAAAGGCTGAAGAGGTTATGAAATATGAATATGAAAGGCTTAACTATGTTGCTCTAAAGGACTATTTTCAAAGAGAAAGAGAGGTTTTACACCAATCTTTACAGAGAAAAGAGATTTTAATCAAAAGTACCAGGATGCACAAGATGTGCATATAAAAATCAACTCTCAAAAGGATACACAAGGTCTAGGTTTTAGTGACCTTGCTCCCTACACTAGAAGGAAGAAGACATCTATGTACTCTGCCTTATGTGTTGGGAAAATCCAAGAAAATGTCAAAAGGTTACAAAACCATCTGAATAGTTCATTCATGATCAAGGAAAAGCTGAGGTCAAATTTCCTGAGTCTGTCAAGAGTCTTGATCCAAAAGAAATTTTCCACTTGAACTTTTTCATGGGCCAGAAATCTGTTACTTCTGTGGCTGAGTCCTCTGGTGTTAAAACACAGAGTGAGCTCAACCCGGAAGCCCCAGTCTTCTCCCCTACCTCTGAATCAATAAGAACATCTTTTGAAGAGGATCTTAAGAGAGTTATTGAAGAAAATGATACATCTGATGCTTTAAAACCAAGATTAAGGATGTTCAAGTCCACCAGAGCAAATATCTCTAATTTACCCAAAGAGTCTCACACCTCCACCAGAGCCACCAGAGACTTTCTAGACTCTGATTCTGACTCTGATTCTGAGGTGGATGAACAGATTTTCTGTGCTCAAGAGAACATCTTGCACAAACCCAAGCAGGTACTAGTTGGATCTGGAGATTTGAAAACTGTCTCATTTTTTAAGAAACAATCCAGATTTATATCAGTTCCTGATTTTAAAAACAAGGGTATCAGGATTCTTTCTTCTAATGAGATAGAAGAGAAGAGAAGAGAAAAAGCTAAGAGTATTCTTGTGAATCACACCTCTGTTCCCTTTGCTTATAAACCAATCAGATTTACTCCAGAGCAAAAGGGCAAATGGATAGTCAATGACAAACCTGTTCCCAACTCTGCAGTAAATCAAAGGAAAAACTCTTTTTGTTCCAAATAATTTGTTCCAAAGAACAATGGTAATTTCAAGAAGCCAAGCCAGGACAGAATGTATGTGAATACATCTGGTCCTAAAGTTTTTCAAAATCAAGTGCATTATAATCAACAGATTTTGAAAAGAAACAGCAATATGCATCAATCATTTTCATGTTCTATCAACTGCAATTGCATTCAACTTCTGTTAAAATTGCAAAATCACCTGAATGGTCCTCATTGTATTCTGAATCAGTCATTTCTAAGGAAAAATCCTAAGACTGCTCATAATGTACAAACAAAATCCTCTGGCACACCATCACAGAACGGAAAGCCAGTAGGTAAGTCTAACACCCCTAAGCCTAACCAGAAAGGACCCATTATGAAAAGGGTACCTAAAAAGAACTAATCTGTCTTGCAGAAGCCTCATGTGCAGATCTGGTACATAGATTCAAGATGTTCCAGGCACATGACAGTCAATAAGGAGCTGATGACTTCATTCAAGAACAAAACGGGAAGTGCAGTAACCTTTGGAGGCGATGGACAGGGACAGATTAGAGGTTATGGTGTTTTGAATAATGGTGGTGTTTCAGTTTCGAAAGTTGCTTATGTTGAAGGTTTAAATCATAATATGCTTAGCATAAGTCAACTATGTGATCATGGGTTCGATGTCAATTTTAAGAAGAAATATTGTTCTTTGTTGCTTTCCGAGTCTGGTCAAGAACTTTTAAGAGCCGACAGAAAAGGCAATCTGTACAAAATGAATTTTAATCCAAATCAAAGCTCTACAATAGAAAAACTCTGTTTAGTCCCTTTGAAAAAGGAAGATGCCTGGCACTGGCATAAAAGATTTGCTCATCTAAACTTTTCAAACCTTGACAAGCTCGTGAAACTTAACCTAGTGAAAGGTCTGCCTTCACTTAAATTTGACAAAGACCATCTTTGTTCTGCTTGTGAACTGGGTAAGATGAAAAGAACTTCACACAGAAAAAAGAGTGATCACAATTACCCCAGACCTTTGCATATGCTTCATGTGGATCTCTGTGGTCCAATTTCGGTGCAAAGTCTGTATGGTCAAAAGTATATTCTTGTACTTATAGATGAATTTTCTAGATATACTTGGGTTGAGTTCATCAGAGTAAAATCTGATGTCCCAGAAATTCTGATAAGTTTGTTGAAAAGGATACAGGTTCTGTTAGGTTTTAAAGTCTAAAAGTTGAGAAGTGATAATGGGACAGAGTTTATAAACGCCCGAATCAATGCCTACCTAACAAAGGAAGAAATCTCCCAGAACTTCTCAGCTGCCAGAACTCCCCAACAGAATGGTGTTGTGGAGAGAAAGAACAGAACTCTGGTAGAAGCCGCCAGAACAATGTTGGCAGGTTCTATTCTCCCAATCAACTTCTAGGCAGAGGCAGTCTCAACAGCCTGTTTTACCCAGAACAGAGCTGTAATTGTGAAAAGATTCAAGAAGACTCCCTATGAACTCATCAACAACCAAAGGCCAAATGTGAAATACTTTCATGTTTTCGGCTGCAAATGCTACATCTTGAATGACAGAGATCAGCTGGGCAAATTTGACAAGAAAGCTGACGAATGAATCTTTATTGGTTATTCCTTAACCTCTAAAGCCTACAGAGTCTACAACACAAGAACCAGAGTCATTCAAGAAAGCATAAATGTGTCCTTTGATGAAAATACATCAAGTTCCTCTGATTGCAAATCACCAGAGGGGACACAAACTAAAGAGAAGCCAAGTACTTCAAAGTCAAGAGCTGAAGATATCAATCTGTTATTCAATGATTTTTTCGATGATGATGATTCCTCTTATAACATCACCAGAGGCAATCAAGCTCAGAACTCTGCTGAACATAACCTAACATGTACAACTCTTACAGATCCCTCCAGTTCTTCACCATCTACTTCGCTGTCTACAGGTGTTATTCAGAGAAATGACGGACTATAATCAAATGAAAGAAAACCTAAACAAGAGCCATCACCACCCCCTATAACTCATATTGGAAGATGTTCCCTATATGAAAGCTCACCCTCTCAGAGCCCTTTTGGTACATCACAGAGCAATGAGGCCACTCTCCAGAGCAGTGTGCCACAGAGCCCTGGTGCCAATCCTTAGAGCTCTGACGCTGACATACATCTTTTCCCATCAGAAGCACATACTCCACCTGTTGTCCATGCTCCAATGACAGGATGGACAAAGGATCACCCCCATCATCAGATAATAGGTGTTGCTGAAGATGGTGTAAAAACAAGATCGACAACAATCAATGAGGCTTTCTTTGTTAATTTTCTAAGTATGATTGAGCCGAAGAATATTACTGAAGCCCTGGAAGACCCAAACTGGATTGAATCCATGCAAGAGGAGATTCTGGAGTTTGAAAGGAATAAAGTTTGGTCCTTGGTTCCCCTTCCAGAAAACAAAGCTGCTATTGGAACCATGTGGGTGTTCAGAAATAAAAAGGATGAAGATGTTATTATCAGCAGAAACAAAGCACGGCTAGTTGCTAAGGGATATTGCCAAGAAGAAGGTATTGATTATGATGAAACATTTGCACCTGTGGCTAGGCTAGAAGCAACGGATGTGAAATCTGCCTTTCTGAATGGCAAACTCTAAGAAGAAGTCTACGTCCAGCAGCCACCTGGTTTTGAAATCTCAGAGTTTCCAGACCACGTATACAAGATAGACAAAGCTCTGTATGGCCGTAAACAAGCTCCTAGAGCCTGGTATGAAACTCTGTCAAATTTTCTCTTGAATAATCATTTCGAGAAAGGTACTGTCGATACAACCCTTTTCATTAGGAGGTATAAAAATGACATTCTTCTGGTTCAAATATATGTTGATGACATTATCTTTGGGTCTACAAGGCAAGAATACTGTGACAGGTTTGAGGACTTGATGAAGAGTGAATTTAAAATGAGTATGATGGGAGAACTTTCTTTCTTCCTTGGTTTACAAGTTAAACAATCTATCAGAGGTACTTTTATAAGTCAATCAAAATACATCTCTGATATTTTGAAAAAATTTAAGCTCAACAATTCAAATCCTATGAAAACTCCTATTGCCACTGGAGCTAAACTTGATCATGATCCTCAAGGTCAATCGGTGGATATCAAGAACTACAGGGGCATGATAGGGTCACCTCTGTATTTAACTGCAAGCAGACCTGATATAATGTTTGCAACTTATCTATGTGCCAGATTTCAAGCAAATCCTAAGGAATCCCATTTGTCTGCTGTCAAACGTATCTTTAAATATCTCAAAGGGACTCAATTTTTGGGTCTCCGGTATCCTCTTAATTATGGTTTCGAGCTTGTAGCATACACAGATTCAGATTATGGAGGATGTAGGAATGACAGAAAGAGTACTTCTGGTAGCTGCCAATTGCTTGGAGACAAACTGGTGAGTTGGACATCCAAGAAACAGAACTGCGTATCAACCTCTACAGCAGAAGCAGAGTATGTTGCTGCTGCTAGTTGTTGCTCTCAAGTGATCTGGATGAAAACACAACTCAAAGATTATGGCATGGAGTATAACAAAATCCCAATTCTGTGTGACTCCAAGAGTGCAATAGCAATTACAGCTAATACAGTTCAGCACTCAAAGACAAAGCATATCGACATAAGGTACCATTTTATAAAGGATCATGTTGAAAAAGGGACGATTGAAATGTACTTTGTTTCAACCGATTTATAACTTGCTGATTTGTTTACAAAAGCCCTTGATGAAAGGAGATTTAACTTCTTAGTCAGCAAGATGGGCATGCTGAACATGTCCTCCTAACTCTATTCAAAATTCACTAGAGCCTTTGATGTTCCTACCAGAGGTCTGTCAAAATAGTTAGGTAGGATATTTTACTAGAGCCTCTGATGATCATCTCAGAGCTCTGTCAGCATACTTTTTTAATATTTTCCTCTGTGCGTTTCAAATCCGTATGCAATTTTGTTTTTCTTTTTGTAAATATTGTTACAAGAAAAGAGAAAAGCTGAAAAGAAAAATCTGTCAATTAAGCTCATGATTTTAGGGGGAGCTTAAAAGGAATATAAGCATGGTTTAAGGGGGAGCAAGTCAAAACAATTTCAAATCTAAATGACTTTGCTCGTTGAACATAGAAGAAAAATCTTTTTAAGGAAGGGAAAACCTGTTCTGATGAAAACATCTTTGATAATGTCAAGAACTTACCAGAACTCTGACATTTCACCAGAGCCTCTGATGATTCTCACCAGAACTCTGTGCAATCTCTGAGTTAGTTCTGCTTTAGTTCTTTGACTATTCTCACATCAGATACATGATTTGCAAATGATTTTAGGGTAAAGGTGAAACACTTAGGGTTACTTGAAAGAATGGACAAAATCTTCCATCAGAGATAAAATGGGCTGAGAGTTCCACCAGAGCTCTGCCATTTCTCTGATAATGGTCATCACAGATGCGGGTTATTTTTGAGCGTCAACCACCTGTCACCCACAAATCTCTAACCGTGACGGTTTGATAGCCCAAAAGATGTCAGAACCAAAATCCACATGGCATCTTCTGATTGAAAGACCAACCGTTAGCTGTTCCACGTTCTACTATAGAGGCCATTCCACTATCTGACACTCGAGTACCTACAGTACCTACGATGGTTATCCAGCCAGATATTTCAAGTATAAATACCCATACCTTTGACCCATTTAATTTCTTACGACTTCTATGTATTCAAACCTTCATATCCTTCCCTCCTTTCTTCATATACTCTTCGTGTTCTTCAAAACCCAGAAACCTGCAACAATGGCGGAACAAGCTAACTCGGCAGAATCGAGCAGAATAGTATCTGTTGATCACATAGTAATCCAACCCTACGAGTTTGTAGACAACAACTACAGATTCGACGCCAATCCAGCCAACTATTTACCCATTTACCATGTGATCGTTGAGTTTTTCAGAAACTCTGAACTCTTTCAAGCCATCACAATGTTCGATGATGATCTTCCAGAGCTTTATGTCCAACAATAGTGGACATCTTGTCAGTACATTCTAGAAAGGAAATGCATTATTGGGAAAGTTGATTCATGAAGACAGGGCGGAGCAGGAACTATACGCATTCGCGACAAAACCCTTAGAAGAATCTTTGGAATGCAAACCAAAGAACAGCTAGGAATCCCTGCATTTGAACCCCCCCCCCCCCCCCCCCCAAAACCCCTGTTCTTCTTGCATTTGCAAAGTTCTTGGGCTACAACAAAGACCTAACCTTGATTGGGAAATTCAAGAGAGGTAATCTACCCCCAATCTGGAACTTCGTGTTTTCAATCCTAAACCGAACCCTAACCTGCAAAAGTGGTAGCCAAGACCATGCTAGCACTGAAATCTTTCAGATTATGTATGGCTTATACTTCAGAAGACATTTTGATTATGCCAAAATCCTCTACAAAGAGATTCTGAGCGCTGTGAACAGAAAGACTTCAACTCTGACAAGAGAAGGAGAAGTGGGCGTGTACAGGAATCTGAAGCAAATCATATTTCCAAGGTTCATTAGCCTCGTCATCAGAGAAGCATTCCAAGCCCTGCAACTAACTCAACAAGGAAATCCAACTCCTGGATGGGTGATGTCCAGATTCAATCCGACAACCACAGGTGAGTATCCTAACACTAGAATGATCCCAAGAACTATGCTCTCTCTGATAAGTCCAAACCATATCTCTCTCCAAAACTATAATCATGATGCTCTACCTCAAGAACCTGAGGTGAGACCCCCAACATACATAGGTCCTGAACCTTCGTTCGAGTATGTGAGTGTTGTAAGAGAAGAGGAACAAATAGAAAGACCAGAGGTAAGAGTACCCGAAGTGGGGTCTTCCTCTGCCCATGTTGAGGAGGAGGAAGTAGTAGACAGAGCATCCCCTCTGGAGGCTGTCCAAGAGGGTGTAAGGGAAACTGCAGAGGAGGTGGAAGAAAGTTCGTCCTCCTCTGCCAGTAGTGAGAAAGAGGATAGTGAGGGAGAGACATCTGAGTCTTCTGAATCCCTAGGAGGCGAGGGAAACATGAGTATAGAACAAGATGTTCGTATGAACACACATGTGTGTTTTCCTAGCCCAACTCCCAGTGCTACCACACAACCTATCCCTGGTGATCAAGACCAGAGGGATATTGAAACAGAGGTATACACCTCGAACCCAAACCAGCTTGAACCACCAGAGGCAACTCTTCATGCCTCTGGTATGCATGAAACCGGCAAATCCATTTTTGGTAATGATGTTCCATCGCCCCAAAACATCAATAGGTCACCTACACACGCTGAAGCCTCTGTGGCTTGCATAGAATTGACACAAACTAGCCCTGATATTTTTAGAATCTCACGTAGGCGCTGCCCAACTTAGGGGCAGTGGGATGACCTAGTTTCACAAGGGAAGACCTGTCTTGATCACAGATCTTCTCAATACATCAGATTTCCTTCTCCAGATCCTGAGCTGAAAGAGGAAATTCAGATCAGAACGCCCAGAGATGTATCCCCTGAAAAGGAACATCAAGGATCGGGTGGAAGTCCTCCAAGAGGCAACATAAAAACAACTCTTGATGGAGGCGTCTCTGAGATCGAGAATGACTTGGATCCATGTGTTGGAACCAAGGTTACCCCCGCTGACACTGTCACCAGAGCAGAGCTCAAAAGCTTCTGTGACAGTATTAGCAACTCCTTGAATGAGTATAAACTTATCAATGATGGCAAAGAGGAGCTGATCCGTCAGGAGAATGCTACTCTGAAGTCTGAGCTGAAAGAAATCACAAGCAAATATGCAGAGACTTCCCAGAAACTTGTTGACGGGGAAAGGGGCAGAGCAGAGGAGACAACAAAGCTGACAACAGAGCTCGCTGATCTGAAGAGAACCATGGCAAAGAACCACACTGCGGCAATGAAGAGAACTCTGCCCATGCCTTCCATTCTCCTCTCTGAATCCAATATCAGAACCTTGACAGAGATGATCAACAATTCTGTCAAGGATACTATCAAAGCGGCCACTACATCTTCTGCTACTCCACTTAATGCATTTGGTCCAAGCCCCAATGAACTACCTATGACAGTTCGCCAAATGGGAGAATTCAGCGGAAATGTTCTAAGCAAAATGATGACCATCTCATCCAAGTTCATCATGAAAGCCCAGGCGACAGAGAGACATGTACAGACATCTCTTGATTCTCACAAATTCAACTTTGAGAGTCAAGTAGACGAGGTCAGAACTGCTGCAACAGAGGTCGAAGATGCATTGAAAAAGGTAGTCACTATCTTCACAGATGCTATCTTACAAACTGCCACTCGCAAAAGACCTGCAGAAGAAGCTCCAGAAGGAGAACCTTCAAGCAAGAAGGGTAAGGTTGTTGTTCCGGCCTCACCCGATGCCGACATCGCAGCTTCTAATGATGATGATAACTTCTAAGACGCTGCAGAAGGGCATTCAAATAATCAGATGGGTGAGTCCTCAGAACAACAAAAGGGGGAGACAGAGAAAGAGAAAGAAAAAGAGACAGAAGCAGAGAAGGGGAAAGAGAAAGAGACAGAGAAAGAAACAACAGAGACACCTGGGGAGACAGAGGAAACTCCAACATAGACTATGATGGTTGAGTTCGACTACATGTACAAAGACTTAACATTCAAAGCACCAGAAGAAGCGTTGACATCTCAACCACTAGAAATCATCATCCTAGATACTCCTCCCCAATCCCCAAGGACTGAACCAGAGAGAACAGAACCATTCTCTGCTGAAGAACACATAAACTAAACCCAAACCGCATAACATCCACGGAACCAAACTAATACACTCATGGCTGAAAACCAACCCCAAAACTCACCTGAGCAAAACCCTCAAGAGAATCCAGAATCTTCAACCCAACACATAGACAAACTATCTCTAGAAGAAGTGTTTGCACATCTCCATGTTGACAGAGATATTATCCCCATCAATTCCATACCCAACAACCCTTACCTTAACCCCATCAGAGCAAACACTTTTAACGATGATAGGCGAAGGTTCATCACAACCAAATCACAACTGAACAAAGCCATCAACTCACCATTCACCTTCATCAGAATCTTGAAAATTGAGCAAAGAAAGTTCGCTCATAACAGAATTGTGTACCATGTCTACACAGTGGAGACAGAGAGCAATAAGATAGAAATGTTCAACGACAACGATCTTGTTCTTCTAAATCCCTACGATCTGATAACTCTACACGCCCACTGTGTTGACAATAGCGACAAGTACACAGCTGCAAGAACCGCACTAGTTGAAGTTCAGTATGCTATGCAAGAGCACGTAAACCTCAGAATACAAGTTGACTTCCAACTTGGCATAGAATTTGAACTCGAGAGACTGGAGATTGCACCTCCAAATGAAATACTTGAGGGACTCGGCCAACACAGAACAGGAACCGTGATTGGAAATCCACAAATCTTCATCTGCCGACAGAAGCGCATCAAGAAGGCCATCAGATCTTTTAAAACCCACAGGTACTCAAGTGAATCGTTGTTGTATCTCAGGAACATCATCGCAAATCTACCAAGAGAAAAATGTCCAGAAGATGCGATGAGGTTCTACATCAACCAAATATACCTCATGTTTGAATTCAGAGACCTGATCAGAAGATTCGACAGAATTCTAAGAGGAAATTACTATACTTAGTATACTATTTCTTTGTTTTGTATTGTAATATTTTAAAGAATAGTGTCAAGTTTCACAGAGGATGGTCTTCTCCTCATTGTTTTTTGTTTACGTCTCTGTAGATAGTTTATTTGTATTTTCAATACTTAGGGGGGATTGTTAGCCCCAAGTATACAAGATGTAAAAGTATTGAAAATATTACAAGTCAGAAGACCACCAGAGATCCGACAGAAGACTTAGCAGAACTCAACCAGAAGATCATCAGAGCTCGACAGAGCTCTGGCAGAAGACTTCTTCTGTTCCACCAGAAGAACTGTTCACACTAGAAGACCATCAGAACTCTGGCGTAAGAGCTCTGGTGAATGAAGACCTCTGTGAAGCTTAAGTCTCGTAGAAATCTCTAAGTGTTAGACACGTGTCCGTACTTTCCACGTAAGCCCTAAAAGGACGAAGACACACTTTCCACGTGTCACCTCAGGGTTAGATAGTACACTGTCTTTCACTTTATCAGGCTATAAATAGAAGGGTAGTGGAAAACACATTAGCAAGCTTTTGGAAGAATTGTTTTCCACATTTGTGAGAGCACACACTGCAACATTCTATTCCACTATCACTGTACGATTTATTTCCTGAGAGATTTCAGAATACACACACTTGAACGTGTTCTTGGTGTTATTCAAATATCAATATACGAGTAGCTTATTTACTTGATCTTGTTATCATTTACTGTTCACTATTGATACTCTCATTGTTACATTATCGTCTACACAATCACTCACATTTAATGGCTTTATATAATGCTTCCGCTATCTGTTTTGTGCTATTAATGTGATACAACTTGAATAAGGGAACCTACAGTCTCACTGATTATAATTGATAATTTGTGTTGTTTACTTATGATCCCTGAAGACAAGATTCATGTCAACTATGTTCCACGCTGAAGTCGAAGATCAAGCCAAAGAACCAGCGACTAAGTCTACTAGTGACCTGATGCGGATATCAGCGAAGCCAAGACTTGTCCATCTCACGTGAAGTTTCAAGTAGAAGACTTCAGCGAACGTTGAACTTTATCATTCACTGATAAAGAAACATTCAACAAACGCTGATCATGAAGCCTCCTCTACAAGCAACTTTTGTATTATCCCCTTGCACGCCTCCGTACGATTTTGTCAGAACGGACATCCCTTTTCTCCAGAATCATACAACCAACTCTGCTACTACACTGTTCATCATGCGGCCACTAGGTTGTCTACTGTAGTCAAATCATGCAACCAACCAGAGGCTGGCACATGTAAAGGTATACTGACTTGCATTAAATGCATGCAGTATATAAAGGAAACCCTACTTGATTTTGAAGTGCTCGGTCATTTCCTTCCTTGCTGAACTTCTGTGTGAAATAAAACCTTCAATAGTTTCCTTAATCTTCTTTCTGTCTATTTCTAGTGCAAGAACTCTTAGTGTTCTCATAGTATGTTTAGATTAGGTTTATTCCTTAATCTTGTTCCACAACAAATTGTAAATTGTTTGATACATATTGTTGGTTCCCAGTTTTGTTTAAACAAGATTATCAGATCCATTAGTTCAAGTTTGAGTTTGATGCGGAAGCGTATTTGAAGAACTAACAGATATGTTTGATAGATTTAGAACACAATATAAATAAACAGTGAACAGGAAATAATATCTCAAAGTTTACTGAATATATATATTAAGAATAGATTCAAGAACAGTGAGTAAGCAAAGCTTTAAAACAGATATGACTCTTAAAGTGTATAAGCTATGTGTTCTTGTGATTTGTTTCTCTCTTGATTTCTTGATTCGATTGTTCGATTGATAGGAAGAACTCAACATGAGTCTTCCTTATATACTACTCTAAGGGGACCATAAAGCATAAGCTACTATTCATAATGGATGGTATGAATAGTTGGACGGATGGCATGAACAGTTTGGACGTGCTGTATTGCATTTAATGCAACAGACGTCGATTATGTACTAAGCCCTATTGAATCCAATCAGAGTTTGACACGTTGCAGTTGGACAGGGCATGCTATCATGCAAGTTGATGAACAGGTCCTGTAACAGTAGCAAGATATTATAAATATCTTTGAAGTCTTTGAAGAGGACCACATAGGCTCTGTAAAGTGTTTCAGAGGTTCCGTGGTCTGGTCCTTTGTAGAGCAGTCTTCACCGGATTCCGAGTCTTTGGTCTTCTTTGCGCGTATGACAGAGATTCTGTAGGACGCCTCTTTAGCTTCTGTAGCTTCTTGACCTTGATCTCTCGGTAAGTTCGGCAGAGCCTCTGTAAGAGGCTTTCTTCACTTAGCCTATTTTTCACTACTTCTAAATACTTCTATGATTAGGAAGATTGAAGCTAACACATATCAATAAACAATTTAGAAAGATAAAAATCGTGTGTTTGTATGTAACCCCCCCCTCTTCTACATACTTGTATAACCCCTTTTGGACCAACAAGTGGTATCAGAGCAGTTTGTTAATCTGATAAACAAGATCTTGCTTATACTATGTATTTCTCTCTTCCCTGATATTCTTCATTTTGGCAAACTCCACAAATACAAACTATATCGATAATGGATCTCTTGCCAAACCCCCTGGATTTAGCAAAGATAATTTCAATCTTTGAAAAAATAGGATGATGCTCTTCTTGGAAGGTGTAGATCCCACTATACCTTACTATATCGAAAATGGACCATATATTCCTTTCATTATAGATCCTTCTATTCCAGTCACTGCTACCAGACCTGCCGTCCCTGAACGAATCATTCCCAGGGAAGTTAATACGTGGAATGATGAAGACAAGAAGAAGGTGACCATCAATACTAAGGCCAGATCTATCATCTATGGCTCTTCCTGATGAAGTCTACCACTCCATCATGAACCTGAACTTCCAAAGCCATGTGGGACACTATATGTGTTTAATATAAAGGTACTACTAAAGTCCAGGATTCGAGAAAGATCAACATGGTAAGACAGTACAAAAGTTTCATCTGTGGTAAGAATGAAACCCTCTCTGAAATACATCAACGGTTTAACTGTTTAATCATTGACTTAAAAACTGTTGGTAAGGATTATTCTAACTTTGAGATCCTGACAAAGTTTCTGGAAAGTCTTCCTGAAAGCTGGGACAATTATTCCATGTGTCTTAAGCTCTCTAAGGATCTTAAATTCACGACCCTCTCTACCTTATTTGGCACTATGCTCAATCATGAGCAGTCGTGTCAACTTAAGAAGAATCTTGTAAAAGATTCCAAAAGCACACCTGTTGCTTTACTCTCTTCAGAGTTGGTGCCCACTCAGCGTTCTACTGTCACTATCACTGAGTTGGAATCTAACTCTGATGATTCATCAGACGTTGATCCTTCAGAAGTTGATGAATCTATGGAACTCCTAACTAATGCCTTCAGGAAATTTGCCAGAAAAGGTAACTTCAGAAGAAATAAACCTCTTTCCCTCATTGACAAGCCCAAATCTTCAACTCCTGTAGATAAGGCCACTACTACCTGCTTTAACTGTGATAAAGTAGAACACTTTGCTAGTGAATGCAGGTCAAAGAAAATCTTCAAACCTTCATCTTCTTCCTACAAGAAATCCTCTAACCCCAGGGCTAGAGATGACAAATACCAGAAGCTAAAAGAAAAGTATGCTAAGCTGAAAGCATACAAAAAGAAGGAACATGTCTGATCACTGAAGATCATGACTGGGTTGCTTCTGATGAAGAATCATCAGACTCTGATGATGATGATGAGGCAAATCTCTGCCTCATGACTCAAATAGAAGAAGAGGAAGAAAAAGCTAAAATTCCCTCTACTTCTACCTCCACCTATCAGGTATCAAATCCTTTTACTGATACTTCTACTTCAACCGTTAATGATATTGATAGACGTCGAACCATCGATCTATTAACTGTTGATTTGTATGATGCCATGAATTGCAAGACCAAAGCTGAAAAACAAAATATTGATCTCACTGAACATCTTAAAAATTGTCACTTACAAATTCAGAAGCTTTCTAAAATAGAAGAAAATTTGAAAGATCAGGTCTACTTAAATCAAATCACCAGTATTGAGCGAGAAGAAGCTATCGCTGCATTAAAGGCTGAACATGCTACTGTTGAAGGATGGTGTAAATCCTCGACAACGATCACTGAGATATTAGGTGCTCCGATTCCCCTTAGTGACAAACGTGGTCTTGGTTACAAAGCTGACGCTGTAGAATCAACCACTTATCGTTCCATGCTTAAGTTTGGAATGTTCGTGTCTTCTATCCCTGACACCTTTTCGTCTCAGTGTTCTTCTTCAAATACTCCCATTCCTAAGGAAAAACCTACCTTGATTTCTAAAGGTACAGAAAAAAGCTATTCAAAAACCACAGAAGGGTACCAATATACCTAAGCTGAAAGTTTCAAAACCTTCAACAACTCATCCCTCTACTTCTAAGAACAAGATCCCTGAATTTGTTCAGCGATCTACTCCTAGAATCAGAGTGAATGTAATTGGTAAGAAAACTGATAGTTCTTCCAATTTCCAATGCCAAAGGTATTCTAGGTGCCGGCCTTGCCCCATTTAAAAATCACTGCTAAGCATGCAAATGGTCCTAAAGCTACTTTTAGCTATAGGAAATGTTACCACTGTGGACTTACGAATCATATAGCTAGTAAGTTCCCCACAACTACCAAGGCTGAGAAATTAGCCAAGGTAAAGAAGGCTGCCCCCAAGGAAAAGAAGACCAATCCTGGTGCAAATCAGGTTAAGGTGAAAACAACCACTGAGGTTAAGAAATTAACCAAAGTGAAGAATGCCACTGAAGCTGAATCTTCAAATGCTGCAAAGATTGCTGAACCTTCCACTTCCTCAACCACCACTGCCAATATGTAGACCCATAGTAAAATGCGTACCTAAATCAAACTAATCTTCATTTGTTTGCAGGTCCAGAAGGGTATCTGGTATCTCGATAGCGGATGCTCTAGACACATGATTGGCAAAAAGAACCTGCTCGTTGAATATAAGGAAGCAAAAGGTCCCTCTGTAACCTTTGGTGGAAATGGAAAAGGCTATACCCGAGGGTTTGGTGTACTCTCTAATGGTACAACTACCTTCAGAAGAGTCGCATACGTCGAAGGGCTGAAGCACAATCTTCTGAGCATCAGTCAGCTACGTGACAAGGACTACAAAGTGTGTTTCACTAAGGAATCCTGCTTTGTCACTGACAAAAAGGAGAAAGTCACTCTCAGCGGATACCGTCTGGAAAATGTTTATGTTATAAATATGGACTTGACAACCACTGAGAACTCTTGTTTCTTCTCTAAAGCCTCATCTGATGTCAACTAGCTATGGCAAAAGAGGCTCTCTCATCTGAACTTCAAGACACTGAATACTCTTTCTTCAAAAGAGTTGGTCACTGGTCTTCCTCAACATTCATACGCTAAGGAATCTCTATGTTCAACGTGTGAAAAAGGGAAACAAACCAAAGCAAGCTTCAAGTCAAAGCAAGTTTCCTCAGTGTCATCTCCTCTTCAACTTCTTCATATAGATCTGTTTGGCCCTGTCAACAAACAATCCATCGCTGAAGAGAAATATACACTGGTCATGGTTGATGAATTCTCTCGCTACACCTGGGTTATGTTTCTCCGTTCTAAGAGTGACACCCCTGATGAACTCATTGCTTTTGTCAGGAAAATGGAAGTCCTGAATAGTATGACCGTTCGCTCAATAAGGAGTGATCATGGGACTGAATTCAAAAAAAGTTCCCTTGAAAACTTCTTTGAAAGCAAGGGTATTTCTCACAACTTTTCTTCAGTGAGAACACCGCAACAAAATGGAGTCGCTGAAAGAAGAAATCGAACGATCATAGAAGCTGCACATTCAATGCTCAGTGATTCTCATCTACCTACTCAGTTTTGGGCAAAAGCCATCAACACTGCTTGTTTTACTTAAAACAGGTCGCTGATTGTCAAAAGATTCAAGAAAACAACCTACGAACTTTTATTAGCTTTTTTCACATCTTTGGATGTCAGTGTTTCATATTGAACAACAGGGATGCCCTTGGAATGTTTGATCCCAAGGCTGATGATGAAGTATTTCTTGGATATTCTTCAATCTCTAAATCCTTTAGAGTCTTCAATCGCAGAAGACAAACTGTAGAAGAAACAATCCACGTCACTTTTGACGAATCCCGTTCAGCGAATTCAAGACCTTCTGCTTATACTAAAGAACTGAATCAATGGATGTTTTCTCATCTTGGGGAATCAAAAAGCATTCCCAATCCTCAGGTCAATGTCCCTACCCTTGATGATGATCCTACCACCATCCCAAGTATGCAGACAAGTGAAGCTGAATCATCATGGGTTTCAGCTGTTCCTGTTAGCTTCAATCTTCCTAATCAAAGAAGTATTTAGAAGTAGTGAAAAATAGGCTAAGTGAAGAAAGCCTCTTACAGAGGCTCTGCCGGACTTACCGAGAGATCAAGATCAAGAATCTACAGAAGCTAAAGAGGCGCGCTACAGAAGCTCTGTCATACGCGCAAAGAAGATCAATAACTCGGAATCCGGGGAAGACTGCTCCACAGAGGACCAGACCGCAGAACCTCTGTAACTCATTACAGAGCCTCTGTGGTCCTCACAATAATACTTGAAGATATTTACAATATCTTGCTACTGTTACAGGACCTGTTCATCAACTTGCATGGTAGCATGCCCTGTCCAACGTCGACGTGTCAAACTCTGATTGGATTCAATAGGGCTTAGTACATAATAGACGTCTGCTGCATTAAATGCAATACGGCACGTCTGACTGTTCATGCCACACTTGCAACTGTTCACGACATCCGTTCAACTATTCATCAGTACCGTCTGAAAAGTAGCATATGCTTTATGGTCCCCTTTAGAGTAGTATATAAGGAAGACTCATGTTGAGTTCTTCCTTATCACTTAAAAATACAACATCACAAGAACACAAAAGCTTATTCACCTTAAAAGTCATATCTGTTTTGAAGCTTTTCTTACTCACAGTTCTTAAACCTGTTCTTATTTTATATATTCAGTAAACTTTAAGATATAATATTATGTTCACTGTTTATTTATATTTTGGTCTAAATCTATCAAACTTATCTGTTAGTTCTTCGAATACGCTTCCGCATCAAACATTAACTTGAACTAATAGATCTGATAATCTTGTTTAAAGCAAAACGGGAACCAACAATTGGTATCAGAGCCAAACAGATTCGAATTTGTGCTTCAATCCATTGTTTTTTTTATCAATTTTCGGAGTTTTATTTTGCTGCACTTTGTTTTGCTTTGGAAAACCACTTTCTGTTGGTTTTTGGACAAAACACCAAGCATTAAAGTTTCTTAGAATAGTGTCACTAACCTGTGTACCAAATTTCAGCTCAATCCGATCATTTTTGAAAAATTTGACTCAAGAACATTTGAATCTTCATCCTTAACTTTTATTTGCTACACACGTTTTTGCTTCGAAAACCCATTTTCTGTCGGTTTTTGGACAAAACTCGAAGAATTAAAGTTGCCCAGAATATTCTCGTGCACTTACCTACCAAATTTCAGCTCAATCCGATAAGATTTGAAAATTTGACTCAAGTGCACAAATTCTACTTCTCACAAAGTATCTGTTAACGATCATTTTTTTCAAGTAACAATATGTCAAGACTAAAATTTAGTGTTGATGCTGATTTTCATTATTATTCTAAACTCAGTTGATAAATCCCAAATCTAGCACAAAGTAATGAACAAGTGTAGAGGGAATCTAGAGAGCAATCTTGTCATCCATATATTGATTTCAAAATGTAAAATGACAAATGCTTCAAGTTGTTCCTAAAGGGATCTAGATTCTCTTCTAACTAAGAACTAGACATGCCTATTTATACCCATAACATACAAGGTATAAAGGCACAGCTGACAAATACAGTACATTGACTTTACAGTAAATCTTGAATACAACAATGCTCTAACAATCTCCCCCTTTGGATTCAAGATTTAAAAAAAAATATGACTGCAGTCTTCAGCTCTTTGTAAAGTCAATCTTCTCAAACAGACACTCTATCAAACCATCTTCAAATAGCTTTATCTCCACTAGTTCACGGTGAACTATATGCTTTGACACTCTTTAAGAACTCAGCTTTGAAGAATCTTCAGACAAACATGAAAAGTCATTGTCTTTTTCTTTGAAAAGTCAATCTTCTTCAATAAAATCTTCAACAGATTGTCTTCAAGTCTTGAACATGAAATTCCGATCTTTGTATAAAACCATCAATTCGGAACAAGATGAATCAGAAACGATTAGAGTTTGGATCAGAAATATGTGAAACCATCCACATTGTTGAACTTTTAGGTGTAAGCGCATTCCGAGAACCACTCAGAACTAAGATAACCAAATTCAGCAACATTTGGACTTCACATGATCTTTCTCCCCCTAATCTTCAGCCTTTGTTCACGAATCTTGGACTTGAAATATCTTTGATTTGAAAGCTCTTTGACATGAAATTGAAATTAAACTTTTCTCCCCCTTTTTCGATGATGGTCAGCATCATAATCATCGAAAACCATTTTCAATTTCAGTCGTGTCTTTGAGTATTGCTAACAATCTCCTCCTTACAGAATAACCTTGCTCCCCCTCAAAATAAGAATTCTGGAGCAATTTATTTTCTCCCCCTGAAAGTATGCATATATTTCAATAACGTATAGTATTTGAAATTGTAGCACAAATTTTAAAACAAATTTACACAAGGAAAATAACATTCATTGAATTTTATTTTATAACTACAAACATTTGATCATTTGAAAAACTTTACAAAAGAAATTCAACTTAATGAAATTTAACAGATTTTTCAATCAAATGAAATCAAATGCATGTGTTTGGATTCAAGAACAAGTCATCATTGTATATCAAGTTAAAAAATGTTCAGTTTCAACCCCTTTATTAAATCTATTTGGTGTGCTAGCATGCGAAATATGATTGGCATAAAGCTTATGTATTTCTACAATATATAAGAATACTTTGCTCTACTCACACTATTGTCCAAAATCAGAATTTTCACAAATTTACGGGTTTATCGCGACTTTGTATTTTCCAAAGTTTCAAGAGATGTGTGGTCATTGGCATCTTTTCTTTTGTGCTCATTGGCATCTTTTAATTTGTGCACATTGGCATCTTTTGATTTTGTGCTCATTGGCATCTTTTGATCAAAAAGTTTAGTAAGAATAAGATACACCGTTAAACATGACTTTCTATCTGGTTCTATAGCAGGATTTGGGTCAGCAGATCCCAGACCAGTTGGCCTTAGGTGCTAGGTGACGAGCACCCCTTAGAACTTAATTTCCCAAACCAGAAAGGCCACATCGATATATCTTAAACCCATTTGTACCAGTAGAACATGGCTTTCTATCTGGTTCTATTGCAGGATTTGGGTCAGCCGATCCCAGACCAGTTGATCTTAGGGACTAGGTGTCGAGCACCCCTTAGGACTTACTCTCCCAAACCAGAAAGGCCACAGGCACAAACTTTCAAACTAAATGATAGTGCAACTTTTTTATCTCAATCACTTGGTTCTAAAACATAGTGCTTTGCCCATATTTTCATTTCCATCCATCATTCTGACATATAGGCTTTTTGAGCATTATATTCTATATATATCCAGATTCACATAACTTTGAGCATTCAGCATAATTTCATTCATGTTTTGCTGACCTTTCGATTTATTTTAGAGGTGAAAATTGAAGCAAATCTAACTCAGATAGTACAAAGTTTCTTGTAAAATCATCTTTTAGCACACATTTAATTCATTGAATGAAAATTGAAAATTTCATCTTATTGAATTAAATTTGTAAAGTTTCAAGTTTTCAAATCAGTAGAAACAAATATAATCCAATGTTACCTTTTGCCACTTGTTCCTTGAAACAAAAATATATAGCAGTTAAGGATATCACCTGAGAAGTATGAGTTCTAAACTGATTTGTTTAGAAATCTTAGTCTTTGAAGTACGGGTTCTAAACTGATTTGTTTAGAAGCCAATGACGTTGAAATCCGGGTTCTAAACTGATGTGTTTAGAAACCATAGGTTTTGCTTTCCCTTAATGGCACAAGTACTCTTCTTAAAAAAATTCACCGCATCTCTTCTGTTTTCAGTCATGTGTGTGGTATATATATTTCCAAATCAGCACAACACATGATGTACCTACAAAACAGTTTAAGCAGATTTTGGTACCCAATGGCACTTGGGTCCTAGTGGGTTAGGTGTAGATTTCTTACAAGGAATACTGTAAGAACCATACCAATAAGAAGTATAATCTTTATGCACAAAATCATTTGATCCACAGTAAGAACAACAGATTTTCTTATGTGCCAACCTAATCAGATGATTTACAGAATAAATAGGATTAGGTTTAGCATAAGATTTACCTTTTGGCGCATTGTTCTTCTTTTCATTTGATGTGGATACAGATGATTTTGGCACTTCTTTCTTTGGAACTGTTGTGCCTTTTACTCTCCATTCCATCTTCACCCTCTTGAAGACTGGAACTTCTTCAGGTTTGGAAGTATTAACTTTAGGCACTTTTGTTTTGTTATCTGATTTATCATACAGAGGATTATAGAAGAGATTTGTTGAACGAATCCGACCTTTTGAGAAATATGTTGATCTATTAAATTGTTTAGAATAAATGTTTTTAAAACTTGAACTTGAAGCAGTTTTAAAAGAGCATTCAGAATCATTTGAATCAACAAATGGAGTCTGAAAGATAGAATTATGACCGGTCTGCTTTGAGACATCAAATTTAAAAATGACGTCTTCAAGTTCTTTGACTTTGTTTATTAAAACATTTTTCTCTTTAGAAATTAGATCAAATTTCTTTTGGAGATCAGATTTGATCAACTGATCATTCATAATATCAGCTGATAAACCAGATAATCTTTTGGTAAGATTAAGAATCACATCTTCAAAATATACACGTTCCGATTCAAAATCTTTTTCCAAAAACCTTCTTTTATCAGTAATCTCTTTGAAAATTTCCATAATTTTCTTTTTAAGGGTTTTACTTTCCTTTTCAAAGAGATTTTTCTTTTCCGTGAAATCTTTTCTTTCCTTTTCCAAAAGATTTTCTAATTCAGAGATTTTTATGGAAAGTTCAGAACTTTTAATCTCAAAAACATTTCGTTCAGTTTCAAATTTAGCTCTTTCTTTTTCGAGCTTGTCTTTTTCTAAAAATAAAACTTTCTCAAAGTCAGAAACTTGTTTTGAAAGTTTTATACAATTAAGTTCAATTATTTTCTTTTCTTTAAGAATCTTCTCTCTCCTGTCTTCAATGCTCTTCAGATCAGCATTTTCCTTTTTAAGAGTTGTTACTTTCTCTTGAAGTTTCTCGATTTGATCGTGCAGACTTGAGTTGTCTTTGTCTTTCTTTGTTTCAAGACCTGCAATATAAACTTCAAGATCAATTATTCTTTTAGTAAGTTTAGCATTTGAAGAAGAAATGTCTAAAATTTGTCTTTTCAGATTAACATATTCTTCTTCCAATGCTTTATTTAAAATAGGAGTTGAAGAATTTGAAGCATTGTCTTTAGAAGGAGTTTTTGATTTTAAGGATGATTCTGTTAAAATTACTTGTTGCAACACTACATTATTTGGTTTAACAGAAACATGTGGTTTAGAAGGTGTTTCTGTTATAATAACTTGTTGCAACATTTTATTATTTGGTTTAACAAAAACTTTTGCAATTGGAGGAATCTCCTTTTTCAAAGTTTGCTTCAAATCTTCACCACTGCTTTTAACAATAACTTGTTGTAAAACCATTTTGAAAATTGCTAGAAATTGATCGTTCAGAAGATCAAGCAGACAGTGTATGAAAATACACTTTACAAAAAAAAATTATATAAATTTTTTTTTTGAAAAGCTCTTACAATGTATGAAATACACTATAGAAAAAATTTCGGGATAAATTTTTTTATTTTTTTTATTTTTTAAATTCACAAGAATTCGGATGAATAAAGATTCGAAATCAATGAATTCGAATGAAGAAGGGTTCGAATTCAATGAATTCGGATGAAGGAGGGTTCGAATTCAATGAATTCGGATGCTGAAGGGTTCGAATTCAATGAATTCGGATGCTGAAGGGTTCGAATTCACTCAATTCGAATGTACTTAGGTTCGAATTCACTCAATTCGAATGTACTTAGGTTCAAATTCACTCATTTCGAACTCAACAGGGTTCGAATTCTATACTTAGGAAAATTTAATCAACTCAAATCAATACACAAGTTCTCAATTCGAATCTAACAGGGTTCGAATTCTCTACAATTCGAATCTAATAGGGTTCGAATTCTATGAATTCGAATTCTTCTTGAGTCGAATTCTACACTTGTGATGCCAAGAACAATCCGAATTCTCTATGAATGTTCCGAATTCTCTTTGAATGATCCGAATTCACCAAGAATGATCCGAATTCTGCACTTCGAACATTAAAATCACTTAATCTGCCATAACTTCTTCAATTCTTGATCAATTGTGATGAATCTTATATCAAATTGTTCGTAATTGAAATCCGCACACTTTTTCTGTTGATTGCAATTCACAATTCGATCAATTTGAACAGATTAAGATCAAAACAGTGATGTTGAAGTTTTCGAAAAAAAAATTCAAGAATCGATTAGATCTGTCAATTCTGTGCAGATTTTGATGTTAATCCAAGAATTAAAAGTGTTCAGGAAGCAAATCTGAATGCCATGATGCAAAGAATTGATTCAAAAACTCAAAATCTGGAAAAACTTCATGTCTGAATGATAAGACTTCAGATGAACAGTAAAAGCCACTTGGTCCGAATTCTTGAAGAACAGTGTAAAAATTCTTCAATTTGGTCTTCGATCTGCTTGAATCTTCTGTTTAGCTCTAAACTCAGTTGATAAATCCCAAATCTAGCACAAAGTAATGAACAAGTGTAGAGAGAATCTAGAGAGCAATCTTGTCATCCATATATTGATTTCAAAATGTAAAATGACAAATGCTTCAAGTTGTTCCTAAAGGGATCTAGATTCTCTTCTAACTAAGAACTAGACATGCCTATTTATACCCATAACATACAAGGTATAAAGGAACAGCTGACAAATACAGTACATTGACTTACAGTAAATCTTGAATACAACAATGCTCTAACAATCTCCCCCTTTGGATTCAAGATTTAAAAAAAATATGACTGCAGTCTTCAGCTCTTTGTAAAGTCAATCTTCTCAAACAGACACTCTATCAAACCATCTTCAAATAGCTTTATCTCCACTAGTTCACGGTGAACTATATGCTTTGACACTCTTTAAGAACTCAGCTTTGAAGAATCTTCAGACAAACATGAAAAGTCATTGTCTTTTTCTTTGAAAAGTCAATCTTCTTCAATAAAATCTTCAACAGATTGTCTTCAAGTCTTGAACATGAAATTCCGATCTTTGTATAAAACCATCAATTCGGAACAAGATGAATCAGAAACGATTAGAGTTTGGATCAGAAATATGTGAAACCATCCACATTGTTGAACTTTTAGGTGTAAGCGCATTCCGAGAACCACTCAGAACTAAGATAACCAAATTCAGCAACATTTGGACTTCACATGATCCTTCTCCCCCTAATCTTCAGTCTTTGTTCACGAATCTTGGACTTGAAATATCTTTGATTTGAAAGCTCTTTGACATGAAATTGAAATTAAACTTTTCTCCCCCTTTTTCGATGATGGTCAGCATCATAATCATCGAAAACCATTTTCAATTTCAGTCGTGTCTTTGAGTATTGCTAACAATCTCCTCCTTACAGAATAACCTTGTGTGAAATCCCAGTTCTCTAGCAATAAGATATGAATGTAGTGAGAGAGAATCTAGAGAGCAAATATGTCATCCATGTATTGATCTCAAAGGATTACAAAAGGTTTCTAAAAGATTACAAAAGCTTTTGAAGTGTTACATACAAATGAACTAGACAAGCCTATTTATACCCATGACATACAAGGTATAGAGGCATTCACAATACTGTATAGACTCATACAGTACATTGACTTTACAGTAAATCTTGAATACAACAATGCTCTAACAATCTCCCCCTTTGGATTCAAGATTTAAAAAAATAACAGCAGTCTTCAGCTCTTTGTAAAGTCAATCTTCTCAAACAGACACTCTATCAAACCATCTTCAAATAGCTTTATCTCCACTAGTTCACGGCGAACTATATGCTTTGACACTCTTTAAGAACTCAGCTTTGAAGAATCTTCAGACAAACATGAAAAGTCATTGTCTTTTTCTTTGAAAAATCAACCTTCTTCAATACAATCTTCAACAGATTGTCTTCAAGTCTTGAACATGGATTTCATATCTTTATATAGAACCATCAATTCGGAACAAGATAAATCAGAAACGATTAGAGTTTGGATCAGAAAGATGTGAAACCATCCACATTGTTGAACTTTTAGGTGTAAGCGCATTCCGATAACCACTCAGAACTAAGATAACCAAATTCAGCAACATTTGGACTTCACATGATCCTTCTCCCCAATCTTCAGTCTTTGTTCACGAATCTTTGACTTGAAATATCTTTGATTTGAAAATTCTTTGACATGAAATTGAAATTAAACTTTTCTCCCCCTTTTTCGATGATGGTGAGCATCATAATCAACGAAAACCATTTTCAATTTCAGTCGTGTCTTTGAGTATTGCTAACAATCTCCTCCTTACAGAATAACCTTGCTCCCCCTCAAAATAAGAATTCTGGAGCAATTTGTTTTCTCCCCCTGAAAATGTGCATATATTTCATCAAAAATATGCATTTCAAATACAGGAATATAAAATTCATTGAACTATATTTTATAACTGCTAACATTGATCATTTGAAAACTGGACAAAAGAAATTCAGCTTAATGAAATTTAACAGATTTTTTAATCAAATAAAATCAAATGCATGTGTTTGGAATCAAATACAAGTCATCATTGTATATCAAGTTAAAAATGTTCAGTTTCAACCCCTTTATTAAATCTATTTGATGTGCTAGCATGCGAAATATGATTAGCTTCAAGCATATGCAATTCTAAAACATATAAGAATACTTTGCTCTACTCACACTATTTGTCCAAAATCAGAATTTTCACAAATTTACGGGTTTATCGCGACTTTGTATTTTCCCAAGTTTCAAGAGATGTGTGCTCATTGGCATCTTTTCTTTTGTGCTCATTGGCATCTTTTGATTTGTGCACATTGGCATCTTTTGATTTTGTGCACATTGGCATCTTTTGATCAAAAAGTTTAGTAAGAATAAGATACACCGTTAAACATGACTTTCTATCTGGTTCTATAGAAGGATTTGGGTTAGCAGATCCCAGACCAGTTGGCCTTAGGTGCTAGGTGACGAGCACCCCTTAGAACATAATTTCCCAAACCAGAAAGGCCACATCGATATATCTTAAACCCATTTGTACCAGTAGAACATGACTTTCTATCTGGTTCTATTGCAGGATTTGGGTCAGCCGATCCCAGACCAGTTGATCTTAGGGACTAGGTGTCGAGCACCCCTTAGGACTTACTCTCCCAAACCAGAAAGGCCACAGGCACAAACTTTCAAACTAAATGATAGTGCAACTTTTTTTTTTCAATCACTTGGTTCTAAAACATAGTGCTTTGCCCATATTTTCATTTCCATCCATCATTCTGACATATAGGCTTTTTGAGCATTATATTCTATATATATCCAGATTCACATAACTTTGAGCATTCAGCATAATTTCATTCATGTTTTGCTGACCTTTCGATTTATTTTAGAGGTGAAAGATGAAACAAATATAACTCAGATAAAACAAAAACACTTGTAAAATCATCTTTTAGCACACATTTAATTCATTGAGTGAAAATTGAAAATTTTATCTCATTGAATTAAATTTGTAAAGATTCAAATTTTCAAAGTGGTAGAAACAAAATATAATCCAATGTTACCTTTTACCACGTTCCTTGAAACAAAAAGATGTGACAGTTAAGGATATCACCTGAGAAGTGTGAGTTCTAAACTGATTTGTTTAGAAGTTTTAGTCGTTGAAGTACGGGTCCTGAACTGAATTGTTCAGAAGCCATAGTCGTTGAAGCACGGGTTTTGAACTGATATGTTCAAAAGCCATTTACATTTAAGCACGGGTCCTGAATTGATGTATTCAGAAACCATAGTCGTTGAAGCACGGGTTTTGAACTGATATGTTCAAAAGCCATATTTCTTTGTCTCCCCCTTAATGGTACAAATATTCTTTAAAAAAACAAATCCACCGCTTCTCTTCTGTTTTCAGACATGTGTGTGGTATGTATTTACAAATCAGTACAACACATGATGAACCTGCAAAACAGATTAAGCAGATTTTGGTACCCAATGGCACTTGGGTCCTAGTGGGTTAGGATATGATCATAGATTTAAGTAAGCAAGAACACGAACTCCCCCTCAATGTCTTAAGGATTCAACATTCCTAGTTTGCTGATTAAAAAATTTAACCTCTTTTCATCTAAAGGTTTTGTGAAAAGATCAGCAAGTTCTAGTTCTGTTGGTACAAAGTGCATTTCTATAGTTCCCTTCTCAACATGGTCTTTGATAAAATGGTACCTGACATCTATGTGTTTCGTTTTGGAATGCTGAACAGGATTTTCAGTTATTGCAATTGCGCTTTTGGAATCACAATAAATGGGGATCTTGTTGAAGATATATCCATAATCCTTTAGCTGAGTTTTCATCCAAATTACTTGCGAACAGCAACTAGCGGCGGCCACATACTCTGCTTCAGCCGTAGATGTTGATACACAAGTTTGCTTCTTTGATGACCAGCTTACTAGTTTATCTCCCAAGAATTGACAAGCACCAGATGTGCTTTTCCTGTCCATCATATTTCCCGCATGATCTGCATCTGTGTAAGCAGTTAGTTCAAACCCAGAATCCTTAGGATACCAAAGACCTAAATTTTTTGTGCCTTTGAGATATCTAAGGATTCGCTTTACAGCCACAATATGAGATTCCTTCGGGTTTGCTTGGAAACGTGCACAAAAAGATGTTGCAAACAAAATATCCGGTCTACTTGCCGTTAGATACAGTAAAGATCCAATCATGCCTCGGTATAACTTTTGATCGACTGATATACCAGATGAATCAGCGTTCAAAAGCTTACCGGTAGCCATGGGAGTTTTCATGGTGGAAGAGGAATTTAATTCAAATTTCTTAAGCATATCATTTATATATTTTGATTGATTAATGAAAATGCCTTCATTTGATTGTGTCACTTGGAGACCAAGAAATTTTTTTAACTCTCCCATCATACTCATTTGAAAACGGCTTTTCATCACCTTTTCAAAATCTTTACACATATCTGGATTTGTAGATCCAAATATAATGTCGTCAACATATATTTGTACTAACATTAAATCTTTACCTTCTCTTTTGAGAAAAAGAGTTGTATCTATTGTACCTTTGGTGTATCCATTTTTAAGCAGGTGAATAGTCAGAGTCTCATACCATGCCCTCGGTGCTTGCTTTAAGCCGTAGAGTGCTTTGTCTAGAATGTAGACATGGTTGGGATATTTGGGATCAACAAAGCCTTCAGGTTGACTTACATACACTTCCTCATGTAGTATTCCATTCAGAAACGCAGATTTGACGTCCATTTGGAATACCTTCATGTTCTTATGTGCTGCGTATGCAAGAAAGATCCTTATTGCTTCAATCCTTGCTACTGGTGCATAGGTTTCATCATAATCTATTCCTTCTTGTTGATTGTAACCTTTAGCAACCAGTCTTGCTTTATTTCTGACTATAATCCCCGCTTCGTCCTTTTTGTTTCTAAAGACCCATTTGGTTCCAACTATGGTTTTGTCTTTTGGACGTTTCAACAAGTGCCACACTTCGTTGCGTTTGAACTCATTTAATTCCTCTTGCATGGCGTTGATCCAATCTGGATCTTGTAAAGATTCAGATACTTTCTTGGGTTCTAACGTGCTAAGAAAATTTACGTACAAACATTCGTTTGTAGTCGCAGATCGGGTTTTCACTCCATCATTCAGATCACCAATTATATCAGCCGGAGGATGTGCTCTTGTCCATTTATGACTACTTGGAAGAGTTGGTATATCCATACGATTGTTTGATGGATTATTTTCATCCAATACTGCAAAAATCTCCTCTGTCGATTCAGCTGAAGATACATTTGTCGTTTCCGGTATGTTGACTTCTGTTTCTAATCCTTCAGATGTGGAAGTCTCCGATAAATGATTTTCTGAAACCTGAACAACTGGTTGAATTTCAGGTTCAGAGACAGGAACGTGTTCACTTGGAATCTCATTAGTTTTTACAGAAGTACTAGTATCAACATCTTCAGTTGGACCGGAGATATTTGCACTCGTCTGATTCTGAGATGCATTCACAGATGTGATTGGTGGTTCCATATCTGCACAGTAATCCATAAATGCATCATGAAATAGTAAATCTAAATCAGTAGTATTATTATAATTCAAAGCTGAATTAGAAAACTGTTTCGTCACAGGTTCTACTCCATTTTTAGTAGAAGCTTCAGATTTCTGTACGAGTTCTGAACTAAATTGTCCAGAAGTCAATTTTGAGGGGGAGCAAGGTTATTCTGTAAGGAGGAGATTGTTAGCAATACTCAAAGACACGACTGAAATTGAAAATGGTTTTCGTTGATTATGATGCTCACCATCATCGAAAAAGGGGGAGAAAAGTTTAATTTCAATTTCATGTCAAAGAATTTTCAAATCAAAGATATTTCAAGTCAAAGATTCGTGAACAAAGACTGAAGATTGGGGAGAAGGATCATGTGAAGTCCAAATGTTGCTGAATTTGGTTATCTTAGTTCTGAGTGGTTATCGGAATGCGCTTACACCTAAAAGTTCAACTATTTCCTTTTCTTTAAGAATCTTCTCTCTCCTGTCTTCAATGCTTTTCAGATCAGCATTTTCCTTTTTAAGAGTTGTTACTTTCTCTTGAAGTTTCTCGATTTGATCGTGCAGACTTGAGTTGTCTTTGTCTTTCTTTGTTTCAAGACCTGCAATATAAACTTCAAGATCAGTTATTCTTTTAGTAAGTTTAGCATTTGAAGAAGAAATGTCTAAAATTTGTCTTTTCAGATTAACATTTTCTTCTTCCAATGCTTTATTTAAAATAGGAGTTGAAGAATTTGAAGCATTATCTTTAACAGGAGTTTCTGATATAGGAGATGTTTCTGATAAAATAACTTGTTGCAAAATTCCATTATTTGCCTTAGCTTTTTCAAGTGGCTTTGGAGGTGTTTTTGTTATTATGACTTGTTGCAACACTTCATTATTTGGTTTAACAGATACATGTGAATTAACAGATGTTTCTGTTATAATGACTTGTTGCAACTTTACATTTGGTTTAACAAAAACTTTTGCAATTGGAGGATTCTCCCTTTTCAGAGTTTGCTTCAAATCTTCACCACTGCTTTTAACAATAACTTGTTGTAAAACCATTTTGAATATTGCTAGAAATTGATCGTTTAGAAGATCAAGCAGACAGTGTATGAAAATACACAAAAAAAGATTATTGCTAGCTGGGTTCGAATTCAATCAATTCGAATCCTTCTTGAGTCGAATTCTATACTTGTATTTCCAAGAACACTCCGAATTCTTCTTTGAATGATCCGAATTCACCAAGAATGATCCGAATTCACCAAGAATGATCCGAATTCTGCACTTCGAACACGAAAATCACTAAATCAGCCATAACTTTTTCAATTCTTGATCAATTGTTATGAAATTTGCACAGATTTGTTCGAAATTTGATTCCACACACTTTCTTAGTTAATCACAAATCCTAATTCGATCAATTTAATCGAATTTTGATCCAAAAATAGTAGAAAAAGTTTTCGAACAAAAATGATATAAAATGATCAGATCTGCAAATTCTGTGCAGATTTTGGTGTTGATCCAAGAATTAAAGATGTTCAGGAATCAAATCCGAGTGCAATGATGTCAAGAATCAATCCAAAAGATCAAAAATTAAAGAAAAGATGAAATCTGGATGAATAGTAAATGAAGAAGGGTCAGAATTCTTGATGAACAGTGATGAATAGTGATGAACACCCAATCCGAATTCTTCAGCTTTAGTGTAAAAAATCTTCAATTTGGTCTTCGATCTGCTTGAATCTTCTGTTTAGCTCTGATACCAATTGTGAAATCCCAGTTCTCTAGCAATAAGATATGAATGTAGTGAGAGAGAATCTAGAGAGCAAATATGTCATCCATGTATTGATCTCAAAGGATTACAAAAGGTTTCTAAAAGATTACAAAATCTTTTGAAGTGTTACATACAAATGAACTAAACAAGCCTATTTATACCCATGACATACAAGGTATAGAGGCATTCACAATACTGTATAGACTCATACAGTACATTGACTTTACAGTAAATCTTGAATACAACAATGCTCTAACACCTTGCTCCCCCTCAAAATAAGAATTCTGGAGCAATTTATTTTCTCCCCCTGAAAGTATGCATATATTTCAATAACGTACAGTATTTGAAATTGTAGCACAAATTTTAAAACAAATTTACACAAGGAAAATAACATTCATTGAATTTTATTTTATAACTACAAACATTTGATCATTTGAAAAACTTTACAAAAGAAATTCAACTTAATGAAATTTAACAGATTTTTCAATCAAATGAAATCAAATGCATGTGTTTGGATTCAAGAACAAGTCATCATTGTATATCAAGTTAAAAAATGTTCAGTTTCAACCCCTTTATTAAATCTATTTGGTGTGCTAGCATGCGAAATATGATTGGCATAAAGCTTATGTATTTCTACAATATATAAGAATACTTTGCTCTACTCACACTATTTGTCCAAAATCAGAATTTTCACAAATTTACGGGTTTATCGCGACTTTGTATTTTCCAAAGTTTCAAGAGATGTGTGGTCATTGGCATCTTTTCTTTTGTGCTCATTGGCATCTTTTAATTTGTGCACATTGGCATCTTTTGATTTTGTGCTCATTGGCATCTTTTGATCAAAAAGTTTAGTAAGAATAAGATACACCGTTAAACATGACTTTCTATCTGGTTCTATAGAAGGATTTGGGTCAGCAGATCCCAGACCAGTTGGCCTTAGGTGGTAGGTGACGAGCACCCCTTAGAACTTAATTTCCCAAACCAGAAAGGCCACATCGATATATCTTAAACCCATTTGTACCAGTAGAACATGGATTTCTATCTGGTTCTATTGCAGGATTTGGGTCAGCCGATCCCAGACCAGTTGATCTTAGGGACTAGGTGTCGAGCACCCCTTAGGACTTACTCTCCCAAACCAGAAAGGCCACAGGCACAAACTTTCAAACTAAATGATAGTGCAACTTTTTTATCTCAATCACTTGGTTCTAAAACATAGTGCTTTGCCCATATTTTCATTTCCATCCATCATTCTGACATATAGGCTTTTTGAGCATTATATTCTATATATATCCAGATTCACATAACTTTGAGCATTCAGCATAATTTCATTCATGTTTTGCTGACCTTTCGATTTATTTTAGAGGTGAAAATTGAAGCAAATCTAACTCAGATAGTACAAAGTTTCTTGTAAAATCATCTTTTAGCACACATTTAATTCATTGAATGAAAATTGAAAATTTCATCTTATTGAATTAAATTTGTAAAGTTTCAAGTTTTCAAATCAGTAGAAACAAATATAATCCAATGTTACCTTTTGCCACTTGTTCCTTGAAACAAAAATATATAGCAGTTAAGGATATCACCTGAGAAGTATGAGTTCTAAACTGATTTGTTTAGAAATCTTAGTCTTTGAAGTACGGGTTCTAAACTGATTTGTTTAGAAGCCAATGACGTTGAAATCCGGGTTCTAAACTGATGTGTTTAGAAACCATAGGTTTTGCTTTCCCTTAATGGCACAAGTACTCTTCTTAAAAAAATTCACCGCTTCTCTTCTGTTTTCAGTCATGTGTGTGGTATATATATTTCCAAATCAGCACAACACATGATGTACCTACAAAACAGTTTAAGCAGATTTTGGTACCCAATGGCACTTGGGTCCTAGTGGGTTAGGTGTAGATTTCTTACAAGGAATACTGTAAGAACCATACCAATAAGAAGTATAATCTTTATGCACAAAATCATTTGATCCACAGTAAGAACAACAGATTTTCTTATGTGCCAACCTAATCAGATGATTTACAGAATAAATAGGATTAGGTTTAGCATAAGATTTACCTTTTGGCGCATTGTTCTTCTTTTCATTTGATGTGGATACAGATGATTTTGGCACTTCTTTCTTTGGAACTGTTGTGCCTTTTACTCTCCATTCCATCTTCACCCTCTTGAAGACTGGAACTTCTTCAGGTTTGGAAGTATTAACTTTAGGCACTTTTGTTTTGTTATCTGATTTATCATACAGAGGATTATAGAAGAGATTTGTTGAACGAATCCGACCTTTTGAGAAATATGTTGATCTATTAAATTGTTTAGAATAAATGTTTTTAAAACTTGAACTTGAAGCAGTTTTAAAAGAGCATTCAGAATCATTTGAATCAACAAATGGAGTCTGAAAGATAGAATTATGACCGGTCTGCTTTGAGACATCAAATTTAAAAATGACGTCTTCAAGTTCTTTGACTTTGTTTATTAAAACATTTTTCTCTTTAGAAATTAGATCAAATTTCTTTTGGAGATCAGATTTGATCAACTGATCCTTCATAATATCAGCTGATAAACCAGATAATCTTTTGGTAAGATTAAGAATCACATCTTCAAAATATACACGTTCCGATTCAAAATCTTTTTCCAAAAACCTTCTTTTATCAGTAATCTCTTTGAAAATTTCCATATTTTTCTTTTTAAGGGTTTTACTTTCCTTTTCAAAGAGATTTTTCTTTTCCGTGCAAATCTTTTCTTTCCTTTTCCAAAAGATTTTCTAATTCAGAGATTTTTATGGAAAGTTCAGAACTTTTAATCTCAAAAACATTTCGTTCAGTTTCAAATTTAGCTCTTTCTTTTTCGAGCTTGTCTTTTTCTAAAAATAAAACTTTCTCAAAGTCAGAAACTTGTTTTGAAAGTTTTATACAATTAAGTTCAATTATTTTCTTTTCTTTAAGAATCTTCTCTCTCCTGTCTTCAATGCTCTTCAGATCAGCATTTTCCTTTTTAAGAGTTGTTACTTTCTCTTGAAGTTTCTCGATTTGATCGTGCAGACTTGAGTTGTCTTTGTCTTTCTTTGTTTCAAGACCTGCAATATAAACTTCAAGATCAATTATTCTTTTAGTAAGTTTAGCATTTGAAGAAGAAATGTCTAAAATTTGTCTTTTCAGATTAACATTTTCTTCTTCCAATGCTTTATTTAAAATAGGAGTTGAAGAATTTGAAGCATTGTCTTTAGAAGGAGTTTTTGATTTTAAGGATGATTCTGTTAAAATTACTTGTTGCAACACTACATTATTTGGTTTAACAGAAACATGTGGTTTAGAAGGTGTTTCTGTTATAATAACTTGTTGCAACATTTTATTATTTGGTTTAACAAAAACTTTTGCAATTGGAGGAATCTCCTTTTTCAAAGTTTGCTTCAAATCTTCACCACTGCTTTTAACAATAACTTGTTGTAAAACCATTTTGAAAATTGCTAGAAATTGATCGTTCAGAAGATCAAGCAGACAGTGTATGAAAATACACTTTACAAAAAAAAATTATATAAATTTTTTTTTTTGAAAAGCTCTTACAATGTATGAAATACACTATAGAAAATATTTCGGGATAAATTTTTTATTTTTTATTTTTTTATTTTTTAAATTCACAAGAATTCGGATGAATAAGGATTCGAAATCAATGAATTCGAATGAAGAAGGGTTCGAATTCAATGAATTCGGATGAAGGAGGGTTCGAATTCAATGAATTCGGATGCTGAAGGGTTCGAATTCAATGAATTCAGATGCTGAAGGGTTCGAATTCACTCAATTCGAATGTACTTAGGTTCGAATTCACTCAATTCGAATGTACTTAGGTTCGAATTCACTCAATTCGAATGTACTTAGGTTCGAATTCACTCATTTCGAACTCAACAGGGTTCGAATTCTATACTTAGGAAAATTTAATCAACTCAAATCAATACACAAGTTCTCAATTCGAATCTAACAGGGTTCGAATTCTCTACAATTCGAATCTAATAGGGTTCGAATTCTATGAATTCGAATTCTTCTTGAGTCGAATTCTACACTTGTGATGCCAAGAACAATCCGAATTCTCTATGAATGTTCCGAATTCTCTTTGAATGATCCGAATTCACCAAGAATGATCCGAATTCTGCACTTCGAACTTTAAAATCACTTAATCTGCCATAACTTCTTCAATTCTTGATCAATTGTAATGAATCTTATATCAAATTGTTCGTAATTGAAATCCGCACACTTTTTCTGTTGATTGCAATTCACAATTCGATCAATTTGAACAGATTAAGATCAAAACAGTGATGTTGAAGTTTTCGAAAAAAAAATTCAAGAATCGATTAGATCTGTCAATTCTGTGCAGATTTTGATGTTAATCCAAGAATTAAAAGTGTTCAGGAAGCAAATCCGAATGCCATGATGCAAAGAATTGATTCAAAAACTCAAAATCTGGAAAAACTTCATGTCTGAATGATAAGACTTCAGATGAACAGTAAAAGCCACTTGGTCCGAATTCTTGAAGAACAGTGTAAAAATTCTTCAATTTGGTCTTCGATCTGCTTGAATCTTCTGTTTAGCTCTGATACCAATTGATAAATCCCAAATCTAGCACAAAGTAATGAACAAGTGTAGAGAGAATCTAGAGAGCAATCTTGTCATCCATATATTGATTTCAAAATGTAAAATGACAAATGCTTCAAGTTGTTCCTATAGGGATCTAGATTCTCTTCTAACTAAGAACTAGACATGCCTATTTATACCCATAACATACAAGGTATAAAGGCACATCTGACAAATGCAGTACATTGACTTTACAGTAAATCTTGAATACAACAATGCTCTAACATCAGTACTAATTTTCGCAAAATTATTCCTAATCTTGAGAAAGAGTTGGAAGAAAGGAACAAGAGCATTCTTATTGATTCTGATAAAATTACCAAGCTAGAAGAGACAGGTAAACTCTTAACCAATGAGAATATTGAACTGAAAATGAAACTATTTGAGTCTGAAAAGTTTTGTGAAAAGAAGAAAGAGAAGTTTGACGAAGATAAAACTGTTTTTGAAAAAGAGAAGAAACGACTTGAACTTAAATGTTTAAGTTTTTCTAAACTGATTTCAGATTTTGAAAAACTTGTGATTTGTGAAAGAGAGAAGATTGAAAAGGAGAAAACTACTTTTGAAACAAAATCTATGGAATTTTCTTGCAAAATCTCAGAATTACAGAAAACTCTTGAAAAGAGAGGAACGAGTCTGATTTTGAAAAAAAAAGAATCTGAACAGTTGAAGGTTCAAAGATTTCAAGAATTTAGTCAAAAAGAGGATTTCGAAAGAGAAAAATTGTATCTTAAATCTGAAGTGAAGAGACTGACAACAAGGTTCAGTGACTTATCTGCTGAGATTAGAAAAGAGCGGAAGTTGAAATCTGATTTACTATCACAGTTTGATATGTGCAACAAAGAACGGAATGCTTTGGTTTTCAAAATAAATTCTGAAAGTTCTGTTAAAACAAAAGAGTTCATTAAGCCAAACAAGTTTTCAACAAATCAGATTTTTACTTCTCATTCTTTCTATGATCGTAGGATAGATCGATCAGTTAATCAAGGTTTTAAAAGAGTGAAAATGGTTTGGATTGTCAAAGGCTCTTCACTTGTTTGATCTGTCTTGCAGGTACATGGACTCCTTAATACATCTGTTAAGGACTCAGGCTTCAAAGTTCAATATGGACTCTTAAACACTCAGTTTAAGACTCATCCGTCAAAGGCAATTGATTTCGGTGCACAACAATCAAGTACTATGACAGCATGCTGGCAGATTTGCGATGCCGTAGTAAATTGACCATATCTCACTGATTAAGACACCGATTGATGCGATTCAAAAGGCCCTGGATTCCTAAGACACAGATGAACAATTTTCGTGTTTTGAGAATTCAGAGATTCGAAAAATTTATAAGGGTCATATGCATCGTTGAAGTAGATAACAGTGTGCTGCTGGAAAGCTGATGGACAGATCTGTGCGACTGTGGTAAATCAACCATATCTTTGTCGTACGAGCTCAAAAAGTGGTGATTCAAGATGATCTAAATATATAACAAACAAATAAAAAATGTTTGTCTTTTGAGTTCTTGCAAAATCCAGAGGTAAAATGGTCTAAATCAGTGTCAAAGTAAGTGTAACACTTCTGTTAAGCTTCTGCCGAGCGGCGACCAAGCCTCTGCCGCACGCGACCAAGCCTCTGCCGCACACGACCAAACCTCTGCCGAGCAGCGACAACCTCTGCCGAGCAGCGACAACCTCTGTCGAGCCGCGACCAAACCTCTGCAGAGCCTTTGTCAAGCGTTTGTCAAGCCGCGATCATTCTTTGTCGACCACTCAGACCAACGTCTGTGGTACTGTTCACCACAGAGCCTCTGTGAAACCCGACAGAGCCTCTGTGGACTGAACCTCTGCAACCGAACCTCAGAGCCCGTAGCCAAAAGTCTTAGTACTTGCTGTCAGCTTTGCGCACCTGTCGTATTTTCAACAGAACTCCCTCCTCGAAGCTCCAAATTTGATGAGTCCAGTTGCGTTGAACTCTTAAGACAAAGATGAAACTTTTTCATGTTTTGAGTTTGGTCTAAATCGGTGTTCTTCTTGGTCAGAATCTCTGCTAAAGTCAGTATACATCTGCTGGACAGAAAGTTGTGTTTCACAAAAATCATCATCAGAGCTCTGTCGGCACTACGAGCAACCTCTGCCGCACAACCTCTGCGACTCAACCTCAGAGCCCGATTTTTGTTTACTTGCTGTCAGCTTTGCGCTGCTTCAGAAACATGCGCATGACTTTTGACTCGGTGCTCCAAATTACTCGATTCCAGTTGCATTGGTAAGATAAAAAAAAAGAATCGAAAAATATTGGAGCAAAAATGTAGATCCTTTAAAAAGGCAAATTTCTGATCTAACCTATGCTTTAAAAATCAAAACAAAAGAACTTTCAGTTTCAAGAAGTGAAACAACAGATATAAGAGCTCTCAAAGAATACTTTCAAAAAGAAAGAGAGGTACTTTGGCAAGATCTTTTAAGAAGATAAGTTTTACTTAAAAACTATAAAGATGCACAGAAGGTGTATGAAAAGGTAAACTCTCAAATAGCAAGACGAGGTATAGGGTACAGTGATATTACCTTAGGAGTTGAAAATAAACAACTAAAACCTCTGTCTTCTCTATTTGTTTTGGGAAAAACTAACAAACCAAACTTTCCAAACTTACATTCTGTAAGTAAAAGGGTTAAAATCTCTGCAGAACCTCATTTGAGGAAACATACAAAGATGATCAATGTATGGTTTGAAAACACAGATTCATCATCTTCAACCTCTGTCAATAGAGGAATCAAACCAAAGAAATATCATAAAACACAAGATCAGATTGGTATCTTTAAGTTTGGTAAACCAGAGACTCAAACACAGGTCGCTTTTGTCTGCATGATAAACGATGAAAAGAAATTATCAGCAGAAGCTCCTGAGTTTAAACCCATCTCTTCAGAAGAAAAACTTGAAAAATCTATTGAAAAAGAAATTTTGGAAGTTTTGAAATCAAATGTTTTAGAAAATCTCAGTACATCTTCTATAGATCAAATTCTCGCTGAAAAGATCTCATCAGATACCTCTGCCATCTATGAAAGTCATTCTACAGAGGAAGAAAGCTCGTACGATACTTGCTCAGAAAATCCAGCCTCTGTCGAAAGAGATGACTCAACCTCTGTATATGAGGACGATTCAACCTCTGACGACTTAGAGACTGATTCCAAATCAGGGATAGTTCACTATGACACAGAGGATGTTAAAATCTCCTCTGAAGTTCTTAACAGAAATATTTCTCCAAAAGAGAAAATCACAGAGATACCTATCTGCCCAGATTTTCTGAACATGTATTTAAAAGTCAAAACCTCTGCTGAACTTGATATATTAAAGAAGACCTCTGTAGATCCTAAAAGTTCAAAATTTTCAAAACCTTTAAGGAAAATTAAAGAGAATCCCACTTGGCAACAAAAGGGAAAATGGCCTGAAGCTAACAAATAATTTTCCTCTGTGACAGTGAAGAAAGATGTTCACCACAGAAGAGAGTCACATAAGGTAGGAACTAAACAAGACTTTTGCAAACAACATTCTAGTATTCATAGATCTTCTTATAGGAAATCTAATGTAAAGAAAGAGTGTAATGCCTCTGTGGCTCAGTTCAATGAATTCAATGAAAAGTTCAAACGAATCACGTCTCATATTCAATACTGTCATTGTTTTGATCTTATGTTCAAATTGAATAAACACTTCTCAAGTCCAGACTGCTTACTCTCCACTAAAACTCCAAAGTCAAAACCTAGAGAGAAACAATCTGATCTTTCTACAAAGGATAAAATGTATTTCAAGAATGCTAAGGCAAACTTGAAAAATTCTAACAATATTGGACCCATATGGATATGGGTACCTAAGTCTCTGTGATTGTCTTACAGAAGCAACATGTGCCAATTTGGTATCTTGACTCCGGATGCTCAAGGCACATGACGGGCGACAGAAGATTACTATCCACATACAAAGAAACACACGATGGTGGATCTGTAACTTTTGGAGACAACAAGAAGGGACGCATCAAAGGCTATGGAGTCATACAGAAAGAAAATGTCTCTGTATACAAAGTTGCATATGTGAATGGCCTCAAACACAACCTACTAAGTGTAAGTCAACTCTGTGATACAGGATTCAATGTGTTATTCAAAAGAACTTTCTGCTCTCTACAAAGTGAACACACAGGAATGGAACTTCTGCGAGCTGAAAGAAGAGGTGATCTATATCTAATGAACTTTACTTCAAAATCCAAGGACAAAGTTTGCCTAGTAGCCTGCAAAAGTGAAGAAGCTTGGTTATGGCACAACAGGTTCTGTCACTTAAACTTTCACACCTTGGATAAACTAGTAAAACTCGATCTAGTTAAAGGTCTGCCAAATGTTAAATTCAATAAGCATCACTTGTGTTCGGCCTGTGAAATGAGAAAACACAGAAGGGCTTCCCACAAAGGCAAAACAGACGTGTCTTGCACTAGGCCTCTGTACATGCTTCATATCGACCTCTGCGGTCCCATTGCTATACAGAGCCTAGGTGGCAAGAAATACATACTTGTCCTAATTGATGAGTATTCACGTTTCACATGGGTTGAATTTATTAGAAAGAAATCAGATGTTCCAATTATATTGATAAATCTAATGAAAAGAATCCAAGTTCTTTATGACTGCAGAATACAGAAGTTAAGAAGTGACAATGGCACAGAATTTAAAAACTGTGTCATTGAAGGCTATCTTTCTACAGAAGGAATATCACAGAACTTCTCTGCCGCTCGCACTCCACAACAGAACGGTGTAGTCGAAAGAAAGAATCGAACACTTGTGGAGGCCACAAGAACTATGCTATCAGCATGCGGATTATCAATGAACTTTTGGGCAGAAGCAATTTCTACTGCGTGTTATACACAGAATCGTTCAACCATTGTGAAAAGACACCTCAAGACGCCTTACGAATTACTTCACAAAAGGCGGCCATACATCAAGTTTTTCCATGTATTCGGATGCAAATGCTTTGTTTTAAACGACAGAGATTCGAGAGGAAAGTTTGAAGTAAAAGCTGATGAAGGCAAATTCATTGGATAATCTGCCACTTCCAAAGCCTACAGAACCTTCCTTACAAAGTCTCGCAAGATTGTAGAAAGCATTAATGTTTCTTTTGATGATTCATTCCAGATGACTTCTGAGCAAATCAGTTCAGAACTCGGAATTAAAGGGAAATCCTCTGACATCTCAAGAACAAAAGAAGATTTGGATCTTCTATTTTTAGAGATGTTCCAAAATGACATTGATCCTTCTGTTGGAACCATCAGAGTTTCTGAAGAACCATCCTCTGTCAGACAAAATCCTACAGGTATGACTCTAACTGGTCCAAATAATGCTTCATCTTCTTCTATAAATACTACATATTCAAATGCCGAAGAAGAAAATGCAGAAGATGAAACATCAAGAAAAACGACCACAGAAGCTGCTGAAAAACAAACTCCACAATCCACAGAAGAACCAATTACAGAGGAAATCGAGGACCAAGACTATACGTCCTCAGAGGAACAAACTCCACCACCACTCATACCAATCATTCCACAAACGGTAGAATCAACTACCAAGGCACAAAGAACGACAGAGGCTACACAAGAAGAAACACAAGAAGCCTCTGAAGAAAGGTTCGATGACATTGATGATCATCTTCCATGCACAACTCAGTGGACAAAAAGCCATCCTCCAAGCCAAATAATCGGAGAACCTTCTGACTCAGTAAAAACCAGGTCTGCCACTGCTAATTTTTGTTTCTTTACTAACTTTATCAGTGTGATAGAACCAAAGAAGATTTCTGAAGCCCTAGATGACCCAAACTGGGTAGACGCCATGCAAGAAGAACTTCTGCAGTTTGAGCGTAACAATGTATGGACTTTAGTACATCTGCCACGAGGGAAACAGGCCATTGGGACTAAGTGGGTCTACAGAAACAAGAAGGATGAAGATGGAGTGGTCATCAGAAACAAAGCACGATTGGTAGCCAAGGGTTATAGACAAGAAGAAGGCATAGACTACGATGAGACTTTTGCCCCTGTCGCACGGCTCGAAGCAATAAGAATATTCTTAGCCTTCGCAGCCCACAGAGGTTTTAAAGTCTATCAGATGGACGTAAAATCAGATTTTCTCAACGGTGAAATCCAAGAAGAGGTTTACGTAAATCAGCCACCAGGGTTTGAAAGCTCAAAGTTTCCAAGGCATGTATACTACCTTGAAAAGGCTCTATACGGACTGAAACAGGCTCCAAGAGCTTGGTACGAACGACTTTCTACCTTTCTTCTAGTCAATGGCTACAACAGAGGTACAACAGATACTACCTTATTCTATAAACATAAAAAAGGTGAGATAATGCTAGTACAAATCTATGTGGATGACATAATTTTCGGGTCTACTAATTCAGAAGAGTGTAAAAGTTTTGAAAAACTCATGCAGAGTGAGTTTGAAATGAGTATGATGGGAGAATTAACATTCTTCCTCGGACTTCAAGTCAAACAAACTTCAGAGGGAATTTTTATAAATCAAGCCAAATATGTTTCTGACATTCTGTCAAAATATAACCTCTCTGATACCTCTGCAATGAAAACTCCAATGGCCACTGGAAATAAGTTATTCTTAGATCCAAATGGTATCTCTGTAGAATGCACTCTCTACAGAGGCATGATTGGATCTCTGTTATATTTAACAGCGAGCAGACCTAACATCATGCATGCCACATGTCTTTGTGCACGTTATCAAGCTAATCCTAAGAAATCACATTATGATGCTGTGAAGAGAATCTTTAGATACCTAAAGGGGACCAAAAATCTTGGTCTCTGGTATCCACAGAACTCTGGTTTCAGTCTTAAAGCTTATAAAGATTCAGACTATGGAGATGCATGCTCGACAGAAAGAGTACCTCTGGGAGTTTCCAATTCCTAGGTGGTAAACTAGTCAGTTGGACCTCCAAGAAGCTGAATTGTGTCTCAACATCCACTGCAGAAGCTGAATACGTTGCTGCTGCTAGCTGTTGTTCTCAGGTTCTATGGATGAAAACTCAGCTAAAAGACTACGGACACATCCTATTCAAAATACCCATCTTCTGTGATTCCAAAAGTGCCATTGCTATCTCTGCCAATCCTGTGCAACACTCAAAAACCAAGCATATAGATATAAGGTACAATCTCTTGAAACATCATGTTGAATACGGTACAATTGAAATGCATTTCGTACCAACAGAATATCAACTCGCTGACTTATTCACCAAAGCACTAGACGAGAAAAGATTCAACTTCTTGGTGGGTAAGTTAGGAATGATAAACATGGTGTGACAATCCTCTGTAAGTATAGCTTTATATTCTGTAAATATGTACAAATTTCCTTTATTTTTGCTTTAAATTAATTTATTTCTGTATGTAAGTTCTCAATCCTAAATAGTTCTTAAAATCACAGAGCTTCTGTAAGTCAACTCAGAACCTTTGACGACCCCTACAGAACCTCTGGAAAACATGACCTATGTTCTATGCAAAAATATCATTCTTTGATCCAAGCATAGGTCAAGGGGGAGCAAAAGGAAATTACTTGATCTACAGAGGTGATTAGATCAAGGGGGAGCAAAAGGGGACCCTGAAATGATCTAAAGAGATAAAACTTTCAAGGGAAAGCCAAAGAAGAATGTCGATGACTCCATATCGACAGAAGTCAGACATCACTACCGAGAAAAGAAGAACCAAAAGGTATGTCTCTCGCACAAAAGGTATTATAAAACACTTTTCTAGGACAAGAATTGTCAAATATGTCCTAAATATACTGTGAATAACATTTCAAAAATCAAAAGCTCAAAAAGTTACACAAAATTCGAATTAGGAGAAATTTAAGGTCATAGAGCTTCTGCTGAGCTCAACAGAGGTTCTGCAAGAAATATGATCTGTAATCGCAAATTAACCCTCTGTCGATCTTTTGGAATGTTATCTCGGAAACCAAAAACACAAACCATGACCTTCTCGAACAAACCGTTCTATCATAACAGTTTTCTCGGACACAAACTTTCAAATATGTCCGAAAAACATCTCTTAAACCAAATCAAAAATTGGATGATCAGAAAATTTAATAAAATTTTTGTTATGAGATTTTTTCCCTCATAGAGCTTCTGCTGGCCCTCACAGAACTTCTGCAAGTTCCAACAGAGCCACAAAACCTCTGCGAGCAAATTTCTTGACTAAAAATCCTATTTGATCCTCTCCAATATCTTTACAAACGTTTTGGTTAAAGAAGAACCCCACAGAAGTCATGATAACAATGAGATATATGAAAAAGGGATAAACATCAAAGATTTTCAAGATCACAGAGCGTCTGTAAACTACAGAAGCTCTGTCAATCTGTTACTTGGGCTTCTCTGTAGTAATAACGGTTACTTTTACTGAGAGTGAATTACATGTGGCTAAGAATAACCCCACGCGCCTAGCATTAATGGGGCGCGCACGACGTCCTGTCATCCTCTGACATGGCCTACGTGTCCTATTTTCATTGGGCGTACATGAAACGTTTCCTGTGGAAAGTTGAACCCGCCGTTCTAACTTGAGTACGGATTCCAAATTTTAATCCATTCCCATATACTTTACTCTTTCGAATTCTACCGTTTTACCCTCATATAAAAACCAAGCTTACCCTCTCATAAACCTTTTACAAACTCTCATTCTTCTCCGGCCACACCCTGCAAAAACCTGCAAGTTTCTTATTCTCAGCACCAAATGGCTTCATCTTCTCAAGCTATCTCCCCTGCACAATCTCCGGCGACCTCACCAGAACATTTACCGGCTCATTCTGAACATTCAGAAAACCCCAACCCTGCCCAAAACATTGAACTAGAAGATTTCGGCGACTCAGCAGACTTTGCTCCGACAACACATCTGCAAAACTTCATAGCAAAGGATCACTTCGAAAAGGTACTACCAATCAAATCCAACAACTGCTATTTGGTCCCCTCACCCACTGCTTTCGGCGAAGCCCATGCCATTCTTCTGAACATAATGGAAAATCACATCCTCTTCCCTCTACTCTCAAGAACCCCAAACAAAATACCAGTCAGATATCTGAACCAGTTTTGGCAAAGCTGCCGATTTGATAAAGACGATTCTATTATCAAAAGGTACATTTCAAGACCCGACAAATCTGAACATCTTGAAATCAAGTTCAACAGAAAAATGTTCTCACTTGAGTTCAACCTACCCACAAGGGGTCTTCTTGGATTGAAGAAATATGCAGAGCAACCAACAGACGACGAGCTATGTCGCTTCGTAGAAATGCTTGGGTACAACACACAACTACGGAAGAGAAATGACTTCCGCAGAGGAAGATTACCACCTCTGTGGAACACTTTGTTCTCTATTCTTAACAGATGCCTGACAGGGAAGATAGGCAGTATTGACCAGAGCTCACATCAGATATTGACCATCATGTATGGGGTTTACTATGATCTCCCACTGGATTACACGACCATAATGATGCAAGAGATCATTAACACCATCGACAGAAAGAACAACACAAGAAGGGTCAAAGAGAACGATCTTAAGTTTCTACCACCTCTGTAATTCCAAAGAATATTGGGATATTCCCACTGATCATGTAGATGGCTACACACACTGCAGACCTTTGTCAAGGAAACTTCTGAAGTATGCCTCGAATAAAACCCTTAAGAAAGAGTATATACGCGATCATAGAACTCCTAAACCGAGTCCTATGACACCCCCGCGTTTAGGTGTCCCCCTGGGAACAATGATTGCAGAACCTCTTTCCACTCAAGAGGAAAGAGATAACAAATTAGCAAAACACATGGCTATTCAACTTAGCTTCATAGCCAAACATGCAGAGCTCATGGGAAAGAAGTCCTCTTAAAAAACCTCTGCATCTACTCCAAAAACAAAGAAGAGAAAAACTGCAGAAGGCACCTCTACAAGCGTTGCAAAAGATCAACCTTCACCTCCTCATGCCACAGAAATTGGCTCCTCTGTTCCTCCATCTTCCCCAAAACAGAGGAAGAAAAGAAAATCGAAAATCACAGAGGAAGGGGCACCAAAATCCAAGAGGAGGAAAACCAAAAAGAAGCATGGTAAATCACTTGAAAAGTTGGTTACCATTGCAGAAGAAGAAGAAATCGCAGAAGAAAGAACTGCAGAAGAAGATGCATAAGAAGGGATGGCAACAGAAGAATATCAATCACCCTATCAATCTCCAGATAGATTTGCTCACCAAGGAGACCTGAACGACTTCCTACAGAACCCTGACATTGCCAACACCCTAAATACAGCAGGGTGGACGGCACAACCACTCGACCACCACTCCCCAGAAGAACAATATTTCTCCATTTCTGGCATTGACACACATCTGCAAGAAGATGACACAACACCCAAAGATCAACCAGCTAACACACCTATTATCCTACAGAACCCCTTCATTCAACAAGGATTGGACGTCCACAGAAAGAGTCCAAGCACAAATACAGAAGAAGAAATAGAGGAAATAGACATGTCAGAAGAAACTATCAAAGAACGGAATCAAAAGAACGCAACTGAGTGGAATAGAGAAAAGGTTAAGGAAATCATAGAGAAAATGGGAGAAAAAGAAAAGGGAAAAGAAAAAGATGCCGAAGTTGAAGAAGGCACAAATCCCTCACCCCCTCCCAGTGCAACCCACATATCTAACTCCACAGGTCTAGCTGCAGAAGAAGTTATTGAAATAGAGCAGCACAACTCGATCCAAACCCAACCCAACCAGCCAGAAGTCACTTTTTCGCCTTCTGCGCCCACAGAAACCGGGGAATCCATTCCTAGGGAGTCTCCTCAGAGAGACTCACCTAAAGTTCGTGATCTATCGCCCCAGATCACAACAGAACACCCTACAGAGGAATTCGTTTCCTCTGCCACACACACACAACTAGGGCCAACACTTCTTTCAGAGAGAAGTAGTGAGCACAACGACGAAGAGACTCTAGACAAGTCTCCGAGTCAACAGAAGGATAATCTAGTACCCACCTCTGAAGTGGATCTAGACAATGTCATTCACAGAACTTCTGTAGAGTCTGAAGCACTAGATGCTTCTGCTCAAGGATCATATGGAAATCATTCCACCCCCATCGTACAAACAAGGGTGAACGAAGGTGTCCCAGGAACAAGGACTCACTCTGGAGACGAATGTGTTCCTCCAAAGGTTACACAAGGAACACAAGTATCAAGGGATGAGTTCCAAACCCTTGTCACCTCTGTGAACCAAACAATGAAAGAGTTGCAAAGCTCTTTCAAATCTTTTGTAGAGACAACATCGACGGCTATCCTGAAACTAAACACCAAAATGGACAATCTGTCCACAGAGGTGAAATCTGCCATCTCAGCGATGAAGTCTTCTGACGAAACTACTGCCAAAGCAACAGCCACTTCTGCCGCTCAAGAATTTGGAACAACTGCAACTTCTGCGTTCAAGGACTCTGTCAAAAACTTCCTTGAACAAATGAATACGCAATTCAACAGAGCAGAGGGCATTACTCCTGCAGATCTACAGAATGCCCTAAAACAAGTACAAGCAGAGGCAATGCGCAACACGACAATGATGCAGCCAAAAGACTACATGACCAGAGCACAGCTAACAGAGCTAGGACAGAACGTCATAAACCAGGTCACAGAATTCATTGTCTCCTTCACAACAGCAAATGCCAACTTTGTCAAGGATTTCAGAAGAAGTGTTGGCAGAATGCGTTTTAAAACAGAGGTAGAGCTTGCGACTCTACTTGGCCTTTGTGATGACGTCTGTGAAAAGTTGATAGCAGCAGGAGCAGAATTACCGAAGAAAACCAAAGCTTCTTGCAGAGCAGAGGGTAGTTCTGATAAGAGTCAGGATGATTCTGATGATGACCATCCTGGTCCATCAGATAATCCTGAGGGGGAGAATACAAGGGAGAAAGCTACGAGCAGAGGAATACAAACTCCACCAATCGCAGCAGAACCAATCAGTCAAGCTCCTCCAGAACAAACCCAAGATCAACAACAAACTCAACAGCCCACAGAGACAACACCCATCTCTGTGGAATCAAGTCCTGAAGAAACAAATATTCCAGAAGCTGATCAGCAACGCACAGAGGCAACAACCACCCCTGTGGTAATCATTTTGGAAGAAAGTCCTTCAACAAAATCAACAGAAAAACCCCCAACCATACCAAGAAGAAAGTCAATTGCCACCAAACCAAAAAGAGCAACGACCTCTGCTTCTGATATTCTGAAAAAGATGCACAATACAATGACTGATCGAATGTCACAGAGAGAAGAAGAAAGGCACAGGTTCACACTAGCTTTCAAAATGGCAAGAAGATTCGACATACCTCAATCCACAGAAACCGAGCTTACAGAAGAAGTCACCAAAGAACCTCCTACAAAGGTTACAGAGCAAAGAAAGCCAACAGAACCAACGCCACAAAAGTCCTCTAAAAAACAAGTGTCAAAACCTACAGAGGCAACCCCCATCAAGCCAACAAAAGCACCAACCTCCAAACCTACAGAAGAAACAGGTTCTGCACCTCCAAAAGCCAAAGATAAGGGCAAAGCAATACTGACAGAAGAGCCCAAGAAAAAGAAATCATTGCCCAAGCCTACAGAGAAATTGATGAAGAGTGCCTTTGATGCCTTCCAAACTCCAAAGCCTGAAGAAGAGGACTGGGCATATGGATTGAAGCCTCTGTCAGACATTCTTCTAACTGGTAGAACTGCAGAAGTTGTTCAAACGATGGAGAGTCTCAGAAGACAAATACCACAACCTAGTCCAACACATGAAGAGATGGAAGAAGTGGTATACAAATACCTCTATAAACAATCCTTTCAGACCAATCATCCTACAGATCATGTGACAGATCCAAGGATCAGAGAAGAATTTGAGAACATCTTCATAAGGACAAAGCCAAGAACCAAAGCAGATGTCTTCTCAATCCACAAGATAAAAAAGGTAATCTTCTACAGGTTCTCCTTTACAAGAACCTATCTAAGGGTCAGGTAGAATCTTTACAAAGTCAGAAAAGAGAACAATTCAGAAACCACCTTCGCTGATGCTGACCTAAGAAATATCAATCCTTATGATCTACCTGACCTTCTGCAATGGACAAAAGACAACTACAACACAGAGCCAAACACCAGAGCCTATCAAGTGTTGAGAAAAGCGATGAGGGAAAAGCTTCTGCTCTACAACATGATAGATTTCCAGCTGGGAAAGGATCTTGGTCTCAAACATCTGGATTTACGACCACCAGAGGATCGCTGCCCACCGGACGCCGTACCTAACTCAATCATTATAGAACCACGGTTTGGGTTAGTATTTCAAAACCCACAAGGCGAAGTTAAACTGTTTGTGTGCATGGACTGTCAGAAGTATGCAACTAGTACTCTGAACAAGTTCAGAACAAGCCTTGTAAAATACAGAGGTACAGAGAAAATGGATAGAGATGCTGCAGATACTTTCATCAGAGAGATTGATGCCACAATCCGCCTAAGAGAACTCTGCATCAGTTTCTACAAAGAGATCAGAAGAGTCGGAAGAGACAACAGAAGCTACAACGATTTCAAAGATGACAAAATCTGATTATCAGACCTCCAATCTCTGCAAACCAAGTCAAAGTTTATCTTTCATTGTACTCAAATGAAAATGCCTCTGGCATATTTCAAAATGAAAGAACTTTCGAGGTATTGTTTAACCTCTGTCTTATCTAACTTAGCCTAACTAAACTCAAGTTCAATTTTTCATTTTTCACTACTTAGGGGGAGATTGTTAGCTTCAATCTTCCTAATCAAAGAAGTATTCAGAAGTAGTGAAAAATAGGCTAAGTGAAGAAAGCCTCTTACAGAGGCTCTGCCGGACTTACCGAGAGATCAAGATCAAGACTCTACAGAAGCTAAAGAGGCGCGCTACAGAAGCTCTGTCATACGCGCAAAGAAGATCAATAACTCGGAATCCGGGGAAGACTGCTCCACAGAGGACCAAACCGCAGAACCTCTGTAACTCATTACAGAGCCTCTGTGGTCCTCACAATAAGACTTGAAGATATTTACAATATCTTGCTACTGTTACAGGACCTGTTCATCAACTTGCATGGTAGCATGCCCTGTCCAACGTCGACGTGTCAAACTCTGATTGGATTCAATAGGGCTTAGTACATAATAGACGTCTGCTGCATTAAATGCAATACGACACGTCTGACTGTTCATGCCACACTTGCAACTGTTCACGACATCCGTTCAACTATTCATCAGTACCGTCTGAATACTAGCATATGCTTTATGGTCCCCTTTAGAGTAGTATATAAGGAAGACTCATGTTGAGTTCTTCCTTATCACTTAAAAATACAACATTACAAGAACACAAAAGCTTATTCACCTTAAAAGTCATATCTGTTTTGAAGCTTTTCTTACTCACAGTTCTTAAACCTGTTCTTATTTTATATATTCAGTAAACTTTAAGATATAATATTCTGTTCACTGTTTATTTATATTTTGGTCTAAATCTATCAAACTTATCTGTTAGTTCTTCAAATACGCTTCCGCATCAAACATTAACTTGAACTAATAGATCTGATAATCTTGTTTAAAGCAAAACGGGAACCAACAGTTCCTCTCAACACTATGCCTGCTTCTGAACCATCTACCTCAGATATCCCATCTACTTCTCAGCAATCAGGGAATGAAATGCCATCTGAACCTCTTCCTCTTTTGCTTGAAATACCTGAAGTTGCTGAAGCCTCTTCTTCAGCTCCTCCAGAAGTTCAAATTGAGTCGGAAAATCATACTTCGGCTCAGCGATGGACTATTAATCACCCCATTGATCAGTTTCTTGGTGATCCAAACGCTGGTGTTCAGACTCGACGAGGTTCCAGTAACATTTGTTTATTTGTTAACTTTATTTCTCTGATTGAACTAAAGAAAACAGATGATTCCCTCAAAGATCCAAACTGGGTCAGCGCTATGCAAGAAGAGCTGACAGAATTTGAAAGAAACAATGTTTGGAATCTCGTTCCAAGACCATCTGACAAGTCACTGATAGTCACTAAGTGGGTCTATCGAAACAAGTTGAATGAACATGGAACTGTAACCCACAACAAGGCTCGTCTTGTTGCTTAGGGATACAGACAAGAGGAAGGCATAGACTACGATGAAACATTTGCCCCTGTGGCAAGACTCGAAGCTATTCGTCTATTCTTAGCATACACTGTTCATAGAGACTTCAAAGTATATCAAATGGATGTGAAATCAGCATTCTTAAACAGAAGGCTAAATGAAGAAGTCTATGTTGAGCAACCTCCAGGATTCACTGATTCTAAGCATACAGGTTATGTTTATAAGCTGGATACGGCACTTTATGGCTTAAAGCAAGCTCCTCATGCATGGTATGACACTCTCTCAAGTTATCTCTATATTGAAAAAATTGAGCGTGGTAAAATCGTTAAAACTCTATTTTTCAGGAAAGTAAAAGGTCATATCATTCTTGTTCAAATATATGTCGATGACATTATAGTTGGTTCTACTAACCCTGATTTATGTATTCGTTTCGCTGAAAGAATGAAATCTGAATATAAAATGAGTATGATGGGTGAACTGACATATTTCCTTGGTCTTTAAATCAAGCAGAATGAAAAAGGCACTTTCATTCACCAAGGTAAGTATGTTAAAGATATGCTGAAAAAGTTTGATCTAACTCACAACTCAACTATGAAAACCCCAATGGCACCGCCGCTGACACTTAGCAAAGATCCTTCAGGGAAGCATGTTAATGTCACAGCATACCGTGGGATGATCGACTATCTTCTGTATCTTACAGCGAGTCATCCTGATATTATGTATGCTACTTGTTTATGTGCACGATATCAATCTGAACATAAGGAATCTCATTTGATCGCTGTAAAGCGTATTTTCAGATATCTTAAAGGTACTCCCAACCTAGGTTTTTGGTATCCCAAAGACTCAGGGTTTGATCTAATCGCCTATAGCAAACATTCCAATGTTACACTCAAAAATTCCAATCTATTGCGACAGCACTAGTGCCATCACTATAGCAAATATTCCAATGCTACACTCAAAGACCAAACACATTGAAATTAGGCATCATTTTATCAGAGATCATGTGATGAATTGTGATATCATTTTATCCCAACTGGCTTTCAGTTAGCTGATCTGTTCACCATACCTCTTGATGAGACAAGATTCAACTTTCTCATCAGCGAGCTTGGAATGCTGAACCTAGATGAGTAAAATCTTCAGTTGTTAGCATTAGACCAGTGATAAAAGAAATTATATCTCCTTATTTATAATGTAATCTCTGAACATAGGTGATTCACCAGTGATTTGATGATGACCCTCATGGATATATCTTCTAGAGTACTTGGCCCGTAGAACTGATTCAGGAATTCCATCTCATTTTCAGTAAATTCTACATATTGCTCAGCCAAACCATCAGTGATCAGTAATAGATTTTATGACTCGTCCTTGATCCTCCATAACTTATCATAGTCATTTTCCGTATTATCATCCTCTTCATCATCTGAACTCAGAATCACAACCTCAACAAAAAGATTAACTACCTCCCTTATCTCCTCCTCATTAACCTCATGCTTTTCAATCGTCAGTTCTGCATTTGGATCTACATAGAGCACAATCTATTTACCACTCTCTTCCCCTTGTGCACCAGATTCAAACATGTACATCACTTCATCAGTTGTTAAAGTTTTTTCCAAATTGGTAGTCTCATTACCATCTGATTTCCTTTTCTTGCTCATCTCCCCCTCATGATCATTATTGTCATCATGCTCATGCTTACGCTTTACACCTTGAGCTTGAGACTTACAATTTTGATTCATGGTTGCAACCTGTTCAGACAACTGATCAATGGATTTCTTCATATCATGAAGGCTTGTAAGAACTTCGGATTTAAAGTGATTGAATTCATTCGAAGAAACTGTGCTTGTAGGAATTTGGGCAGGCTGAGGATTAGGTTGGAAGTTTTCCAAAAGGCTCATAAGTATTTTGTTTTGAGGATCATCTGGGGTTATGGATAGTAGACTTGCATAGAGCATGTCTTTCAGTTCATCTATGCTTGGATCATGTTGGGTTGGAGGTGGTGGGACTGAGGATTAGGTTGGAAGTTTTCCAAAAGGCTCATTAACAATTTACAGCTTGTTGCGGAAACAAGATTAAGGATAAATCCTAAATCTAAACAAGTTGGAACACTAAGTTTCTTGCACTAAGAAGGAGAAGGAAATTACTAATAATAACCTATCTCAAGATAAGAAGGATGAACTTGCCCAGAGTTAGCAAGTTACTTCAAAATGAAGTTAGTTCTTCTTCTTATATACTGCATTTATTTAATGCATTGCAATTTACACTTTACACGTGGCAGCAGCTGATTTGTTGCATGTCATTGACCTTTGTTGACAACCTAAGTAGCCGCATGTTTGAACAGTGTAGTATCAGAGAGTTTGTACGATTTCAGACAATAAGGAGGTTCTTTTCTGACATATCGTACGGAGTCGTGCAAGGGTGGTTAAGACAAAAGTACTTTGTACGGAGGACTTCATGATCAGCTTTTCGTTGATTCAGCGATCTATCATTCTTTATCAGCGAATGATAGAGTTCAGCGATAGTTGAAGTCTTGTACTTGTTACTTCACGTTGATTGGACAAATCTGAGTCTTCGCTGATCCGCAACAGTTCATTAGGAGACTTGTCGCTGGTTCTTGAGCTTGATCTTCGACTTCAGCGTAGAACCTATGTTGACGTGAAACTTGTCTTCAGAGATCATAAGTAAACAATTAACTTATCAGCAATCACCATAAGGACTGAACAGACTCAGAGCATTATGGTGAACAGTGTTCGCTGAATGTTTAATCTAAAGAGCGAGAGTTCCTATCAGCGGTACTGTAAGATCTTAGTACTTATCAACGATAGTGAAACTCTGATACATATTGTTTACTTACAATTTTCACTAAGTATATAAGAGAGGGTCATTATCAAATCACTGAGGGTTTGGATCAACAATCTCCCCCTATTTGATTATGACATAGCAACAGAGAAAGTTGCTATATAATGAAAGCATAAGGAAAAAAAGAACTCATAAAATATTTGTCCCTTTTTACTGTTTTCTGGGATCTTTTCTGTAATGATGGAGTAAAGTACGTTCGCTAAAATTTTTCTTTAAACTTTGTAAAGATTACAGAGGGAAGTGGAAAAATTACAAGTACAACGAATAAAATTACAAGTACAAAAGATGTAGACAGATAAGGATAGAAAGAATTACAAGGCGATCCTATCCGTCAAAAGGTTCTTCCTTAATGAGTTGTTCATCAAGGGTCATTGATGTGGCAATCATCCAATTAGGGACATCTGCTCCTTGATTCTTTTTCTTCAGAGCTTCTTCAAAAATCAAGGGCTTTGAGTTGTTCGATGGGAGCGATGTGGAGCTCAGAGATACGTTGAAAGTGATGGTTTCCATCGTAGTCTAGAAAGAATATACCATATGGATCACTTACAACTGTGCCAGGAATGAAAGTTTCTCCAGGTGGTAGGGAGGTGTCAAGCGCTGAGAGATCAGAATCAGGGCCAAGAACTTCAGCACGAGAGAAACCAATACCTGTTTCATCCCGTATAGGAGGACCTGAATCAGAGACTTTCTTTTTCTTAGCAGAGACTTTTCTTTGTTGGGAGGAAGAGGAGGAATATCCACAGCAGAAGAAAGCAAGTCGATCTGTTTGTTTAAGATCTTCTCGACATGGCTTTTGAACTTTGAGAGCGATCCCTGAATGGCTAATATCGTTTCTAACCATTCAGAGAGACCAAACGTTTCTAAGGTGGCAGCATAGAAAGTTTGCTTGGTTTTCTCTTCTCTGTAGACATCCACTTCAACAACAGGAACGTCGGCGTACAGTCTTCCTCTGATGTTTACTTTGATGATTTTGGATGGTCTAGATCGATAGGTCAGCATTTGTTTAGCCCATTCCAAAGTCGTGTCAGAGACCTTTGTCTTTTCTCTAACGATCTCTTGAGCATCATCCCATATCTGACGTTGAACATCAATGGGAACTCTTTTCAACTCGGGGTGTTTTATTGATCGTTGAGTAAGCTTGATGGCGTATTCTCTGTCTTTTTCTTCAGCTTCCTTTCTTTCAGCGATTAGGCGTTCAGCTCTGAGGTGTTCCTTGTATTCCTTTTGGGAAATTCTGAATTTTGGAGGAACGGTAGGAAGTTGATCACGCTTTAGAATGATTCGCTGATCTTCGAGTCTCTTGATCATTGCATCTCTCTTTTCTTGATCCTCTTCACTTAGCTTTTGAGGAGCCAAGGAAGGTCTGTTTTTGTGAGAGAGAGTGTGTTCTTCAGGCTCATCTGTCTCAGAGGTCAAATCCAAGACTGGGATTATGTCTTCAGCGTTGACAGCTGGGATTATTGTTGAAGTCGCAGTTGTAGGAACTTCAGCGATATCCTCAAACAGGGGAGAGGACTAGCTGAAATGCAACGATCTTACAAGTAAGAATTTGGGTAGAACAGAGAGACAGAAAGAATGGGATAGTGTATGTAGGTTTGTGGAGGTAGAGAACTGAAAAAGTGTATAGAGGAGGGATGCGGAGTAAGGAGTTAGTGTACCTGACAAACCGGCTATTTAAGCAAGATCGTCAGATTTTCATCTTCAGCGACACCTTTTCCTTTGCCTTTGTCAGCTTTAGATGCTGATGGCTTTGTCTTTGCCCGCTCCCCTGAAGGTTCATTTATCAGAATCCCTTTAAGAGCTTTAGTTCTCTGAGCAGGCTTGACGATAAAAGAATCATCATCATCGTCATCTTCGTCATCATCATTCTTTGGAGAAGAGGATGGTTCAGCATCAGACAAGTCGATGGCTTCTTCATCTTCAGCTTCAGACTCAGTTTCGTCAGTTTCTTCTTCGAGTTGCTCCCCCTCAGATACAGAGGCGAGTGTTAGGTCTAGAGTTTTGTCAAAAACACAAGTGTTGAGTTCGGAGTAAGAAGACTCAGAAGTTCTGAGTAGAAGACTCAGAAGTTCTGAGTGAGAAATCTCAAAAAGATTCTAAGTATTGGATTCTGACTAGAAGGTTCAGAGTTCTGAGTAGGAGACTCAGAACTTCTGACTATGAAGACAAATGTTCTGAAGCGCTTATTCAGAAGTATGTTCAGAATTCATATCTTGGGATATTATCTGTTATATTCAGTTACTAATTAGGACACGTGTAATTGTTCTATTAGTCTGTTTCTCATATGTACTGTAGCTTTAGCTATTCTCTACAGTATATATAGGAGTTAGCAACTGTAGCTAACTGAATCTTTTTGGGCTAACTTTTCGGATAACTCTTTACGCATAAATTGTTAGATCTATTGAGAGAGAAATTCATTGTAATATCTTGTAATTCACAGATTGTTAATAAATCATATGACCAGTTGCTGTGAATACGATCTTAATTGTTCATATTTGATTGTAAGAGTGTATCCTGGACTTTCAATTGGTATCAGAGCCAATCAACAAACAAATTCGTCCAAGAGTGTGTTTGATCGCGTTCTTGAAGTTTCTTGATCAATTCGACAATTGATTCCGCTGCTGCTAACAATTCTTGAATTCCTAACAATTCTTGAATTCGTTTCTATCATTGATTCAAGAAATTTGAATTTGTCTTTCTGTTGAATCGATATCTTACAATCAAGTCATCCAAAGATTTTCTCTCTATGCTGATTAATTCTCGAAATTAAACAGAGATCACAGGTATGTTTTCGAAATTCTTGATTGGTTTCTGGATCAAAGTGATTATATCTGCTGCATGTTGATTAGTATTTAAATTTTTTGTTGAAAAGAAGATTTCATTAATTCATGTACTCTAACTGTTTGATGAAATGCATGTGACAGATTTGATTAATTCTTGCATGTTCTAGATTTGTGTTGATTCTCATTTTTAATCATATTTCATAGTTGATATTTGAATTTGTAATTTCATCATGCCTGAGATTATTGAAGTTTTTGTGAGACCTGCAATTTCTATAACCAGTTCAGACAATTTACAAAAATTAAGTCCTGTAAAAGCAAAAGAAACAATTTCTGAACCAAAAACTGAGATTGTTCATTTTGAAAGCAAGATTGCTAATCTTCAAGCAAAACAAGACGAAAATGCAAAAGTTATAAAGATTTTGCAAAAAGAAAAATTCGATCTTCTAAAAGATTTCGAAAAGGCTCAAGAGAACACAAAGGTGTTAGAAAAAGAGAATGTTGATTTGAAAAAGAAAATCAATTTTGAAAGAAAGATGTTGACAGATTCTAAAAATAGAATCAAATCATGTGAAATGAAAAATTGTCAACTCTTGAAACAAATCTATGATTTTGAACAAGTTCTTATACTTGAAAGAGAGAAATTTGAGAAAGAGAGAAGAGACTTTCAAACTGAGAGGAAAGGTTTTGAAACAAAGTCTGTTGAATTATCTCTAAAAAATTCTGAGTTGGAGAAAATTCTTGCAAAAGAAAGAAAAGAGTTTGAATGCAAGAAAAATGTTTTTCAAAAAGAAAAGAATGGTTTTGAGAAAAAGAAAACAGGAATGTTAAATGAGTTTTCTGTAAAAATCAATGAGTTGGAGAAAGAGTTAGAAGATGGAAGGAAAGAGACTGAAAAGAAGAAGGTGAATGGCTTTAAAGAAAAATGCTTAAAAGATGAGTTTGAGAAGGAAAAGAAAGTTTTTCATTTGGAGATAAGGAGACTTATTAAGAAATTATCTGATTTATCAACTAAAATCATGATAGAGAGGAAGTCCAAATCTGATTTGCAGTCAAGGTTTGATTTGTATGTTAAAAAGTTTAAAGAATTTCAAACAAAAGTTGTTGACAAATCAAATCATAGTTCAAAAGATCAGATTCGTTCTTCTAATCTGTTTTATGATTCTGCTATTGATAAATCTTATAATTGTTCTTTTAAAAAGATAAAATTGGAATGGAGAGTTAAAGGAACAACTTCCAAGAAAGAAGTGCCAAAATCAAAAGTTCCTAAATCAAATGTTAAGAAGAACAATACATTTCAAAGAAAATCTTTTGTTAAACCTGATGTGATTTATTCTGTAAATCAATTAGTCAGAGTTGCACAAAAGAAACTTTGTTGTTCATATTGTGGGACTAATGATTTTGTGAACAAGAATTTTATTCAGCACTGGTATGGTTCTTATAGAATATCTGCATATGCCACTGCACCTAACAAACCAGGACCCAAGTTCATATGGGTACCAAAGACAACTTAATCTGTTTTGCAGGTTATTCATGTGTAGAGCTGAATGAATGATCCATACCGACACATGACTGAAAACAGATGTTGTGCTTAATTGAGAATTTTGACTTTTGGATAATTCAGTCCAAAACTCGGTCTGAATGTGATTATGGATTTCTGATTCTGTAAAGCCCGTGTCCCGGTATGGTTTTTAAAATCCTTACTGTATTTTTTTAAAGCGAGTCTCTTTAACGGAAGTTGTCAAAGGGACCTCGAATGTTAGGTATGACAAACCTTACTCTTTTTTTACAATGTTATGGAAACCTAGGGACCAAAAGTGTCAAAGTGTTAGTGTCTAGGGGTCAAAGGTGGCCAAAGGGAATTGTGGTGTGTTGAACGGCCAAGGAAGGGGGACCGACCCCCCCCCCCTCTTCCTCTTCTCGACAGTTTCAGCGACGCCAACAAACAACCCCATTGATTTGTGGTTTGTTTTTCTTTTCCTCTTGGATTAGTTTGGCCGGAATAGTAAGAGAGAGAGATCGCGATTTAGAGAGAACCGAGCAAAGAGAGAGGGAGTGGGTCGCCGAAGGGTTTTCCCAATCGCCGGAGATCGCCACCAGCACCACCATTCGCCGGAGATCGCCACCAGTCGTCGGAGGAGTCGAGGGAGGAGGAGCAATCGTCGAAAGGTAAGTCTCTCCCTTGTTCCGTTTAGTTTCTCTTCTTGTTCGTTTTTCCGGCGAGGCAACCACCGCCGCCCGCCGCCACTACGGTGGCCGTGGGTGGACGGCGGTGGCTGTGTGCAGGTGGATATATGTGTGGGTGCTGGTAGGATTCGCTTGTGGCAGCCGTGATGGGGAGCGAGAGGGTGAGGGTGGTACGGAGAGACGAGGGGTGTGTGTGGGTGTGGGTGTCGCCGGAACGCCGCCGCCACCGGCGACCACCACTGCCGGAGGTGGCAGTGGGTGGTGCGTGGCTGTGTTCCGTTAATGCCCATAGAGCCCTGTAAGTCGTGACTTAATCGATTAAGTCGATTCGTTAAAACCGTCGTTTTCTTTATAATCGTCATTTCATGTGAATAATCGTGCAGTCACTGTTTTTGCGACGGTCATAACTTTCTGTTCGTAACTCCGATTGAGCCAAAATTGGTACCCACGATTCCAGTACGGGGTCGTCCACGTTTTCCGTGTTTTAGCGGAAAACTGGTTCAGCCTCTAGCTAGGTGAAAAAGTGGTCGCAAGATTGGTATTTTGTCATTTTATGTGAATGTCGATTTTCTGCCACTGTTTTGTTATGGCCGTAACGTTTTACTCGTAGCTCGGATTGTTATGAAATTGGTGGCCGAAGTTCCCTAATCGAGTCAGGAAAGTTTTTCGTGTTTTGCCGAAAGTCTGTTTAGGCCTGTAGCTGGGCCGTATGGGGCTGTTTATACAGTCTGGTCCGAAAAACTTCCAGCTTTCTGTCCCTATTTTGTTTTACGCATAACTTTCGTTTGGAATGTCGGTTTAGGGTGGGACTGGTGCCAAAAGTTTCGTTTCGGAGTCTATTAAGTTTCCTCTGTTTTGTGGAAAGACCAATTCGGACCATAGCTAGGGCGAAGTTGCCATGTTGTACTGAAAGGTCCGGGTGTTCGCTGTTCTGCGAAGCATTTTTGGAAATTCTATAGTAAATTATAGAAAAATCGTTAGGACGCGTGCGATACGTCCCTGAAACCGTAAGACTTAGAACTTCGTAATTATGAATTTTAATTTCTGTATTTATCAGTTTTAAGGGGGTAAAACAGGTCCCGAACAGATCCGTAACTTTTAAGAAAAAGTTGGAATATTTAGTCGTTTGAAAGCTAGTAAACGTGTTATGGGTCGGGACTTTCCTTTGACTTTTTATACGTATTTAGGTGGGAGAAAGTGAAGAAGATTTCCGTGTTGGTGTTGCGTTTCGTGAGCACGTTGCTTAGCCTTGAGGTGAGTTCTCTCACCGCGTAGTTAGGAATTTCATGTATGTCGTTATTTTGTGTTACGTGTGATTACGTGTATTTATGTGCTTACGTGAACTAGATGGGATGTGATAACTGGTTGTGATTTATTAGATTCGTATGTGGAATATATATTTGCATGTGTACACCTCGGTGGGACTGAGGGGCTCGGTGGGACCGAGGGCTTGGTGGGACTAAGCTAGTACAACAATTTTTACTCGGTGGGACCGAGGGCTAGGTGGGACTGAGCTTGTATTAATTACTCGGTGGGACCGAGGGCTCGGTGGGACTGAGCTTGTATTAATATATTTTGTGTACTCGGTGGGACCGAGGTTCGTGCTTATATAATAATCATTATGTGGTTCGATATTCGTGATGATGGTGATGTTGCCTACTTGCGAGTAGGGGCGATATGCGTGGGGTTGCTACCTACGCGCGTGATTGAATTCACTAAGCGTTTAGCTTACCCTTTCCCAATGTGTTGTATTTCAGGTGCGGGCGGCAGTCGGGCGTGACCGTACACACATGGAGCGTGGAGTGTCAAATATTATTAAACTTTCAGTTATGAACCCTTGAATTTAGTTATGAAATTTTCCGATGCATAAACGTTGTTGATGGTTTGAAGTAACGACGTTAATTTTATTTAAGACGTGAATTATTAAATCATGGTTGTTTTATAATGAATTGTATGTTTTAAAAAAATTTAAATTTCCTTGTAATTTTTGGGACGTTACAACTTGGTATCAGAGCACGGCTTGAGTGAATCAAGCACATCTCGGTGTGTTTGGTCTCAAGTTGCGGCTAAGAGATCTTTTAATTCTTTTATCAAAAATTTTGTTTTAAATGAGAAATGAAAACTCGTTTGGAAACGATGATCGTGGGCGCAGTGTGTACAGTCAGCCGACGCCAACTGGGAAGGTAAGGAACTTAGTGTATCTATCGCTTTTCGGGTATAGTGTATGCATGCTAGATTGCTTATGTGAACCGTATGGTACCGTATGCTGGTTTTGTCGCTTATAGGAACTCATGCTAGCTTTGATAGGTTGTTAAGCGAATGCACTCTAGGTTGTATGCAGTAGGAACTGAATAGCCTTAGAATATTGGATTTAGTTCTATTGCGCAGCTCTTGTTTGAGTCCAACCGTTCTAGGATAGAATCTCTTATTCGAACGTCTATCTGGTTTTACACTGTATACGACCGTGCATTCACGAAGCGACTCGTCAGGGTTAGTGGGGTTTCCGTGTTAGCAAGGGATAGTGGGTGATATGACCTTTCTAGGGAGTTAGGAAAGGTGTTTGTACGGGCTGGATTGGCTATATGTGTTTATTTGTGGTAATCGACTACTTGAATGTCTCGGGACAGGACTCGAAACGAGTAAGGATAGGTGTGAAGGGTAGTAGTAGAGCTCCTACTATCTGAAGCACAGGATCCATGCTTGAGTTGGGGAGAGTCACGAGGGAGCCAAGGAGTGGAGTATGAGCGTGGTAGGGTGAGTTATATATGCTTATAGATCTCTGAATGTTCTCTTTCTAGAATGGTCAATACAAGAAGGAACAACGCAGCAGCGCAAGCCGGGACGGGGATTACTGAGGAGCGTATTAGGGAACTGATTGCTACTGAGGTTTCCCACGCGATCGGGGAGGCGATCCCCGAGATCATCACTGCTATTCGAGAGGAGGTGGTGATCCTACTGGAGGAGCGTATTGCAGCTATTCCACTGCCTGCGGAGGGTCATCCCCGTAACCGAGAATTCCAATACCGGGATCTCTCCGCCTGTTCCCCGCCAGAATTTAAGGGAGACCTGGATCCGATTACCAGTATGCGATGGGTATCCGACATGGAGTTCGCATTTTTTACCAGTGGTTGCCCGGACAACCTAAAGGTCCGTTTTGCAGTAAATCTACTTCGTGACGGCGCGAAGGATTGGTGCGCCTCGGCATTGACGGCTGCCGAACGCACTACTTTGACTTGGGACGAGTTTGTCACTCGTTTCCGTGCGGAGTATGTACCGCCAGTAGAGATGGAGCGAATCGCTAAAGAATTCCTAGAGCTCACCCAGACAACAGAGACGGTAAAAGAGATGAACAGGTAATTTACCGAGATGGCATTATTCTGTCCTCAGTATGCCGCCTCGGAAGAGATGAAGATGTCAAGGTATAAAGATATGCTACGCACGGAGATCCGAGAATTTGTTAGCACGGCACAGTACACTTCGTTATCCGCCATGATGGACGCCGCTCGAAGGAGGGAGCTCGAGCTGGAGACCCAAGCTAAGAAGCGGAAGGCGGCACAGCCAGTGACGCCCATCTCGGCAGCACCGAATCGTTCGAGGTTTACAGATTCGCGCGCGGGTTCTGGGAGTGGCGGGTTTAAGCCCCGAGATACCGGAGTTAGGAGAGTTGAGGGGTGTTTTAAGTGTGGCCAACCCGGTCACCTCAGCCGGGATTGTAAGGTTCCGTTAGTGGTTTGCTTCAACTGTAATCAGACGGGCCATGTAAGGGCCAACTGTCCTAGAGCAGGGGTAGCTATTGGGGGTGGAGCACAGAGGGCGCCTGGGAATGCCCCATTACGCATCACTGATGGTCGAGCTGGTCAGCCGGGGGCGGGAGCGGCTCAAGGTAGAGTTCATCAGTTGACGGTGGATGAGGCGCAAGCGACGCCTAAAGTGGTTACAGGTATATCCCTTTTGCTTCTTTCTTCTTGTCTTTCCGTTCCATGTCATGTATTTATTTGTGGTTCAGTTATACGTTAGGAACGTTCCTAGTTAACTCGGTGCCTGCGGTTGTGATGTTTGATAGCGGGGCTACTCACTCTTTTGTGTCTCGCACTTTTAGCGAGGGTTTAGGCCGAGTTGTAGGACGATTGAGTCATCCTCTTGTTATCGAGGTGGCTGATGTTAGGACCTTGACGGTCACGGACGTGTTTCGCGGGTGTACCCTAGAGATCTCAGGAGTGCGGTTTCCCATTGACCTGGTCCCGATTGCTATGCGGGAACTGTGTGTGATTGTGGGCATGGACTGGATGGGTAAGTTTGACGCAGAGATTGTTTGTCGTCACAAACAAGTGCGAGTTCGAACCCCAAGCGGGGGAGAAATGTTAGTTCAGAGAGATTCGTCTAGGCAGACTACGGCCATATGTTCGGCTGCGAGAGCTCGGAGGTACCTCCAGCATGGTGGGCAGGGATACTTGGCTTATGTGATGGACACGCGAGTTGGGGAAGCGAAGGAGGCTGAATAAGCTTACGGTAAAGGATCGTTATCCTTTGCCAAGGATTGACGATCTTTTCGACCAGTTGCAGGAACTTCTCGAAGAGGAGTTCATAAGTCCAAGTTCTCGATTCACCCAGGAGCTACAAAGATGTACAGAGAATTGTGTGGAGGTTACTGGTGGCCCGGCATGAAGCGGGATGTTGCTAGATGTGTGGAGGTATGTATGACCTGTCGGAAGGTCAAGGCGGAACATCAACGACCACATAGGAAATTGCAACCGTTGGAGGTCTCGGTTTGGAAATGGGAAGAGATTACCATGGACTTCATAACGAAACTCCCGAGGACTCCCTGTGGGAACGATGCCATTTGGGTGATCGTTGACCGTCTGACCAAGAGTGCACACTTCTTGGCCATCAGGGAGAGCTTCTCGGCGGAGAAGCTCGCGGAGGTGTTTGTGCGTGAGATCGTGGCCAGGCACGGGGTGCCAGTTTCAATTGTCTCCGATAGGGATACTCCCTTTTACATCTCGGTTTTGGGAGAAGTTCCAGTCGGAGATGGGTACACGGTTACACTTTAGCACGACCTTTCATCCACAGACGGACGGACAGAACGAGCGAACCATTCAGACCCTCGAGGATATGCTTCGAGCTTGTGTCACTGATTTTGGAGGTAGTTGGGATCAGTACTTACCCTTGGCGGAATTTTCCTACAACAACAGCTACCACTCTAGTATTGGCATGCCGCCATACGAGTTGTTGTACGGTAGGAAATGTAGGACGCCCGTTTGTTGGGGCGAGGTTGGGCATCGGGTGTTAGGGAGTACTGACATCGTGCTGAAGACGACCGAGACAATTCGGATGGTTCGGGATCGTTTGGTTACTGCACAGAGTCGGCAGAAGAACCTCGCGGAACAAGGTTGTTGGTTTGGTGGAGGTTCAATGGAGACTCCGAAAGGGTTCCGAGTGGACTTGGGAACCTGAAGCGGAGAAGCGAGAGAACTATCCGGAGCTGTTTGCAGGAGTAGACTTCGGGGACGAAGTCTAATTCAAGCGGGGGAGAGTTGTAAAGCCCGTGTCCCGGTATGGTTTTTAAAATCCTTAATGTATTTTTTTAAAGCGAGTCTCTTTAACGGAAGTTGTCAAAGGGACCTCGAATGTTAGGTATGGCAAACCTTACTCTTTTTTTACAATGTTATGGAAACCTAGGGACCAAAAGTGTCAAAGTGTTAGTGTCTAGGGGTCAAAGGTGGCCAAAGGGAATTGTGGTGTGTTGAACGGCCAAGGAAGGGGGACCGACCCCCCCCCCCCCCCCCTCTTCATCTTCTCGACAGTTTCAGCGACGCCAACAAACAACCCCATTGATTTGTGGTTTGTTTTTCTTTTCCTCTTGGATTAGTTTGGCCGGAATAGTAAGAGAGAGAGAGATCGCTATTTAGAGAGAACCGAGCAAAGAGAGAGGGAGTGGGTCGCCGAAGGGTTTTCCCAATCGCCGGAGATCGCCACCAGCACCACCATTCGCCGGAGATCGCCACCAGTCGCCGGAGGAGTCGAGGGAGGAGGAGCAATCGTCGAAAGGTAAGTCTCTCCCTTGTTCCGTTTAGTTTCTCTTCTTGTTCGTTTTTCCGGCGAGGCAACCACCGCCGCCCGCCACCACTACGGTGGCCGTGGGTGGACGGCGGTGGCTGTGTGCAGGTGGATATATGTGTGGGTGCTGGTAGGATTCGCTTGTGGCAGCCGTGATGGGGAGCGAGAGGGTGAGGGTGTTACAGAGAGACGAGGGGTGTGTGTGGGTGTGGGTGTCGCCGGAACGCCACCGCCACCGGCGACCACCACTGCCGGAGGTGGCAGTGGGTGGTGCGTGGCTGTGTTCCGTTAATGCCCATAGATCCCTGTAAGTCGTGACTTAATCGATTAAGTCGATTCGTTAAAACCGTCGTTTTCTTTATAATCGTCATTTCATGTGAATAATAGTGCTGTCACTGTTTTTGCGACGGTCATAACATTCTGCTCGTAACTCCGATTGAGCCAAAATTGGTACCCACGATTCCAGTACGGGGTCGACCACGTTTTCCGTGTTTTAGCGGATAACTGGTTCAGCCTCTAGCTAGGTGAAAAAGTGGTCGCAAGATTGGTATTTTGTCATTTTATGTGAAGGTCGATTTTCTGCCACTGTTTTGTTATGGCCGTAACTTTTTACTCGTAGCTCGGATTGTTATGAAATTGGTGGCCGAAGTTCCCTAATCGAGTCAGGAAAGTTTTTCGTGTTTTGCCGAAAGTCTGTTTAGCCCTGTAGCTGGGCCGTATGGGGCTGTTTATACAGTCTGGTCCGAAAAACTTCCAGCTTTCTGTCCCTGTTTTGTTTTACGCATAACTTTCGTTTGGAATGTCGGTTTGGGGTGGGACTGGTGCCAAAAGTTTCGTTTCGGAGTCTATTAAGTTTCGTCTGTTTTGTGGAAAGACCAATTCGGATCATAGCTAGGGCGAAGTTGCCATGTTGTACTGAAAGGTCCGGGTGTTCGCTGTTCTGCGAAGCATTTTTGGAAATTCTATAGTAAATTATAGAAAAATCGTTAGGACGCGTGCGATACGTCCCTGAAACCGTAAGACTTAGAACTTCGTAATTATGAATTTTAAGTTCTGTATTTATCAGTTTTAAGGGGGTAAAACAGGTCCCGAACAGATCCGTAACTTTTAAGAAAAAGCTGGAATATTTAGTCGTTTGAAAGCTAGTAAACGTGTTATGGGTCGGGACTTTCCTTTGACTTTTTATACGTATTTAGGTGGGAGAAAGTGAAGAAGATTGCCGTGTTGGTGTTGCGTTTCGTGAGCACGTTGCTTAGCCTTGAGGTGAGTTCTCTCACCGCGTAGTTAGGAATTTCATGTATGTCGTTATTTTGTGTTACGTGTGATTACGTGTATTTATGTGCTTACGTGAACTAGATGGGATGTGATAACTGGTTGTGATTTATTAGATTCGTATGTGGAATATATATTTGCATGTGTACACCTCGGTGGGACTGAGGGGCTCGGTGGGACCGAGGGCTTGGTGGGACTAAGCTAGTACAACAATTTTTACTCGGTGGGACCGAGGGCTCGGTGGGACTGAGCTTGTATTAATTACTCGGTGGGACCGAGGGCTCGGTGGGACTGAGCTTGTATTAATGTATTTTGTGTACTCGGTGGGACCGAGGTTCGTGCTTATATAATAATCATTATGTGGTTCGATATTCGTGATGATGGTGATGTTGCCTACTTGCGAGTAGGGGCGATATGCATGGGGTTGCTACCTACGCGCGTGATTGAATTCACTAAGCGTTTAGCTTACCCTTTCCCAATGTGTTGTATTTCAGGTGCGGGCGGCAGTCGGGCGTGACCGTACACACATGGAGCGCGGAGTGTCAAATATTATTAAACTTTCACTTATGAACCCTTGAATTTAGTTATGAAATTTTCCGCTGCATAAACGTTGTTGATGGTTTTAAGTAACGACGTTAATTTTATTTAAGACGTGAATTATTAAATCATGGTTGTTTTATAATGAATTGTATGTTTTAAAAAAATTTAAATTTCCTTGTAATTTTTGGGACGTTACAGATTCATACAGATCAATTTGTTGACTTTGAAGAATATTTTTTACGAAAAAGTTCTGTTTACTATGGGGTTATCGAACTCATAGTTGTGGATATTTTTGCTAGAAAACATTTTCAGAGAATGTGTTCAGAATCACATTTTGAGCAACCCTGCAAATTTTGGTTGAAAAATTCTGATTTTTGAGCAAGTTATGGTGATTTGAAGTTCAGAATGTTCAAAAATCACAAAATCCAAACATTTTTCTAAGGAATTTTCTCTGGATAGTTTTATCAGAATTCTGACCCTCTTACTCAGAAGTTCTGATCCTACTACTCAGAATTCTGACTCAACTAATCAGAATTTTGACTCTGATACTTGGAATTTTGAACAAGTCTCAGACTTCTGACTATACTACTCAGAATTCTGACTCAACTAATCAGAATTCTGACTTTGATACTTAGAATTTTGAGCAAGTGACTCAGAATTCTGACTCTTCTAATCAGAATTCTGACTCTACTACTCAGAATTTGGATTTTTGATAACTAATGAGGAATCATCGTAGATGTTACCAAAATCTCTTGATTTTGCAGGATTATCTTGATTTCAGAGGAAGTATTGACTCAAAATTTGATCTGATTGTTTCAAGATAATGTTCAAAACCCGTGATTCAACGTTTTAGGTTTTTGAACATTTCAGTTCAAAACCCGTACTTAAATGAAAATGGCTTCTGAATAATTCAGTTCAGGACCCGTACTTCGAGACTAAGACTTCTAAACAAATCAGTTTAGAACTCATATTTCTCAGGTGATATCCTTAACTGTCATATTTTTATGTTTCAAGGAACAAGTGATGAAAGGTAACATTGCATTATGTTTATTTCTATTGCTTTGAATGCTTGAATCTTATCAAATTTAATTCAATGATATGATTTTTTTTAATTTTCATTCAATGAATAAAATGTGTGTCAAAGAGTGATTTTACAAGTATGTTGTATTATATGAGCTATATTTGTTTCAACTTTCACTTCTGAAATAAATCAAAAGGTAAGCAAAACATGAATGAAATTATACTGAATGCTCAATGTTATGTAAATTTAGACTTATATAGAATATAATGTTCAAAAAGTCTAAATGTCAGAATGTTGGATGGAAACAAAAATATGGGGGAAGTACCACGTTTTAGTACCAAGTGATTGAGATGAAATATAAATATATATAAAATCATTTAGTTTGAAAGTTTGTACTTGTGGCCTTTCTGGTTTGGGAGATTAAGTCCTAAGGGGTGCTAGTCACCTAGTCCCTAAGATCAACTCGTCTGGGATCGGCTGACCCAAATCCTGCAATAGAACCAGATAGAAAGCCATGTTCTACTGGTACAAATGGGTTTAAGATATATCGATGTGGCCTTTATGGTTTGGGAAATTAAGTTCCAAGGGGTGCTTGTCACCTAGCACCTAAGACCAACTGGTCTGGGATATGCTGACCCAAATCCTGCTATAGAACCAGATAGAAAGTCATGTTTAACGATGTATCTTATTCTTACTAAACTTTTTGATTAAAAGATGCCAATGTGCACAAAATTAAAAGATGTCAATGAGCACAAAAGAAAAGATGCCAATGAGCACACATCTCTTGAAACTTTGGGAAAATACAAAGTCGCAATAAACCTGTAAATTTGTGAAAATCCTGATTTTGGACAAATAGTGTGAGTAGAGCAACGTATTCGTATATGTTTTTAGAATTGCATATGCTTGAAGCTAATCATATTTCGCATGCTAAGCACACCAAATAGATTTAATAAAGGGATTGAAACTGAACATTTTTAACTTGATATGCAATGATGACTTGTATTTGAATCCAAACACATGCATTTGATTTCATTTGATTGAAAAATCTGATAAATTTCATTAAGTTGGATTTCTTTTGTAAAATTTTCAAATGATCAAATGTTAGTAGTTATCAAGTGTAGTTCAGTGAATCTTATTTTTCTTGTATAAATGTTTTCATTAAAGCACTATATTTGAAATGAATAATTTTAATGAAATATATGCATAATTTCAGGGGGAGAAAACAAACTGCTCCAGAATTCTTATTTTGAGGGGGAGCAAGGTTATTCATTAAGGAGGAGAAAAAGCGTAGACTTCATTCGAAGAAAAAGCATCGCTAAAGTTTTGAAAATCAAGGGGGAGAAAAGCTAAAGATTTTGAAGATGATTTTGCTTTCCAAAACTTTAGGGGGAGAAAAGCTAAAGATTTTGAAGATGATTTTCCTTTCCAAAACTTTAGGGGGAGAAAAGCTAAAGATTTTGAAGATTGATATGGTTTTTGTACATAAATAACAAAAGAGAGAAATTTTATTTCTTATAAAGAAATCTTATGAAAGCTGAAATGAAGATGAGAATTGTCATTTCAAGGGGGAGCAAAGAAAAAGCAAATAGAATTCTGAGCAAAAGTTGTCAAAGCATTCAGAAGAGCTCCTTCTGAAAATTGTTCCTGCTCTAAGAATTTGATGATGAAAAGTACAAGTGTGTTTGACAAAAAGGGGGAGCTTGTTAGGTCTAGAGTTTTGTCAAAAACACAAGTGTTGAGTTCTGAGTAAGAAGACTAAAGAAGACTCAGAAGACTCAGAAGTTCTGAGTAGAAGACTCAGAAGTTCTGAGTGAGAAATCTCAAAAAGATTCTAAGTGTTGGATTCTGACTAGAAGGTTCAGAGTTCTGAGTAGGAGACTCAGAACTCTTGACTATGAAGACAAATGTTCTGAAGCGCTTATTCAGAAGTATGTTCAGAATTCATATCTTGGGATATTATCTGTTATATTCAGTTACTAATTAGGACACGTGTAATTGTTCTATTAGTCTGTTTCTCATATGTACTGTAGCTTTAGCTATTTTCTACAGTATATATAGGAGTTAGCAACTGTAGCTAACTGAATCTTTTTGGGCTAACTTTTCGGATAACTCTTAACGCATAAATTGTTAGATCTATTGAGAGAGAAATTCATTGTAATATCTTGTAATTCACAGATTGTTAATAAATCATATGACCAGTTGCTGTGAATACGATCTTAATTGTTCATATTTGATTGTAAGAGTGTATCCTGGACTTTCAGCGAGCTTCTCGGTTCCCTCAGGGTGTTCATCTCCCTGAGGTCCAGCGGCTGCTTCAGCTTCAACTGTCTTCTCACCCTCTTCAGTGAAGGTGAGGTCTTCGGTATTCTCTCCCCTGATAGATTCATCATGGGAAAGGTCTTCAACGCTCTTGGAAGGGTCTTCAGCGCTCTTCTCCCCCTCATTTTCATGATGACTAGGGGAGGAATGAGATGATTCAGCAGCTGTGGTTTTCTCCCTGTCTTCTTGGCCAGGGACCCCAACATAAGTCTCAATCGTTGATAATCTGGTTTGAAGAGAAGAAATACCAGGATTGATTTTGACGAGTTCAGCACGATCTGCCGTAGTAAAATGCTCAGGTGCAGGAGCAGGGGCAGGTGCAGGGGCAGTCGTGTTGTTCAGGATATGCTGTAACATGTTCTGAATAGAAGAGATGTCATTCTTCATCGTGTTGACATCAGTCTTCACAGAACTCATATCAGTTTTTACTGAACTGACATCAGCCTTTACAGCAGACACATCACATTCGAGTGTGCCAACCGATGTCTTCAGCGTTGTGACTTCGCTGGACATGGTGTCAACTGATTTCTTGATGTCGAGGTAGTCTGTGTAGATGTCAGCGAGAACTTTGGCAAAATCACCGAGTGTTTTATCAACCTTCTCCATATCAGCTTTGGAGGCATTCTTTCCAACTTCGGTTGTAAGCTTTAAAAGATTCTCTCCAGCGGTTGTTACAACTGAAGAGTTGCCGGAAAGAGTAGACGTGAGACCTGTCAGCTTTGTCTCTACAGTCTTCAGAGACGTGTTGATGTCTCCCAAATTAGGACCTGTAACATATAAAAACTTGTGAACAGAGGAAAGCTCAGAAGTTTGGAGTTTAGTAACAGTGTTTAGGGGTTGTTGTATACCTGCAGGAGGATTGATGAATTCATCAAAATCTCCATGGCCTGAGAAATGTTCCATATCGTCAGTGAGAGAACCTGAACGTATGATCATCTCTGCAGGTCCTACTTCCATCGTTCCTTTAGCTTCTGGAGGAATGACATGTGCATCAGTGACAACTGGAGTTGTGTCCAAATGAGTGGAGGGAGAAGCGAAGGATGAGAATGGAGGTTGGTTACTGAGTTCAGCGTTGGAATCGCTGAGAATCACTTCATCTGTCTTTTGAGAGACTGAGGGAGGTTGGGTACTTTCCAAGTTTGTAACCTCAACGTTTGGAGACGCTGAAGTCGGGATAGAGTGGATGGATTGTTCAGATGTGGCAGAGCATACCACTGAATTTTCCTTCAGCTCAACAGGAGGAGCTGAGGAGACTTTAGCAGGAGATTGCTCGGGTTGCTCTCTGTGTTCAGAATCACATTTTGAGCAACCCTGCAAATTTTGGTTGAAAAATTCTGATTTTTGAGCAAGTTATGGTGATTTGAAGTTCAGAATGTTCAAAAATCACAAAATCCAAACATTTTTCTAAGGAATTTTCTCTGGATAGTTTTATCAGAATTCTGACTCTCTTACTCAGAAGTTCTGATCCTACTACTCAGAATTCTGACTCAACTAATCAGAATTTTGACTCTGATACTTGGAATTTTGAACAAGTCTCAGACTTCTGACTATACTACTCAGAATTCTGACTCAACTAATCAGAATTCTGACTTTGATACTTAGAATTTTGAGCAAGTGACTCAGAATTCTGACTCTTCTAATCAGAATTCTGACTCTACTACTCAGAATTTGGATTTTTGATAACTAATGAGGAATCATCGTAGATGTTACCAAAATCTCTTGATTTTGCAGGATTATCTTGATTTCAGAGGAAGTATTGACTCAAAATTTGATCTGATTGTTTCAAGATAATGTTCAAAACCCGTGATTCAACGTTTTAGGTTTTTGAACATTTCAGTTCAAAACCCGTACTTAAATGAAAATGGCTTCTGAATAATTCAGTTCAGGACCCGTACTTCAGAGACTAAGACTTCTAAACAAATCAGTTTAGAACTCATATTTCTCAGGTGATATCCTTAACTGTCATATTTTTATGTTTCAAGGAACAAGTGATGAAAGGTAACATTGCATTATGTTTATTTCTATTGCTTTGAATGCTTGAATCTTATCAAATTTAATTCAATGATATGATTTTTTTTAATTTTCATTCAATGAATAAAATGTGTGTCAAAGAGTGATTTTACAAGTATGTTGTATTATATGAGCTATATTTGTTTCAACTTTCACTTCTGAAATTAATCAAAAGGTAAGCAAAACATGAATGAAATTATACTGAATGCTCAATGTTATGTAAATTTAGACATATATAGAATATAATGTTCAAAAAGTCTAAATGTCAGAATGTTGGATGGAAACAAAAATATGGGGGAAGTACCAAGTTTTAGTACCAAGTGATTGAGATGAAATATAAATATATATAAAATCATTTAGTTTGAAAGTTTGTACTTGTGGCCTTTCTGGTTTGGGAGATTAAGTCCTAAGGGGTGCTAGTCACCTAGTCCCTAAGATCAACTGGTCTGGGATCGGCTGACCCAAATCCTGCAATAGAACCAGATAGAAAGCCATGTTCTACTGGTACAAATGGGTTTAAGATATATCGATGTGGCCTTTATGGTTTGGGAAATTAAGTTCCAAGGGGTGCTTGTCACCTAGCACCTAAGACCAACTGGTCTGGGATATGCTGACCCAAATCCTGCTATAGAACCAGATAGAAAGTCATGTTTAACGATGTATCTTATTCTTACTAAACTTTTTGATTAAAATATGCCAATGTGCACAAAATTAAAAGATGTCAATGAGCACAAAAGAAAAGATGCCAATGAGCACACATCTCTTGAAACTTTGGGAAAATACAAAGTCGCAATAAACCTGTAAATTTGTGAAAATCCTGATTTTGGACAAATAGTGTGAGTAGAGCAACGTATTCGTATATGTTTTTAGAATTGCATATGCTTGAAGCTAATCATATTTCGCATGCTAAGCACACCAAATAGATTTAATAAAGGGATTGAAACTGAACATTTTTAACTTGATATGCAATGATGACTTGTATTTGAATCCAAACACATGCATTTGATTTCATTTGATTGAAAAATCTGATAAATTTCATTAAGTTGGATTTCTTTTGTAAAATTTTCAAATGATCAAATGTTAGTAGTTATCAAGTGTAGTTCAGTGAATCTTATTTTTCTTGTATAAATGTTTTCATTAAAGCACTATATTTGAAATGAATAATTTTAATGAAATATATGCATAATTTCAGGGGGAGAAAAAAAACTGCTCCAGAATTCTTATTTTGAGGGGGAGCAAGGTTATTCATTAAGGAGGAGAAAAAGCGTAGACTTCATTCGAAGAAAAAGCATCGCTAAAGTTTTGAAAATCAAGGGGGAGAAAAGCTAAAGATTTTGAAGATGATTTTGCTTTCCAAAACTTTAGGGGGAGAAAAGCTAAAGATTTTGAAGATGATTTTCCTTTCCAAAACTTTAGGGGGAGAAAAGCTAAAGATTTTGAAGATTGATATGGTTTTTGTACATAAATAACAAAAGAGAGAAATTTTATTTCTTATAAAGAAATCTTATGAAAGCTGAAATGAAGATGAGAATTGTCATTTCAAGGGGGAGCAAAGAAAAAGCAAATAGAATTCTGAGCAAAAGTTGTCAAAGCATTCAGAAGAGCTCCTTCTGAAGATTGTTCCTGCTCTAAGAATTTGATGATGAAAAGTACAAGTGTGTTTGACAAAAAGGGGGAGCTTGTTAGGTCTAGAGTTTTGTCAAAAACACAAGTGTTGAGTTCTGAGTAAGAATACTAAAGAAGACTCAGAAGACTCAGAAGTTCTGAGTAGAAGACTCAGAAGTTCTGAGTGAGAAATCTCAAAAAGATTCTAAGTGTTGGATTCTGACTAGAAGGTTCAGAGTTCTGAGTAGGAGACTCAGAACTTCTGACTATGAAGACAAATGTTCTGAAGCGCTTATTCAGAAGTATGTTCAGAATTCATATCTTGGGATATTATCTGTTATATTCAGTTACTAATTAGGACACGTGTAATTGTTCTATTAGTCTGTTTCTCATATGTACTGTAGCTTTAGCTATTTTCTACAGTATATATAGGAGTTAGCAACTGTAGCTAACTGAATCTTTTTGGGCTAACTTTTCGGATAACTCTTTACGCATAAATTGTTAGATCTATTGAGAGAGAAATTCATTGTAATATCTTGTAATTCACAGATTGTTAATAAATCATATGACCAGTTGCTGTGAATACGATCTTAATTGTTCATATTTGATTGTAAGAGTGTATCCTGGACTTTCAGCGAGCTTCTCGGTTCCCTCAGGGTGTTCATCTCCCTGAGGTCCAGCGGCTGCTTCAGCTTCAACTGTCTTCTCACCCTCTTCAGTGAAGGTGAGGTCTTCGGTATTCTCTCCCCTGATAGATTCATCATGGGAAAGGTCTTCAACGCTCTTGGAAGGGTCTTCAGCGCTCTTCTCCCCCTCATTTTCATGATGACTAGGGGAGGAATGAGATGATTCAGCAGCTGTGGTTTTCTCCCTGTCTTCTTGGCCAGGGACCCCAACATAAGTCTCAATCGTTGATAATCTGGTTTGAAGAGAAGAAATACCAGGATTGATTTTGACGAGTTCAGCACGATCTGCCGTAGTAAAATGCTCAGGTGCAGGAGCAGGGGCAGGTGCAGGGGCAGTCGTGTTGTTCAGGATATGCTGTAACATGTTCTGAATAGAAGAGATGTCATTCTTCATCGTGTTGACATCAGTCTTTACAGAACTCATATCAGTTTTTACTGAACTGACATCAGCCTTTACAGCAGACACATCACCTTCGAGTGTGCCAACCGATGTCTTCGGCGTTGTGACTTCGCTGGACATGGTGTCAACTGATTTCTTGATGTCGAGGTAGTCTGTGTAGATGTCAGCGAGAACTTTGGCAAAATCACCGAGTGTTTTATCAACCTTCTCCATATCAGCTTTGGAGGCATTCTTTCCAACTTCGGTTGTAAGCTTTAAAAGATTCTCTCCAGCGGTTGTTACAACTGAAGAGTTGCCGGAAAGAGTAGACGTGAGACCTGTCAGCTTTGTCTCTACAGTCTTCAGAGACGTGTTGATGTCTCCCAAATTAGGACCTGTAACATATAAAAACTTGTGAACAGAGGAAAGCTCAGAAGTTTGGAGTTTAGTAACAGTGTTTAGGGGTTGTTGTATACCTGCAGGAGGATTGATGAATTCATCAAAATCTCCATGGCCTGAGAAATGTTCCATATCGTCAGTGAGAGAACCTGAACGTATGATCATCTCTGCAGGTCCTACTTCCGTCGTTCCTTTAGCTTCTAGAGGAATGACATGTGCATCAGTGACAACTGGAGTTGTGTCCAAATGAGTGGAGGGAGAAGCGAAGGATGAGAATGGAGGTTGGTTACTGAGTTCAGCGTTGGAATCGCTGAGAATCACTTCATCTGTCTTTTGAGAGACTGAGGGAGGTTGGGTACTTTCCAAGTTTGTAACCTCAACGTTTGGAGACTCTGAAGTTGGGATAGAGTGGATGGATTGTTCAGATGTGGCAGAGCATACCACTGAATTTTCCTTCAGCTCAACAGGAGGAGCTGAGGAGACTTTACCAGGAGATTGCTCGGGTTGCTCTCTGTGTTCAGAATCACATTTTGAGCAACCCTGCAAATTTTGGTTGAAAAATTCTGATTTTTGAGCAAGTTATGGTGATTTGAAGTTCAGAATGTTCAAAAATCACAAAATCCAAACATTTTTCTAAGGAATTTTCTCTGGATAGTTTTATCAGAATTCTGACTCTCTTACTCAGAAGTTCTGATCCTACTACTCAGAATTCTGACTCAACTAATCAGAATTTTGACTCTGATACTTGGAATTTTGAACAAGTCTCAGACTTCTGACTATACTACTCAGAATTCTGACTCAACTAATCAGAATTCTGACTTTGATACTTAGAATTTTGAGCAAGTGACTCAGAATTCTGACTCTTCTAATCAGAATTCTGACTCTACTACTCAGAATTTGGATTTTTGATAACTAATGAGGAATCATCGTAGATGATTACCAAAATCTCTTGATTTTGCAGGATTATCTTGATTTCAGAGGAAGTATTGACTCAAAATTTGATCTGATTGTTTCAAGATAATGTTCAAAACCCGTGATTCAACGTTTTAGGTTTTTGAACATTTCAGTTCAAAACCCGTACTTAAATGAAAATGGCTTCTGAATAATTCAGTTCAGGACCCGTACTTCAGAGACTAAGACTTCTAAACAAATCAGTTTAGAACTCATATTTCTCAGGTGATATCCTTAACTGTCATATTTTTATGTTTCAAGGAACAAGTAATGAAAGGTAACATTGCATTATGTTTATTTCTATTGCTTTGAATGCTTGAATCTTATCAAATTTAATTCAATGATATGATTTTTTTTAATTTTCATTCAATGAATAAAATGTGTGTCAAAGAGTGATTTTACAAGTATGTTGTATTATATGAGCTATATTTGTTTCAACTTTCACTTCTGAAATAAATCAAAAGGTAAGCAAAACATGAATGAAATTATACTGAATGCTCAATGTTATGTAAATTTAGACTTATATAGAATATAATGTTCAAAAAGTCTAAATGTCAGAATGTTGGATGGAAACAAAAATATGGGGGAAGTACCACGTTTTAGTACCAAGTGATTGAGATGAAATATAAATATATATAAAATCATTTAGTTTGAAAGTTTGTACTTGTGGCCTTTCTAGTTTGGGAGATTAAGTCCTAAGGGGTGCTAGTCACCTAGTCCCTAAGATCAACTGGTCTGGGATCGGCTGACCCAAATCCTGCAATAGAACCAGATAGAAAGCCATGTTCTACTGGTACAAATGGGTTTAAGATATATCGATGTGGCCTTTCTGGTTTGGGAAATTAAGTTCCAAGGGGTGCTTGTCACCTAGCACCTAAGACCAACTGGTCTGGGATATGCTGACCCAAATCCTGCTATAGAACCAGATAGAAAGTCATGTTTAACGATGTATCTTATTCTTACTAAACTTTTTGATTAAAAGATGCCAATGTGCACAAAATTAAAAGATGTCAATGAGCACAAAAGAAAAGATGCCAATGAGCACACATCTCTTGAAACTTTGGGAAAATACAAAGTCGCAATAAACCTGTAAATTTGTGAAAATCCTGATTTTGGACAAATAGTGTGAGTAGAGCAACGTATTCGTATATGTTTTTAGAATTGCATATGCTTGAAGCTAATCATATTTCGCATGCTAAGCACACCAAATAGATTTAATAAAGGGATTGAAACTGAACATTTTTAACTTGATATGCAATGATGACTTGTATTTGAATCCAAACACATGCATTTGATTTCATTTGATTGAAAAATCTGATAAATTTCATTAAGTTGGATTTCTTTTGTAAAATTTTCAAATGATCAAATGTTAGTAGTTATCAAGTGTAGTTCAGTGAATCTTATTTTTCTTGTATAAATGTTTTCATTAAAGCACTATATTTGAAATGAATAATTTTAATGAAATATATGCATAATTTCAGGGGGAGAAAACAAACTGCTCCAGAATTCTTATTTTGAGGGGGAGCAAGGTTATTCATTAAGGAGGAGAAAAAGCGTAGACTTCATTCGAAGAAAAAGCATCGCTAAAGTTTTGAAAATCAAGGGGGAGAAAAGCTAAAGATTTTGAAGATGATTTTGCTTTCCAAAACTTTAGGGGGAGAAAAGCTAAAGATTTTGAAGATGATTTTCCTTTCCAAAACTTTATGGGGAGAAAAGCTAAAGATTTTGAAGATTGATATGGTTTTTGTACATAAATAACAAAAGAGAGAAATTTTATTTCTTATAAAGAAATCTTATGAAAGCTGAAATGAAGATGAGAATTGTCATTTCAAGGGGGAGCAAAGAAAAAGCAAATAGAATTCTGAGCAAAAGTTGTCAAAGCATTCAGAAGAGCTCCTTCTGAAGATTGTTCCTGCTCTAAGAATTTGATGATGAAAAGTACAAGTGTGTTTGACAAAAAGGGGGAGCTTGTTAGGTCTAGAGTTTTGTCAAAAACACAAGTGTTGAGTTCTGAGTAAGAAGACTAAAGAAGACTCAGAAGACTCAGAAGACTCAGAAGTTCTGAGTAGAAGACTCAGAAGTTCTGAGTGAGAAATCTCAAAAAGATTCTAAGTGTTGGATTCTGACTAGAAGGTTCAGAGTTCTGAGTAGGAGACTCAGAACTTCTGACTATGAAGACAAATGTTCTGAAGCGCTTATTCAGAAGTATGTTCAGAATTCATATCTTGGGATATTATCTGTTATATTCAGTTACTAATTAGGACACGTGTAATTGTTCTATTAGTCTGTTTCTCATATGTACTGTAGCTTTAGCTATTCTCTACAGTATATATAGGAGTTAGCAACTGTAGCTAACTGAATCTTTTTGGGCTAACTTTTCGGATAACTCTTTACGCATAAATTGTTAGATCTATTGAGAGAGAAATTCATTGTAATATCTTGTAATTCACAGATTGTTAATAAATCATATGACCAGTTGCTGTGAATACGATCTTAATTGTTCATATTTGATTGTAAGAGTGTATCCTGGACTTTCAGCGAGCTTCTCGGTTCCCTCAGGGTGTTCATCTCCCTGAGGTCCAGCGGCTGCTTCAGCTTCAACTGTCTTCTCACCCTCTTCAGTGAAGGTGAGGTCTTCGGTATTCTCTCCCCTGATAGATTCATCATGGGAAAGGTCTTCAACGCTCTTGGAAGGGTCTTCAGCGCTCTTCTCCCCCTCATTTTCATGATGACTAGGGGAGGAATGAGATGATTCAGCAGCTGTGGTTTTCTCCCTGTCTTCTTGGCCAGGGACCCCAACATAAGTCTCAATCGTTGATAATCTGGTTTGAAGAGAAGAAATACCAGGATTGATTTTGACGAGTTCAGCATGATCTGCCGTAGTAAAATGCTCAGGTGCAGAAGCAGGGGCAGGTGCAGGGGCAGTCGTGTTGTTCAGGATATGCTGTAACATGTTCTGAATAGAAGAGATGTCATTCTTCATCGTGTTGACATCAGTCTTCACAGAACTCATATCAGTTTTTACTGAACTGACATCAGCCTTTACAGCAGACACATCACCTTCGAGTGTGCCAACCGATGTCTTCAGCGTTGTGACTTCGCTGGACATGGTGTCAACTGATTTCTTGATGTCGAGGTAGTCTGTGTAGATGTCAGCGAGAACTTTGGCAAAATCACCGAGTGTTTTATCAACCTTCTCCATATCAGCTTTGGAGGCATTCTTTCCAACTTCGGTTGTAAGCTTTAAAAGATTCTCTCCAGCGGTTGTTACAACTGAAGCGTTGCCGGAAAGAGTAGACGTGAGACCTGTCAGCTTTGTCTCTACAGTCTTCAGAGACGTGTTGATGTCTCCCAAATTAGGACCTGTAACATATAAAAACTTGTGAACAGAGGAAAGCTCAGAAGTTTGGAGTTTAGTAACAGTGTTTAGGGGTTGTTGTATACCTGCAGGAGGATTGATGAATTCATCAAAATCTCCATGGCCTGAGAAATGTTCCATATCGTCAGTGAGAGAACCTGAACGTATGATCATCTCTGCAGGTCCTACTTCTGTCGTTCCTTTAGCTTCTGGAGGAATGACATGTGCATCAGTGACAACTGGAGTTGTGTCCAAATGAGTGGAGGGAGAAGCGAAGGATGAGAATGGAGGTTGGTTACTGAGTTCAGCGTTGGAATCGCTGAGAATCACTTCATCTGTCTTTTGAGAGACTGAGGGAGGTTGGGTACTTTCCAAGTTTGTAACCTCAACGTTTGGAGACGCTGAAGTCGGGATAGAGTGGATGGATTGTTCAGATGTGGCAGAGCATACCACTGAATTTTCCTTCAGCTCAACAGGAGGAGCTGAGGAGACTTTAGCAGGAGATTGCTCGGGTTGCTCTCTGGGTTTCTTAGTTCTTTTGGAACCAAGTTGGGTGTCAGAGGGTTTCCTTTTTAAAGAAGGAATGGAGGTTGCAGCTGGGGTATCAGCGGTGGGTTTGTCCGCTGAAGGAGCTGCAGAAGTAGAAGAAGTAGAAGGATTTAGAAGAGTTAAGAGTGTAGAAAGCGTTGGTTGAAAAATTCTGATTTTTGAGCAAGTTATGGTGATTTGAAGTTCAGAATGTTCAAAAATCACAAAATCCAAACATTTTTCTAAGGAATTTTCTCTGGATAGTTTTATCAGAATTCTGACTCTCTTACTCAGAAGTTCTGATCCTACTACTCAGAATTCTGACTCAACTAATCAGAATTTTGACTCTGATACTTGGAATTTTGAACAAGTCTCAGACTTCTGACTATACTACTCAGAATTCTGACTCAACTAATCAGAATTCTGACTTTGATACTTAGAATTTTGAGCAAGTGACTCAGAATTCTGACTCTTCTAATCAGAATTCTGACTCTACTACTCAGAATTTGGATTTTTGATAACTAATGAGGAATCATCGTAGATGATTACCAAAATCTCTTGATTTTGCAGGATTATCTTGATTTCAGGGGAAGTATTGACTCAAAATTTGATCTGATTGTTTCAAGATAATGTTCAAAACCCGTGATTCAACGTTTTAGGTTTTTGAACATTTCAGTTCAAAACCCGTACTTAAATGAAAATGGCTTCTGAATAATTCAGTTCAGGACCCGTACTTCAGAGACTAAGACTTCTAAACAAATCAGTTTAGAACTCATATTTCTCAGGTGATATCCTTAACTGTCATATTTTTATGTTTCAAGGAACAAGTGATGAAAGGTAACATTGCATTATGTTTATTTCTATTGCTTTGAATGCTTGAATCTTATCAAATTTAATTCAATGATATGATTTTTTTTAATTTTCATTCAATGAATAAAATGTGTGTCAAAGAGTGATTTTACAAGTATGTTGTATTATATGTGCTATATTTGTTTCAACTTTCACTTCTGAAATAAATCAAAAGGTAAGCAAAACATGAATGAAATTATACTGAATGCTCAATGTTATGTAAATTTAGACTTATATAGAATATAATGTTCAAAAAGTCTAAATGTCAGAATGTTGGATGGAAACAAAAATATGGGGGAAGTACCACGTTTTAGTACCAAGTGATTGAGATGAAATATAAATATATATAAAATCATTTAGTTTGAAAGTTTGTACTTGTGGCCTTTCTGGTTTGGGAGATTAAGTCCTAAGGGGTGCTAGTCACCTAGTCCCTAAGATCAACTGGTCTGGGATCGGCTGACCCAAATCCTGCAATAGAACCAGATAGAAAGCCATGTTCTACTGGTACAAATGGGTTTAAGATATATCGATGTGGCCTTTCTGGTTTGGGAAATTAAGTTCCAAGGGGTGCTTGTCACCTAGCACCTTAGACCAACTGGTCTGGGATATGCTAACCCAAATCCTGCTATAGAACCAGATAGAAAGTCATGTTTAACGATGTATCTTATTCTTACTAAACTTTTTGATTAAAAGATGCCAATGTGCACAAAATTAAAAGATGTCAATGAGCAAAAAAGAAAAGATGCCAATGAGCACACATCTCTTGAAACTTTGGGAAAATACAAAGTCGCAATAAACCTGTAAATTTGTGAAAATCCTGATTTTGGACAAATAGTGTGAGTAGAGCAACGTATTCGTATATGTTTTTAGAATTGCATATGCTTGAAGCTAATCATATTTCGCATGCTAAGCACACCAAATAGATTTAATAAAGGGATTGAAACTGAACATTTTTAACTTGATATGCAATGATGACTTGTATTTGAATCCAAACACATGCATTTGATTTCATTTGATTGAAAAATCTGATAAATTTCATTAAGTTGGATTTCTTTTGTAAAATTTTCAAATGATCAAATGTTAGTAGTTATCAAGTGTAGTTCATTGAATCTTATTTTTCTTGTATAAATGTTTTCATTAAAGCACTATATTTGAAATGAATAATTTTAATGAAATATATGCATAATTTCAGGGGGAGAAAACAAACTGCTCCAGAATTCTTATTTTGAGGGGGAGCAAGGTTATTCATTAAGGAGGAGAAAAAGCGTAGACTTCATTCGAAGAAAAAGCATCGCTAAAGTTTTGAAAATCAAGGGGGAGAAAAGCTAAAGATTTTGAAGATGATTTTGCTTTCCAAAACTTTAGGGGGAGAAAAGCTAAAGATTTTGAAGATGATTTTCCTTTCCAAAACTTTAGGGGGAGAAAAGCTAAAGATTTTGAAGATTGATATGGTTTTTGTACATAAATAACAAAAGAGAGAAATTTTATTTCTTATAAAGAAATCTTATGAAAGCTGAAATGAAGATGAGAATTGTCATTTCAAGGGGGAGCAAAGAAAAAGCAAATAGAATTCTGAGCAAAAGTTGTCAAAGCATTCAGAAGAGCTCCTTCTGAAGATTGTTCCTGCTCTAAGAATTTGATGATGAAAAGTACAAGTGTGTTTGACAAAAAGGGCGAGCTTGTTAGGTCTAGAGTTTTGTCAAAAACACAAGTGTTGAGTTCTGAGTAAGAAGACTAAAGAAGACTCAGAAGACTCAGAAGTTCTGAGTAGAAGATTCAGAAGTTCTGAGTGAGAAATCTCAAAAAGATTCTAAGTGTTGGATTCTGACTAGAAGGTTCAGAGTTCTGAGTAGGAGACTCAGAACTTCTGACTATGAAGACAAATGTTCTGAAGCGCTTATTCAGAAGTATGTTCAGAATTCATATCTTGGGATATTATCTGTTATATTCAGTTACTAATTAGGACACGTGTAATTGTTCTATTAGTCTATTTCTCATGTGTACTGTAGCTTTAGCTATTCTCTACAGTATATATAGGAGTTAGCAACTGTAGCTAACTGAATCTTTTTGGGCTAACTTTTCGGATAACTCTTTACGCATAAATTGTTAGATCTATTGAGAGAGAAATTCATTGTAATATCTTGTAATTCACAGATTGTTAATAAATCATATGACCAGTTGCTGTGAATACGATCTTAATTGTTCATATTTGATTGTAAGTGTGTATCCTGGACTTTCAGCGAGCTTCTCGGTTCCCTCAGGGTGTTCATCTCCCTGAGGTCCAGCGGCTGCTTCAGCTTCAACTGTCTTCTCACCCTCTTCAGTGAAGGTGAGGTCTTCGGTATTCTCTCCCCTGATAGATTCATCATGGGAAAGGTCTTCAACGCTCTTGGAAGGGTCTTCAGCGCTCTTCTCCCCCTCATTTTCATGATGACTGGGGGAGGAATGAGATGATTCAACAGCTGTGGTTTTCTCCCTGTCTTCTTGGCCAGGGACCCCAACATAAGTCTCAATCGTTGATAATCTGGTTTGAAGAGAAGAAATACCAGGATTGATTTTGACGAGTTCAGCACGATCTGCCGTAGTAAAATGCTCAGGTGCAGGAGCAGGGGCAGGTGCAGGGGCAGTCGTGTTGTTCAGGATATGCTATAACATGTTCTGAATAGAAGAGATGTCATTCTTCATCGTGTTGACATCAGTATTCACAGAACTCATATCAGTTTTTACTGAACTGACATCAGCCTTTACAGCAGACACATCACCTTCGAGTGTGCCAACCGATGTCTTCAGCGTTGTGACTTCGCTGGACATGGTGTCAACTGATTTCTTGATGTCGAGGTAGTCTGTGTAGATGTCAGCGAGAACTTTGGCAAAATCACCGAGTGTTTTATCAACCTTCTCCATATCAGCTTTGGAGGCATTCTTTCCAACTTCGGTTGTAAGCTTTAAAAGATTCTCTCCAACGGTTGTTACAACTGAAGAGTTGCCGGAAAGAGTAGACGTGAGACCTGTCAGCTTTGTCTCTACAGTCTTCAGAGACGTGTTGATGTCTCCCAAATTAGGACCTGTAACATATAAAAACTTGTGAACAGAGGAAAGCTCAGAAGTTTGGAGTTTAGTAACAGTGTTTAGGGGTTGTTGTATACCTGCAGGAGGATTGATGAATTCATCAAAATCTCGATGGCCTGAGAAATGTTCCATATCGTCAGTGAGAGAACCTGAACGTATGATCATCTCTGCAGGTCCTACTTCCGTCGTTCCTTTAGGTTCTGGAGGAATGACATGTGCATCAGTGACAACTGGAGTTGTGTCTAAATGAGTGGAGGGAGAAGCGAAGGATGAGAATGGAGGTTGGTTACTGAGTTCAGCGTTGGAATCGCTGAGAATCACTTCATCTGTCTTTTGAGAGACTGAGGGAGGTTGGGTACTTTCCAAGTTTGTAACCTCAACGTTTGGAGACGCTGAAGTCGGGATAGAGTGGATGGATTGTTCAGATGTGGCAGAGCATACCACTGAATTTTCCTTCAGCTCAACGGGAGGAGCTGAGGAGACTTTAGCAGGAGATTGCTCGGGTTGCTCTCTGGGTTTCTTAGTTCTTTTGGAACCAAGTTGGGTGTCAGAGGGTTTCCTTTTTAGAGAAGGAATGGAGGTTGCAGCTGGGGTATCAGCGGTGTGTTTGTCCGCTGAAGGAGCTGCAGAAGTAGAAGAAGTAGAAGGATTTAGAAGAGTTAAGAGTGTAGAAAGCGTTGGTTGAAAAATTCTGATTTTTGAGCAAGTTATGGTGATTTGAAGTTCAGAATGTTCAAAAATCACAAAATCCAAACATTTTTCTAAGGAATTTTCTCTGGATAGTTTTATCAGAATTCTGACTCTCTTACTCAGAAGTTCTGATCCTACTACTCAGTCAGAAGTTCTGATCCTACTACTCAGAATTCTGACTCAACTAATCAGAATTTTGACTCTGATACTTGGAATTTTGAACAAGTCTCAGACTTCTGACTATACTACTCAGAATTCTGACTCAACTAATCAGAATTCTGACTTTGATACTTAGAATTTTGAGCAAGTGACTCAGAATTCTGACTCTTCTAATCAGAATTCTGACTCTACTACTCAGAATTTGGATTTTTGATAACTAATGAGGAATCATCGTAGATGATTACCAAAATCTCTTGATTTTGCAGGATTATCTTGATTTCAGAGGAAGTATTGACTCAAAATTTGATCTGATTGTTTCAAGATAATGTTCAAAACCCGTGATTCAACGTTTTAGGTTTTTGAACATATCAGTTCAAAACCCGTACTTAAATGAAAATGGCTTCTGAATAATTCAGTTCAGGACCCGTACTTCAGAGACTAAGACTTCTAAACAAATCAGTTTAGAACTCATATTTCTCAGGTGATATCCTTACCTGTCATATTTTTATGTTTCAAGGAACAAGTGATGAAAGGTAACATTGCATTATGTTTATTTCTATTGCTTTGAATGCTTGAATCTTATCAAATTTAATTCAATGATATGATTTTTTTTAATTTTCATTCAATGAATAAAATGTGTGTCAAAGAGTGATTTTACAAGTATGTTGTATTATATGAGCTATATTTGTTTCAACTTTCACTTCTGAAATAAATCAAAAGGTAAGAAAAACATGAATGAAATTATACTGAATGCTCAATGTTATGTAAATTTAGACTTATATAGAATATAATGTTCAAAAAGTCTAAATGTCAGAATGTTGGATGGAAACAAAAATATGGGGGAAGTACTATGTTTTAGTACCAAGTGATTGAGATGAAATATAAATATATATAAAATCATTTAGTTTGAAAGTTTGTACTTGTGGCCTTTCTGGTTTGGGAGATTAAGTCCTAAGGGGTGCTAGTCACCTAGTCCCTAAGATCAACTGGTCTGGGATCGGCTGACCCAAATCCTGCAATAGAACCAGATAGAAAGCCATGTTCTACTAGTACAAATGGGTTTAAGATATATCGATGTGGCCTTTCTGGTTTGGGAAATTAAGTTCCAAGGGGTGCTTGTCACCTAGCACCTAAGACCAACTGGTCTGGGATATGCTGACCCAAATCCTGCTATAGAACCAGATAGAAAGTCATGTTTAACGATGTATCTTATTCTTACTAAACTTTTTGATTAAAAGATGCCAATGTGCACAAAATTAAAAGATGTCAATGAGCACAAAAGAAAAGATGCCAATGAGCACACATCTCTTGAAACTTTGGGAAAATACAAAGTCGCAATAAACCTGTAAATTTGTGAAAATCCTGATTTTGGACAAATAGTGTGAGTAGAGCAACGTATTCGTATATGTTTTTAGAATTGCATATGCTTGAAGCTAATCATATTTCGCATGCTAAGCACACCAAGTAGATTTAATAAAGGGATTGAAACTGAACATTTTTAACTTGATATGCAATGATGACTTGTATATGAATCCAAACACATGCATTTGATTTCATTTGATTGAAAAATCTGATAAATTTCATTAAGTTGGATTTCTTTTGTAAAATTTTCAAATGATCAAATGTTAGTAGTTATCAAGTGTAGTTCAGTGAATCTTATTTTTCTTGTATAAATGTTTTCATTAAAGCACTATATTTGAAATGAATAATTTTAATGAAATATATGCATAATTTCAGGGGGAGAAAACAAACTGCTCCAGAATTCTTATTTTGAGGGGGAGCAAGGTTATTCATTAAGGAGGAGAAAAAGCGTAGACTTCATTCGAAGAAAAAGCATCGCTAAAGTTTTGAAAATAAAGGGGGAGAAAAGCTAAAGATTTTGAAGATGATTTTGCTTTCCAAAACTTTAGGGGGAGAAAAGCTAAAGATTTTGAAGATGATTTTCCTTTCCAAAACTTTAGGGGGAGAAAAGCTAAAGATTTTGAAGATTGATATGGTTTTTATACATAAATAACAAAAGAGAGAAATTTTATTTCTTATAAAGAAATCTTATGAAAGCTGAAATGAAGATGAGAATTGTCATTTCAAGGGGGAGCAAAGAAAAAGCAAATAGAATTCTGAGCAAAAGTTGTCAAAGCATTCAGAAGAGCTCCATCTGAAGATTGTTCCTGCTCTAAGAATTTGATGATGAAAAGTACAAGTGTGTTTGACAAAAAGGGGGAGCTTGTTAGGTCTAGAGTTTTGTCAAAAACACAAGTGTTGAGTTTTGAGTAAGAAGACTAAAGAAGACTCAGAAGACTCAGAAGTTCTGAGTAGAAGACTCAGAAGTTCTGAGTGAGAAATCTCAAAAAGATTCTAAGTGTTGGATTCTGACTAGAAGGTTCAGAGTTTTGAGTAGGAGACTCAGAACTTCTGACTATGAAGACAAATGTTCTGAAGCGCTTATTCAGAAGTATGTTCAGAATTCATATCTTGGGATATTATCTGTTATATTCAGTTACTAATTAGGACACGTGTAATTGTTCTATTAGTCTGTTTCTCATATGTACTGTAGCTTTAGCTAGTCTCTACAGTATATATAGGAGTTAGCAACTGTAGCCAACTGAATCTTTTTGGGCTAACTTTTCGGATAACTCTTTACGCATAAATTGTTAGATCTATTGAGAGAGAAATTCATTGTAATATCTTGTAATTCACAAATTGTTAATAAATCATATGACCAGTTGCTGTGAATACGATCTTAATTGTTCATATTTGATTGTAAGAGTGTATCCTGGACATTCAGCGAGCTTCTCGGTTCCCTCAGGGTGTTCATCTCCCTGAGGTCCAGCGGCTGCTTCAGCTTCAACTGTCTTCTCACCCTCTTCAGTGAAGGTGAGGTCTTCGGTATTCTCTCCCCTGATAGATTCATCATGGGAAAGGTCTTCAACGCTCTTGGAAGGGTCTTCAGCGCTCTTCTCCCCCTCATTTTCATGATGACTGGGGGAGGAATGAGATGATTCAGCAGTTGTGGTTTTCTCCCTGTCTTCTTGGCCAGGGACCCCAACATAAGTCTCAATCGTTGATAATCTGGTTTGAAGAGAAGAAATACCAGGATTGATTTTGACGAGTTCAGCACGATCTGCCGTAGTAAAATGCTCAAGTGCAGGAGCAGGGGCAGGTGCAGGGGCAGTCGTGTTGTTCAGGATATGCTGTAACATGTTCTGAATAGAAAAGATGTCATTCTTCATCGTGTTGACATCAGTCTTCACAGAACTCATATCAGTTTTTACTGAACTAACATCAGCCTTTACAGCAGACACATCACCTTCGAGTGTGCCAACCGATGTCTTCAGCGTTGTGACTTCGCTGGACATGGTGTCAACTGATTTCTTGATGTCGAGGTAGTGTGTGTAGATGTCAGCGAGAACTTTGGCAAAATCACCGAGTGTTTTATCAACCTTCTCCATATCAGCTTTGGAGGCATTCTTTCCAACTTCGGTTGTAAGCTTTAAAAGATTCTCTCCAGCGGTTGTTACAACTGAAGAGTTGCCGGAAAGAGTAGACGTGAGACCTGTCAGCTTTGTCTCTACAGTCTTCAGAGACGTGTTGATGTCTCCCAAATTAGGACCTGTAACATATAAAAACTTGTGAACAGAGGTAAGCTCAGAAGTTTGGAGTTTAGTAACAGTGTTTAGGGGTTGTTGTATACCTGCAGGAGGATTGATGAATTCATCAAAATCTCGATGGCCTGAGAAATGTTCCATATCGTCAGTGAGAGAACCTGAACGTATGATCATCTCTGCAGGTCCTACTTCCGTCGTTCCTTTAGCTTCTGGAGGAATGACATGTGCATCAGTGACAACTGGAGTTGTGTCCAAATGAGTGGAGGGAGAAGCGAAGGATGAGAATGGAGGTTGGTTACTGAGTTCAGCGTTGGAATCGCTGAGAATCACTTCATCTGTCTTTTGAGAGACTGAGGGAGGTTGGGTACTTTCCAAGTTTGTAACCTCAACGTTTGGAGACGCTGAAGTCGGGATAGAGTGGATGGATTGTTCAGATGTGGCAGAGCATACCACTGAATTTTCCTTCAGCTCAACAGGAGGAGTTGAGGAGACTTTAGCAGGAGATTGCTCGGGTTGCTCTCTGGGTTTCTTAGTTCTTTTGGAACCAAGTTGGGTGTCAGAGGGTTTCCTTTTTAGATAAGGAATGGAGGTTGCAGCTGGGGTATCAGCGGTGGGTTTGTCCGCTGAAGGAGCTGCAGAAGTAGAAGAAGTAGAAGGATTTAGAAGAGTTAAGAGTGTAGAAAGACGTACCTCATTCGCCACTGGTTTGAAGTCGAGTATCTTAGGACCAACCTGAGAAAGTTTTAGGTCACACTCTTGAGGATAGCTGTCCTTCAGGCCTTTTTGGAATATCGCGCTGATGAATCGAGGATACGGAACCCATGGAGGTCTGTCAGAGGAGCCGCTCTTGGCAGTCATGCAGCTGATTATATGAGCGAAGATGAAATTCATCTCGCTGGGCATTTTCGGTTTCTTTATAATGGTCAGCTTCTTCTCGGGCTTCATATCCCTTCCAGTTTCCCATACATAGCCCATTCATCAAAGAATGCAATGATGGCTTCCCTGTCTGAGTTTTTCTTGGGGTCAGGGAGGGAAACGAAGGGTTTTTCTTTGGTTGCTATGGCAAGGCTGAGGGCTTTGCGAATGATGGCAGGGGTGATCTTCATGGTGCCATATTCGATATCGCCAAGGATGCAGTCAATTGTTTTGGAGGGGTCTTTGGCTGAAGGTAGCTGAGAGTGTCTGGCAGAGTACCAGAATTGTGATAGGAAAAGCTGATGTGCGGGAGGGATTACGGTCAGGGCTGTGGAGATGCAGTAGTTCTTGAGAAATTTCACAGCATCATCTAGATGTGTGACCTGTTTTCGAGGAGGAAACTCGAGAAGTGCATAAAGGTTGTTTACCTTATTCCAATCCAGCTTGTCAAAAGAGAACTTGACCTGAGGAGCCTTGAGGATTTCCACTTCCTCAGCAGTATCATCAGCAACAGTGTTTTTAGTGATGGTGTTCTTGGGGAATGTCAGAAGATGCCATTTTCTGTATTATCAGTTCAACCAAATATTAACAAATAAGAATAATCTTAATGTGGAAAGATTTTCCAATAAGATGGTTTGAATTTTGTCAATTTCATTCAGACATAATGTCTTAATGAAGATTAGGGTTTTTCTTGTTTTTGAAAAACGAAATTTCAAACCCAATAAAAATCTTGTTTTCCAGTTTCCTTTGAAGATTGGGATTCTGGAAAAACGAATGAAGAACAAGTTTAAGATTTTTGCATTTAAACTTGAAGAACAACCATGAAATGGTTGTGTTTATAAAACCATGAAAGAAAATGATTTCATTTTTAAGAAGTTATTTTGTTTGATCTTGTTAAAACAATGAGAAGATCATAAACAAGTTATTTGTATTTGGTGAATAATAAGAACATATTAACCTTTGATGTTTGAAGAAGATGAACAGTTGTTCTTGAAAAATCGAGAGAAAAATGCAACAGTTAATTCTTTCTTTGCTTGGAGGAGAAGTTCGCGTAAAAGGAAAATATAAACGAAGAATTTGTTTATATAGAGAGATTTTAGAAAGAGAAAATCTTGAGCGGAAAAAGATTTTCATCATGACACGGACACGTGTTTGCATTTGATTGGCGAGTAAACGAAACGTGCAAACGTGTGTCAGAAAGAAGAACGTGCCAGGGCTTATCCGTTGTAATGATGTCACAACTGTCCTTTCATATTCATGGTTGTCTCTGAGGTTTTGAAAAACTCAGGGATACTTTTGAAAATATGAAGCACTGAATTTAGAAATATCAGTGAAGGTTTTTAGAAATTTCAAAGTATCGCTGATAAGGAAGAGATATTCAGCGATGTAATTTATTTTGAAATCTTGCATTTACATGCGATTGTCAGAGAGAGAAAAACATACCTTGATATCAGCGAATCAAGTTTATTCAGAGAGAAGATGATAGAATAGGTTATACAAGTTGATTTTATCCCGAGTGTTATACAAGTTTGTATAATCGTATCGCTGATCAAAATGTGAACCGCTGAAGATTTTACTCTTCAAAGTTCAGCATTCAAAGCTCGCTGATGAGAAAGTTGAATTTTGTCTCATCAAGAGGTTTAGTGAACAGATCAGCTAACTGATAATCAGTTGGCATAAAGTGAAGTTCTATATCACCATTCATCACATGATCTCTGATAAAATGATACCTGATTTCGATGTGTTTTGTCTTTGTGTGTAGCACTGGATTATTGGCTATAGCGATGGCACTTGTGTTGTCGCAATAGATTGGAATATTTGAGTGCTGAAGGTCATAGTCCAGTAGTTGATTTCTCATCCACAAGACCTGAGAACAGCTGCTTCAAGCGGCTACATACTCAGCTTCAGCTGTAGAGGTGGACACTGAGTTTTGCTTTTCACTTGTCCAACTTACCAGCTTTCCACCCAGGAGCTGACATCCTCCTGTGGTGCTTTTCCTATCCATTCTGCAACCTGCAAAATCACAATCTGAATAGGCGATTAGATCGCATCCTGAGTCTTTGGGATACCAAAGACCTAGATTCGATGTACCCTTAAGATATCGAAAAATCCGCTTTACAGCTTTCATATGAGATATCTTAGGTTCAGCTTGATATCGTGCACAAAAGCATGTTGCAAACATAATATCGGGTCGGCTAGCTGTAAGATACAAAAGTGAGCCGATCATCCCACGGTACAAAGTGACATTAACAGGAATACCCTTAGTATCCTTATCAAGTGTCAGCGGTGGTGCCATAGGGGTTTTCATAGCTGAACTTTCAGTTAAGTCGAATTTCTTCAGCATATCTTTAACATACTTTCCCTGATTAATGAAAGTTCCTTTTTCTTTTTGTTTTATCTGAAGACCAAGGAAATATGTTAGTTCACCCATCATGCTCATCTTATACTCATCTTTCATTCTATCAGGGAAACGAGTACAAAGATCAGGGTTAGTAGAGCCAAATATAATATCATCAACATATATTTGAACAAGAATGATATGACCTTTTACTTTCCTGAAAAATAGAGTTTTGTCGATTTTACCTCGCTCAAAATTTTCAATATGGAGATAAGTAGAAAGAGTGTCATACCATGCACGTGGAGCTTGCTTTAAGCCATAAAGTGCCTTATCCAGTTTATAAACATAACCTGGACGCTTAGGATCTGAGAATCCTGGAGGTTGTTCCACATAGATTTCTTCATTCAGCTTTCCATTTAGAAACGCTGACTTAACATCCATCTGATATACTTTAAAATCTTTGTGTACATCGTATGCTAGGAATAGACGAATGGATTCTAGTCTTGCTACTGGAGCAAAAGTTTCGTCATAGTCTATGCCTTCCTCTTGTCTGTATCCCTGAGCAACAAGACGAGCCTTGTTGTGGGTAACAATTCCATGTTCGTTCAACTTGTTTTGATAGACCCATTTAGTGCCTATCATTGTTTTGTCAGTTGGTCTTCGAACAAGTTTCCAAACATTGTTTCTTTCGAATTCAGTCAGCTCTTCTTGCATGGCGCTGACCCAGTTTGGATCTTTGAGGGCATCATCTACTTTCTTTGGTTCAGTCAGAGAAATAAAGTTAACAAATAAACATATATTACCTACACTTCGTCGAGTCTGAACACCAGCGTTTGGATCACCAAGAATTTGATCAATTGGGTGATTTATAGTCCATCGCTGAGCCGGAGCGTGAGACGCTGACTCAACCTGAACTGGAGGAGCTGAAGATGAGACTTCAGCGACGCCTGGAGTATCAGCCAAGAGAGGAATGGATGCAGTTGACATTATATTCACTAATTGCTTAGAAGTAGATGGAATGTCTGAGACATTCGTTTCAGAAGCAGGTATAGTGTTTATAGGAACAGCTGAGACCCATGATGTTTCAGCTTCACTATTCTGCATATTTGGAATGATAGTAGGACCATCATCTTCAACTGTGTGAGCACGAGGAGTGGGAATATCTTCTGAATCACCAAGATGAGAAAACATCCATTGATTCAGTTCTTCAGTATCAGCGGACGGTTTAGAGTTCGCTGAACGGGATTCGTCAAACGTGACGTGAATTGTTTCTTCAACAGTTTGTCTTCTCCGATTAAAGACTCTGAAGGCTTTGGAGACTGAGGAGTATCCAAGAAAGATTCCATCATCAGCCTTAGGATCAAACTTTCCTAGGGCATCTCTGTTGTTCAGTATGAAACACTGACATCCAAAGATGTGAAGAAAGCTGATTGAAGGCTTTCTCCCATGAAAAAGTTCATAGGCTGTTTTATTGAATCTTTTGACTATCAGTGACCTGTTTTGCGTAAAACAAGCGGTGTTGACAGCTTCTGCCCAAAACTGAGTAGGCAGGTGAGAATCGCTGAACATTGAACGTGCAGCTTCAATAATTGTTCTATTTCTTCTTTCAGCGACTCCATTTTATTGCGGTGTTCTCACTGGAGAAAAGTTGTGAGAAATACCATTACTCTCAAAGAAGGAATCAAGAGAACTGTTTTTTAATTCAGTCCCATGATCACTCCTTATTGAGCGAATGGTCAAATTGTTCAGGGTTTCCATCTTCCAAACAAAGGTGATGAGTTCTTCAGGGGTGTCACTCTTAGAACGGAGAAACATAACCCATGTAAAATGAGAGAATTCATCAACTATGACCAGTGTATATTTCTTTCCAGCAATGGATTGTTTGTTAATAGGGCCAAACAAATCCATATGGAGTAGTTGTAGAGGAGATGACACTGAAGAGACTTGCTTTGACTTAAAGCTTGCTTTGTTCTGCTTCCCTTTCTCACACGCTGAACATAAAGACTCTTTGGCGTATGAGTGCTGAGGTAGACCAGTGACTAACTCTTTTGAAGAAAGAGTGTTCAGTGTCTTGAAATTCAGATGAGAGAGCCTCTTATGCCATAGCCAGTTGACATCAGATGAGGCTTTTGAGAAGAAACAGGAGTTCTCAGTGGTTGTTGAGTCCATGTTTATTACATAAACATTTTCCAAATGATAACCGCTGAGAGCTATCTTCTCCTTTTTGTCAGTGACAAAGCATGATTCCTTAGTAAATATTACTTTGTTATCCTTGTCGCAAAGCTGACTGATGCTTAGAAGATTATGCTTCAGCCCTTCAACATATGCGACTCTTCTGAAGGTGGTTGTACCATTTGAGAGTACACCAAACCCTCGGGTATGTCCTTTTCCATTTCCACCGAAAGTCACAGAGGGACCCTTTTCTTCCTTCTATTCAGCGAGCAGGCTTTTCTTTCCAGTCATGTGTCTAGAGCACCCACTATCGAGATACCAAATACCCTTCTGAACCTGAATTGCAGATGTTGAAGTAGAGGGAATGTTTGAACTTTCTTCCTCATATTCAATCTTTGCCATAAGACAGAGATTGGCTTCATCATCCTCAGAATCAGATGATGATTCTTCTTCTTCAGAAGCAGCCCAATCGTAAACCATCAGGCCTTTGCCTTTCTTCTTGAAGCTTTTCAGCTTTGCATATTTTTCTTTCAGCTTAGAATATTTGTCATCTTTATTCCTGGGAATAAAGGATTTCTTGGGAAACGCTGAGTTTCTTGATACTTTCTTAGACTTGCACTCGTTAGCGAAATGTCCAATCTTTTCGCAGTTAAAACAAGTAGCAGTAGCCTTATCAACAGTAGCTGATGATCTTGGCATATCAGTTATTGAAAGAGGTTTGTTCTTTCTGAACATTTACTTTTTGGCGAATCTCCTGAACTTTTTAGTTAGGAGAGCCAAAGATTCATTATCATCTGAAGAGTCAGAATCTGATGACCTTTCAGAGTTACTCTCTAACTCAGTGATAGTGACCGAGGGTCGCTGAGTAGAAGGTTCCTCTGAGATTAAAGCAACATGGGTGCTTTTGGAATCTTTTATAAGATTCTTCTTAAGATGGCTTGATTGCTCATGATTCAGCATCGTGCCATATAAGGTAGCAAGGGTCATTGATCTTAGATCTTTTGACAGCTTGAGACACATAGAATAACTGTCCCAGCTTTCAGGTAAACATTCTAGAAACTTTGTCAGCACTTCAAAGTTAGAATATTCCTTACCAACAGTTTTCAGATCTATTATTAAGCAATTAAAACGTTGGTGAACTTCAGAGAGAGTCTCATTCTTACCACAAATGAAACTTTCATACTGTCTTACCAGGTTGATCTTTCGAGAGTCCTGGACTTCAGCAGTACCTTCATACTGAACACATATTGTGTCCCACATGGCTTTTGAGGATTTCAGGTTCATGACGGAATGGTAGACTTCGTCAGGAAGAGCCATGGATAGTATGGATCTGGCTTTTGTGTCGATAGTCACTTTCTTCTTATCTTCGTCAGTCCACGTATGAACTTCTTTGGGTACCAGCCTTTCTGGAATAGCATGTCTATTCTCAGCGGCAGGTACTGCGGCATCAATTCTTACAGGAATAAATGGGCCGTTTTCAAGATAATAAGGCATAGTAGGGTCTACACCTTCTAAGAAGAGAGTCATCCTATTTTTCCATAGATTAAATTATCTCTGGAGAATCTAGGGGGTTTTGCAAGAGAACCATTGTCGATATAATTTGTGTTTGTGTTAGTAGTCAATTTTCAGAAATAGCAAGGAAGAGAAATCTTAGTATAGATTAGATCTTGTTTATGAGATTAAACAAATCTGCTATGATACCACTTGTTGGTCCCAAAGGGCTATACAAGTTTGTAGAAGGGGGGGGGGCGGGGGTTGAATACAAACACAGATTTTACTTTTCTAAATTGTTTATTGATAAATCATTAACAATTTACAGCTTGTTGCGGAAACAAGATTAAGGATAAATCCTAAATCTAAACAAGTTGGAACACTAAGTTTCTTGCACTAAGAAGGAGAAGGAAATTACTAATAATAACCTATTTCAAGATAAGAAGGATGAACTTGTCCAGAGTTAGCAAGTTACTTCAAAATGAAGTGAGTTCTTCTTCTTATATACTGCATGCATTTAATGCATTGCAGTTTACACTTTACACGTGGCAGTAGCTGATTTGTTGCATGTCATTGACCTTTGTTGACAACCTAAGTAGCCGCATGTTTGAACAGTATAGTATCAGAGAGTTTGTACGATTTCAGACAATAAGGAGGTTCTTTTCTGACATATCGTACGGAGTCGTGCAAGGGTGGTTAAGACAAAAGTACTTTGTACGGAGGACTTCATGATCAGCTTTTCGTTGATTCAACGATCTATCATTCTTCATCAGCGAATGATAGAGTTCAGCGATAGCTGAAGTCTTGTACTTGATACTTCACGTTGATTGGACAAATCTGAGTCTTCGCTGATCCGCATCAGTTCATTAGGAGACTTGTCGCTGGTTCTTGAGCTTGATCTTCGACTTCAGCGTAAAACCTATGTTGACGTGAAATTTGTCTTCAGAGATCATAAGTAAACAACTAACGTATCAGCGATCACCATAAGTACTGAACAGACTCAGAGTATTATGGTGAATAGTTTCGCTGAATGTTTAATCTAAAGAGCGAGAGTTCCTATCAGCGGTACTGGAAGATCTTAGTACTTATCAGCGATAGTGATATTCTGATACATATTGTTTACTTACAATTTTCACTAAGTATATAAGAGAGGGTCATTATCAAATCACTGAGGGTTTGGATCAACAATACACTCTTCAACAGCCTTTAGGGCGCCGTTAACAAATTCCCTTGACACGAAGTCGGGTAAATCACCACTGGGACCACTTAGGTTACCCGTTGATACATCGGTTGAATCAACCATGTGGCCTACGTTCAGTGTTGGAATAAAGTTAGCACTGGTAGGACTTCCACTCAATCCTCATAGACCTAAAGAGGGAACTACTCCGAGTGTTCTGGATGGGGCACTTAGACTCCAATCGGTAGCCTAAAAATGGTAGTGACCTAGTCAAATGATCAAATAAATTTGCAATTGGTTCTAGACTCGATACTGGTGCAGAAGTGAAGTTCGAGGATCAGGGCAGAGGTCTATCTGTTTCAATGTCTATACTCTCCGAGTGAGAGATAGGCAGATGTTGTGCTATATCCTCGTGAGAAAGTGAGACAACTTCCTGTTGAGAGGAAGCTGAATGGCTGGCTTGGGTGTGCAAATACGTTAGTGGGCTACTAACGTCTTTTTCAACACCGGATCCCAACATATGAGATCTAGTGGTAGATGTGGCTTCCCTTCTGGAATAGTAGGTTAGGGTAGCACTCATACTCTCTATATTTTTTTCTTCATTCTCTCTCGTAGACTCACTTTAATTTTCAACTAAAACACCATCGGTTCTCCTTATATCTCCTAATACTGCATCAAGTATAGTATTACAGATGTTGGTCCCAAAGGGGTTATACAAGTTTGTAGAAGGGGGGGGGGGGGGGGTTGAATACAAACACACAATTTTTATCTTTCTAAATTGTTTATTGATATGTATCAAACAATTTACAGTTTGTTGCGGAACAAGATTAAGGAATAACCCTAATCTAAACAAACTATGAGAACACTAAGAGTTCTTGCACAAGAAATAGAGATTAAGAAATAAGAATACTAAGGAGAGTATTCTTTCACACAGTAAGTTCAGCGGGAGAGGAATGGCCGAGCTTCTTCAAACTGAAGTAGGGTTTCCTTTATATACTGCATGCAATTAATGCAAGTCAGTATACTTTACACGTGGCAGCCTCTGGTTGGTTGCATGGTTTGACTTCAGCAGACAACCTAGTGGCCGCATGATGAACCAGTGCAGAATCAGAGTTGGTTGTACGATTATGGACAAAAGGGATGTCTGTTCTGCTAAAATCGTACGAGGGCGTGCAAGGGGATAAGACAAAAGTTGCTTGTAGAGGAGGCTTCATGATCAGCGTTTGTTGAATGATTCTTTATCAACGAATGATAGAGTTCAGCGTTCACTGAAGTCTTCTACTTGAAACTTCACCTTGAATGGATAAGTCTTGGCTTCGCTGATATCCACATCAGGTCACTAGTATACTTAGTCACTGGTTCTTTGGCTTGATCTTCGACTTCAGCGTAGAACATAGTTGACGTGAATCTTGTCTTCAGGGATCATAAGTAAACGGCATAATTTTAACAATGATCATCAGTGAGACTGAACAAGCTCAGGGCTCACTGATGTACAGTGTTCGCTGAAGTGTAATTTAAAGAGCATGAGTTTCCTATAAGCGGTACTAACCAGGCTTAGTATATTTCTTTGATAGTGAAACTCTAATACATATTGTCTACTTACAATTTTCACTAAGTATTTCTGTTGATCCCATTTTTGAGCAACAATAGAAGAAATCCATAGAAAATGTAGAGATAAGATGAATTATTAAGAACATAACATTCAAGAACTCATCTCATATTCATTGATGATTCAATATGGAGAGGGAAATTGGAAGAACACCACACTAAACGTGAAATCGACTCTCATAAGAAACTAGTCTGTGTGTGTTAATTGTGAAATCTCCAGATTTCTCACTTAACCTAAAATAAGCCTATGGACACCTTTATATAGGGCCCATTTACACAAAAGGCTTAAGCCCATAAGGTTAATTACAAAGATAACATAAATCTAATTATAAAGCCCATAGAATAATTTCTTTATAAAACATTTTAATAAATCGGGAGCAAATTAAAAGCCAACAATCTCCCCCTAATGTTTTATAAAGAAAGCATCATCTAATAGTCTCCCCCTTGCTTTCTTTAGAAACTTTGGTCTTCCGTTCTTCGAGTCTTCAAAGCATCACTAGCTTCCCTCAAATGTAGGCTCATATTCTTGAAAGACCGAGACAATTAACCCCATTTTGTCCAGCTTTCATGTCTCAACTTCACCTCTGTTTTGAACCATCTGGGAGCCTTTTTTAGAGAAAACATAAAACATGCACATTGAACTCCAGCCTCTTAGCTTTCCAACGAGCTATAATTCATCCATTTTGGATGAAAATCGAGTGAGTTGTGCAAGTTTTTCCTCAGCAGCGCAGAACGGTCTTCAAAACAGAAAATTTGACGCTTAAGATCCTGTTGAGTAAGCATTTAGCACCGAGCTTTAAAAATGAATAACGGAGGAGGGAGTGACAATCAATATGTCACAATAGCAGCATGAAATCGTGAAGAACCGTCGAGAGAACACCGTTCTTGAAAGCGAAAAGAGCACGAGTGAAATGCAATGCTTTCGGTTCAGCAAATATTCACTGACTTAGACACAGATTCTGACCAATAAGCACACTGATTCAGACCAAGCTCAGAACATGAAAAATGTACCTCTGTGTCTTAGGGATTTAATGCAACTAGATTCGTGTCATTTGGAGAACCGAGTAAAAAGTTGTGTGCGGGTTTCTGAAACAGCGCAAAGCTGTCAAGAAAACCAAAAATTTCGGGCTCTGGGCTTTGGATTTATAATGACCTCTGGACCATCAGCTTCTGAAAATCATGCTCTGAAATACCTCCAGTCCCCTCTGGTCGTTTAAAAAAAATTTAAAATTGGTCTACAAAGGCTCTGTTGCATTCCTTCTGATGAACACCTCTGATGAACCTCTGTCGCAACCTCTGTGGTGCAACCTGATTGACAAAACAGCTCTGTCGTAACCTCTGCGATCAATAGCCTCTGATATAGAACTTATGATGGATACCTATGATGCATAACTTCTGCGATCAACGGCTTTACAGAGGCTCTGTGATTGCGAATGAATAACCTCTATGATGCCCTCAAACTTCAGCTCATGCACAAATAAACTTTGATCTTTAATTCTTTGGATGGTCTGAACAGAAGCAGCTTAATCAGTAGCTTAATGGCAGTTTGGATGGCTTAATGTATCTGGACAGCTGCAGAGGCTCTGTGCACATCCACAGAGACGCTGGACAGCCTCACAGAGCTTCTGTGGTTAAGCTCTGCACACTTCACACTTCTCTGGTATGCCATGGTTTGTTTTAACCGTGGCTTAAAAAAACATTGAGCACTCTGTCAGAAATCATGCTTCTGGTGTGTACTTGCCGTCACATGAATTCTTGTCATCTCTGCATAAGCTGTCTTCAATCTGTTGTATTTCTCTAGAACCCAGTAGTAATTCAAATGGACAGCTTCTGAGATATCACAGAGGCTCTGTGAACTGCCCCTGCACAGATCCTTCGAATCTTCTTTTGACAGCTTCTGAGTTATCACAGAGGCTCTGTGAATTGCCTCTGCGTATCCCTTGAATGCTCTTGTCAATCAAGACATCAACGGCTTAATCAGCACCTCTGTCCAAACACCACGATCAACATCATTTAGAAGCATCATACCCTCTGCATCAATCTCTGAACAAGGATCTGGACACTATTGAAATTAATCTTCTGTGTGAGCATAACCAGAATTCTCTTGTCTGCGCGTTGCATCTAGACAGCTTTTGCATTTGGAGAACGCTAGTCTTGGAATCTGCTCCTGGTAGCAGCTTAACAGCGGCTTAACGGCTCACAGAAGATCTGTAGAGTCTCACAGAGGTTCTGTGAAGCCTTACAGAGGTAATGCACACGGCTGCTTTGAACACACAATACTTCTGAAACAGCAGCTTCTGTGATAAGCTCTGTTTGACTTCTGGACTGCAGAAGCATTTGCTGCTCATGAATAAGATTCAACTGCTTTAACAATTTGACATGAGCATCCTTTATCATTCATCCGTCTCTGGACAGCCTTGGATAAGATCATGAATGCCAACTGAAAAACTAGATAGCAGCTGATTGGACAACACATAATTCAGTTGCACATCCTCTGTGATCTGCATCTATGCATCCTCTATACTGCCTTATAGAGGACTGAAACTGAAGCTCTGCACAGCTTCTGCGTGAATTTTGGATGCAAATATCAAATGGACGGCTTTATGTAACAACACAACAGCTTATGTGGGTGCGCAGAGCTCCTACAGTATCAGAAACAATCTTGGTCAAGGTCTGGATGCAGAGGCAGCTCTGCAATTAAAATTATGTATGCACCAGTACTAGAGTACTCTTCCTTAACATCAGACTTCTGCTTCTTTGCCTTTCTTTTGGTTTATTTCTTGCTTCAGGTTCTCAGAAGAATAACCTGACCCAAAGTCTTTTCAGAACCTGTCTTTGCATCTGCTATAATATCACGACAGGTTTAAACATTTCGAAAGTAATTCAGCTCTGTAATAATCTATAATCTGGACATCAGCCATTTTCTTCTGTTATTGCATAGTGACAAATCAGATAAGTTGTGATCAGATTCTGAACATACTGAAATCTATCCAGAAACGATTACTTTCGAGCAAACTCTAAACAGTCACGACCAAGCTTTGATAATATGTTTTGTACCCTTTTTGCTGCTTAGATTGAACAAAAACATCTACAGCTGCATAAACTCGAATTTGAAAGCTCCAAACAGCACCAAACAACAAATTTTTTGAATTTACAGCACCAAACAATAAATAACAGCATCTTAACAGCTTAACAGCATCTTAACAGCACTTAACAGCATCTTAACACGTCTTAACAGCACTTAACAGCATCTTAACAGCAGCAAAACATATTGACAGCACCTATACAAGCAAAAACAGCTTGACAGCACCTTGATTAAGCAGTTTTGACAGCATCTTGTTTTGACGGCAATTTGCTGTTTTGACATCAAACCGACTCTAATTTGACAGCAATTAAACAGCAACTTGTTTTTTACAGCAACTTCCTGTTTTGACAGCACTAATATAGAACCAAACTGCAGCCTTTTTCTGTTTTAAATCCAACAAACAGCAGCAAATTGTGTTTGATTAAGCTTTTTATGTTACACATCGAACGGACAGCACGACTTCAAATCAACTTGATGTAGAAGCAAAATCGATCTCTATAATTCTTCTTAGAACAAAGATTGCTAATAATCAAGTTTCTAATTGATCAGATCTGAAGGTTGATTCTAAGCACTCAAAGATCTAAAATCTTTTCAGATCTGACTTTGAACATGTTGCACAACACCAAATCATTCTCAATCAACATTTCAAGAATCAAATGATTTTGTTTTTCATTTATATAATTATGAGCAGCGGAAGACAAACAAAATCTGAGTAAAAGAGAGTTCAATCTTGGATTTAAATAAATGTCAGATCAAAGATCAACAACCTTACTACCAAGATGCAAAAAAATGCTTTGGACTTAAGCACACACAAGGATGAGATCATAGATCAACCATCTACTTAGTGCTATCAAATATTAGACCAATGAATGAGAAAGAACCAAAACACACACATGTAATAAATCAGATCAGATTTAAGCCAAATAGGGTTAAATCTTCACTTAGACATTTCATCAAACATGTGGTGTGCAGAAACAGATTTTGTGTAGAAACAATGATATTTTCTATGAAAATTATCCAAATCTCATCTAAATGAAGAATTAGGTTTCTAATAAGCACAAAAACAGAAAGTAAACCATAGAAATGATATTTGTGTCTAGGCTCATGTGATTTTAACAATCTAAGCACCAAAACAACAAATAAATCATCTAAAACCTTCTATTGTTGCCATAGATGACCGATTTTGAAGAGAAGTTTCTTCAATCGGCTCTGATACCAATTGTGATCCCAGAAACAAGTAATCAATGCAATAACAATAAAATGTCCACCTCTATATTCAATGATTCATACAAAGCTCACACAATACAATGAAGAACAAATTAAGTGTGTGTGGCTAGTGTGTATAGGTGACCCTTGTGATTGCTTAACCTAATAAGGAAAGTAAGTAAACATTATATACCTAGGGTAAAGAATCACCCTATTACAAGATAGGCCCCTCTACTTAGTACAACTAGAATTTTAGGCACTAACAATTTCTCAGGGTCATTATCAAATCACAGAGGGTTTGGATCAACAATGTCCCCCTATTTGATGATGACATAGCAATAAAGGAAAAACGCTAAATATAAAAACATAAGGATAAAAAGGACTCATAAAATATTTGTCCCATTTACTGTTTTCAGGGATCTTTTTAAGTACTGATGGAGTTAAGTACATTCACTGAAATCTTTCATTAACTTCGTAGAGATTAAAGGGGAAGTGGAAGAATTACTAGTACAATGAATTAAACTTTACAAGTACAAAAAGTTACAAGTTGATAAAAGATAGAAGAATTACAAAGGAATCCTATCAGCTATTCAGGTTCATTCTTGGCAAGAAGTTCATCAAGTGTATTTGTTTCAGGGACCATCCAATAAGGGACTTTCACTCCCTGTTCCCCTCTTTTCTTAGCTTCTTTGCAGATCAAGGGCTTCATGAAATGTCCGAGCATGTCTTCTATGAATCCACACCAGTAGATGAGATCTCTGAGTTGCTCGATAGGAGTAATAGATAGCTCAGAGATTCGTTGAAAGCATTTGTGTCCAGTGCAGTCAGTGAAGACAATGCCATAAGGATCACTAACAACCTTTCCAGGGATAAAATCTTCACCAAGGGGTAGAGAACATCGAGCACTGATAGATCAGGATCAGGACCAAGGACAGCTTCTCGTGTGAACTCGATGCCGGTTTCATTTCGTATAGGAGGACCAGAAGCTGAGGGTTTCTTCATTTTCTTTGCAGCAGGCCTTCTATTTTGAACTGGAGGAGGAGGAGGGATATCAACGGCTGAAGTTACCAAGTCGATCTGCTTGTTTAGAGCTTTCTCGACAAAGGATTTGTAATTTAAACACGACCGCTGAATGGTTATCCACATCTCCAACCATTCAGAGAAACCAAGCTGATCAATCCATGATGTGTAGATAGTTGCCATGTGACCATTCTCTCTGATAATATGAGTATCAATGATAGGAACGTCGTTGCGCGTCCTTCCCCTGATGTTGACCGTTTTGATTATGGATCCATGGTGTCAAAAATGACATTTCTCCTAGCACCAAGCTACAGTGGAATCAGAGACCTTGGTTTTCTCTTCTCTGATCTTCTTGGCGTTGTTCCAGAGCTTTTGCTGAACAGAGATAGGAACCGTCTTCAGGCCTGGATCCTTTACCGAACGTTGAACGTGTTCAATGGCATAGCCTTCTTTCGTTCAGCAAGGAGTTGTTTAGCCTTGAAAGACTCAACGATTTCCCGAGTAGATAAGATATTCAGGTGAGGAGGGACAATCCGTGAATCTTCCAGTTTTTGAATCATCGCTGCACTTTTTTTTTACATCTTCACTTGGTTTTTTAAAAACCAATGAAGGCCTTTTTCGGTGCGAGAGCAGCTCTTCTTCTTCCTCTTCAAAAACGTCATTGGTCGAGTTCAGGACCGGGATTATTTCTTGATCATCAGCTCTAGAGGCTAGGATTATTGCGATGTTGTCGAGAGAAGCTTCAGCTTAACCCTAAAGCAGGGGAGATGACTTGTAACACTCCCCCTTACCACGACACAATATTGTCCGCTTTGCCCCACTGGCTCACGGCTTTGTTCTTGGCGACCTGGCAAGGACTTCGCAAGGACTTCCCAGGAGGTCACCCATCCTGGTACTACTCCCACCCAAGCACGCTTAACCACAGAGTTCCCAAGGAACCCGCATGCTTGTGGCCCCAAAACGCGTTGTGTCTGGTAAGGCCAAGGTTTACTAATATACCCAGCATCTCTCCTGTCCACGACCGATGTGGGATATGCCTAAGGTGTTACACACACCCCCCTCAGGGACTCATCGTCCTCGATGAGGTTTGCCCCACATCTCGAACGACACAGGAGTGGCTCTGATACCATTTGTAACACCCCGCTTACCACGACACAATATTGTCCGCTTTGCCCCACTGGCTCACGGCTTTGTTCTTGGCGGCCTGGCAAGGACTTCCCAGGGGGTCACCCATCCTGGTACTACTCCCACCCAAGCACGCTTAACCACAGAGTTCCCAAGGAACCCGCATGCTTGTGGCCCTAAAATGCGTTGTGTCTGGTAAGACCAATGTTTACTAATATACCCAGCATCTCTCCTGTCCACGGCCGATGTGGGATATGCCTAAGGTGTTACACACACCCCCCTTAGGTGTGTGGACAAAGCGGACAATATCTGGTACGGTTGGCCTGGGATGTTACAGATGGTATCAGAGCCGGGAACCGGACTGGTGTGCCAGCGAGGACGCTGGGCTCCCAAGGGGGGTGGATTGTAAGATCCCACATTGGTTGGGGAGGGGAACAAAGGTTGCCTTATAAGAGGAACTTGATACCTCCCCTATCAGACGCGTTTTAAAACCGTGAGTCTAGGTGTGCGGACATAGCGGACAATATCTGGTACGGTTGGCCTGGGATGTTACATGACTAGCTGAAACAAAGTGATCAATGGATTAGATCATAGGGAAAAGAAATAGAGAAAAGATGGGTTTAAGGGTTTAGAGGTTTGAGTGAGAGTAGGATAGTTATTGAGAAGGGGTAGAGGATGGATGCAGTGTAAGGGAAAAGAATGTAACATACCTGGCAAACTGGCTTCTTGAGGAGAATAGCCAGGTTGTCCTCAGCGAGGCCTTTGTTTTTGCCCTGGTTGGCCGCAGTCGCTGGAGGCTTGGTTCTGGTCCCCTCCCTTGGTTCATTAAAGACGACCCCTTTTAGAGTAGGGGCTCTTTTTGGCTTTTGCTGGAATACAAAATCTTCATCGTCATCATCATCATTGAAAGTCCAGGATACACTCTTACAATCAAATATGAACAATTAAGATCGTATTCACAGCAACTGGTCATATGATTTATTAACAATCTGTGAATTACAAGATATTACAATGAATTTTTCTCTAAATGAATTCACCAAAGATTATATCAAAGATTAGTTAGCAAACTGTTGCTAACACTATATATACTGTAGAGAATAGCTAAAGCTACAGTACATATGAGAAACAGACTAATAGAACAATTACACGTGTCCTAATTAGTAACTGAATATAACAGAGAATATCCCAAGATATGAATTCTGAACATACTTCTGAATAAGCGCTTCAGAACATTTGCCTTCATAGTCAGAAGTTCTGAGTCTCCTACTCAGAACTCTGAACCTTTTAGTCAGAATCCAACACTTAGAATCTTTTTGAGATTTCTCACTCAGAACTTCTGAGTCTTCTACTCAGAACTTCCGAGTCTTCTGAGTCTTCTTACTCAGAACTCAACACTTGTGTTTTTGACAAAACTCTAGACCTAACAATCTCCCCCTTTTTGTCAAACACACTTGTACTTTTCATCATCAAATTCTTAGAGCAGTAACAATCTTCAGAAGGAGCTCTTCTGAATGCTTTGACAACTTTTGCTCAGAATTCTGAATAATCTGAGTTAACAACTTCTGGTCAGTCTTTAATCAGCAGTAGCAACGATTTCCAAATTGATTTCTGTTATATATTTGCTTTTTCTTTGCTCCCCTTGAAATGACAATTCTCATCTTCATTTCAGCTTTCATAAGATTTATTTATAAGAAATAACATTTCTCTCTTTTGTTATTTCTGTACAAAAACCATATCAATCTTCAAAATCTTTAGCTTTTCTTCCCCTAAAGTTTTGGAAAGCAAAATCATCTTCAAAATCTTTAGCTTTTCTCCCCCTTGATTTTCAAAACTTTAGCGATGTTTTTTCTCCTCCTTAATGAATAACCTTGCTCCCCCTCAAAATAAGAATTATAGAGCAATTTGTTTTCTCCCCCTGAAAGTATGCATATATTTCACTAAAATTATTCATTTCAAATATAGTGCATTAATGAAAACATTTATACAAGAAAAATAAGATTCACTGAACTACATTTGATAACTACTAACATTTGATCATTTGAAAATTTTACAAAAGAAATCCAACTTAATGAAATTTATCAGATTTTTCAATCAAATAAAATCAAATGCATGTGTTTGGATTCAAAAACAAGTCATCATTGCATATCGAGTTAAAAATGTTCAGTTTCAATCCCTTTATTAAATCTATTTGGTGTGCTTAGCATGCGAAATATGATTAGCTTCAAGAATATGCAATTCTAAAAACATATACGAATACTTTGCTCTACTTACACTATTTGTCCAAAAACAGGATTTTCACAAATTTACAGGTTTATTGCGACTTTGAATTTTCCCAAAGTTTCAAGAGATGTGTGCTCATTGGCATCTTTTAATTTTGTGCTCATTGACATCTTTTAATTTTGTGCACATTGGCATCTTTTAATCAAAAAGTTTAGTAAGAATAAGATACATCGTTAAACATGACTTCTTATCTGGTTCTATAGCAGGATTTGGGTCAGCATATCCCAGACCAGTTGGTCTTAGGTGCTAGGTGACAAGCACCCCTTGGAACTTAATTTCCCAAACCAGAAAGGCCACATCGATATATCTTAAACCCATTTGTACCAGTAGAACATGGCTTTCTATCTGGTTCTATAGAAGGATTTGGGTCACCCGATCCTAGACCAGTTGATCTTAGGGACTAGGTGACTAGCACCCCTTAGGACTTAATCTCCCAAACAAGAAAGGCCACAGGTACAAACTTTCAAACTAAATGATATTCTATATATGTTCAAATTTCCATCACAAAATATGAATGATATCTCAATCACTTGGTTCTAAAACATAGTACTTCCCCATATTTTTGTTTCCATCCATCATTCTGACATTTAGGCTTTTTGAGCATTATAATCTATATAAGTCTAGATTTACATAACATTGAGCATTCAGCATAATTTCATTCATGTTTTGCTTACCTTTCGATTTAATTCAGAAGTGAAAGTTGAAACAAATATAGCTCAGATAATACAAAATACTTGTAAAATCACTTTTTGACACACATTTATTCATTGAATGAAAATTAAAAAAAATCATATCATTGAATTAAATTGTTAAGATTCAAACATTCAAAGCAATAGAAATAAAACATAATACAATGTTACCTTTCACCACTTGTTCCTTGAAACAGAAAAATGTGACAGTTAAGGATATCACTTGAGAAGTATGAGTTCTAAACTGATTTGTTTAGAAGTCTTAGTCTCTGAAGTACGGGTCCTGAACTGAATTATTCAGAAGCCATTGTCATTTAAGTACGGGTTTTGAACTGATATGTTCAAAAACATAAAACGTTGAAGCACGTGTTTTGAACTTTATTTTGAAACAATCAGATCAAATTTTGAGACAATACTTCCTCTGAAATCAAGATAATCCTGCAAAATCAAGAGATTTTGGTAATCATCTACGATGATTCCTCATTAGATATCAAAAATCCAAATTCTGAGTAGTAAAGTCAGAATTCTGATTAGAAGAGTCAGAATTCTGAGTAACTTGTTCAAAATTCTAAGTATCAGAGTCAGAATTCTGATTAGTTGAGTCAGAAGTCTGAGTAACTTGTTCAAAATTCTAAGTATCAGAGTCAGAATTCTGATTAGTTGAGTCAGAATTCTGAGTAGTATAGTCAGAAGTCTGAGTAGTATAGTCAGAAGTCTGAGTAACTTGTTCAAAATTCTAAGTATCAGAGTCAGAATTCTGATTAGTTGAGTCAGAATTCTAAGTAGTAGAGTCAGAATTCTGATAAAACTACCCAGAGAAAATACCTTAGAAAAATGTTTGGATTTTGTGATTTTTGAACATTTTGAACTTCAAATCACCATAACTTGCTCAAAAATCAGAATTTTTCAACCAAAATTTGCAGGGTTGCTCAAAATGTGATTCTGAACACATTCTCTGGAAATGTTTTATACTAAAAACACTCACATCTATGAGTTCGATAACCTCATAGCAAACAGAACTTTTTCAAAAAAATCTTCAAGATCAACAAATTGATCTATATGAATCAGAAATCCATAATTACATTCAGATCGAGTTTTGGACTGAATTATCCAAAAGTCAAGATTCTCAATTTAAGCACAACATCTGTTTTCAGTCATGTGTCAATATATGATCATTCAGCTTTACACATGAATAACCTGCAAAGCAGATTAAGTTGACTTTGGTACCCATATGAACTTGGGTCCAGGTTTATTAGGTACAGTAGCATATGCAGATATTCTATAAGAACCATACCAATGCTGAATAAAATTCTTGTTCACAAAATCATTAGTCCCACAATATGAACAACAAAGTTTCTTTTGTGCAACTCTGACTAATTGATTTACAGAATAAATCACATCAGGTTTAACAAAAGATTTTCTTTGAAATGTATTGTTCTTCTTAACATTTGAATTAGGAACTTTTGATTTTGGCACTTCTTTCTTGGAAGTTGTTCCTTTAACTCTCCATTCCATTTTTATCTTTTTAAAAGAACAATTATAAGATTTATCAATAGCAGAATCATAAAACAGATTAGAAGAACGAATCTGATCTTTTGAACTATGATTTGATTTGTCAACAACTTTCGTTTCAAATTCCCTAAACTTTTTAACATACAAATCAAACCTTGACTGCAAATCAGATTTGGACTTCCTCTCTATCATGATTTTAGTTGATAAATCAGATAATTTCTTAATAAGCCTCCTTATCTCCAAATGAAAACCTTCTTTTCCTTCTCAAACTCATCTTTTAAGCATTTTTCTTTAAAGCCATTTACCTTCTTCTTTTCAGTCTCTTTCCTTCCATCTTCTAACTCTTTCTCCAACTCATTGATTTTTACAGAAAACTCATTTAACATTCCTGTTTTCTTTTTCTCAAAACCAATCTTTTCTTTTTGAAAAACATTTTTCTTGCATTCAAACTCTTTTCTTTCTTTTGCAAGAATTTTCTCCAAATCAGAAATTTTCAAAGCTAATTCAACAGACTTTGTTTCAAAACCTTTCCTCTCAGTTTGAAAGTCTCTTCTCTCTTTCTCAAATTTCACTCTTTCAAGTATAAGAACTTGTTCAAAATCATAGATCTGTTTCAAGAGTTGACAATTTTTCATTTCACTTGATTTGATTCTATTTTCAGACTCTGTCAACATCTTTCTTCTAAAATTGCCTTTCTCTTTCAAATCAACATTCTCTTTTTCTAACAACTTTATGTTTTCTTGAACCTTTTCAAAATACTTTAGAAAATCAGATTTCTCTTTTTGCAAAATCTTTATAACTTTTGCATATTCGTCTTGTTTTGCTTGAAGATTAGCAATCTTGCTTTCAAAATGAACAATCTCAGTTTTTGGTTCAGAAATTGTTTCTTTTGCTTTTACAGGACTTAATTTTTGTAAATTGTCTGAACTGGTTATAGAAATTGCAGGTCTCACAAAAACTTCAATAATCTCAGGCATGATGAAATGACAAATTCGAATATCAACTATGAATTATGATCAAAAATGAGAATCAACACAAATCTAGAACATGCAAGAATTAATCAAATCTGTCACATGCATTTCATCAAACAGTTAGAGTAGATGAATTAATGAAATCTTCTTTTCAACAAAAAATTTGAATACTAATCAACATGCAGCAGATATAATCACTTTGATCCAGAAACCAATCAAGAATTTCGAAAACATACCTGTGATCTCTGTTTAATTTCGAGAATTAATCAGCATAGAGAGAAAATCTTTGGATGACTTGATTGTAAGATATCGATTCAACAGAAAGACAAATTCAAGTTTCTTGAATCAATGATAGAAACGAATTCAAGAATTGTTAGGAATTCAAGAATTGTTAGCAACAACGGAATCAATTGTCGAATTGATCAAGAAACTTCAAGAACGCGATCAAACACACTCTTGGACGAATTTGTTTGTTGATTGGCTCTGATACCAATTGAAAGTCCAGGATACACTCTTACAATCAAATATGAACAATTAAGATCGTATTCACAGCAACTGGTCATATGATTTATTAACAATCTGTGAATTACAAGATATTACAATGAATTTTTCTCTAAATGGATTCACCAAAGATTATATCAAAGATTAGTTAGCAAACTGTTGCTAACACTATATATACTGTAGAGAATAGCTAAAGCTACAGTACATATGAGAAACAGACTAATAGAACAATTACACGTGTCCTAATTAGTAACTGAATATAACAGAGAATATCCTAATATATGGATTCTGAACATACTTCTGAATAAGCGCTTCAGAACATTTGTCTTCATAGTCAGAAGTTCTGAGTCTCCTACTCAGAACTCTGAACCTTTTAGTCAGAATCCAACACTTAGAATCTTTTTGAGATTTCTCACTCAGAACTTCTGAGTCTTCTACTCAGAACTTCCGAGTCTTCTGAGTCTTCTTACTCAGAACTCAACACTTGTGTTTTTGACAAAACTCTAGACCTAACAATCATCGTCGTCATCATTCTTGGATGATGATGAAGGTTCATCATCATGGAGTTCCAGGTCTTCTTCTTCTTCAGCCTCAACTTCTTCCTCATCTTCCGAGGTTTCAACAAGCATGGTAGAATTTGCATGTTCTTTGAATTGCTCCCCTCAGAATGAGGGGGACATTTTTCGGTTCCCTCAGGGTTTTCATCTCCCTGAGGTTTTTCAGCAATATCTTCCCCCTCAGAATCATGGGGAAGGCCTTCATCTTCATCCTTCTCCCCGTCTTCCTCATGTTGGATGGGGAGGTAGCAGCATTGGTAGTAGCAGCAACTACCTGTTCAGTATTCCTGCCTTCTGGGCCAGGAATAGCTGAACGATTTTCAACCGCTGCTAATCTGTCTTCCAGGCCAAACATAGCAGGGGTTGTCTTCACGATGTGCTCCACTGCCTTCTCCAACTTTTCTCGGTCATTCTGCGAAAAGTGAGATAAGAGGACAGTGGGAGCGTTGAGGCAATCAAGGATTTGTTGCAGCAGATCGTTCGATCAGCCAACCTTATAAGCAAGGTTGTTCATCTCGCCTTTCAGGGTTGGCATCTCTCCTTGAAAAGTTGAAACCTCTGTCTTTAGCGTTGTCACTTCGTTGGACAAGGTTTTAAAGTTGGTGGAGTGGTCGGTGTTGGTGTTGTTGAGGGTGCTGAGAGTGGAAGAGTTGTTGGTGACGGCCTCAGCAACACTAGATAAACCGCCTGAAAGCGTGGAGACGTCAGTGGTTGTAGCCTTGTCTTTGACAACGTCGGCCAGTGTCTTTAGCGTCTCCCCAGCGTTTGTAACCGTTGTGGAGTTGTTGGTGATGGTGGTGGTGAGAGTTTCCACCTTATTAGATATCTTCGTGAGGGAGTTGCTAATAGTGCCTAATTTAGGACCTGTAACAGAAAAGAACTTATGAACAAATGAAAGCTCAGAAGTTGGGGGTCCAGAGAGAGGAGTGTTTAGGGTACCTGTAGGCGGGATGGAAAAGGTGTTGATGTCACGGTAGCCTGATAAGTGTTCCATGTCATCTTCCAGCGTTCGACGAGTGGAAGCGCCTTCAGGTCCTTGATTCTAATGCATCAAGCGTTGTAGTTCAGCAGCAGAGCCGTCGTCCAGATGGATGACATTCGAGGGTGATGCAGTAGGGAATATAACTTTTGAAGAGACCAAAGAATGAGAGGGAGGAACAAAGGTTGTGAAGAGGGTGTGTGTAGCACATTCAGCGTTGGATCCGCTGAGAATAGCCTATGCAACGCTTTGAGGCGCTGAGGATTGGGGGTTCAGATCCAAGGGTGTTTTAGTGAACTGGGGCACTGAAATAGGTATTGAAGTGGGTGGATCAGCGAATGTGGCGGGGTGTACCACGAAACTATCCAACATCGTATGCAGAGGGACCGACGTGGAGTCTTTAGCCTGGGAAGGCTTGGGTTGCTCCTTTGAGGTCTTCTTGGACTTATGGATGTCAAGGGGGGATTCAGAGTGTTTCCTCTTTTTGGAAGAGGTGGAGGTTGCAGCCTGGGTATCAGCAGTTGGGTCGACCGCTGCCGTTGAGGTAGCTGCAGAAGTAGAAGAAGGAGGAGAGCGAAGACGAGGTAAGCGTTGAGATATACGTACCTCGTTAGGGATGGGCTTGTAGTCGAGCAACTTCGGGCCGAGCTGAGAGAGTTTCAGGTCGCCACCAGAGGGATTCTTTTCTTTCAGCCCGTGCATGAAGAGAGCACTGAGAAAGCGGGTATATGGAACCACCGCTGGACGATCTGCGATGTCCACTCGCTCCAGCAGATCTTCGAAGATCATGCTAGCCCAGTCTACGTGAAGACATTTGAGAAGGGCATAGGCCATGGCAGTTTGAGTCTTGGAGGCCTGATCCGTCAACCCCATCTTTGCAGACATGCAGCTGATGTTGTGAGCAAAGATGAAGTTGAGCTCGCTGGGCATCTTACTCTTGAGCATAGTCGTTATCCTCTTCTCAGGGTTTCCCAGACGATCAGGGTTCCAGTTGTACCGCATCATGTCCAAGAAGGTGATAAGTTCCGCTTTTCCTGCAGTGGTATTAGGGTCAGGGAATGGGACGAAACGATGAGTCCTGGAGTTTCCTGGGAGATGCAGGGCTGATCGTATAGCCCCAGGGGTGATTTGGGCTTCACCAAGTTCAGTTTCAAAAGCAATCGCGGCATGCTTGCGATTAGGGTTTTTGGTGGATGGGATAGTGGTACGGTGTGCGGTGTACCAAAACTGAGCGAGAAGGTTTTTATGAGCGAGAGGTTTGATGGTCAGGGCTATCGCCAGAGGACGGGTCTGGATGAAGTTAACAACATCATCAAGATGGGTAATCTGCTTCTTCTTGGGGAATTCCAAGAGGGCGTAGGGACTGTTTGACTGGAACTGGATCTTGTCCAGTTAGTGTTTCATGTTTGCTGCCTGTGGGAGTTCAGCGGTGTCAGAAGATGAAGATGCAGGAGATGCAGCTTTGTCAGTTTCCATTTATGTGCAAAACACAAAAAGAATGAAGAGGATGAAGAAAACTTCTTAAAATGGAATTAGATTCCACAATAAGATTTTTAGGGTTTTTCAGTTTCCATTTAGAAAAAGAAATGGTAGACTAGGGTTTCTAGTTTTGAAAAGAAATACAAAAACTAGTGAAGTTTCTTGTTTTCCAGTTTCCTTCTAAGGAAAGGATTCTGGAAAAACGTATGAAATGCATAGGTTTATGATTTTTATTATAAACTTACAAGAACAACTTGTGAACAGATTGTGTTCATAAAACCAAGAATAAAAAGATTTTATTTTTATAAAGTGCTTTTGTTTGATCTTTTGAAAACAATAATAAGATCAAAAACAAGTTTTGGAGAGATTAAGAAGAGAAATGAAACCTGTTTTGTTGAAGTAGAAGATGATGAATCACAAGTTCTTGAGAAAATAATCCGAATGCAAAAGAGTTCTATTGCTTTAGAGAGTATGATCGCGTAAAAGGTAAAAATATAAACTCGAAGGGTTTATATAGTGAGGGTAGAGAGAGAAACTTATGAGCGGGAAAAGTTTCTCATGATGACACGTGACACGTCCCATAAATCTTATTGGACAAGAAAACGAAACGGGCGAGCGTGTCAGACGAAATGGAGTGCCATGGTTTATTCGTTGTGATGACGTCACAAACGTCCTTTCATATTTACAGTTGTCTCTGAGGGTTTTTGAAAAAATCGGGGACATTATGGAAATATAGAACCACTGATTAAAAGTGCGATTTCCAGGTCAGTGCAACGAACAATAGAAATCAGTAAGTATGAAGCAATCAGTATGATTTCAATTGGTCATCCATCTGACTTTCATTAATCAGAGAAAAGTTACAATACGAATGAAAGTGTAAATTGATAACTACCCTTAATTTCTAAGGCAAACAAACTTTATATACCATGGACCCATATTGTTCAAGACCATGGCCCGTTACACAACATGGCTCAAAATAATAAATAACAGTTGATAACTCTATTTTTAGAGTTATCATTTACTTTTGTTTTCATTTTATTTTGTCAAATTTTAGCCATTTCATTTCTCAAAACCCCCATTCTTGGTAACATTCACGAAAATGAGCAAACAGAGTGAACCATAGTCTTTAATAAATTATTTGGTGGAGTTTTTTTGTTTTTTCACGAAAATCTTGCAGTGACTTGCACATCCCACTCCACTCCCCACTATCGAGCAGAAGAAGAAGACAAAAGAAAAGAAACTCTTAGTTGGGATGTAAATGCTCTGGAGAATGGCAGAAATATGGGGTTGAGAAGTACAAGCATCTTTCTCGAAGACGGAACCAAGTACACCCATGGTGCTTTAAAGTTGACTTGATGAAAAGGTGAAGGGTACATTGGGTAAAAGAGCTACAAGATGGTGGATAAAAGAGTTTGTTGGTCCCGAAGGGCTATACAAGTTTGTAGAAGGGGGGGGGGGGGGGGGTTGAATACAAACACACAGATTTTACTTTTCTAAATTGTTTATTGATAAATCATTAACAATTTACAGCTTGTTGCGGATACAAGATTAAGGATAAACCTAAATCTAAACAAGTTGGAACACTAAGTTTCTTGCACTAAGAAAGAGAAGGAACTTACTAATAATAACCTATCTCAAGATACGAAGGATGAACTTGTCCAGAGTTAGCAAGTTGCTTCAAAAATGAAGTGACTTCATCTTCTTATATACTGCATGCATTTAATGCATTGCAATTTACACTTTACACGTGGCAGCAACTGATTGGTTGCATGTCATTGACCTTTGTTGACAACCTTAGTAGCCGCAAGTTTGAACAGTGTAGTATCAGAGTGGTTGTACGATTTCAGACAATAAGGAGGTTCTTTTTCTGACATATCGTACGGAGACGTGCAAGGGTGGTTAAGACAAAAAGTACTTTGTATGGAGGACTTTATGATCAGCTTTTCGTTGATTCAGCGATCTATCATTCTTTATCAGTGAATGATAGAGTTCAGCGATAGCTAAAGTCTTGTACTTGATACTTGTCGCTGGTTCTTGAGCTTCATCTTCGACTTCAGCGTAGAACCTATGTTAATGTGAAACTTGTCTTCAGGGATCATAAGTAAACAACTAACATATCAGCGATCACCATAAGTACTGAACAGACTCAGAGTATTATGGTGAACAGTTTCGCTGAATGTTTAATCTAAAGAGCGTGAGTTCCTATCAGCTGTACTGTAAGATCTTAATACTAATCAGCGATAGTGAAACTCTGATACATATTGTTTACTTACAATTTTCACTAAGTATATAAGAGAGGGTCATTATCAAATCACTGAGGGTTTGGATCAAAAATCTCCCCCTATTTGATTATGACATAGCAACAAAGAAAATTGCTATTTAATGAAAACATAAGGATAAAAAAAACTCATAAAATATTTGTCCCTTTTACTGTTTTCTGGGATCTTTTCTGTACTGATGGAGTAAAGTACGTTCGCTGAAATTTTTCTTTAAACTTTGTAAAGATTACAGAGGGAAGTAGAAAAATTACAAGTACATCGAATAAAATTACAAGGCGATCCTATCCGTCAAAAAGGTTCTTCCTTGATGAGAAGTTCATCGAGGGTCTTTGATGTGGGAATCATCCAGTCAGGAACATCTACTCCTTGATTCTTTTTGTTCAGAGCTTCTTCAAAAATCAAGGGCTTCAGGTGTCTAGCTTTAATGTCACGTCTGACTTCACACCAGTATATGAGATCTCTGAGTTGTTCGATGGGAGTGATGTGGAGCTCAGAGATACGTTGAAAGTGATGGTTTCTTTCATAGTCTAGAAAGAATATACCATAAGGATCACTTACAACTGTGCCAGGAATGAATGTTTCTCCAGGTGGTAGGGAGGTGTCAAGCGCTGAGAGATCAGCATCAGGGCCAAGAACTTCAACACGAGAGAAACCAATACCTGTTTCATTCCGTATAGGAGGACCTGAGTTTGAGACTTTCTTTTCCTTTGCAGAGACTCTTCTTTGTTGAGGAGCAAGAAGAGTAGAGGGAGGAATATCCACAGCAGAAGAAACCAGGTCGATCTGTTTGTTTAAGATCTTCTCGACATGGCTTTTGAACTTTGAGCGCGATCCCTGAATGGCTAATTTGACTTCTAACCATTCAGAGAGACCTGTTGGTTCCCGTTTTGCTTTACACAAGATTATCAGATCTATTAGTTTGAGTTTATGTTTGATGCGGAAGCGTATTTGAAGAACTAACAGATATGTTTGATAGATTTAGAAGACAATATAAATAAACAGTGAACAGGAAATAATATCTCAAAGTTTACTGAATATATATATATATCAAGAACAGATTTAAGAACGGTGATTATACAAAGCTTTAAACAGATATGACTCTAAATGTGCATAAGCTATGTGTTCTTGATGTTCGATTGAAGTGTTCTTGTTTTTCTGTTTTTGTGTGTTGTTGTCTTATATTGTGTTAGGAAGAACTCAACATGAGTCTTCCTTTTATACTACTCTTAGAAGACTATGAAGTAGGTCACTGTTCCTTTTACGGCATAAATAGTGAACTGGATGGTGTGAGCAGTTGTTTGAGCCATGCGCATTTAATGGAGCAGATGTACTTTTGGTAAATGCATTAAATGACGCAGACGTCTATTTTGTACCATGCCCTATTGAGTCCACTCAGAGCTTGACACGTGTTTTGACAGTACTTTTCCATGCAAGTTGATGAACAGGTCTTGGAACAGTAGCAAGATATTTATAAATATCTTCCTAGTCTTTAGAGGACCATAGAGGCTCTGTAAATGTGTTACAGAGGTTCTGTGGTCTGGTTCCTCTGTAAAGTAGTCTTCTCCGGATTCCGAGTCTTTGGTTGTTTACTTCTGCAGAGCTTCTGTCAAGGGTGGCAGAGGTTCTGTGGCTCGGTCCTCTGTGAGAAGTCTTCATGGTTCCTTGTCTTCCGATGTTGTCCGCAGAGGCTCTGTTATTGGTAACAGAGGTTCTGCGGTCTTGGTCTTCTGAAAGCGTCCTTCTGTAGTTTCCTCGGTCTTTGATCACTTTTGATCAAACTTCCTTTGATTCTTCTGAGATGCCCGGCAGAGCTTCTGTTGCGCTTAGCAGAGCTTCTGTGGAAGTTCTTCTGTACTTGGCCATTTTTCAATACTTCTAATATTTCAGAATATTGGAGCTAACAATCTCCCCCTAAGTATTGAAAAATAAAAGGTTGAATTTATGCATTTTAACCTAAGTAAAGAAGAGGTTAAACAATACCTCAGAAGATTATTTCATTCATTTTGGAATTTATGCCAGAGGCATTTACATTTGAGTACACAGAAATAAACGTTGACAGAGATTCTTTGAAGAGACTCAGATTTTTGCATTTGGGAAGTCGTCGAACTTTCTGTTGTCTTTTCCTACTTCCTTGAGTTCTTCATAGAATTTGTGACAGAGATTTTGTAAGCCGAGTGTAGCATCAATCTCTTTGATCATCATCAGAGCAGATTCTTCGTTCATAAGCTCTGTTGCTTTATTCTCCTCTAGTATCTTTCTGAACATGTTCAGAGTATGGGTTGTGTACTTCTGACAGTCCATTGTCACAAACAGTTTCAGTTGATCAGCAGGATTCTTGAATACTAACCCGTACCTTGGAGTTTTGATGATTGAATTGGGTATGGCATTGGGTGGGCAGAAATCCTCTGGTGGTCTGATACTTAGAGTAGTTATGCCCAGATCGATGGCTAGTTGAATGTCGAGCATGCTGTAGATTAGGAGCTTTTCACGCATCGCCTTTCTGAGAACTTGATAAGACCTTTTGTGGCAGTCGTCATTGAAGTTATCTTTCGTCCATTGCAGAAGGTCAGGTAAGTCATAGGGATTGAGGTTTCGGATATCAGCATCAGAGAATTGATTCTCTGATCTGTCAGACCTTTTGACTTTCCGGATTGTATACACCGTATGAGGATAGGTTCTCATTTTAGAGTATTTGCAATAGATTACCTTCTTTATTTTGTGAATGGAGTAAACTTGATTGACTGGTTTTGACTTTGTAGAGGTGAAGATTGCATCGAATTCCTCTCTTAGCTTCTGATCTCGGACATGGGCTGGCAGATCGCTCTGGAATTGCTGTCTATAGAGATAACTGTAGACTTGTTCTTCCATTTGTTCAATGGTTGAAGTAGATCTTGGAATTGGTCTCCATAGCTCATCCATCTTTCGAGTGATGTCTGCTACTCTACCTTCTGTTACCTTAGCTGTGGGATCTAGGGTTGGGTTTTCTGACAGAGGATTCAAGTTGAATGCCCAGTCTTCCTCTTCGGGTTTAGGAGTGACGAAGGCATTAAAAGCACCTTTCATCAATTTCTCTGTAGCAACTGGCATCTTCTTCTTTGGCTCTTCTTCTGTCATTATTCCCTTGCCTTTATCTTTTGGCTTTGAGGTTTCAGATATTGGGTTTTGGATTTGTGTGGGTGGAACCTCTGTTGTTTTGACAGTTGGAGGTCCTGTGGGTTTTGGGGTTGTATGCTCTGATGTTTTGGTTGTTGCCTCTGAAGGTTTTGATACTTCGGGTTGTGAGGTCTATGTTGGTGAGGAGTCTTCGGATCTTGGAGGTGGAATGTCAAAACGCTTTGCTGATTGAAAAGCAGATACAAATTCCATTCTGCGAAGAATGAACTCTGCAGAGCGTTTTGGTCTTTGGGGTTTTCGAGCTATGGTTTTGACTCTAGTTCTGCTCGGGATTGGTTTTGAGGTTGGTGTTGGTTCTTTGGGTGAGGGTGTAGTTTGTTCTGAGGATGAGGATGCAAGATTGATTACCTTAGGTTCTGTGGTTGGTGCATCCTCTGGTGAGATAGAGGTGTTTTGCCTCTGTTGTTTTCCCTTCTGGGTTTCTGTTGTAGAGGGTTATGCTGATTTCTCTGTAGTTTTTGCAGAAGCAGCCTCTGTAGTTTCCTTTGTTTTCTCCCCCTCAGGATGACCAGATGTTCCATCATCAGGATCATCCTACCTTCTTTTAGCAGTAACTTCTGTTCTGCAGGTGTCTTGAGCTGCTTGCCTTGCTGCATTTTTCTTCATAGTTTCAAAGTAGATTGTGATCGAAGTTTTGAAGGCTTTGGTCGCACTTTTCTCGAATTCTGCAGCGGTTGTTTTGGCAATGTTAGTGGCAGAGGCGATGGCAGCAGCAGCAGAAGTTTCTGTAGTTGACTTCATTTCTGCAAGGGCTGCTTTAACCTCTGTGGATAAGGTAGCCACTTTGGTATTTAATCCTGTAATCGCGCCTGAAGTTGACTCTGTAAAAGACGTGAATGAGCTTTGCAACTCATTCAATGTTTGAGTTACAGAGGTTACAAAGGCTTGGAACTCATCCTTCGTAACATGTTCCTCTTGGGTAACCTCTGGAGGAACAACTCCTTCTCCAGAGTGAATCCCTGTTCCTGGGACACATTCGTTCACCCTTGTTTGTACGTTGGGGGTGGAAGGATTTCCATCGGATCCTCGAGAAGAAACCTGAGTTTCAGTCTCTACAGAAGTTCTGTGAAGAACATTGTCCAAATCCACTCCAGAGGTGGGTATCGGAATATTCTTCTGTTGACTCGGAGACTTGTCTAGAGTCTCTTCGTCATGGTGCTCTCTACTTCTCTCTGAAAGAAGTTTTGGCCCTATATTGTGCGTGTCAGAGGAAACGAATTCCTCTGTAGGGTGTTCTAGTGTGATCTGGGGCGATTGATCACGAACTATAAGTGAGTCCCTCTGAGGAGACTCCCTAGGAATGGATTCCCCGGCTTCTGTGGGCACAGAGGTTGAAAGAGTAACCTCTGGCTGGATGGGTTGGGTGAGGTTCGAGCTGTGCTGCTCTTTTTCAATGACACCTTCTGCAGCTAGACCTGCGATGTCAGATGTGTGGGTTGCACTGGGAGGGGTTGAGGGATGTGTGCCTTCTGCAACTTCGGCATCTTTTCCTTTCTCATTTTCTTTTCCTCCAGACGTTTCTACCCTATCCTCTAAACCTATTTGCACCTCTTCTTCTGCAGTCTCTTGTCTTGGCAGAAGTGAATCAAGAACCTCTGTGAAGATTAGAGTTTGCAGAGGTGGTTCGATTCCTTCTGTTATTGTTTTCAAAGGAGAAGATGGTTTCTTCTTCTTTGATTTCCTCTTCTTTGGTTTTGGTGCTCCCTCCTCTGTAGATTTTTACTTTCTTTTTCTTTTGGAAGAGGGAGGGGCAGAGGGACCTTGGATTTGTGGTGGAGATGAGGGTTCTGTGGGATGTTCAGTGGGTGGAGAAGATGGTTCTGCAGGATTTTGTTGGATAGCAGAAACAGAGGCAAGTTGTTCCTCTGTAGGGGTTTTGGTTTTCTTTCCCTTTTTCTTCTTCTTCTCTTTAGATCCCTCAGAAGACTTCCTCTTTGAAGAATAGAGGTCTTTCCTTATATCTCTGAAGTTCTTCTGGTTGGCCTTGTGTTTAGCGAACTTTATCTTCCATTCTTCTTCTGTAAGTCTCTCTACTACATTACCTCCTATGGGCATTCCTATACGCGGGGGTGTTACAGAACTGGGTTCAGGAGTTCTGTAAACGCGTGTGTACTCACTAACTAGTTCTTCATCACTAGCATAACCTAACATTACCTTTGATAGTGGCCTAATGTGTGGGTAGCCATCCTCATGTTCTGTAGGGGTGTTCTTGGACATAGGAAATTGCTTAGGTTTGGGACCGTCCATTGGCCATTTTTGGATAAGGAGTAGGGGTTCGAAAATTACACGGAGGATTCGCTGGAACTGCAGAGGGGGTAACCAGTTGTGATCAGACATTTTGGCTTTCTGGGAGGCGATTTTGCGATCGATGGTGTTGATGATCTCTTGCATCATTATGGTGGCATAATCTAGGGGTAGATCATAGTACACACCATACATGATTGAGAGAATTTGAGGTGAGCTTTGATCGATGCTTCCGATTTTGCCCGTGAGGCAACGATTTAGGATGGAGAATAAGGTATTCCACAGAGGAGGTAGTCTTGCTCTGCGGAAATCGTTCCTCTTTTTCAACTGTTGGTTGTACCCTAACATGTGCAGAAAGTCGACAAGTTCTTCATTTGTTGGTTGGGGTGCATACTTTTTGATTCCCATGAGTCCTCTTGTTGGAAGGCCAAATTCTAATGAGAACATGGTGCGATTGAACATCAGTTCAAGGCTCTTACTTTGGTCAGGTTTAGAAATGTAGCCTCTGATCAAATCGGTGTCAGCGTCATAACGGCAAGATTGCCAAAACTGATGTAGGTAACGTACTGGTATTTGTTCAACGGTTTTGCTCAGAAGAGGGTATAGAAAGTGGTTCTCTAGGATGTTTAGCAGGATGGCATGTTCTTTGCCAAATGCCGTAGGAGAAGGAACAAGATAACAGTTGTTCGATTTAATGGGAAGGGTTTGCTCGAAATGGTCATTTGAGAAAAATTGTTATAGGTGGGTAGTGGGTTCGAAGGATGCCTCGTCGCCGGAGTCGTGTCTGTCGGCATCGGTGGCGATGTGTGGGTTGTGGGAGTGCTCAGAATGCACTGGAGAGGATGTCGGAGAGTTCGTTGGTGAAACGTGAGCAGCTTTGGAACTGGAAGCCATTTGTAGGTTTGAAAGTTCTAGGTTTTCAGAAAGAAATAAGCAAGTTCGCCGGAGATGATGAGAGAATAGTAAAGTTTTGAAAGTGATTTTAACTTGGGTTTTATACTGTGGTAACGGATAGAATTCGGAACGGTGAAAATGTGAGAAAGTTAATAAAATTTGAGGTCCACACTCGAGTTCATTTGGCGTGGTGCAAGTTTATAGGACGACGTGAGATGTACGTCAATGAAAACTTGACACGTCATCAATGTCAGTGACGACGAGACGTCGTGGGCGGCCACATTAAATGAAACACGCGTGGGTTTTAAATTTTCACCACAGAAAAGTTACCGTTACAGATACAGAAATTCCCAAGTGGAAATCTTTACAGAAGCTCTGTGGGTACAGAAGCTCTGTGATTTTGAAAAACGTTTATCTCTGTAGATTGTATCTTTAATGAAAATCGTTTGAAAAACACGGAGAGGATCAATAAATTTTTAGTAGTGAGAAATTATCCTACAGAGGTTTTTGGACCTCTGCCAGAGCCAGCAGAGGCTCTGTGACAGGAAATTTCTAATAACTAATAATTTATAAACATTTTTAATCATCCAAGTTTTTGATCAGTTTTAACAATGTATTTAGGACTTATTTGAAAGTTGTTGTCCTAGAAAATTGTAAATCTCAAAGATTTTGTGCAGCAGAAGTCATTTGAATGATTTGAGTGATCTACAGAGGTTCTTTGGTTGAAAGAACTCTGTGGCTTATGACTTCTGTGCGAGATACCAACCTATTTCTTTTTGATCGGCGAATGTGATCTCTTCTGTCGCATTCTTAGCTCCCCCTTGACTTATGAATCTCTGTAGATTCAGCAAGGTCTCCTTTTTCGCCCCCCCTTGATCTAACAACTTCTGAGATTGATCTCTGTGGTTTGAAACCTGCCTTTTTATCTCGTGAAGCTTGTACTTTTACCAAAAACGTTTGAAAAACATTGGAGAGGATCGATAAATCTTTAGTAGAGAGAAATTATCCTACAGAGGTTTTTGGACCTCTGCCAGAGCCAGCAGAGGCTCTGTGATAGGAAATTTCTAATAACTAATAATTTATAAAACTTTTTGATCATCCAAAGTTTTTATGGTTTTAAACATTGTTTTTAGGACATATTTAGAAATTTTTGTCCTGGAAAACTGTTTTAGAAAAAGATTTTGTGCGACACATACCTTTTAGAGTGTCTAGTTTGGACGACAGAGACTTTTGTTGATCATAATCCTCCTTTGGCTCCCCCTTGAATGATCAACCTCTGTAGATTAATTTGAGGTCTCCTTCTGCTCCCCCTTGACCTATGCTTGAATCAATAGAGATAAATAATGCACAGTACATAGGTCAACCTCATCAGAGGTTCTGTGGAGATTGTCATAGGTTCTGAGCAATTCCACAGAGGCTCTGTGAAGTATAGAATCTTTGAAGGATGAGTCTTAAACAAAGTGTTTAAGAGTCATAGTGTATTTTGAAGCCTGAGTCCTTAATAGAAGTATTAAGGAGTCCATTGTTTGCTTGAAGAGTGAGTCCTGATCTGTAATGGTCAGAAGTCATTTTCTGATGAAGCTCGAGTCTTAAACTGATTTGTTTAAGAGTCTTTTTCACTAAAGTGCGAGTCCTAAACTGATGTGTTTAGAAGTCCTTTTCTCCTCTGAAGAGCGAGTCCTGATCTGTAATGATCAGAAGTCCTTTTCTCCTGCAAGACAGATCAAATAACTTTTGGTACCCATATCCAAATGGGTCCTTTTTTGTTAGGATTTGGAGCTGTCTTTAGGTCCTCTGGTTTGCCAATCTCTGTTGGTTTGCCAACTTTCTTTCTATGACCTTTCTCATTTTGGGTCTTTGGATTTTTCTTTTGAAATGACCCATTTTGTACACAGAAAGATTTAGAGAAAAGGTTTCTTAATTGAAGCAGAAGATCAAAGCATTTATATGAATGAAAAGATGAAGGCTTTGTAGAAACAAATGGTTTTGGAGCATTTTTGTCAGGAATAGAGTTTTTGACTTTCCAAACCATTTTCATCTTTTTGTAAACAGGATTATTTGAATTTTTAGCACAAGAGTTTGCTAAGACAAGGTTCTTAAGCCTTTTAGCTAAAACATCTTTTTCTTTAAGGTTTAAATCAAATTTTCTTTGAAGATCTGATTTATACCTCTTCTCCAACATAATCTTGTTTGACAAATCGGATAGTCTCTTTGTTAAATTTGACATTTCAGTTTTAAAGACCTTTCTTTCCTTCTCAAATTTGTCTTTCAAACACTTTGTTTGAAATCCTTCTCTCTTCACCTTTTCAGACTCTTTTCTTTCAAAATCCTGCTCTTTCCTCTCTTTTTCAAGAGATTTCTGTAATTTTGAGATTTTGAAAGAAAGTTCCATATTCTTTGTCTCAAGAAGAGTTTTCTCTTTTCCAAACTTTTCATTTTCACTGATTATAAGTTTTTCAAAGTTGGAAATCAGTTTAGAGAAGTTTAGACACTTAAGCTCAAGGATTTTCTTCTCTTCTTTAAAAACAGTCTTAACTTCCTCAAACTTCTCTTTCTCCTTTTTACCAAGCTCTTCTGACTCAGATAGTTTCCTTTTTAGTTCAAGATTTTCACAGTTCAGGAGTTTACCTGATTCTTCAAGCTTGGCAATGTTGTCTGAGTTAATAAGAATGATCTTGTTTCTTTCCTCTAATTCTTTCTCAAGAGAAGGAATTATTTTCTTAAAATTTGTGCTGAGTTTGAAATAATAATGAAAATCAGCATCATCACTAAATTTTAGTCTTGACATATTGAATGAAGTTTTTTACGAAAGAAACAGTTTCTAGGATGTTACCAGATCGAATAAATCGAAAATGGCGGTAAAACAGAATCTGTTTGAAGGAATGAAGAATAGGTTAAGAACAGACAGTTTCTATCAAGAATCTTGTCTAAACGAGGATCACTTGATATTGAAAACCAAGCTTTGCACTGATACCAATTGTTGATTCCCGTTTTGCTTTACACAAGATTATCAGATCTATTAGTTTGAGTTTATGTTTGATGCGGAAGCGTATTTGAAGAACTAACAAATATGTTTGATAGATTTAGAACCCAATATAAATAAACAGTGAACAGGAAATAATATCTCAAAGTTTACTGAATATATATATATATCAAGAACAGATTTAAGAACGGTGATTATACAAAGCTTTAAACAGATATGACTCTAAATGTGCATAAGCTATGTGTTCTTGATGTTCGATTGAAGTGTTCTTGTTTTTCTGTTTTTGTGTGTTGTTGTCTTATATTGTGTTAGGAAGAACTCAACATGAGTCTTCCTTTTATACTACTCTTAGAAGACTATGAAGTAGGTCACTGTTCCTTTTACGGCATAAATAGTGAACTGGATGGTGTGAGCAGTTGTTTGAGCCATGCGCATTTAATGGAGCAGATGTACTTTTGGTAAATGCATTAAATGACGCAGACGTCTATTTTGTACCATGCCCTATTGAGTCCACTCAGAGCTTGACACGTGTTTTGACAGTACTTTTCCATGCAAGTTGATGAACAGGTCTTGGAACAGTAGCAAGATATTTATAAATATCTTCCTAGTCTTTAGAGGACCATAGAGGCTCTGTAAATGTGTTACAGAGGTTCTGTGGTCTGGTTCATCTGTAAAGTAGTCTTTTCCGGATTCCGAGTCTTTGGTTGTTTACTTCTGCAGAGCTTCTGTCAAGGGTGGCAGAGGTTCTGTGGCTCGGTCCTCTGTGAGAAGTCTTCATGGTTCCTTGTCTTCTGATGTTGTCCGCAGAGGCTCTGTTATTGGTAACAGAGGTTCTGCGGTCTTGGTCTTCTGAAAGCGTCCTTCTGTAGTTTCCTCGGTCTTTGATCACTTTTGATCAAACTTACTTTGATTCTTCTGAGATGCCCGGTAGAGCTTCTGTTGCGCTTAGCAGAGCTTCTGTGGAAGTTCTTCTGTACTTGGCCATTTTTCAATACTTCTAATATTTCAGAATATTGGAGCTAACAAGACCACACTTTTCTAAGGTAGCAGCATAGAAGGTTTGCTTGGTTTTGTCTTCTCTGTAGACATCAACTTCAACAACAGGAACGTCTGCGTACAGTCTTCCCCTGATGTTTACTTTGATGATTTTGGATGGTCGAGATCGATAGTTCAACATTTCTTTACACCATTCCAAAGTTGTATCAGAGACCTTGGTCTTTTCTCTAACGATCCTTTGAGCATCATCCCATAGCTGACGTTGAACGTCAATGGGAGCTCTTTTCAGCTTGGGGTCTTTTACAGATCGTTGAGTAAGCTGGATGGCGTATTCTCTGTCTTTTTCTTCAGCTTCCCTTCTTTCAGCGATTAGGCGTTCAGCTCTGAGGTGTTCCTTGTATTCCTTTTGGAAAATTTTGAACTTTGGAGGAACGGGAGGAAGTTGATCACACTTCAGAATGATTCGCTGATCTTCGAGTCTCTTGATCATTTCATCTCTCTTTTCTTGATCCTCTTCACTTAGCTTTTGAGGAGCCAAGGAAGGTCTGTTTTTGTGAGAGAGCATCTGTTCTTCAGGTTCATCAGTCTCAGAGATCAAATCTAAGACCGGGATTATTTTTTCAGCGTTGAGAGCTGGGATTATTGTTGGTAAAGTCGCAGCTGTAGGAACTTCAGCGATATCCTCAAACAGGGGAGAGGACTAGCTGAAAGGAGGTTGGGTAGATTCCAAATTTGTAACCTCAGCGTTTAGAGACGCTGAAGTTGGGATAGAGTGGGTGGCTTGTTCAGCTGTGGCAGAGCGTACCACTGAACTTTCCTTCAGCCCAACAAGAGGAGCTGAGGAGTCTTCAGCAATAGATTGCTGGGGTTGCTCCTTGGTTTTCTTAGTTCTTTTGGAACTAAGTTGGGTGGAGGAGTGTTTCCTTTTAAGAGAAGGAATGGAGGTTGCAGTTGGGGTATCAGCGGTGGGTTTGTCCGCTGAAGGAGCTGCAGAAGTAGAAGAAGTAGGGTTTGTGTTGATCCAAACCCTCAGTGATTTGATAATGACCCTCTCTTATATACTTAGTGAAAATTGTAAGTAAACAATATGTATCAGAGTTTCACTATCGCTGATAAGTACTAAGATCTTCCAGTACCGCTGATAGGAACTCTCGCTCTTTTAAATTAAACATTCAGCGAACACTGTTCATCATTAATGCTCTGAGTCTGTTCAGTCATTATGATGATCGCTGATAAGTTAGTTGTTTACTTATGATCCCTGAAGACAAGTTTCACATCAACAAAGGTTCTACGCTGAAGTCGAAGATCAAGCTCAAGAACCAGCGACAAGTCTCCTAATGAACTGATGCGGATCAGCGAAGACTCAGATTTGTCCACTCAACGTGAAGTATCAAGTACAAGACTTCAGCTATCGCTGAACTTTATCATTCGCTGAATAGAAAATGATAATCGCTGAATCAACGAAAGCTGATCATGATGTCCTCCGTACAAAGTACTTTTGTCTTAACCACCCTTGCACGCCTCCATACGAAATGTAAGAAAAGAACCTCCGAAAATCTGAAATCGTACAACCACTCTGATACTACACCGTTCATCCTTACGGCTACTAAGGTTGTCAACCAAGGTCAATGACATGCAACCAACGAGCTGATGACACGTGTAAAGTATATACTGACTTGCATTAAATGCATGCAGTATATAAAGAGATGAACTCACTTCTTTTGAAGTAACTTGCTAACTCTGGACAAGTTCAAATCTCTTATCTCAGATAGGTTATTATTAGTAATTTCCTTATCTCTCTTAGTGCAAGAAACCTTAGTGTTCCAACTTGTTTAGATTTAGGTTTTTCCTTAATCTTGTCTCCGCAACAAGCTGTAAATTGTTAATGATTTATCAATAAACAATTTAGAAAAGTAAAATCTGTGTGTTTGTATTCAACCCCCCCCCCCCCCCCCCCCCTTCTACAAACTTGTATAGGCCTTCGGGACCAACAAGTGGTATCAGAGCAGATTTGTTTAATCTCATAAACAAGATCTAATCTAAGTTATTTCTCTTCCTTGCTATTATCTGAAAATGGCCACCAATACAAACACAAATTATATAGACAATGGTTCTCTTGCAAAACCCCCTAGATTTTCCAGAGATAACTTCAACTTATGGAAAAATAGGATGACACTCTTCTTAGAAGGTGTAGACCCTACTATGCCTTACTATATTGAGAATGGTCCATTCATCCCTGTAAGATTTGATGCTGCAGTTCCAGACACTGAGAATAGACCTGCTATTCCAGAAAGGCTGGTACCTAAAGAAATCCATCAATGGACTGACGAAGATAAGAAGAAAGTGGCTATAGATACAAAAGCCAGATCCATACTATCCATGGCTCTTCCTGACGAAGTCTACCATTCCGTCATGAATCTGAAAACATCAAAAGCCATGTGGGACACAATATGTGTTCAGTATGAAGGAACGTCTGAAGTCCAGGACTCAAGAAAGATCAACCTGGTAAGACAATACGAAAGCTTCATTTCTGGTAAGAATGAAACTCTCTCTGAAGTTCACCAACGTTTTAATTGTTTAATTGTAGATCTGAAAACTGTTGGTAAGGAATATTCTAACTTTGAAGTGCTGACAAAGTTTCTAGAATGTTTACCTGAAAGCTGGGACAATTATTCCATGTGTCTCAAGCTGTCAAAGGATCTAAGATCAATGACCCTTGCTACCTTATATGGCACGTTGCTAAATCATGAGCAATCGAGCCACCTTAAGAAGAATCTTGTAAAAGATTCCAAAAGCACCCATGTTGCTTTAATCTCAGAGGAACTTTCTACTCAGCGACCCTCGGTCACTATCACTGAGTTAGAGAGTAACTCTGAAAGTTCATCAGATTCTGATTTTTCAGATGATGAATCCTTGGCTCTCCTAACCAAAAAGTTCAGGAGATTTGCCAAGAAGAAAATGTTTAGAAAGAACAAACCTCTTTCCATAGCTGACAAGCCTAAATCATCAGTTTTTGTTGATAAGGCTACTGCTACTTGTTTTAACTGCGAAAAGATAGGACATTTTGCTAACGAGTGCAGGTTTAAGAAAGTTTCTAGACCCTCAGCTTTTACAAAGAAATCCTTTGTTCCAAGGAATAAAGATGACAAATACTCAAAGCTGAAAGAAAAATATGCGAAGCTGAAAAGCTTTAAGAAGAAAGGCAAAGGCCTGATGGCTGACTATGATTGGGCTGCTTCTGATGAAGAAGCATCATCATCTGATTCTGAAGATGATGAAGCAAATCAATGTCTCAACCTCTGTTATTCAGGTATCACCTACTTTCTTTACCAATATTGCAAATATTAATGAAGCTGATAGTCTCCGTAAGATCGATCTCTTGACTAGAAGTTTATACGAAGCCATGAACGGAAAAACTGTGGTTGAAAACCAAAACCTTGATCTCGCTGAAAAGCTTAAAAACTGTCATCTTCAAATAGAAAAGCTTTCTAAAATTGAAGAAGATTTTAAAGATAAAGTATATTTAAATCAGCTAGTCAAAATCGAACGAGCAGAAGCTATCGCTGCATTAGAGGCTGAAAAAGCTACTGTTGAAGGATGGTGTAATTCCTCAACAAAGATCACTGAGATAATTAAGGCTCAGATTCCTCTGAGTGATAAACGTGGTCTGGGTTATAAATATGATACTCCAAAACCAACCACTGAACGTTCAATGCTTAAATTTGGAACGTTCGTATCCTCAGTCGCTGACACTTCATCATCTCAGTGCTCCTCGTCCATTACACCAATCCCTGAGGAAACTCCTACCTCCTCAAAAGGCAAGGAGAAAATGGTTTATTCAAAATCTACCTCTGTCTCTAAAGACAAAGGTAAAGGAATTGTTATTTATCAAAATCCTCAGAAGGGTACTTTAGTACCAAAGCTGAATGCTTCTAAAGCTTCAGTGACCCATCCCTCTGGATCAAAGAAGCTGATCTTTGGATCTATTCAGAGATCTACTCCTAGACTCAGAGTGGATATCCTTGGTAAGAAATTTGAAGAACTGAATGTTCGTCCCATTTCTAAAGCCAATAGTTTACTTGGTGCTGGCACTTCTAATTCAAAATTAAAAGCTCAGCATTCAAATGGTCCTAAAACTACTTTTAGCTATAGGAAATGTTATCACTGTGGACTCACTGATCATATTGCTAGTAAGTGCCCCACAACCACCAAAGCTGAAAAGATAGCTAAGGTGAAGATTGCCCCCAAGGCAAAGAAGACCAACCCGGGTGAAAATCAGGTCAAGGTGAATTCTACCACTGAGGTTAAGAAATTAACCAAAGTGAAGAAAGACAAAGCTGAATCTTCAAATGCTGCGAAGACCGCTGAACCTTCCATTCCAACTACTTCCACTGACAAACGTGTATACATGGTTAAGTGGGTACCCAAGAAAAACTAATCTTCCTTTGTAAATACAGGTTAAGAAGGGTATCTGGTATCTCGATAGCGGATGCTCTAGACACATGACTGGAAAGAAAAACCTGCTCGCTGAATACAAGGAAGAGAAGGGTCCCTCTGTGACTTTCGGTGGAAATGGAAAAGGACACACCCGAGGGTATGGTGTACTTTCAAATGGTACAACCTCTTTCAGAAGAGTCGCATATGTTGAAGGGCTGAAGCATAATCTTCTAAGCATCAGTCAGCTTTGCGACATGGATAACAAAGTAATTTTTACTAAGGAATCCTGCTTTGTCTCTGACAAAAAGGAGAAGATAGCTCTCAGCGGTTATCGTTTGGAAAACGTTTATGTAATAAACATGGACTCAACAACCACTGAGAACTCCTGTTTCTTCTCAAAGGCCTCATCTGATGTCAAGTGGCTATGGCACAAGAGGCTCTCTCATCTAAATTTCAAGACACTGAACACTCTTTTGTCAAAAGAGTTAGTCACTGGTCTACCTCAACATTCATTCGCCAAAGAGTCATTATGTTCAGCGTGTGAAAAAGGGAAGCAGACCAAAGCAAGCTTTAAGTCAAAGCAAGTCTCCTCAGTGTCATCTCCTCTACAACTACTCCATATGGATTTGTTTGGCCCTGTTAACAAACAATCCATTGCTGGAAAGAAATATACGCTGGTCATAGTTGATGAATTCTCTCGCTTCACTTGGGTAATGTTTCTCCGTTCTAAGAGTGACACCCCTGAAGAACTCATCACCTTTGTTCGGAAGATGGAAACTCTGAACAATATGACTGTTCGCTCAATAAGGAGTGATCATGGAACTGAATTCAAAAACAGTTCTCTTGATTCCTTCTTTGAGAGTAAGGGTATTTCTCACAACTTTTCGTCAGTGAGAACACCGCAACAAAATGGAGTCGCTGAAAGAAGAAATAGAACAATTATTGAAGCTGCACGTTCAATGCTCAGCGATTCTCACCTGGCTACTCAGTTTTGGGCAGAAGCTGTCAACACTGCTTGTTTTACGCAAAACAGGTCGCTGATAGTTAAAAGATTCAAAAAGACAGCCTATGAACTCTTTCATGGGAGAAAGCCTTCAATCAGCTTTCTTCACATCTTTGGATGTCAGTGTTTCATACTGAACAATAGAGATGCCCTTGGAAAGTTTGATCCTAAGGCTGATGATGGAATCTTTCTTGGATACTCCTCAGTTTCCAAAGCCTTCAGAGTCTTCAATCGAAGAAGACAAACCGTAGAAGAAACTATTCACGTCACGTTTGACGAATCCCGTTCAGCGAACTCTAAACCGAACGCTGATACAGAAGAGCTGAATCAATGGATGTTTTCTCATCTTGGTGATTCAGAAGATATTCCCACTCCTCATGCTCATCTAGTAGAAAATGATAGTCCCACTATCATTCCAAACATGCAGAATAGTGAAGCTGAAACATCATGGGTCTCAGCTGTTCCTATAAACACTATACCTGAAGTTGATCCAAATGTCTCAGACATTCCATCTATCTCTCAGCAATCAGTGAATACAATGACAACTGCATCCATTCCTCTCTTGGCTGATACTCCCGATGTCGCTGAAGCTTCATCTTCAGCTCCTCAAGATCAAGTTGAGTCAGCGTCTCATGCTCCGGCTCAGCGATGGACTATAAATCACCCAATCGATCAAATTCTTGGTGATCCAAACGTTGGGATTCAGACTCGACGAAGTGCAGGTAATATTTGTTTATTTGTTAACTTTATTTCTCTAACTGAACCAAAGAAAATAGATGATGCCCTCAGAGATCCAAACTGGGTCAGCGCTATGCAAGAAGAGCCGACTGAATTCGAAAGAAACAAAGTTTGGAAACTCGTTCGTAGACCAACTGACAAAACGGTGATAGGAACTAAATGGGTCTATCGAAACAAGTTGGATGAACATGGTACTGTAACTCGCAACAAAGCTCGTCTTGTTGCTCAGGGATACAGACAAGAGGAAGGCATAGATTATGACGAAACATTTGCTCCAGTAGCAAGACTTGAATCTATTGTACCTTACAGCTAGCCGACCCGATATTATGTTTGCAACATGCTTGTGTGCACGATATCAAGCTGAACCCAAGATATCTCATATGAAAGCTGTAAAGCGAATCTTTCGATATCTTAATGGTACAATGAATCTAGGTCTCTGGTATCCTAAAGACTCAAGATTCGATCTAACCGCCTATTCAGACAGTGATTTTGCAGTTTGCAAAATGGATAGGAAAAGCACCACAGGAGGAGGTCAGCTCCTGGGTGGAAAGCTGGTAAGTTGGACAAGTAAGAAGCAAAACTCAGTGTCCACTTCCACAGCTGAAGCTGAATATGTAGCCGCTGGAAGCTGCTGTTCTCAGGTCTTGTGGATGAGAAATCAGCTACTAGACTATGATCTTCAGCTCTCCAAAATTCCAATCTATTGCGACAGCACTAGTGCCATCGCTATAGCAAACAACCCAGTGCTACACTCAAAGACAAAACACATCGAAATCAGATATCATTTTATCAGAGATCATGTGATGAATGGTGATATAGAACTTCATTTTATTCCAACTGATTATCAGTTAGCTGATCTATTTACCAAACCTCTTGATGAGAGAAGATTCAACTTTCTCATCAGCGAGCTTAGAATGTTGAACTTTGAAGGATAAAACCTTCAGCGGTTAACATTGATCAGCGATAGGATAAAATCAACTTGTATAACCGATTCTATCATTCTCTTTCTGAATAAACTTGATTCGCTGATATCAAGAAAAATGGCAACTTCAAAGATCAATGTTACCGCTAAGACCATCTCCACTGACTCTGAGGAAGTGGAAATCATCAAAGCCCCTCAGGTTAAGTTCAAGCTGGATCAACTAGATTGGACCAAGGTCAACAACCTCTCTGCGCTTCTCGAGTTTCCTCCTCGAAAGCAAGTCACACATCTGGATGATGCTGTGAATTTCCTGAAAAACTGCTGCGTTTCAACAGCCCTGACCATCACACCTCCTGCAAGCCAGCTACTACTATCCCAGTTCTGGTACTCTGCCAGACACACTCAGCTACCCTCCGCCAAAGATGCATCCAAAACCATCGATTGCATACTCAGCGATACTGAGTATGGCACAATTAAGATAACCCCCGCAATCATTCGAAAAGCCCTGAACTTTCCCAATGCTACCAAAGAAAAACCGTTTGTTCCATTCCCTGACCATAAGAAGCATGCTGACAGAGAAGAAATCATTGCTTTCCTCGACGCAATGGGTTACATCTGGGAAACTAGAAGGGACAAGAAGCCCGAGAAGAAGCTGACGCTGATAAAGAAGTCCAAAATGCCCAGCGAGATGAATTTCATCTTCGCACACCTGATCAGCTGCATGACAGCGAAGACCGGCTCCTCTGATCAAGCCGCTCAACCTCAGCAGGCTATGGGATACGCACTGCTGAAAGGTCTACATATTGACCGGGCATCTATCATTTATGATGACCTAGTACAAAGAGTATATTCTGCTGCTGACAGACCTGCATGGGTTCCCTACCCCCGTTTCATCAGCGCCATCTTCCAATATGGCCTGAAGGACAGCTATCCTCAAGAGGGTGACCTGAAACTTTCTCAGGTTGGCCCTAAGGTGCTCGATTTCAAACCTGTCGACAATGAGGTACGTCTCTCTACCCTTCTCTATCTTCTTAACCCTAATTCTTCGACTTCTGTGGCTCCTTCAGCGACAATACCCATCGCCGATACCCCGGCTACACAATCCTCTCCTTCTAAGAAAAGGAAACACTCTTCAACCCATATTGATTCCAAAAGGATCAAGAAAACCAAGGAGCAACCCCAGCAATCCCATGCTGAAGACTCCTCAGCTCATTCTGAAGAGCTGAAGGAAAGTTCCGTGGTACACTCTGCCATACCCGTGCAAGCCATCCCTCCAATCCAGACTTCAGCGTCTCCAAACGCTGAGGTTAGAAACTTGGAACCTACCCAACCTCCCTCAGTGTCTCAAAAGACTGATGAAGTGATTCTCAGCGATTCCAATGTTGAACTCAGTACCCGAACCCCATTCTTATCCTTCGCTTCTCCCTCCACTCACTTGGACACTCCTCCAAAGAACACTGGAGATGCCATCATTCCAGAAGCCACCGCTGACGCTTCTCAACGAATGATGAAGACAGGACCTGCAGAGATCACCATACCTCACCGTACTTTTGAGGAAGATATGGAACATTATTCAGGAACCCGCATTTTTGACGAGTTCGTAAACCCTCCTGCAGATACACACAAAATCCTATACACTGTGACTAAACCCCAAACTTTTGGGCTTTCCTCTGTTCACAAGTTTTTATCTGTTACAGGTCCTAATTTGGGAGACATCAACGAGTCTCTAAAGTCCGTGGAAACAAAGCTGACCGGTCTCACCACCACACTCTCCAACAACTCTACAGCTGTAACAAACGCTGGAGAGAATTTGACAAAGCTAACTACGGTGGTGGAGAAGAAAGCTTCCACAGATGACATTAAGGGCCTTGATAAGATGCTCAGCGATTTTGCCAAAGTACTCTCTGACATCTACACTGACTACACCAGCCTCAAAAACTCAGTTTCGACCGTGTCCAGCGAAGTTACAAAGGTGAAAACATCGGTTGAACATATCGAGGGGGATATGTCAGCTGTCAAGACCGACTTGGGTTCTGTAAAAACCGACGTTGGTTCTATGAAGACGATGATCGAGACGCTGGTCAACAAGGCAAATACTCCTTGTTAGAGCATTGTTGTATTCAAGATTTACTGTAAAGTCAATGTACTGTATGAGTCTATACAGTATTGTGAATGCCTTTATACCTTGTATGTCATGGGTATAAATAGGCTTGTCTAGTTCATTTGTTAGTAAGCTTTTGTAATCTTTTAGAAACCTTTTGTAATTCTTTGAGCTCAATACATGGATGACATATTTGCTCTCTAGATTCTCTCTCACTACATTCATATCTTATTGCTAGAGATTTGGGATTTAACAATTGGTATCAGAGCTAAACAGAAGATTCAAGCAGATCGAAGACCAAATTGAAGAATTTTTACACTGTTCTTCAAGAATTCGGACCAAGTGGCTTTTACTGTTCATCTGAAGTCTTGTCATTCAGACATGAAGTTTTTCCAGATTTTGAGTTTTTTGAATCAATTCTTTGCATCATGGCATTCGGATTTGTTTCCTGAACACTTTTAATTCTTGGATTAACATCAAAATCTGCACAGAATTGACAGATCTAATCGATTCTTGATTTTTTTTTCGAAAACTTCAAGATCACTGTTTTGATCTTAATCTGTTCAAATTGATCGAATTGTGAATTGCAATCAACAGAAAAAGTGTGCGGATTTCAATTACGAACAATTTGATATAAGATTCATCACAATTGATCAAGAATTGAAGAAGTTATGGCAGATTAAGTGATTTTGAAGTTCGAAGTGCAGAATTCGGATCATTCTTGGTGAATTCGGATCATTCAAAGAGAATTCGGATCATTCAAAGAGAATTCAGATTGTTCTTGGCCACACAGCAATAGAATTCGACTCAAGAAGAATTCGAATTCATAGAATTCGAACCTTGTTACATTCGAATTGAGGAGAATTCGAACCCTGTTAGATTCGAATTGAGTTGATTAAATTTTCCAAGTAAAGAATTCGAACCCTGTTGAGTTCGAATTGAGTGAATTCGAACCAAGGTACGTCCAAATTGAGTGAATTCGAACCAAGGTACGTCAGAATTGAGTGAATTCGAACCAAGGTACGTCCGAATTGAGTGAATTCGAATCCTTCTTGATTCGAATTGAGTGAATTCGAATCCTTCTTCATTCGAATTGAGTGAATTCGAATCCTTCTTGATTCGAATTGAGTGAATTCGAATCCTTCTTGATTCGAATTGAGTGAATTCGAATCCTTCTTCATTCGAATTGAGCAAATTCGAACCCTTCTTCATTCGAATTCATTGATTTCGAATCCTTATTCATCCGAATTCTTGTGAATTAAAAAAATAAAAAAATATATATATATAAATTTTTTTTGTAAAGTGTATTTTCATACACTGTCTGCTTGATCTTCTGAACGATCAATTTCTAGCAATTTTCAAAATGGTTTTACAACAAGTTATTGTTAAAAGCAGTGGTGAAGATTTGAAGCAAACTTTGAAAAAGGAGATTCCTCCAATTGCAAAAGTTTTTGTTAAACCAAATAATAAAATGTTGCAACAAGTTATTATAACAGAAACACCTTCTAAACCACATGTTTCTGTTAAACCAAATAATGTAGTGTTGCAACAAGTCATTTTAACAGAATCATCCTTAAAATCAAAAACTCCTTCTAAAGACAATGCTTCAAATTCTTCAACTCCTATTTTAAATAAAGCATTGGAAGAAGAAAATGTTAATCTGAAAAGACAAATTTTAGACATTTCTTCTTCAAATGCTAAACTTACTAAAAGAATAACTGATCTTGAAGTTTATATTGCAGGTCTTGAAACAAAGAAAGACAAAGACAACTCAAGTCTGCACGATCAAATCGAGAAACTTCAAGAGAAAGTAACAACTCTTAAAAAGGAAAATGCTGATCTGAAGAGCATTGAAGACAGGAGAGAGAAGATTCTTAAAGAAAAGGAAATAATTGAACTTAATTGTATAAAACTTTCAAAACAAGTTTCTGACTTTGAGAAAGTTTTATTTTTAGAAAAAGACAAGCTCGAAAAAGAAAGAGCTAAATTTGAAACTGAACGAAATTTTTTTGAGATTAAAAGTTCTGAACTTTCCATAAAAATCTCTGAATTAGAAAATCTTTTGGAAAAGGAAAGAAAAGATTTCACGGAAAAGAAAAATCTCTTTGAAAAGGAAAGTAAAACCCTTAAAAAGAAAAATATGGAAATTTTCAAAGAGATTACTGATAAAAGAAGGTTTTTGGAAAAAGATTTTGAATCGGAACGTGTATATTTTGAAGATGTGATTCTTAATCTTACCAAAAGATTATCTGGTTTATCAGCTGATATTATGAAGGATCAGTTGATCAAATCTGATCTCCAAAAGAAATTTGATCTAATTTCTAAAGAGAAAAATGTTTTAATAAACAAAGTCAAAGAACTTGAAGACGTCATTTTTAAATTTGATGTCTCAAAGCAGACCGGTCATAATTCTATCTTTCAGACTCCATTTGTTGATTCAAATGATTCTGAATGCTCTTTTAAAACTGCTTCAAGTTCAAGTTTTAAAAACATTTCTTCTAAACAATTTAATAGATCAACAGATTTCTCAAAAGGTCGGATTCGTTCAACAAATCTCTTCTATAATCCTCTGTATGATAAATCAGATAACAAAACAAAAGTGCCTAAAGTTAATACTTCCAAACCTGAAGAAGTTCCAGTCTTCAAGAGGGTGAAGATGGAATGGAGAGTAAAAGGCACAACAGTTCCAAAGAAAGAAGTGCCAAAATCATCTGTATCCACATCAAATGAAAAGAAGAACAATGCGCCAAAAGGTAAATCTTATGCTAAACCTAATCCTATTTATTCTGTAAATCATCTGATTAGGTTGGCACATAAGAAAATTTGTTGTTCTTACTGTGGATCAAATGATTTTGTGCATAAAGATTATACTTCTTATTGGTATGGTACTTATAGTATTCCTTGTAAGAAATCTACACCTAACCCACTAGGACCCAAGTGCCATTGGGTACCAAAATCTGCTTAAACTGTTTTGTAGGTATATCATGTGTTGTGCTGAATGTTACATATATACCACACACATGACTGAAAACAGAAGAGAAGCGGTGTAATTTTTTGAAGAATATTTGTACTATTAAGGGGGAGATAAATATTTTTGGCTTTTGGTCATATCAGTTCAAAACCCGTTCTACAAAGAATGATGGCTTCTAAACATCTCAGTTTAGAACCCGTGCTTCAACGACAATGGTTTCTAAACATATCGGTTTAGGACCCGCACATAAAAGAGACTTTGGTTTCTGAATACATCAATTCAGGACCCGTGCTTCAATGTTTTTGGCTTTTGAACATATCAGTTCAAAACCCGTACTTTAAAGACTAAGACTTCTAAACAAATCAGTTTAGAACTCACACTTCTCAGGTAATATCCTTAACTGCTATATATTTTTGTTTCAAGGAACAAGTGGCAAAAGGTAACATTGGATTATATTTGTTTCTACTGATTTGAAAACTTGAAACTTTACAAATTTAATTCAATAAGATGAAATTTTCAATTTTCATTCAATGAATTAAATGTGTGCTAAAAGATGATTTTACAAGAAACTTTGTACTATCTGAGTTAGATTTGCTTCAATTTTCACCTCTAAAATAAATCGAAAGGTCAGCAAAACATGAATGAAATTATGCTGAATGCTCAAAGTTATGTGAATCTGGATATATATAGAATATAATGCTCAAAAAGCCTATATGTCAGAATGATGGATGGAAATGAAAATATGGGCAAAGCACTATGTTTTAGAACCAAGTGATTGAGATAAAAAAGTTGCACTATCATTTAGTTTGAAAGTTTGTGCCTGTGGCCTTTCTGGTTTGGGAGAGTAAGTCCTAAGGGGTGCTCGACACCTAGTCCCTAAGATCAACTGGTCTGGGATCGGCTGACCCAAATCCTGCAATAGAACCAGATAGAAAGCCATGTTCTACTGGTACAAATGGGTTTAAGATATATCGATGTGGCCTTTCTGGTTTGGGAAATTAAGTTCTAAGGGTTGCTCGACACCTAGCACCTAAGGCCAACTGGTCTGGGATCTGCTAACCCAAATCCTTCTATAGAACCAGATAGAAAGTCATGTTTAACGGTGTATCTTATTCTTACTAAACTTTTTGATCAAAAGATGCCAATGAGCACAAAATCAAAAGATGCCAATGCGCACAAAATCAAAAGATGCCAATGAGTACAAAATCAAAAGATTCAAATGTGCATAAAATCAAAAGATGCCAAAGAGCACACATCTCTTGAAACTTGGGGAAAATACAAAGTCGCGATAAACCCGTAAATTTATGAAATTCTGATTTTGGACAAATAGTGTGAGTAGAGCAAAGTATTCTTATATGTTTTAGAATTGCATACGCTTGATGCTAATCATATTTCGCATGCTAGCACACCAAATAGATTTAATAAAGGGGTTGAAACTGAACGTTTGTAACTTGATATGCAATGATGTCTTGTTTTTGAATCCAAACACATGCATTTGATTTCATTTGATTGAAATATTGTTAAATTTCATTAAGTTGAATTTCTTTTGTAAAGCTTTCAAATGATCAAATGTTAGTAGTTATAAAATGAAGTTCAATGAATTTTATTTTCCTTGTGTAAATTTGTTTTAAAATTTGTGCTACAATTTCAAATACTGTACGTTATTGAAATATATGCATACTTTCAGGGGGAGAAAACAAATTGCTCCAGAATTCTTATTTTGAGGGGGAGCAAGGTTATCCACTAAGGAGGAGATTGTTAGTAATACTCAGTGACGCGACTGAAATTGAAGAAGGTTTTCGATGATAATGATGCTCACTTTCATCGAAAAAGGGGGAGAAATGTTTAATTCAATTTCATGTCAAAAATATCTCATGTCTAAGAGCTTTCAAGTCAATGATTCGTGAACAAAGACTGAAGATCAGGGGAGAAGGATCATGTGAAGTCTAAATGTTGCTGAATTTGGTTATCTTAGTTCTGAGTGGTTCTCGGAATGCGCTTACACCTAAAAGTTCAACAATGTGGATGGTTTCACATATTTCTGATCCAAACTCTAATCGTTTCTGATTCATCTTGTTCCGAATTGATGATTTTATACAAAGATCGGAATTTCATGTTCAAGACTTGAAGACAATCTGTTGAAGATTTTATTGAAGAAGATTGACTTTTCAAAGAAAAAGACAATGACTTTTCATGTTTGTTTGAAGATTCTTCAAAGCTGAGTTCTTAAAGAGTGTCAAAGCATATAGTTCGCCGTGAACTACTGGAGATAAAGCTATTTGAAGATGGTTTGATAGAGTGTCTGTTTGAGAAGATTGACTTTACAAAGAGCTGAAGACTGCTGTCATATTTTTTTTAAATCTTGAATCCAAAGGGGGAGATTGTTAGAGCATTGTTGTATTCAAGATTTACTGTAAAGTCAATGTACTGTATGAGTCTATACAGTATTGTGAATGCCTTTATACCTTGTATGTAATGGGTATAAATAGGCTTGTCTAGTTCATTTGTTAGTAAGCTTTTGTAATCTTTTAGAAACCTTTTGTAATTCTTTGAGCTCAATACATGGATGACATATTTGCTCTCTAGATTCTCTCTCACTACATTCATATCTTATTGCTAGAGATTTGGGATTTAACACTCCTGCTCCTGCTCCTGCCCCTGTATTGGAAACTTTCACAGCGGCGGATCGTAAAGAGTTGAAGAAAATCACTCCTGCTATATCTGGCCTTGAAGACAGATTAGCAGCGATTAAAAGTTGTATTAAAATCTCTGGCCAAGAAGACAGAGAAAATACAAATGCTGAGTCTACCCATTCCTCCCCCAATCATGAGAAAGAGGGGGAGAAGAGCGCTGAGGATCTTGAAAAGAGCGCTGAAGACATTTCCCATGATGAATCTATCAGGGGAGAGAAGAATGAAGATCTTATCGCTGGACCTCAGGGAGATGAAAACCCTGAGGGAACCGAGAAGCTCGCCTCTGTATCTCAGGGGGAGCAACTCGAAGAAGACGCTGAAGAATCCGAAGCAGAAGATGATGAAGACATCGACATCCCTGATAATGAACCATCCTCCTCTCTAAGGAATGATGATGATGATGACGAAGATGACGATGACTTCTTTGTCGTCAAACCTGCCCCAAGGATCAAAGCTCTTAAGGGGATCTCGATAAATGAACCTTCAGGAGAGCGGACAAAGACAAAGCCCTCAGCCTCTGGCGCTGAGAAAGGCAAAGGCAAAGGCGTCGCTGAAGATGAAAATCTGGCGATCTTGCTTGTAAAGCTGGTTTGTCCGGTACACTAATCATATCTCACTCCATCCCTCCTCTATAAGTTCTACTACCCTAGCCTACACCTGAACATATTTCTCTTTCTCTTTCTACCCATGTTCTTATTTGTAAGATCGCTGTGTTTCAGCTAGTCCTCTCCCCTGTTTGAGGATGTCGCTGAAGGTTCTACTACTGCGACTTCACAAATAAAGCCAGCTGCTGCTGATGAAATAATCCCAGTCTTAGATTTGATCTCTGAGACTGATGAACCAGAAGAACAACCTCTCTCGCACAGAAACAGACCTTCCTCAGCTCCTCAAAAGCTGAGTGAAGAGGATCAAAAGAGAAGAAAGGAAATAATAAAGCGATTCGAGGATCAGCGAATCATTCTAAGGCGTGATCAACTTCCTTCAGTTCCTCCAAAGTTCAAAATCTCCAAAGCTGAATACCAGGAACACCTTAGAACTGAACGCCTTATCGCTGAAAGGAAGGAAGCTGAAGAGAAAGACAGAGAATACGCCATCAAGCTTACTCAACGATCAATCAAAGACCCCAAGATGAAAAGAGTTCCCATTGATGTTCAACGTCAGCTCTGGGATGATGCTCAAGAAATCGTTAGAGAAAAGACAAAGGTCTCTGATACAACTTTGGAATGGGCTAAACAAATGTTGACCTATCGATCAAGACCATCCAAAATAATCAAAGCCAACATCAGAGGAAAAATGTACGCTGATGTTCCTGTTGTTGAAGTGGATGTCTACAGAGATGACAAATCCAAGCAAACCTTCTATGCTTCTTCATTAGAAAAGTTTTTTCTCTCTGAATGGTTAGAAACGAAATTAGCCATTCAGGGATCACGCTCAAAATTCAAAAGCCATGTTGAGATGATCTAAAACAAACAGATCGACTTGCTTTCATCTGCTGTGGATATTCCTCCTACTCTTCCTCAACCGAAGAAAGCCTCTGCTAAGAAGAAGAAAGTTTCTGATTCAGGTCCAATCATTCGAAATGAAACAGGTATTGGTTTCTCTCGTGCTGAAGTTCTTGGCCCTGATGCTGATCTTTCAATGCTTGACACCTCCCTACCACCTGGAGAAACCTTCATCCCTGGCACAATGGTAAGTGATCCATATGGTATATTCTTCTTAGACTATGATAAAAATCCTCACTTTCAACGTGTCTCTGAGCTCCACGTCGCTCCCATCGAACAACTCAGAGATCTCGTACACTGGTGCGAAGTCAGACGCGACATCAAAGCTAGACACCTGAAGCCCTTGATTTTTGAAGCTGCTCTGAAGTTAAAGAATCAAGGAGTAAATGTCCCTGACTGGATGATCCCCACTAAAAAGACCCTTGATGAACTTCTCATTAAGGAAGAACCCTTTGAAAACTGATATAATCTCCTTTTTCTCTATTGTATCAGTTATCCTTCTGTACTTGTAAATTATTTTCGCTTGTACTTGTAATCTTTCTATTCTTCATTGTAATCTGATTCAATATTATAAAGAAAGATTTCAGCGAACGTACTTTACTCCATAAGTACTGAAAAGATCCCAGAAAACAGTAAAAGGGACAAATATTTTATGAGTTCTTTTTATCCTTATGTTTTCATTAAATAGCAATTTTCTTTGTTGCTATGTCATAATCAAATAGGGGGAGATTGTTGATCCAAACCCTCAGTGATTTGATAATGACCCTCTCTTATATACTTAGTGAAAATTGTAAGTAAACAACATGTATCAGAGTTTCACTATCGCTGATAAGTACTAAGATCTTCCAGTACCGCTGATAGGAACTCTCGCTCTTTTAAATTAAACATTCAGCGAACACTGTTCATCATTAATGCCCTGAGTCTGTTCAGTCATTATGATGATCGCTGATAAGTTAGTTGTTTACTTATGATCCCTGAAGACAAGTTTCACGTCAACAAAGGTTCTACACTGAAGTCGAAGATCAAGCTCAAGAACCAGCGACAAGTCTCCTAATGAACTGATGCGGATCAGCGAAGACTCAGATTTGTCCACTCAACGTGAAGTATCAAGTACAAGACTTCAGCTATCGCTGAACTTTATCATTCGCTGAATAGAGAATGATAATCGCTGAATCAACGAAAGCTGATCATGAAGTCCTCCGTACAAAGTACTTTTGTCTTAACCACCCTTGCACGCCTCCGTACGAAATGTCAGAAAAGAACCTCCGAAAATCTGAAATCGTACAACCACTCTGATACTACACTGTTCATCCTTACGGCTACTAAGGTTGTCAACCAAGGTCAATGACATGCAACCAACCAGCTGATGACACGTGTAAAGTATATACTGACTTGCATTAAATGCATGCAGTATATAAAGAGATGAACTCACTTCTTTTGAAGTAACTTGCTAACTCTGGACAAGTTCAAATCTCTTATCTCAGATAGGTTATTATTAGTAATTTCCTTATCTCTCTTAGTGCAAGAAACCTTAGTGTTCCAACTTGTTTAGATTTAGGTTTTTCCTTAATCTTGTCTCCGCAACAAGCTGTAAATTGTTAATGATTTATCAATAAACAATTTAGAAAAGTAAAATTTGTGTGTTTGTATTCAACCCCCCCCCCCCTTCTACAAACTTGTATAGGCCTTCGGGACCAACAGTTTGTCTTTCAGGCCTTTTTGGAATACGGCGCTGATGAACCGAGGATAGGGAACCCATGGAGATCTGTCAGCGACGGAGTCCACTCGGAGTACCAGGTCATCATAGATAATCGATGCCCAGTCTATATGTAGACCTTTCAGCAATGCATATCCCATTGCTTGCTGAGGCTGAGCGGCTTGGTCAGAGGAGCCGGTCTTGGCAGTCATGCAGCTGATTAAATGAGCGAAGATGAAATTCATCTCACTGGGCATTTTAGACTTCTTGATAAGGGTCAGCTTCTTCTCGGGCTTCATGTCCCTCCCAGTTTCCCATACATAGCCTATTGCATCGAAGAATGCAATGATGGCTTCCCTGTTTGAGTTTTTCTTGTGGTCAGGGAGAGGAACAAAAGGTTTTTCTTTGGTGGCCAAGGGAAGGTTCAGGGCTTTGCAAATAATGGCAGGGGTGATCTTCATAGTGCCATAGTCAGTATCGCAGAGGATGCAGTCAATTGTTTTTAGGGGTCTTTGGCTGATGGTAGCTGAGAGTGTCTGGCAGAGTACCAGAATTGGGATAGAAGTAGCTGATATGCAGGAGGTGTTATGGTCAGGGCTGTGGAGATGGAACAATTCTTCAGGAAGTTCACAGCATCATCTAGATGTGTGACTTGCTTTCGAGGAGGAAACTCGAGAAGCGCATAGAGGTTATTTACCTTGGTCCAATCCAGTTTGTCAAGAGATAACTTGACCTGACGAGCCTTGAGGATTTCCACTTCCTCGGCAGTATTATCAGCAGCAGTGTTCTCAGCGATGGTGTTCTTGGAAATGTCAGAAGATGCTATTTTCTGTATTATCAATTCAACCAAAGATTAACAAATAAGAATAATCTTAATGTGGAAAGATTTTCCAATAAGATGGTTTGAAATTTGTCGATTTCATTCAGACAAAATGTCTTTAATGAAGATTAGGGTTTTTCTTGTTTTTGAAAAACGAAATGCAGACCCAATAAAAATCTTGTTTTCCAGTTTCTTTTGAAGATTGGGATTCTGGAAAAACGTATGAAGAACAAGTTTAAGATTTTGCGTTTTAAACTTGAAGAACAACCATGAAAGGTTGTGTTCATAAAACCATGAAGGAAATGATTTCATTTAAAAAAAAGTTATTTTGTTTGATCTTGTGAAAACAAAAAGAAGATCATTAACAAGTTTGAAGAAACAAGTAAAATAAAAGAATTATTAACCTGGTTCCTTGAAGAAGATGAAGTTCTTAAGTTCTTGAAAATTCTTTTTCTTGCTTGGATAAGAAGTTCCCGTAAAAGAAAAATATAAACCCAGAATGAGTTTATATAGAGATTAGAGATAGAGAAAATCTTGAGCGGGAAAAGATTTTCATCATGACACGGACACGTGTTTACATTTGATTGGAAGATAAACGAAACGTGCAAACGTGTGTCAGAAAGAAGAACGTGCCTGGGCTTATCCGTTGCAATGACGCCACAACTGTCCTTTCATATTCTTGGATGTCTGAGGTTTTGAAAACTCATGGACACTTTTGAAAACATGAAGCACTAAATAGAAATATCAGTGTTGGATTTTAGAAATTTCCTAGTATCGCTGATAAGGAAGAGATATCCAGCGATGTAATTTATTTTGAATTCTCGCATTTTCATGCGATTTGTCAGTGAGAGAAAACATACCTTGATATCAGCGAATCAAGTTTATTCATAGAGAAGATGATAGAATGGGTTATACAAGCTGATTTTATCCTATTGTTGTTTAAATGTGAATCGCTGAAGATTTTACTCTTCAAAGTTCAGCATTCCAAGCTCGCTGATGAGAAAGTCGAACCTTGTCTCATCAAGAGGTTTGGTGAACAGATCAGCTAACTGATAATCAGTTGGGATAAAGTGAAGTTCTATATCACCATTCATCACATGATCTCTGATAAAGTGATACCTGATTTCGATGTGTTTTGTCTTTGACTGTAGTACTGGATTATTTGCTATAGCTATGGCACTTGTGCTGTCGCAATAGATTGGAATATTTGAGAGCTGAAGGTCATAGTCCAGTAGTTGATTTCTCATCCACAAGACCTGAGAACAACAGCTTCCAGCGGCTACATACTCAGCTTCAGCTGTGGAGGTGGACACTGAGTTTTTCTTTTTACTTGTCCAGCTCACCAGCTTTCCACCCAGGAGCTGACATCCTCCTGTGGTGCTTTTCCTATCCATTTTGCAACCTGCAAAATCACTATCTGAATAGGCGATTAGATCGAATCCTGAGTCTTTGGGATACCAAAGACCTAGATTCGCAGTACCCTTAAGGTATCTAAAAATTCGCTTTACAGCGTTCATATGAGATATCTTGGGTTCAGCTTGATATCGTGCACACAAACATGTAGCGTACATAATATCGGGTCGGCTAGCTGTAAGATACAAGAGAGAGCCGATCATCCCACGGTACAGCGTGACATTAACAAGAATACCCTTAGTATCCTTGTCTAGTTTCAGTGGTGGTGCCATAGGGGTTTTCATAGCTGAACTTTGGGTTAAGTCGAATTTCTTCAGCATATCTTTAACATACTTTCCCTGATTAATGAAAGTTCCTTTCTCTTTTTGCTTTATCTGAAGACCAAGGAAATATGTTAGTTCACCCATCATGCTCATTTTATACTCATCTTTCATTCTATCAGTGAAACGAGTACAAAGATCAGGGTTAGTAGAGCCAAATATAATGTCATCAACATATATCTGAACGAGAATGATATGACCTTTTACTTTCCTAAAAAATAGAGTTTTGTCGATTTTACCTCGCTCAAATTATTCAATATGGAGATAAGTAGAAAGAGTGTCATACGATGCACGTGGAGCTTGCTTTAAGCCATAGAGTACCTTATCCAGTTTATAAACATAACCTGGACGCTTAGGATCTGAGAATCCTGGAGGTTGTTCCACATAGACTTCTTCATTCAGCTTTCCATTTAGAAACGCTGACTTAACATCCATCTGATATACTTTGAAGTCTTTGTGTACAACGTATGCTAAGAATAGACGAATAGATTCTAGTCTTGATACAGGAGCAAATGTTTCGTCATAATCTATGCCTTCCTCTTGTCTGTATCCCTGAGCAACAAGACGAGCCTTGTTGCGGGTAACAGTTCCATGTTCGTCCAACTTGTTTCGATAGACCCATTTAGTGCCTATCACTGTTTTGTCAGTTGGTCTATGAACAAGTTTCCAAACTTTGTTTCTTTCGAATTCAGTCAGCTCTTCTTGCATCTTTGAGGGCATCATCTACTTTCTTTGGTTCAGTTAGAGAAATAAAATTAACAAATAAACAAATATTACCTGCACTTCGTCGAGTCTGAATACCAGCGTTTGGATTACCAATAATTTGATCAATTGGGTGATTTACAGTCCATCGCTGAGCCGGAGCGTGAGACGTTGACTCAACCTGAACTGGAGAAGCTGAAGATGAAGCTTCAACGACGTCTGGAGTATCAGCCAAGAGAGGAATGGGTGCAGTTGTCATTATATTCACTGATTGCTGAGAAGTAGATGGAATGTCTGAAACATTAGGTTCAGAAGCAGGTATAGTGTTTAAAGGAACAACTTAGACCCATGATGTTTCAGCTTCACTATACTGCATATTTGGAATGATAGTAGGACTATCATCTACAACGGTATGAGCACGAGGAGTGGGAATATCTTCTGGATCACCAAGATGAGAGAACATCCATTGATTCAGTTCTTCAGTATCAGCGGACGGTTTAGAGTTCACTGAACGGGATTCGTCAAACGTGACGTGAATAGTTTCTTCCACAGTTTGTCTTCTACGATTGAAGACTCTGAAGGCTTTGGATATTGAAGAATATCCAAGAAAGATTCCAGCATCAGCCTTAGGATCAAACTTTCCAAGGGCATCTCTGTTATTTAGTATGAAACACTGACATCCAAAGATGTGAAGAAAGCTTATTGAAGGCTTTCTCCCATGAAAGAGTTCATAGGCTGTTTTATAGAATCTTTTGACTATCAGCGACCTGTTTTGCGTAAAACAAGCGATGTTGACAGCTTCTGCCCAAAACTGAGTAGGCAGGTGAGAATCGTTGAGCATTGAACGTGCAGCTTCAATAATTGTTATATTTCTTCTCTCAACGACTCCATTTTGTTGCGGTGTTCTCACTGATGAAAAGTTGTGAGAAATACCCTTACTCTCAAAGAAGGAATCAAGAGAATTGTTTTTGAATTCAGTCCCATGATCACTCCTTATTGAGCGAACGGTCAAATTGTTCAGGGTTTCCATCTTCCGAACAAAGGTGATGAGTTCTTCAGGGGTGTCACTCTTGGAACGAAGAAACATAACCCACGTATAACGAGAGAATTCATCAACTATGACCAGTGTATATTTCGTTCCAGCGATGGATTGTTTGTTAACAGGGCCAACCAAATCCATATGGAGTAGTTGTAGAGGAGATGACACTGAGGAGACTTGCTTCGACTTAAAGCTTGCTTTGGTCTGCTTCCCTTTTTCACACGTTGAACATAAAGACTCTTTGGCGTATGAGTGCTGAGGTAGACCAGTAACTAACTCTTTTGAAGAAAGAGTGTTCAGTGTCTTGAAATTCAGATGAGAGAGCCTCTTATGCCATAGCCAGCTGACATCAGATGAGGCTTTTGAGAAGAAACATGAGTTCTCAGTGGTTGTTGAGTCCATGTTTATTACATAAACATTTTCCAAACGATAACCGCTGAGAGCTATCTGCTCCTTTTTGTCAGTGACAAAGCAGGATTCCTTAGTAAAGATTACTTTGTTATCCTTGTCGCAAAGCTGACTGATGCTTAAAAGATTATGCTTCAGCCCTTCAACATATGCGACTCTTCTGAAGGTGGTTGTACCATTAGAGAGTACACCAAACCCTCGGGTATGTCCTTTTCCATTTCCTCCAAAACTCACAGAGGGACCCTTCTCTTCCTTGTATTCAGCGAGCAGACTTTTCTTTCCAGTCATGTGTCTAGAGCATCCGCTATCGAGATACCAGATACCCTTCTTAACCTGCATCACAAAAGAAGATTAGTTTTTCTTGGGTACCCACTTAACCATGTGTACACGTTTGTCAGTGGAAGTAGTTGGAATGGAATGTTCGGCAATCTTCGCAACATTTGAAGATTCAGCTTTGTCAGTCTTCACTTTGGTTAATTTCTTAACCTCAGTGGTCTTCTTTTCCTTGGGGGAAATATTCACCTTAGCTATCTTTTCAACTTTGGTGGCTGTGGGGCACTTACTAGCAATATGATCAGTAAGTCCACAGTGATAACATTTCCTATAACTAAAACTAGTTCTAGGACCATTTGAATGCTGAGCTTTTGATTTTGAATTTGAAGGACCTGCACCAAATAAGCTTTTGGCTTTTGAAATGGGAGGAACGTTTAGTTCTTCAGATTTCTTACCAAGGACATCTACTCTGAGTCTTAGAGTAGATCGCTGGATAGACCCACGCTGAGTAGATCCAGAGATCTGATTCCTTGATCCAGAGGAATAAATCACTAAAGCTTTAGAAGCATTCAGCTTTGGTACTAAAGTACTCTTCTGAGGATTTTGATTAAAAGCAATTCCTTTACCGTTATCTTTAAAGACAGAGGTAGGTTTTGGATAAACCATTTTCTCTTTACCTTTTGAAGAGGTAGAAATTTCCTCAGGGATAGGCGATCTGGACGAGGAACACTGAGAGGTTGAAGTATCAGCGACTGAGGATACGAAAGTTCCAAATAAGAGCATGGAACGATCAATGGTTGATTCTTGATTTTCATATTTGTAACCGAGACCACGTTTATCACTCAGGGGTATCTGAGACTTAATTATCTCAGTGATCTTTGTTTAAGAATTACACCATCCTTCAACAGTAGCTTTTTCAGCTTTCAATGCAGCGATAGCTTCTGCTCGTTCGATTTTGACTAGCTGATTTAAATGCACTTGATCTTTAAAATCTTCTTCAATTTTAGAAAGCTTTTCAATTTGAAGGTGACAGTGTTAGCTTCAATCCTCCTAATCGTAGAAGTATTTAGAAGTAGTGAAAAATAGGCTAAGTGAAGAAAACCTCTTACAGAGGTTCTGCCACTTCCGAAAGATCAGGGTCAAAAAGCTACAGAGGTGTCCTACAGAACCTCTGTCTTACGCACAAAGAAGACCAAGACTCGGAACCCGGTGAAGACTGCTCAACAGAAGACCAGACCTCAGAACCTCTGTAACCCTTTACAGAGCCTCTGCGGTTTAGACTGAAGAAACAATTTTTTTCCAGGTTAAAACTCCTTTAAAGTACACTCTGGGGACTGTTAAAACCCAGAAAACCTTCTAGATCATCAGACTCATACTCTTTCGTCATATTATCTTTTTAGAACCTTCGAAACTCTTACAATGACAAAAACAAATAACTTTTTCACTGCTGGTTCACTAACCAAGCCTCCTACTCTCCTTCGAGATGAGTATCCTCAATGGAAGATAAGAATGATCCATTTCTTTGAGGGTACTGAAAAAACTCTCGTACAATATCTTTACAACCCTCCTCAAGTTCCCATGACAATAGTCCCACGAGTACCAGCTACTGCTGAATCTCTTGAAATCCCTGAACATCAAAAACCTAAGCCAAAAGGAGAATGGTCAGATGAAGATAGGGCAGAAGATGAAGTTGCACAGAAAACAAAAAGATTATTGATCATGGCTATCCCCAACGAACTTTTTCAATCCTTAGATGCATGCGAAACAGCGCACGATCTTTGGAAAGAATTAGAAAGACATTTGGAAGGGGGTGCTAAAACGCAGAAGCACCGAAGGGCACAATACATAAATGAATATCATGCCTTCAGAGCCTCTGCAACAGAATCTCTGCAAACGACGTACGACAGGTTCAACTCTCTCAAAAACAAATGTAGAAAGTCTGGCATTCACAGAACCTCGAAAGAAAATAACGTCATGTTTCTAAAAAGCCTGAATGATGAGTGGCTCCAGTTGTCTATGTCTTTACAAACAAACCAAGATCTAGACTCCTGGACACTCTCTGATCTCTATGGAACACTAGCCGCACAGGAGCCTCAAATAGCATAGGCTAAAACAAAAACCATTGCACCATACGCATTGGTTAGTAAATCTACAGAGGCTGCAGAGAGACCGAGAAATGAGAGAGCAACAGAGGAGAAGAAGAAGGAGAAAAAGAAGATAGTGATAGTTGATAGTGAAGAAGACGAGCTGATAGAAGAAGAGATAACTCTTGCGTCATTAGCTAAATCCTTAGCTCTGTTGACAAGAGAGTTCAGAGGAAACCAGAGGGGTTCAGGAATTGATCGATATGGCAGAGACAACCGAGGTCAGATGACAAGGTGAGCCACACACAACAAGAAAGCTACAAGTGTGGCAAGCCTGGTCATTACGCAAACGAATGCCGAACGGAGAAAGGTGAAGACCGACAGAAGTCCGACGATCGTGCTGGAAACACTTCCCAAGGTTGTTTCAACTGCGGGAAGCCAGGCCATTTCGCAAATGAATGCAGAAGTAGACCAAATCGCCCTCAGAAGGACTCAGCTTTTTACAAAAAGAGGGCTGAGTATTATGCGCAAAAATTCCTAATGGCGAACAAAGGGCATTCTGAGGCGAACAAGGAGGACTTCGAGTCAGACTCTACCTCTGACGATGAATACACCACCAATGCCCTATTATGTGGCATGGCAGATGTCGACTCCGGCACTGACACTGAGGTATCCACTTCAAACTCTACCTCTTGTACTAATTCTGTAGATGATAATTTACTTAAACTTAACATTGAACTGATTGAACTAAAAGAGATAAATGAAAGCATTCAGAAAAGACTCACCTTTAATGAGAGAGAAGTAAGGCTTCTCACTCAAGAAAAAGCCAAAATTTTTTAAGAAAAGGAAAGAGTAGAAAAGAATTGGAACAAAAATCTAGATCCCTTAAAAAAGCAAATTTCTGAATTAACCTCTGCTCTAAAAGTCAAAACAAAAGAACTTTCAGTTTCTAGGAGTGAAACAACAGACATAAAAGCTCTCAAATAATACTTTCAAAGAGACAGAGAGAGAGAGAGAGAGAGAGATACTTTGGCAAGATCTACTCAGAAGAGAAGTTTTACATAAAAACTATAAAGATGCACAGAAGGTGTATGAGAAAGTAAACTCACAAGTAGGAAGACGGGGTATAGGGTACGATGATGTTACTCTAGGTGTTGAAGACAAAAGAATTAAACCTCTGTCTTCTCTGTTTGTGTTAGGAAAAACGAACAAACCAGATTTTCCAAACTAACTCTCTGTAAGTAAAAGGGCTAAAATCTCTGTGGAACCTCACTTGAGGAAACATACGAAGATGATCAATGTGTGGTTTGAAAACACGGATTCATCATCTTCAACCTCTATCAATAGAGGAATCAAACCAAAAAAATATCTGAAAACACAAGATCAGATTGGTATCTTTAAGTTTGGTAAACCAGAGACTCAAACGCAGGTTGCTTTTGTCTGTATGATAAATGTCGAAAAGAAATTATCGGCAGAAGCTCCTGAGTTTAAACCCACCTTTTCAGAAGAAAAACTTAAAGAAACAATTGAAAAGGAAATTTTAGAAGTATGGAAAACAAACGTTTTAGAAAACTTCTGTACATCTTCTGTAGATAAAATTCTCGCTGAAGAGATCTTATCAGAAACCTCTGCCGTCTATGAAAGTTATCCTACAGAGGAAGAAAGCTCGTACGATACATGCTTGGAAAATCCAGCCTCTGTCGAAAGAAATGACTCAACCTCTGTATATGAGGATGATTCATCTTCTGACAACTCAGAGACAAATGTTACATCAGGGATAGTTCACTATGACACAAAGGATGTTAAATTCTCCTATGAAGTTCTTAACAGAACTATTTCTCCAAAAGAGAAAATCATAGAGATACCTATCTGCCCAGATTTTCTACACTTGTATTTACAAGTCAAAACCTCTACTGAGCTTGATATGTTAAATCTTAAAAAGAAGACCTCTGTAGATCCTAAAAATTCAAAATTTTCAAAACCTTTAAGGCAAATTAACGAAAATCCCACTTGGCAACAAAAGGGAAAATGGCCTAAAGTTAACAAATCTTTTTCCTCTGTGACAGTGAAGAAAGATGTTCACCACAGAAGAGACTCACAAAAGGCAGGAACTAAACAAAGCTTTTGCAAACAACATTCTAGTATTCATAGATCTTCTTGTAATAGGAAATCTATTGTTAAGAAAGAATGTAATGCCTCTGTGGCTCAGTTCAATGAATTCAATGAAAAGTTCAAGCAAATCACGTCTCATATTCAATATTGTCATTGCTTTGATCTTATGTTCAAACTAAATAATCACTTATCCAGTCAAGATTGTTTACTCTCTACTCAGATTCAAAAGTCAAAACCTACAAAGAAACAATTTGATTCTTCTAAAGATAAAAAATATTTCAAGAATGCTAAGGCAAACTTGAAAAATTCTAACAATATTGGACCCATGTGGATATGGGTACCTAAGTCTCTATGATTGTCTTGCAGAAGCGGTATGTGCCAATCTGGTATCTAGACTCCAGATGCTCAAGGCACATGACTGGCGACAGAAGTTACTATCCACGTACAAAGAAACACTCGATAGTGGATCTGTAACTTTTGGAGACGACAAGAAGGGACACATCAAAGGCTATGGAGTCATAAAGAAAGAAAACGTTTATGTATACAAAGTTGCATACGTAGATGGCCTTAAACACAACCTACTTAGTTTAAGCCAACTTTGTGATACAAGATTCGATGTGTTATTCAAAAGAACTTTCTGGTCTCTGAAAAGTGAAGACACAGGAATAGAACTTCTGCGAGCCGAAAGAAGAGGTGATCTATATCTGATGAATTTCAGTTCCAAGAACAAGGACAAAGTTTGCCTTGTAGCCTGCAAAAGTGAGGAAGCCTGGTTATGGCATAACATGTTCTGTCACTTGAACTTTCACACCTTGGATAAACTGGTCAAACTTTATCTAGTTAAAGGTTTGCCTAATGTTAAATTTAATAAGGATCATTTGTGTTCTGCCTGTGAAATGGGAAAACTCAGGAGAGTTTTGTGATCCCACAATGACAAGTAATAAGAGTAAATACACGATATATATGAATCAAAGAAGTACACCTCTATATATATGATTGAAGAACTTGCAGCTTACAACTTCACAGAAGGTTGAGAGGTTTACAAAGTGGAAGGAGGCTGCGAAGATAGAGGCGTGTGTATTTTGTATGTTGAATGTTCTATGTTGTGGTCTGACCTAAAAATACAGATAGTATACTATATATACTATTCCAAGTTTGACAACATGTCACATTTGGTCCCTCAACTATAATACTACATGGTACAAGATAATGTAACATTAACAAGCTTCCCACAAAGGCAAAACAGATGTGTCTTGCACTAGGCCTCTGTACATGTTTCATGTCGACCTCTGCGGTCCCATTGCCATACAGGGCCTAGGTGGCAAGAAATACATACTTGTCTTAATTGATGAGTATTCGTGATTAACATGGGTTGAATTTGTCCGAAAGAAATCAGATGTTCCAATCATCTTGACTAATCTAATGAAAAGAATCCAAGTTCTTTATGAATGCAGAATACAGAAGTTAAGAAGTGACAATGGCACAGAATTTAAAAACTCTGTCATTGAAGCCTATCTTTCTACAGAAGGAATGTCACAGATCTTCTCTGCCGCACGCACTCCACAGCAGAACGGCGTAGTCAAAAGAAAGAATCGAACGATCGTGGAGGCCGCAAGAACTATGCTATCAGCATGCGGATTACCAATGAACTTTTGGGCAGAAGCGATTTCTACCGCTTGTTATACACATAATCGTTCAACCATTGTGAAAAAGACACATCAAGACTCCTTACGAACTGATCAACAAAAGGCGGCCAAACATCATGTTTTTCCATGTGTTTGGATGTAAATGCTTTGTTTTAAACGACAGAGATTCCAGAGGAAAGTTTGAGGTAAAAGCTGACGAAGGAAAATTCATTGGATACTCTGCCACTTCCAAAGCCTACAGAGTATACCTTACAATGTCTCGCAAGATCGTAGAAATCATCAATGTTTCTTTTGATGATTCATTCCAGAAGACTTCTGAGCAAATCAGTTCAGAACTCGGACTTAAAGGGGAATCCTCTGGAATCTCACAAACAAAAGAAGACTTAAATCTTCTATTTCTAGAGATGTTCCACGACGACATTGATCCCTCTGTTGGAACAATCAGAGCTTCAGCAGAACAATCTTCTGTCGGTCAAAATCCTACAGGTATGACTCTAACTGGTCCAAATAATGCTTCATCTTCTTCTGTAAATGCTACAGCTGCAAATGTTGAGGAAGAGTCAACAAAAGATGAAACACAAAGGAAAACGACCACAGAAGCTGCTGAAGAACAAACTCCACAATCCACAGAAGAACTAATAACAGAGGATATAGAGGACCAAGTCTATACGTCTTCAGAGGAACAAACTCTACCACCACTCATACCAATCATTCGACAAACAGTTGGATCAACTACCAAGGCACGTACTACGATAGAGGCTACACCAGAAGAAGAAGAAGAAGAACAACAACAAGAAACCTCTGAAGAACAATTCGATGACATTGGTGACCATCATCCACGCACAACTCAATGGACAAAAAGCCATCATCCAAGCCAAATAATTGGTGAACCCTCTGACACGGTAAAAACAAGGTCTGCCACTGCTAATTTTTGTTTCTTTACGAACTTTATCAGTGTGATAGAGCCAAATAAGATTTCTGAAGCCCTTGACGACCCAAACTGGGTAGACGCCATGCAAGATGAGCTTCTATAGTTTGAGTGCAACAAAGTCTGGACTCTAGTACCTCTGCCACGGGGGAAACAGGCCATTGGGACTAAGTGGGTCTACGGAAATAAGAAGGATGAAGATGGAGTGGTCATCAGAAACAAAGCACGATTAGTGGCCAAGGGATATAGACAAGAAGAAGGCATAGACTACGATGAGACGTTTGCCCGTGTCGCACGGCTCAAAGCAATAAGAATATTCTTAGCCTTCGCAGCCCACAGAGGTTTCAAAGTCTATCAAATGGACATGAAATCAACTTTTCTCAACGGTGAAATCAAGAAGAGGTTTATGTAAATCAGTCACCAGGGTTTGAAAGCTCAAAGTTCCCAAGGCATGTGTACTACCTTGAAAAGTCTCTGTATGGACTGAAACAGGCTCCAAGAGCATGGTACGAACGACTTTCTACGTTTCTTCTAGTCAATGGCTACGGCAGAGGTACAACAGATACTACCTTGTTCTATAAACGTAAAAACAGTGAAATAATGCTTGTACAAATCTATGTGGACGACATCATTTTTGGGTCTACTAATACAGATGAGTGCAAAAGTTTTGAAAAACTCATGCAAAGTGAGTTTGAAATGAGTATGATGGGAGAATTAACATTCTTCCTCGGACTCCAAGTCAAACAATCCTCAGAGGGAATTTTTATAAATCAGGCCAAATATGTCTCTGACATTCTTTCCAAGTATAGTCTCTCTGATACCTCTGCCATGAAAACTCCAATGGCCACTGGAAATAAGTTATTCTTAGATCCAGATGTCATCTCTGTAGAATGCACTCTCTATAGAGGCATGATTGGATCTCTGTTATACTTAACTGCTAGCAGACTTGACATTATGCATGGCACATGTCTTTGTGCACGTTATCAAGCTAATCCTAAGAAAACACATTATGATGCTGTTAAGAGAATCTTTAGATACCTAAAGGGGACCAAAAATCTTTGTCTCTGGTATCCACAAAACTCTGGATTTTGTCTTAAAGCTTATACAGATTCAGACTATGGAGGATGCATGCTCGACAGAAAGAGTACCTCTGGGAGTTGTCAATTCCTAGGTGGTAAGCTAGTCAGTTGGACCTCCAAGAAGCAGAATTATGTGGCAACATCAACGGCAGAAGCTGGATACGTTGCTGCCGCTAGCTATTGTTCTCAGGTTTTGTGGATGAAGACTCAGCTAAAAGACTACGGCCACATCCTATTCAAGATACCCATCTTCTGTGATTCCAAAAGTGCCATTGCCATCTCTGCCAATCCTGTGCAACATTCAAAAACCAAGAATATCGATATAAGGTACCACTTCTTGAAACATCATGTTGAATACCGTACAATCGAGATGCATTTCGTGCCCACAGAATACCAACTCGCGGACTTATTCACCAAAGCTTTAGATGAGAAAAGATTCAATTTCTTGGTGGGTAAGTTAGGAATGATCAATATGACGTGAAAATCCTCTGTACGTATAGCTTATCTTCTGTAAATATGTGTATAAATATATTGCTTTATTTATTGCTTTGATTGATTTCTTTTTGCATGTAAATTCTCAATCTTAAATAGCTCTTGAAATCACAGAGCTTCTGTGGGTCTGCTCAGAACCTCTGACAACCCCTACAGAACCTCTGGAAAACATGACCTATGTACTATGCAAAACTTATCCTATTTTGATCCAAGCATAGGTCAAGGGGGAGCAGAAGGAAATTACTTGATCTACAGAGATGGTTAGATCAAGGGGGAGCAAAAGAAACCTTGAAATGATCTACAGAGGTTAATCTTTCAAGGGGAAGCCAAAGAAGAGTGTCGATAAATCTATATCGGCAGAAGTCAGACATCACTGCCGAGAAAAGAAGAACCAAAAGGTATGTCTCGTACAAAAGGTTTCTGAAAACAGTTTTTCTGGGACAAAAAATGTCAAATACGTCCTAAAAATACTGGGAATAACATTTCAAAAATAAAATTACTAAAACTTTTAATAATTTTTGAGTTGTGAGAAATTTGAGGTCATAGAGCTTCTGCTGAGCTCAACAGAAGTTCTGCCAGAACACTGCTCTGTAATCGCAAATTTAACTCGGAAACCGAATACGCACAAATACACACACCATGACCTACTCGCACAAAACTTTTTCCAAAACAGTTTTCTCGAACACCAACTTTCAAATATGTCCGGAAAACTTTTCTTAATACAAATCAAAATTTGGATGATCAAAATCATTAATAGATTTTTAGTTACGAGAAATTTGCACTCATAGAGCTTCTGCTGGCCCTGACAGAAGTTCTGCAAGTTCCTACAGAGCCTCAAAACCTCTGTGAACGAATTTTCTTCACTAAAATCCTATTAATCCTCTCCAATGCTTTTACAAATGATTTTGGTCAAAATAGAACCTACAGAGTCATGATAACAATGAGATATATGAGAAAAGGGTGAAAATCCAAGATTCTCAAAATCACAGATCTTCTGTAAACCACAGAGCTTCTGTGAATTTGGTATTTGGGCATTTCTGTAACAGTAACGGTTACTTTTACTGAGAGTGAAAATCATGTGGCTAAGAACAACCCCACGCGCCTAGCATTAATAGGCCGCGCACGACGTCCTGTCATCCTCTGACATGGCACGTTTTTGTATGGAAAGTTGAACCCGCCGTTCTAAATCAAGTACGGATTCCAAATATTTATCCATTGCCAAATATCTTTACCCTTTCGAATTCTACCGTTTTACCCACCTATAAAACCCAAGCTTACCCTCTCATAAAATCTTTACGAACCCTCATTCTTCTCCGGCGAAACCCTGCAAAAACCTGCAAGAATCTTATTCTCATTACCAATGGCTTCATCTTCTCAAGCTATCTCCCCTGAACACTCTCCGATGAACTCACCGGAACACTCCCCTGCTCATTCTGAACATTCAGAAAACCCCCACCTCGCCAAAAATGCCGAACAAGAAGATTCCGGTGACTCAGCAGATTTTGCTCCAACCACCCATCTCCAAAACTTTATCGCAAAGGAGCACTTTGAAAAGGTACTACACATCAAATCCAATAACTGCTATTTGGTCCCCTCACCAACTGCTTTCGGCGAAACCAATGCCCTTCTTCTACACATCATGGAAAACCATATTCTCTTTCCTTTACTATCAAGAACCCCAAATAAAATACCTGTTAGGTATTTGAACCAATTTTATGATAAAGATGATTCTCTTATCAAAGGGTACATCTCAAAGCCAGACAAATCTGAACATTTGGAACTCAAATTCAATAGAACAATGTTTTCTCTGGATTTCAATCTACCAACAAGGGGTCTTCTTGGACTGAAAAAATATGCAGAACAACCAACAGACGACGAGCTCTATCGTTTTGTAGAAATGCTTGGGTACAACACCCACCTAAGGAAGAGAAATGACTTCCGCAGAGGCAGACTACCACCTCTGTGGAACACCCTGTTTTCGATCCTAAACAGATGCCTTACAGGGAAGATAGGCAGCATTGACCAGAGCTCGCATCAGATCTTAACCATCATGTACGGGGTCTACTACGATCTCCCACTCGATTACTCGACCATCATGCTGCAGGAGATCATCAATACGATCGACAGAAAGAACAACACCAAAAAGGAAAGAGAGAACGATCCTAAGTATCTACCGCCTCTGCAATTCCAAAGGATATTGGGAGTCCTGTTCGAACCTCTACTGATGATGCAGAACTGGCCAATGGAAGGGCCAACTCCCAAACAGTTCCCAATGAACAAAAACATCCCCATCGATCATATAGATGGCTACACCCACTGCAGACCTCTGTCAAAGAAGCTTCTGAGCTATGCCAATAACAAAACCCTTAAGTTAGAGTATATACGCGATCATAGGACTCCAAAACCGAGCCCTGTGACACCCCCGCGTTTAGGTGTCCCCCTAGGAACAATAGTTGCAGAACCCCACTCTACAGAAGCGAAGGAGCAGAAACTGGCAAAACACATGGCAATACAACTTAGTTTTATAGCCAAGCGAGCCGAGTTCATGGGAAAGAAGTCTTCTTCTAAAGCCTCGGCCTCTACAACAAAACCCAAGAAGAGGAAAACTACAGAAGGCACCTCTATAAGCATTACAGAACCTCAACCTTCACCTCCTCATGCCACAGAAGTTGGCTCCTCTGCTCCTCCCTCTTCTCCAAAACAAAAGAAGAAAAGGAAATCAAAACCCACAAAAGAAGGGGCACCAAAACCCAAGAGGAGGAAGACCAAAAAGAAGCATGGGAAACCACTTGATCAAATGGTTACCATCGCAGAAGAGGCAGCAGAAGAAATTGTTGAAGAAGAGTTTGCAGAGACTCGGGTCGAAGAAACTGCAGAGGAAGAGACTGCAGAAGAAGAAGTTGCAGAAGAGGGATATCAATCACCAAGTCAATCCCCTGATCGATTCGCTCATCAAGGTAGCTTAAATGATTTTCTTCAACACCCTGGCATTGCTAACACCCTAAATACAGCTGGGTGGAATGCACCACCTCTTGACCACCACACCACAGAAGAAGTTGCAGAAGAAGGCACAGAAGAAATAGATATGTCAGATGAGGCAACTAGGGAAAGGATTAGGCTACAAACAGAAGCTGAGTGGAATAAAGATGAGGTTATAGAAGCTTTAGATAGATTGGGAGGAAAAGAAAAAGAAAGTGAAAAAGATGCCGTAGAAGTAGAAGGCACACATCCTCAAACCCCTCCCAGTGCAACCCACACTTCTAACACCGCAGGTCTAGCTGCAGAAGGTGTTATTGAACAAGAGCATCACAGCTCGATCCAAACCCAACCCATCCAGCCAGAGGTTATTCTTTCAACCTATGCGCCCACAAAAACCGGGGAATCCATTCCTAGGGAGTCTTCTCAGAGAGACTCACCTATAGTTCATGATCAATCGCCCCAGATCACACTAGAACACTCTACAGAGGAATTCGTTTCCTCTGCCACGCACAATTTAGGGCCAAAAATTCTTTCAGAGAGAAGTAGTGAGCACAAAGACGAAGAGACTCTAGACAAGTCTCCGAGTCAACAGAAGAACATTCTGATACCCACCTCTGGAGTGGATTTGGACACTGTTCTTCGCAGAACTTCTGTAGAGATTGAAACTCTTGTTTCATCTCGAAGATCAGAAGGAAATCCTTCCACCCCCAACGTACAAACAAGGGTGAACGAAGGTGTCCCAGGAGCAGGGACTCACTCTGGAGACGCATGTGTTCCTCCAGAGGTTACCACGGGAACACAAGTATCAAGGGATGAGTTCCAAACCCTTGTCACCTCCGTGAACCAAACCATGAAAGAGTTGCAAAGCTCTTGCAAATCTTTTGCAGAGACAACATCGACGGCCTTACTAAATCTGAACACCAAAATGGACAATCTGTCCACAGAGGTGAAATCCGCCATTACCCAGATGAAGTCTTCTGCTGAAACAACTACCACTTCTGCCGCCAAAGAATCCGGGATAGCCGCAACTTCTGCGTTCAAGGAATCAGTCAAACATTTCATTGAACAACTAAACAAGAAATCCGACAAAGCAAAGGGCATTACAGCTACAGATCTACAGAACGCCCTGAAACACGTACAAGAAAAAGCAATGCACAACACTGTGCTGATGCAGCCTAAAGACTACATGACCAGAGCCCAGCTAACAGAGCTATGGCAGAATGTGATAAAGCAGGTCACAGAAGTCATCGTCTCCTTCACTACTGCAAATGCCAACTATGTTAAAGAGTTCAGAGCAACTGTCGGCAGAATGCGCTTCAACACAGAAGCAGAGCTTGCAACTCTATTCACCCTCTGTGATGATGTATGCGCAAAGTTGATGGCCGCAGGAGCAGAACTACCAAAGAAACCCAAAGCTTCATGCAGAGCAGAGGGTACTTCTGATAAGGGTCAGGATGACTCTGATGATGACCACCCTGGTCTATCAGATCATCCTGAGGGGGAGAATACAAGGGAGAAAGCTATGAGCAGAGGACTTCAAGCTCCACCAATAGCCGCAGAACCCATCAACCAAGCCCCTCCAGAACAAACCCAACAACATCAAACTCAAAAGACCACAGAGACAACACCCATCTCTGTGGAATCAACTGCTGAAGAAACCCATGTACCAGAAACTGCTCAAAAGACCACAGAGGCAACAACCACCCATGTGGTAATCATCTTAGAAGAAAGTCTTTCAAACCAACAACCTGGAGGAACAGAAGCTCAAAAGACCACAGAGGCAACAACCACCCCTGTGGTAATCATCTTAGAAGAAAGTCCTTCAAACCAACAACCTGGAGGAACAGAAGCTCAAAAGACCACAGAGAAAACACCCACCTCTGTGGAATTCCCTAAAATGTTTGGAGCAGATGTTCAACATTTGTCATCCTCTTCAGAAAAAGATCTTCCCTCCCAAACTACTAAACCAACAGAAAAACCCCAATCCATCCCAAGAAGAAAGTCTATTGCCCACAAACCAAAAAGAGCAAAGACCTCTGCTTCTTCTGTTCTAAGAAATATGCACAACACAATGACTGAACGAATGGTGCAAAGAGCAGAAGAAAGACAGAGGTTTACAACATCCTTCTGAATGGCAAGAAGATTAGACATTCCTCAAACCACATAAACAGAGCTCCCAGAAGAAGTCACCAAAGAACCTCCAACAGAGGTTACAGAGCCAATCAAACCAACAGAACAAACGCCACAAAAGTCCTCTCAAACACAAGTGTCAAAACCTATAGAGGCAACACCCATCATTCCAACAGAAGCACCAACACCCAAACCTACAGAGGCAACAGGTTCTGAGCATCTAAAGGCCAAAGACAAGGGAAAGGCAAAGCTGACAGAAGAGCCCAAGAAAAAGAAATCATTGCCCAATGTTGGTTCCCGTTTTACTTTAAACAAGATTATCAGATCTATTAGTTCAAGTTAATGTTTGATGCGGAAGCGTATTTGAAGAACTAACAGATAAGTTAGATAGATTTAGACCAAAATATAAATAAACAGTGAACAGAATATTATATCTTAAAGTTTACTGAATATAAAAAATAAGAACAGGTTTAAGAACTGTGAGTAAGAAAATCTTCAAAACAGATCTGACTTTTAAGGTGAATAAGCTTTTGTGTTCTTGTGATGTTTGATTTATGCGTGATAAGGAAGAACTCAACATGAGTCTTCCTTATATACTACTCTAAAGGGGACCATAAAGCATATGCTACTATTCAGACGGTACTGATGAATAGTTGAACGAATGTCGTGAACAGTTGCAAGTGTGGCATGAACAGTCAGACGTGCTATATTGCATTTAATGCAGCAGACGTCTATTATGTACTAAGCCCTATTGAATCCAATCAGAGTTTGACACGTCGACGTTGGACAGGGCATGCTACCATGCAAGTTGATGAACAGGTCCTGTAACAGTAGCAAGATATTGTAAATATCTTCAAGTCTTATTGTGAGGACCACAGAGGCTCTGTAATGAGTTACAGAGGTTCTGCGGTCTGGTCCTCTGTGGAGCAGTCTTCCCCGGATTCCGAGTTATTGATCTTCTTTGCGAGGATGACAGAGCTTCTGTATCGCGCCTCTTTAGCTTCTGTAGATTCTTGATTTTGATCTCTCGGTAAGTCCGGCAGAGCCTCTGTAAGAGGCTTTCTTCACTTAGCCTATTTTTCACTACTTCTAAATACTTCTTTGATTAGGAAGATTGAAGCTAACACCCAAGCCTACAGAGAAATTGATGAAGAGCGCCTTTGATGCCTTCCAAACTCCAAAGCCTGAAGAAGAGGACTGTGCATATGGATTGAAGCCACTGTCAGACATTCCACTAACAGGTAGAGCTGCAGAAGTTGTTCGACAGATGGAGAGTCTCAGAAGACAAGCTCCACCACATGGTCCAACATACGAAGAAATGGAAAAAGTGGTATACAAATACCTCTATAAACAACCCTTTCAGACCAATCATCCAACAGATCACGTCACATATCCAAAGATCAGAGAAGAATTTGAGAACATCTTCTCCAGAACAAAGCCAAGAGCCAGAGCAGAAGTCTTCTCAATCCACAAAATCAAAAAGGTAATCTTCTGTAGGTACTCCTTTACAATAACCTATCCAAGGGTCAGGTACAATCTTTATAGAGTCAAAAGGGTAGACAATTCAGAAACCACCTTCGCTGATGCTGACCTAAGGAATCTGAATCCCTATGATCTACCTGAACTTCTACAATGGACAAAGGACAACTACAACACAGAGGCAAACACCAGAGCCTATCAAGTGTTGAGAAAAGCAATGAGGGAAAGGCTTCTGATCTACATTTTGATAGACTTTCAGCTAGGAAAGGATCTTGGTCTCAAACATTTGAACCTTCGACCACCAGAGGATCGCTGCCCACCTGACGCAGTGCCCAACTCAATCATTACAGAACCAAGGTTCGGGTTAGTATTTCAAAACCCACAAGGAGAAGTCAAACTTTTTGTGACCATGGACTGTCAGAAGTACGCAACCAGTACTCTGAACATGTTCAGAGCAAACCTTGTAAAATACAGAGATACCGAGCAAATGGATAGAGAAGCTGCAGATGATTTAATCAGAGAGATTGATGCTACAATCCACTTAAGAGAACTTTGCGTCAGTTTCTACAACGAGATCAGAGAAGTCGGAAGAGACAACAGAAGCTACAACGATTTCAAAGACGCCAACATCTGATTCTCAAATAAAATCTCTGCAAACCATTTTAAGTTTATCTTTCATAATACACAAATGTAAAATGCCTCTGGCATATTTCTGAATGAAAGAACTTTCGAGGTATTGTTTAACCTCTGTCTTATCTAACTTAGCCTAAAGTACTTCAATGTCAAGTTTTTATTTTTCACTACTTAGGGGGAGATTGTTAGCTTCAATCTTCCTAATCGTAGAAGTATTTAGAAGTAGTGAAAAATAGGCTAAGTGAAGAAAACCTCTTACAGAGGCTCTGCCACTTCGAAAGATCAAAGTCAAAAAGCTACAGAGGTGTCCTACAGAACCTCTGTCTTACGCACAAAGAAGACCAAGACTCGGAACCCGGTGAAGACTGCTCAACAGAAGACCACACCTCAGAACCTCTGTAACCCTTTACAGAGCCTCTGCGGTTCAGACTGAAGACTTGGAAGATATTTATAATATCTTGCCACTATTGAAGAAATATCTTGCTACTGTTCCTGTACATTAACTTGCATGATAGCATGCCCTGTCCAACTGCAACACGTGTCAAACACTGAATGGACTCAATAGGGCTTAGTACAACATAGACGTCTGCGCCATTAAATGCAATACTGCACGTACAACTGTTCATGCCATCCATTCTACTATTCATGCCATCCGTTCTAAGAGCAGCTAATGCTTTATGGTCCCCTAGAGTAGTATAAAAGGAAGTCTCTTGTTGAGATCTTCCTTAACAATCTTAAGAACTTATCTAAGAATCTAAGTTTCATGCTTACACTTTATATCGTCAAACCTATTAAGCATTACCCTTTCACCAAACAGTTCTTAATCTGTTCTTGATGTTCTTATTATATATTGAAACTCAGTAATCTTTGAGATATCATATTCTGATCACTGTTTCTTTATATTCTGTATTGTTTCTACACAAAGTTATCTGTTAGTTCTTCAAATACGCTTCCGCATCAAACATAAACTCGAACTAATAGATTTGTTAATCTTGTTTAAACTAAACGGGAACCAACAGACAGTTTTTAAGCTGTTCAGCGAGATCAAGGTTTTGATTTTCAACTACAGTTTTTCCATTCATGGCTTCAAATAAACTTCTAGTCAAGAGATCGAATTTACGCAGACTATCAGCTTCATCAATATTTGCAATATTTGCAAAGAAGGAAGGTGATACCTGAATTGCAGAGGTTGAAGTAGAGGGAATGTCTGAACTTTCTACCTCATCTTCAATCTTTGCCATAAGACAAAGATTGGCTTCATCATCCTCAGAGTCAGATGATGATTCTTCTTCTTCAGAGGCAGCCCAATCGTAAGCCATCATGCATTTTCCTTTCTTCTTAAAGCTTTTCAGCTTCGCATACTTTTCTTTCAGCTTAGCGTATTTGTCATCTTTATTACTGGGAATAAATGATTTCTTAGGAAATGCTGAGTTTCTCGAGACTTTCTTAGACCTGCACTCGTTAGCGAAATGTCCAATCTTTTCACAGTTAAAACAAGTAGCAGTAGCCTTATCAACAGGAGCTGATGATCTTGGCTTATCAGTTATAGAAAGAGGTTTGTTCTTTCTGAACATTTTCTTTTTGGCGAATCTCCTGAACTTTTTAGTTAGGAGAGCCAAAGATTCATCATCATCTAAAGAGTCAGGATCTGATGACCTTTCAGAGTTACATTCTAACTCTGTGATAGTGACCATGGGTCGCTGAGTAGAAGGTTCCTCTGAGATTAAAGCAACAGGGGTGCTTTTGGAATCTTTTACAAGATTCTTCTTAAGATGGCTTGATTGCTCATGATTCAGCATCGTGCCATATAAGGTAGCAAGGGTCATTGATCTTAGATCTTTTGACAGCTTGAGACACATAGAATAACTGTCCCAACTTTCAGGTAAAAATTCTAGAAACTTTGTCAACACTTCAAAGTTAGAATATTCCTTACCAACAGTTTCAGATCTATTATTAAGCAATTAAAACGTTGGTAAACTTCAAAGAGAGTCTCATTCCAACCACAAATGAAACTTTCATACTGTCTTACCAGGTTGATCTTTCGAGAGTCTTGGACTTCAGCAGTACCTTCATACTGAACACATATTGTGTCCCACATGGCTTTTGAGGATTTCAGGTTCATGATGGAATGGTAGACTTCGTCAGGAAGAGCCACGGATAGTATGGATCTGGCTTTTGTGTCAATAGCCACTTTCTTCTTATCTTCGTCAGTCCACATATGAACTTCCTTAGGAACCAGCCTTTCTGGAATAGCAAGTCTATTCTCAGCGGCTGGAACTGCAACATCAATTCTTACAGTAATAAATGGGCCGTTTTCAAGATAGTAAGGCATAGTAGGGTCTACACCTTCTAAGAAGAGAATCATCCTATTTTTCCATAGATTAAAATTATCTCTGGATAATCTAGGGGGTTTTGCAAGAGAACCATTGTCGATATAATTTGTGTTTGTGTTGGTAGCCATTTTCAGAAATAGCAAGGAAGACAAATCTTAGTATAGATTAGATCTTGTTTATGAGATTAAACAAATCCGCTCTGATACCACTTGTTGGTCCCGAAGGGCTATACAAGTTTGTAGAACGGGGGGGGGGGGGGGGGGAGGGGGGTTGAATACAAACACACAGATTTTTCTTTTCTAAATTGTTTATTGATAAATCATTAACAATTTACAGCTTGTTGCGGAAACAAGATTAAGGATAAACCTAAATCTAAACAAGTTGGAACACTAAGTTTCTTGCACTAAGAAAGAGAAGGAAATTACTAATAATAACCTATCTCAAGATACGAAGGATGAACTTGTCCAGAGTTAGCAAGTTGCTTCAAAAATGAAGTGAGTTCATCTTCTTTTATACTGCATGCATTTAATGCATTGCAGTTTACACTTTACACGTGGCAGCAGCTGATTGGTTGCATGTCATTGACCTTTGTTGACAACCTTAGTAGCCGCATGTTTGAACAATGTAGTATCAGAGTGGTTGTACGATTTCAGATAATAAGGAGGTTCTTTTTCTGACATATCGTACAGAGACGTGCAAGGGTGGTTAAGACAAAAAGTACTTTGTACGGAGGACTTTATGATCAGCTTTTCGTTGATTCAGCGATCTATGATTCTTTATCAGCGAATGATAGAGTTCAGCGATAGCTAAAGTCTTGTACTTGATACTTCAGGTTGAGTGGACAAATCTGAGTCTTCGCTGATCCGCATAAGTTCATTAGAAGACTTGTCGCTGGTTCTTGAGCTTGATCTTCGACTTCTGTGTAGAACCTATGTTAACATGAAACTTGTCATCAGGGATCATAAGTAAACAACTAACTTGTTAGCGATCACCATAAGTACTGAACAGACTCAGAGTATTATGGTGAACAGTTTCGCTGAATGTTTAATCTAAAGAGCGAGAGTTCCTATCAGCGGTACTGTAAGATCTTAGTACTAATCAGCGATAGTGAAACTCTGATACATATTGTTTACTTACAATTTTCACTAAGTATATAAGAGAGGGTCATTATCAAATCACTGAGGGTTTGGATCAACAGAATTGTCCAAAGTGCAGAATTTCATCTTTATACTTCAGGCCTTATTCACTAGAAACCCATTGTGTAAAACCCAAACCTTCCTTTGAGTATAAAAAGGGGTGTTAGGTTCCATTTAATTCATCTTGGAAATACTTGAATATCTCCAACTACCACATTGTAGTGATAGTTTGAGTTTAGCTCTATAGTTTACTACTGTAGTCTTAATTTCTTGCATTTAATTTCCTTAGTGTAATCGCTAGTTTAACGTAATCAGTGGCAGTGACGTACCTTCGTTCCCCACTGCAGTTTTAATACAAGTCACTTTCAGTTTATTTATGTTCAAATCTTCATCTTTTGTTTTCTTTACTTCGAAAATGTTAGTCTAAGCATCCTTTAGGATGTAGGAAAGAGAAGTACCTGGATTTTATAAAAAATGCTTGAGTAATCTTTATATTTAGAATATTTGTTGCTTTGGTTATTCACTCTCGATTATTGCCCAATGATGCGAACAAGCCGATCACTTGTAAGGATCTAAAGTCTAGTTCTTAACTCAGAAATGAGTAGAATGCAGTGACACGAGCTTGGATAATGCTAGGGGATTCGAAAGAATTCTTATGACACTTGCGAAAGTGAGGTCGGCATAGTGAGCTAATCTCAACCCACTGGAGTAGTGGGCAAGCTAGCTGGTGTATTTAAAACCACTTAGAGTATTTGCCTTTACACATTCCATCGAGACCTGAAAAGGTCCATTTTGAGATTTCCATTGACAAAACAACAAGTAATAAGAGTATGGGATTTTTACGTAACGGTGTGAGTATTTTGTAACCGGGCTTTTCTAGCGAAAATGCCCACCTCAAGTACAAGGATCACTTTTAGGATCAGGTATTTAATATAAAATCCAGGGAAAATCTAACCTACATTCCTCCTTTTAAACCTTAAGTAAATCGTTAAAATAGCATTTCACCAAACCAAGCCAAAATATTGCTTCCTCTGTAATTGAAACCTCTAAAAGGAGCTCATGAGAACCGTATTGTCTTGATTGCCCAGTCTCTGTGGATTCGATTCTGGTATTTTACCAACTATTATTTGCTGTGACGATCATAGTGGACAGTGTACACTTGCACTTACCATTGTGGACAGTTTGCAACCCACTGCGATTAAAACACAAATTTCGCACGTACCAAGTTTTTGGTGCCGCTGCCGGGGACTGGCGTGATTTTAAAATCTCAAGACATTAGTTTTTGTTCGAGCCCGAGTAACTCGTTTTTCTAAGTTGTTCGTGTTGCATGCCACGGCAACAACACGGACATTTGGTACCAATCGATCTTGAAATAGATAAAACTTTTCGAAGAAGACGTAAAAACAAGAACACAAATCGACAACCCCCTGTGGAACCCACTACAAACATGGCAGGTGTAGGAGGTGAAAGACCCGTTAATCCACTACAATTAGTGGAGACCACACTGACGATTGCCGATAGCAAAGATCAAAAAATACGAGACTATGCTACTTCCAGAGTTGGTGATTTAAGCTCTGGAATTTTAAGACCCAATATTGTTGCAACTCATTTCGAACTCAAACCGGTGATGTTTCAAATGATCCAAGCCATGGGTCAGTTTGGAGGATCACCATCTGAGGATCCGCACTCGCACTTAAAAACCTTTTTGGAAATGACTGATTCCTTTCAATTGCAAGGTGTGAGTGATGAATCGTTAAGACTAAGGCTTTTTCCTTTTTCACTAAGGGATAAGGCAAAGACTTGGCTGAACTCACATGCACCTCACTCGATAACCACTTGGCAAGAACTTGCTGAAATGTTTTTACAAAAATACTTTCCTCCAACGAGGAATGTAAGGTTTCGAAATGATATTATTTTGTTTAGGCAAGAAGAAGATGAGGTTGTTTCAGATGCGTGGGAACGATTTAAAGATTTACTTCGAAAGTGCCTACATCACGGCATCCCACATTGCATCCAATTGGAGACCTTTTACAATGGTATTTCCAATGAGGCCAAAATCATCTTAGATGCAACAGCCGGTGGAACATTCACGAGTAAAACCTACAATGAAGGATATCAAATCTTAGAAAAAGTGTCCAACAACAATACCGAGTGGTCAAATCCTAGAGCAACAATACCAAAGACCAACACCATTGACTCCGAGGCACTCAAAACCATGAATGCGCAGCTCGTAGCCCTAACCAAATTGGTTTTAAGTCAAAATAGAGTCCAAGTCAAATCCGCAACTCATCTCGCCGAAAACTGCTCCCTCTGTGGAGAATAGCATGTTTTTGACTATTGTCCAGCAAATCCCGAATCCGTAAATGTTATAGGGACCAACCCGAGGAACAATCCATATTCGTAGACTTATAATCCAGGTTGGAGAAATCACCCGAATTTCTCTTAGGCTGGTAATCCAGGACTCCAACCCCACGAGGCGAGTCATATCCAGCAAAAGCCACAAAATCCTCCTAGATTTCAGCAACATCACAGTGGCAGCACCCACAGAACTTTCACCAAGGACAATCCTCACAACAGTTCCAACCTAGATCAACTCAACCCGCTGAGGCCCAACCTTCACTCGAATCAATTCTCAAAGGTTTCATGAATCAAACTCAAGCAGCCTTTAGGAACATAGAGACCCAAGTAGGACAACTAGCCGTCGAAGTCAAGAATAAACCACCAGGGACATTACCTAGTGATACCGAACATGCTAGGGTGATAGGTAAAGAGCACGTCAAATCCATAACACTTAGGAGTGGAAAGGATCTAAAAGATATCATTTTTGATTCTGATGATTCGCCTCAAAAACCCACTGCCCTAACCCCACAGTGGCCACTCCTCAAGTCACTGCCATTCCCACAGTGAGGACCCATGTCCCTGAGCTTCCCACTTTTGGACCTATACCGAAACCTACTGTTCCTAAGCCACCACCACAGCAAACTCAAATTGACCCACGAAATGTACCTTTTATTGAAAGAATGAAGACTAAAAATGTCGATGTTCAATTTAAAATTTTTTTAGACATTTTTAAACAACTTCACATTAACATACCCTTGGTAGAGGCTCTCGAGCAAATGCCAACCTATGTTAAATTTTTAAAGGATATTTTGAACAAAAAGAGAAAGTTGGGTGAGATTGAGACTGTGGCTTTAACCAAGAAATGTAGTGCCCTCCTTACTAGCAAGATTCCGCCTAAGTTGAAAGACCCGGGTTGTTTCACCATTCCATGCACAATAGGAGGACAGGAAGTAGGTCAGGCACTTTGTGATTTGGGAGCTAGTATAAACTTGATGCCATTGTCCATTTTTAATAAGTTAGGTATTGGAGAGGCTAGACCCACAACCGTGACATTACAACTAGCCGATCGGTCCATTGCCTACCCAAAGGGAAAAATAGAAGATGTATTTGTCCAAGTGGATAAATTTATCTTCGCCACCGATTTTCTAGTTCTAGATTATGAGGCCGATAAATATATCCCAATCATCTTAGGGCGTCCGTTTTTTGCACCGGACGTACTTTGATCGATGTGCACAAAGGGGAACTCACTATGAGAGTCAATGACCAAGAGGTTACTTTCAATGTTTTCAAGTCCCTTAAGTACATAGAAACCGAAGACTGCTTTGCTTTGAGTTCGATTAGTGGAACCCACAGTCTTGACACAGTGCCCACAGTGGGGAGTGAGAGTGAGCACTCCGATTTAGAAAGTGAGGACACTTTTGAGGATGAGTGTAACGAAGTAGTAGCAGCTTTTGAACCTCTGGACTTTAAGGACAGAGATGTTCAACCCCCTTCAATAGAGCAACCTCCCGAGTTAGAGCTTAAACCATTGCCTTCTCACTTAAAGTATGCTTATCTCGCTAAGGATAATAAACTTCCCGTTATTATCTCTTCCAAACTTAGTGAGAAACAAGAACAACTTCTGATTGATTTGTTGATGAAGCATAAGAAGGCAATTGGTTGGACCATAGCGGACATTAGAGGAATTAGCCCCTCCCTATGTTAACATAAGATTAACTTGGAGAGTGACCACCCTGGAAAAGTCCAACCTCAAAGAAGGTTGTTAGGACATTTTAAGTTGTCCTAATTAATTAGAAAGTTTTGTAAAGTAATAGATTTGGGCCTAATGATCTTTGACATGTAAATGGGCTTGGGCTTACTTGTTGTAACAAGGGGGAAGGGCTATAAATAGGACATTTCATGTATGTTTGTAATAACAAGTTCATTAATACAAAATGTAGCTCTTAAACATTCTTGAGTTCTCTCTCTATATTAGGTTTACATTTCAATAATAAATAGTTCTCTCCTTCCATATCATGTTACAATTACTTGAAGTGTTAAAGATCATGGACTCACAATTGGTATCAGAGCCAAATCGACGATTCTTTTCTCGATACGATCATCGGATCTCGACATTGTAAGTAAATTAGCCCGATCTACATGTAAGTTTGTTCAAATCTCTTATGCTCTTGAAGATTTGCTCGTTATTCGATTCCAGATCATCTCCAATTTTTAGAATCGAATTTCGACAAGTTTTGACGATTTTCGAAAAATTTGAGAGTTTTTCGGTGTTCTTCGCGACATTTCTCAAGATCCAAAAGTTTTTATGTGGATGAATTGTTTTGAGCTTCACAATATCTGTTTGCAAGAGGTTTTAGAGTGAAATAAAATGTTCAGATCTGAATTTCATCAACAATTCCTAGAATTCGATTCTTTCGGTTTGGATCTTAACGACGTTCATCAATCGATCTAAAGTTCTTGGATGTTTTAATCAAGAATTCTTCCACAGATCTGTTTATCTCATGATTTCGAGCATTCTACATCTTTCAGAATTGAAATTCATCGAGAAATGAGGGAGATATGTGATATGAAAGTTTGATCGTCGGACAAACGAAGTTCGTCGGATTTTCGCCGGAAAAACGTTTTTCAGACGGAATTTTACTGAAAGTTTTGGTTCAGATATGTTAGTTTACGAATTTAGAGCATAAATCATCTTTCAGATCTGAGTTTGGTCGAAAAATCAATATGCTATGAATTCCAAAAGTCGACAGCATGCATTCTCGCCGGAAACTGTTACAATTCGCCGGAAAAACACGACTGGCCGGAGTTTTTGATTTTCACCGGAGTTACTGCTTTCTAGATTGTAACACCCCGCTTACCACGACACAATATTGTCCGCTTTGCCCCACTGGCTCACGGCTTTGTTCTTGGCGACCTGGCGAGGACTTCCCAGGGGGTCACCCATCCTGGTACTACTCCCACCCAAGCACGCTTAACCACAGAGTTCCCAAGGAACCCGCATGCTTGTGGCCCCAAAACGCGTTGTGTCTGGTAAGGCCAAGGTTTACTAATATACCCAGCATCTCTCTTGTCCACGACAGATGTGGGATATGCCTAAGGTGTTACACACACCCCCCCTTAGGGACTCATCGTCCTCGATGAGGTTTGCCCCACCATCCCGAACGGCACAGGAGTGGCTCTGATACCATTTGTAACACCCCGCTTACCACGACACAATATTGTCCGCTTTGCCCCACTGGCTCACGGCTTTGTTCTTGGCGACCTGGCGAGGACTTCCCAGGGGGTCACCCATCCTGGTACTACTCCCACCCAAGCACGCTTAACCACAGAGTTCCCAAGGAACCCGCATGCTTGTGGCCCCAAAACGCGTTGTGTCTGGTAAGGCCAAGGTTTACTAATATACCCAGCATCTCTCCTGTCCACGACAGATGTGGGATATGCCTAAGGTGTTATGTAACACCTTAGGCATATCCCACATCCTTTAGAGGGCAGGAGAGATGCTGGGTATATTAGTAAACCTTGGCCTTACCAGACACAACGCGTTTTGGGGCCACAAGCATGCGGGTTCCTTGGGAACTCTATGGTTAAGCGTGCTTGGGTGGGAGTAGTACCAGGATGGGTGACCTCCTGGGAAGTCCTTGCGAAGTCCTTGCCAGGTCGCCAAGAACAAAGCCGTGAGCCAGTGGGGCAAAGCGGACAATATTGTGTCGTGGTAAGGGGGGTGTTACAAATGGTATCAGAGCCACTCCTGTGCCGTTCGGGATGGTGGGGCAAACCTCATCGAGGACGATGAGTCCCTAAGGGGGGTGTGTGTAACACCTTAGGCATATCCCACATCCTTTAGAGGGCAGGAGAGATGCTGGGTATATTAGTAAACCTTGGCCTTACCAGACACAACGCGTTTTGGGGCCACAAGCATGCGGGTTCCTTGGGAACTCTATGGTTAAGCGTGCTTGGGTGGGAGTAGTACCAGGATGGGTGACCTCCTGGGAAGTCCTTGCGAAGTCCTTGCCAGGTCGCCAAGAACAAAGCCGTGAGCCAGTGGGGCAAAGCGGACAATATTGTGTCGTGGTAAGGGGGGTGTTACATAGATAAAGCTCACAGATCTGGTCGAAGTATTATTTCTATCATTCTTCAATTAATCAACTAAATTTCCAGCAAGAAATCGAGATTTTATGGTTGTTGGAATACCTCGCCGAAAAAGTTGTTGTGTCGTCGGAAAAGTTGGTTAAATTGCCGGAGCCTTACTGCTGTGTTTTCACGCCACATGATATTAGTTTTTCATGGAGAATGCATGTTGGGTGATCATCAAACTCAAAGGAAACACATACAACTTTTTAAACGTGAGAACTTGAAGAAATGAAAATTTCAATGCATAGGATCGCAGGTTGACAAATATTGATGATGCTACTGTATTTTCTCATTGCATGACCATGGCTCTTCATGAAAATATTTTTTTCTATGGTCTTTAAGGATAATGGAACAAATAGAAAGTTTTTATTTGAAAGTGGAAAGTGAAAGAAATTTGAAGAAGAAATTGCAACAGATCGTGGTTGAGAAGGTGGTGAATAGTAGACTTAACGGATCAGTTAGTGGCAGTTAGTTTTTTAACATTTTTGGTCCAAATTCCGTTAAATTCGTCAAAGTTCGTGGATTTTGCTAATGCAACTAGTGTGGCATCACTCCTACATCTCGCTTGTCATAAATGCATCTCCACGACATCGATTTGCGTACGATTCCTCGAAATCCCTACCGAGTAGCGCGTGTTTTTACCGTTCCTTCTTCTAGCAAATTCGTACCAAGCTCTTAAGCCGAATTCTTACTCAACTCGTGGTCCAACGACGGATTCTCTGTTTTACACTAAATGCATACACTTTGAAGATTATTTTAGTGCATTTAGTCGGGGTTATGGAGTACATTGGATCCGATTTTTCAAAGTTGAAAATATGATAAATAAGAGCAACTTTCAAGGGGGAGCCGAGCCTGCATTTGAAGAATACACCGCTAAAGTTTTTCAAGAAAATCAAGGGGGAGAGGAGTTAAAGTTTAAGTGATTTTACTTTCCAAAACTTTAGGGGGAGAATGTTAGGACATTTTAAGTTGTCCTAATTAATTAGAAAGTTTTGTAAAGTAATAGATTTGGGCCTAATGGGCTTTGACATGTAAATGGGCTTGGGCTTACATGTTGTAACAAGGGGGAAGGGCTATAAATAGGACATTTCATGTATGTTTGTAATAACAAGTTCATTAATACAAAATGTAGCTCTTAAACATTCTTGAGTTCTCTCTCTAGATTAGGTTTACATTTCAATAATAAATAGTTCTCTCCTTCCATATCTTGTTACAATTACTTGAAGTGTTGAAGATCATGGACTCACAAAGGTTGAATCCCATAATGAAGTAGGTAGTTAAGAAAGAAGTTTTGAAGTGGTTAGACGCCGGTATTATCTACCCAATAGCTAGTAGTAGTTGGGTGAGCCCCGTCTAATGTGTCCCTAAAAAGGGAGGGACGACCGTAGTTAAGAACGAAAAGAACGAGCTCATTCCTACTAGGACTGTGACGGGGTGGAGAATATGCATCGACTATAGACAACTCAACCTAGCCACTAAGAAATATCATTTTCGCCTACCTTTCATCGACCAAATGCTTGATAGGTTAGCGGGAAAAGAATTCTATTATTTTCTAGAGGGATACTCCGGATACAACCAAATCCATATTGCACCCGAGGACCAAGAAAAGACAACCTTTACTTGTCCCTACAGTACTTTCGCATTCCGGAGGATGCCATTTCGATTATGTAATGCCCCAGCCACTTTCCAACGTTGTATGATGGCCATTTTCACCGACATGATTGAAGACACCATACAAGTTTTTATGGATGACTTTTATGTGATAGGGACATCATTTGACAACTGCCTGGGAAATTTTGAGAAAAGCCTAGTGAGATGCGAGACCCACGACCTTATTTTGAATTGGGAAAAGCCATTTTATGGTAGAAGAGGGTATTGTCCTAGGCCATCTTGTCCTAGGCCATCTTGCATCCTTGCGGGTAAATCGATCAATCTGGGAATCGTAATGCACGGTGCCATCTACCAAGCTCCCACCCGAAAGAAGGTAATCCTCCCTCTTCCTTGTCTTATTACTTCGTTGCTAATCAATGCTGGAGTGCCAGCTGCTCAAGAGGACAAGTGGATTGAATCCATTAATAACATTAGCATCCTAACCATTAAGAAGATGGGACGAGCAATCACTACTCCTACCAATGATCCTGCTGACGAACAACCCACAGTTAGATCCACTAGTACCCTACTCCGACAGTCCACTCCAAGAAGCACAAGCAATCCCATGACGGCCATTCTGCAAGCATTGACAGCCCTCACCTATCGTATCGATCTCATGGAAGCCCAGTAGAAGCATATGAACCGAGCTACCGAATCATTCTGGATGTATACTCGGGATCGGGATGCGGTTGTGAACCAAATGTTAAAAGGTGGTGATCCCGAGTTGCACGCACAACTCCCTGAATTTCCCGAAGGTATTTGCCCCTCGAATGACAGTGAGGATGGTTTCGATGAATACTCCGCCGCAAGCTCACCGCAAGCAACTCCGACCCACTAATGGTTTGTTGGGACTATGGTCTCCACCTTTGATGCTCTCAAAAACAATTTCTGTTTTATGTTTGGTTTTGTATTCTGCCTATGGCTAGGCATATGACAATATTTGCTATTTTTTATTTTTAACGATGCATGAAATCCTACTGCTAAGTAGGTAATTTTGGATACTAACTCACATCTTGTTTGAATGCTTGTTTGATCTCGTTTCCATTTCAAGGTAAAACTTTCGGCTTCCGACTTAAAAGGTCCATTTTGTAAGTACGAATCTCAACTTGTCACCATGAAATGATATAGGCCATTTTTGCATCCCAACACGACCTTTTTGTACCCCCAACCACCTCTTCCGCAACAATTTCCAACTCACAGTTGGGACACTGTGCAATCTTAAGTTTGAGGTAGGGACTTCCAGAGTGACTTCCAGTCTTTCCATAGTGGGGATACTGTGAGGTCCTAAGTTTGAGGTGGGTAGAATATACCCCCCTCCCCCAAAAAAAAACACAAAAATAGAAAAATCGGAGTGTCACTACAAAAGATTGATAGTGTGCCTTTTCTGGACCATCAAAGTGCTCTCTTCCAGAAAAAGATGGTGTGCCTATTCTGGACCATCAGAATACCCACTTTCACAAAAAATAGCCATACTCAAATAAAGCCTGAAAGTGTACGTACTTACCCTTGCAAAATACAAAACACTCACTTCTTAAAATAAAAATCTCAAAGCGAGATTTTCGGTCTTTGTTTGGAATTGGTTGCTACGGAACCCTTGGGAAAATATTCAAAGCCACAAACCCTTCGAACCCAAGAAAGTCCTATTGATCAAATGTGAACAAGGGAAAGATTTCGTCAAGTACAAAAGTGAAGTTTTAATCTTGGAACCGAAAGAAGTATATGTGGAGGGAGATCAACATCCATTCAGAGTGAGAAGTCGGTAAGACCCTGAAAGTTCAAAAGTGCATAATTTTAATTTTCTTTCTTTCTTTTTATTACTTGGGGACAAGTAATGGTTTAAGTTTGAGGTTGTGATAACTCTATTTTTAGAGTTATTATTTCCTTTTATTTTCATTTTATTTTGTCAAATTTTAGCCATTTCACTTCTCAAAACCCCCATTCTTGGTAACATTCACGAAAATGAGCAAAAAGAGTGAACCATAGTCTTTAATAAATTATTTGGTGGAGTTTTGTTGCTTTTACACGAAAATCTCGCAGTGACTTGCGTATCCCACTCCACTCCCCACTATCGAGTGGAAGAAGAAGACAAACGAAAATAAACTCTTAGTTGGGATGTAAATGCTCTGGAGAATGGATGGTTCAATGGCAGAAATATGGGGTTGAGAAGTACAAGCATCTTTCTTGAAGATGGCACCAAGTACACCCATGGTAATTTAAAGTTGACTTGATGAAAAGGTGAAGGGTCCATTGGGTAAAAGAGCTACAAGATGGTGGATAAAAGAATTGTCCAAAGTGCAGAATTTCATCTTGATACTTCAGTCCTTATTCACTAGAAACCCATTGTGTAAAACCCAAACCTTCCTTTGAGTATAAAAAGGGGTGTTGGGTTCCATTTAATTCATCTTGGAAATCCTTGAATATCTCCAACTACCACATTGTAGTGATAGTTTGAGTTTAGCTCTCTAGTTTACTGTTGTAGTCTTAATTTTTTGCATTTAATTTCCTTAGTGTAATCGCTAGTTTCTCGTAATCAGTGGCAGTGACGTACCTTCGTTCCCCACTGCAGTTTTAATACAAGTCACATTCAGTTTATTTATGTTCAAATATTCATCTTTTGTTTTCTTTACTTCAAAAATGTTAGGCTAAGCATCCTTTGGGATGTAGGAAAGAGAAGTACCTCGATTTTATGAAAAATGCTTGAGTAATCTTTATATTTGGAATATTTGTTGTTTTGGTTATTCACTCTCGATTATTGCCCAATGATGCGAACAAGCCGATCACTTGTAAGGATCTAAAGTCTAGTTCCTAACTTAGAAATGAGTAGAACGCAGTGACACGAGCTTGGATAATGCTAGGGGATTCGAAAGAATCCTTATGACACTTACGAAAGTGAGGTCGGCACAGTGAGCTAATCTCAACCAACTGGAGTAGTAGGCAAGCTAGTTGGTGTATTTAAAAACGCTTAGAGTATTTTCCTTTACACATTCCATCGAGACCTGAAAAGGTCCATTTTGAGATTTCCATTGACAGAACAACTAGTAATAAGAGTATGGGATTTTTACCTAACGGTGTGAGTAGTTTGTAACTGGGCTTTTCTAGCGAAAATGCCCACCTCAAGTACAAGGATCACTTTTAGGATCAGGTATTTAATATAAAATCTAGGGAAAATCTAACTTACATTCCTCCTTTTAAACCCTAAGTAAATCGTTAAAAATAGCATTTCACCAAACCAAGCCAAAATATTGCTTCCTCTGTAATTGAAACCTGTAAATAGAGCTCATGAGAACCGTATTGTCTTGATTGCCCAGTTTCTGTGGATTCGATTCTGGTATTTTACCAACTATTACTTGCTGTGACGATCATAGTGGACAGTGTACACTTGCACTCCCACTGTGGACTGTTTGCAACCCACTGCGATTAAAACACATATTTCGCACGTACCAACAGTTTAGCCCTTGAACTTCTATTCAACCTGTTTTTGACCCTAACAATCTCCCCCTTTGAATTGAAGTTCGAGTTCGCGCCAGTTCTCGACGTATCTATTTCGAAGCGCAAAGTGGATCTCGAATATTTGGATGGCTCGGCGGTAGTCAATGCGGTCTTCTATCACTTCTAATGCTTTTCGTGCGGTTATCTCATTTTAATTGGGGACAAATGACGATTTGCAATTTTCGGATTCATAAGTGATGATGTTTCGAAGAGCATCTCTGACCTTGAGGAGTGTACCATCGCATAATCTGTCGACGTGGCTGAAGCGAAGAAACCTCTTTTCTTTCTGATCGTTGAGGTAGACTATCTCAAATTCCAGTTCTAGAAGCAGTGCGTTCTCTGGATACATCTTCAGCTCTGGTGCTTTCAGGTTCGGTTTCAGCATGTTTACCTTCTTTTCTCTGTTCTCGATTCCCATTTGAAAGTCTGTGAGGTAAGACATCAAGATTGTGTGAATCAGGAATCGAAGAACAGCCTCGAGCGCTTTAGTCACATGAAGTGGTCGGACGGTTCTTGTTCGGAGGTCATTTAGTATAGCGTAGAAGTCGAACGGTCTGAGGTTCTAAAAGTCAACTTCGGAAAATCCCATTCATTATCGTCTTCGCGTCGGATGGTGAATACTGGAAACATGACTCTAAGGATTCGGCCTGTTTGGATGTTGAGCACTTCATAGATTTTGTGCTTGGTTCGGACTTGGCTAACTGGCAGACACCGCTTCATGGCATTGAAGTACTGGCTTTGGTATTCCTTGTCGAAATGAGAAATCCCAAGGCAAAAAGTTGGCTCGATGGGGCGTAACCTGTGAACGTATAGCTTCTTCAGTGATTCCTCCAGGCGAGGAATAAGAATCATGATCTTCTCCCATCGGATTTGTTGCTGTTGGTTGTTAAGGAGATGTTGGATTTGCAGCAGTTGAAGTCTCGGGTATCGTAGAAGTCTCTGGAGCCTGTGTAGTGTGGGCAGGAGTACCATACAGGTTTTGTAGCAGAAACTGGTCATAATCAACGTTGTCGTCTTCATCAGTAGGAAAGATCAAGTTTACATGGAGATTTATTGCACTGACGGCTTTTTCGTACCATGCATTTTCAGTCTCGAGGTCGATCTCGGAATCTGGATTAATCAGAACAAGTGCAGGCCTATCAGATGCATCACAAGTGACCAATTCCTGTGTTTCTCCCTCGGGCTTTTCAACAGTTGGGTCTTCATCGTCAGAGATGACCATGTCTATGACCATCTTGGCTAAGCTCAACTGGGCTTCAGGTTCGTCGGTTGCAGTTGCCACAGTTGATGGTTCCGGTTGAACCATTATAGTAGTTTCAGTAAGGATCGGGGCAGACTCGGCTAATCGCAGTCTTTTATTCTCCCCCCTCACGGTGATCAGGATCATCCGTATCATCGTGCCTCCGCTTTAGTCCGCCGGCTTGACTTTTGCAGGTTTCTTCCATGTTGACGAAAGATGACTGAGCAAATGATTGTGACCGAAGAATGGAGAAAAGATCTGCTTCAGTCGAGGAGTCGGTATATGTAGTCTATAGAAGTTGGGCCAGGAGCATGGTGTTCAAGGTATCCACCAAGAAAGTGGGTTGTGCAGGTGTTGGTGGAGGGATCGGTGCAGTTTCGGGTTCTACCAGCTTTTCCTTCCTTTTAAGAAGACTTTTTACCTTGTCGAGCTCGGTCCGGAACTCATCCGTCAGTTTCTCTCGGACAACCTTTAGGGCATCGTCCAGATATCCCTTTGACACGAAGTCGGGTAATGTAAGACCGGGGTCACTTAGAGCACCCGTTGAGGCATCTACCTTAGAGGTAGAGCCACATGCGTTCACGGCTCGCATGATATTAACTGTGGCTGGATTTCCTTCCGATCCTTGCGTTCCGCTCAAAGGCGGAGACACTACGGAAGTTTCGATCGGGTCACTAAGAGCACCGATTTTCGTTGTCTGTTTCTGTGTCCTATCCGAAGAATGTATCTTAGCAAATGGCTCTAGACTCAATAGTGCATCCAAAGAAGTCGAGACCTGGGGAGGCTGGTCTCTTGTTTCAATACCAATACTCTCTGAGTGAGAGATCGGTAGACGTTGTGCTAAGTCCCCGTGCAAAATTGAAACATCCGTCTTTTGAGAGATGGATGAGTGGCTAGGAGGGTCGTGCAATTGCGCCGCTAGGTCCACGACGAATTCTTCAATACCTCGTCCCACTAAATGAGACGAAGTAGTAGATGCGGCTACCTGGTCGACAATGGGCTGAATTCGCTCTGAAACCTCTTTATTTTTACGGCTTTCTCTCTCATGATTCTTTTTCGATCTAACTTCACTCTGTTTCACCACTTCTGGATTTTAAACTAATACTCCCTCCTCTCTCTCCTTGTGTCTCCCATAATAGGCTCAGCTGTTGGGATGGTGGAGGGTGTGGGTGAGGCTGAAGGAGAATCTTCAGTTAATTGAGGGTGACGACCGATACAGTGTGGAATCAGGGATGCACGAATGGCAATGTCCGTATCGGTGTCCGTGCTGTCGGATTCGACATTTTCGACATGGATGGACGGAGATATTGGCTCTGTTGTGTCCGTACCAGTGTCTTCCTCTAGCAGTGTGGTGGCAGAAGTGACCGGGACCTCGTGTAAGCTAGTCGACGGTCCGGCCTCATCAGTAGTACGGGTGGTTGTTGGCTTGATCCTGGTTGGCTGAGTTGGGTAGTACCGGCATGCAAATCCAATGCACTTCCCACGCCTGTTCCCCTCCCACGTACTCTCAAAACACCCCATCCGGGAGCCCCAGCTACCCGGAATCTACCTCCTCTCGTCTGTGGACCCTCACGTCGCTCAGTTCTATGTCCCTGGGGAGGTCCCTCCGACTCTGGCTGGACCATGGAATTCCCTAACTCTCGCCTATATTCTAGCACACTTGGTGCATTAGGGTTCGCGTGTGCCAGTAGATGTTCTGGGATAGGCATGGTTGGGGTGGTCGGTGGGTTGCGAATCACTAGATACTGTAAGTTGAAAGGGGGATATACCGGGTGATTCATACGCCTCAGGATGAGTGGATTCGCCTCCATGTGTTGTCGGATGGCCAGAGACAGGAAACGAGGGAATGGTAGAAACTTCTTTTCTTTGGATCCGCCGACCTGTCGAATTGCTTGAACGAGTTCCCGCCAGATGATTGCGGCGAAGTCGATATGACGGTTGTAGCACACGACGTGAACCAAGCGTAGGAAGTCGACGGTGCATTGGTTGATTCCCTTCCATCTAGAGGACAAGCATCTATTCATGATGGTGAATTACGTGTACCAGACGGGCGCGATGTATTTGCGATTGAATGCTGAAGGGCGAGGGAGCTCATGATGATATCCAAGAGCGCGGATCTGAGCGCAAAGTGTTGCGTCATCGATAGCGGGGGCGTACGCGGCATTTCCTCCGGCAGTTGGTTTCGGAAGTGACAATATGCGTCGAAGATATTCCGGTGTTAGCGTGAAAGGATGATTGTCAAGGCGTGCCGTGATGGTCTGGGTGTTGTTGGCAGTGACAACTCTAGCCGTACGCCACACTTAGTAGACGTATAGTACCGGGACGTCAGTGGTGGCGGTGAGTGCTCGGCGAAGTGGGTGGCCGAGCATGATATCGACGACCACTCGGTGTGTGGGTCAGAATTCGGCAACATCAAGATGGTGGTTGTTCGGTGAGATCTCAATGCCATGATCCTCGGGAACCAAGCCATTGTCAGCCGTCTCGTCAATAAATTCCTCAGGAGGAGGAATGTTCTGTTGTTGTTGATCCGCCATAAGTGTACCTTGAAAAACACAGTGTCAATTCTTGGACGGGATAAGACCAACTTATATGCGTACCTTAGCATTTTAATGGCTCAATTAGCGGTTAATTGAGGATTGGCAGTTGTAGCATGTCATTGGGAATGCCAATGTTTGGAAAATGGCAAAGGCACATGACTAAATCTTTGTTCGGATAAACAACGTATCAGGATAAATAAGACTTACCGGATAAACAGAGGTTACCGGGTGAAGGGTACTTACCGGATGGAAATTGGTTACCGGATAAATAAGAGTTATCGGACAAATAACAGTTACCGGATGATGTTATGTTACGGACAAAGTTTCCGAATACACAAAGCTTACCGGATGAGATCCAATCCGGATTGTCAAACTTATCGGATACAAGATTATCCGGACGACATGGGTTACCGGACGGACAAGGTTACCGAACAATATAGCTTACCGGGTATGACGAATGTGTCCGGGTAACTAGAATGTTACTGGACGCGATGGTGGTTACCGGGTAACCTAGGGTTACCGGATGTGGTTGCTGTGGTACTAATAAATCGAACCAAATACCATCTAAAATCAGATCTATGTGGTCTAGGTAGGTCTAAACGTAAATGTATACCCCAAACAAGCATTAATCGGTGAATAAATGACCAAGATTTGACTGGAATGTGAACCGACCCAAAGTGGGTTTCGAAACCCTCTGTCGGTTCAAGACTGGACTAAAATCGATGGGTAAAAAATCGAATTAAAGAGCAATAAGTAAATGAAGAGTGATTAGGAACACATACCGGTTACGTGGATTGTGAAATCTGTTAGCACCAATCCTTTGTGTTTAAAGAAGTATTGAAAAATAGGCTAAGTATAGACATCGTCAGAGCCTCTGCCAAGATACCGATAGAAGATCCAAGTGAAGACTCGACTGAAGACATTCACAGAAGACAAGGCCACAGAGCCTCTGTCATACTTGACAGAGCCTCTGTGGTATGAAGACTGAAGACTTAGAAGAATTCTTGAAGATCAAGACAAAGACGATCGTGCTTCTCACGTTCTCGGCTGTACGAAGATCTTGAAGATCATTCGTACAAGGCGTGCCCTGCACATTCCACGTGTCAACCTCTGATGGGTTACAGCCTTTGTAGATTTGCGGCGCACTACATTAACGTTGTACCTGCAGCAGTCCCACAATCGTGTCTTTGTACCCTTAGTCCTTATTGTCTAAAGCTTGTCTTCTGATGAATAGTATAAATAGAAGGCTCATGTTGAGCTCTTCTATCAAGCATTGCACAACACACACACCTCTTAGAGCAGAATTCTTGTAATACTTTCGGTGTTCTTGGTGTTCTTTATAATCAATACACAATGAATCATGGAGTTAAATATCTGTGTTATTTATACTTTGTGTATTTGATATTGTGTGTCTTTCTACCAAGCAATATCTTTTTAGTTCGCTAAAACACTTCCGCACCCTTATTTGTTTGAACTAATAGATACTTAAATCATTGTTGAGTAAAATAGGAACCAATAATTGGTATCAGATCCATCCTTGATTTTCTATATCAAGAGATCCTCTCTTACAATGATTTTTGGTAGAAATTTGGAGTGTTTTTAACCTGTTCTTCGTTTATTCCAAAACAGCCTCTGTTTTTCTGCCACTATCGACTAGTTCGACTTTGATAAACTTACAGAACCTGTTTCTTCGGTTAAAACTCCATTTTAGTGCATTGCTCAAAGTTTTTAAGCTTATAAGCTCTTTCCTACAAATCTGACCCATCATCTGAAAGTTTGCTGTTCATACTCTGTTTTCTGGTATTTTTCAAACCTCTTTCAAAATGGCGAACACGAACAACTTCTTCACCGCTGGTTCTTTAACCAAGCCACCCACTCTGCTGAGAGACGAGTACCCTCAATGGAAGATACGAATGATTCACTTCTTTGAGGGTACTGACAAAGAACTCGTCTACTATATCAACAATCCTCCTTTCGTACCAATGATCACAGTACCTCGTGTACCTGCCACAGATGACACACCAGAGATTCATGAGCACGAGAAACCAAAGACCAAGGATAAGTGGTCAGAACTAGATTGGGCAAAATATGAAGTTGCTCAGAAAAGCAAGAGACTTCTGATAATGGCCATCCCCAATGACCTCTTCCAATCCTTAGATGCGTGTGAATCTGCATACGATCTATGGAAGGAACTAGAGAAACAATTGGAAGGAGGGGCCAAGACTCAGAAGAACCGCAAAGCCCAATGCATCAATGAATACTATGCATTCAAAGCTCTGCCGACAGAGTCTCTGCAGTCAACATACGATCGGTTCAACTCTCTGATCAACAAGTGCAAGAAGTTCGGTATTCACAGAACCTCTGAGGAGAACAACGTCATGTTCTTAAAAAGCCTAAATGAAGAATGGCTCCAGCTGTCTATGTCTTTGCAAACAAATCAGGACTTAAACTGCTAGACTCTGTCAGATCTTTATGGAACATTGGCAGCCCAAGAACCCCAAATTGCCCAAGCTAAAGCTCAAACCGGTGGGCCTCTGGCATTTGTTGGTAAGACTACAGAAGATAAAGTGAAGCCGAAGAAGGAAAAAGCTGTGGAAGAAAAGAAGGAGAAGAAGAAGAAGGTATTGGTCGTTGATAGTGAAGAGGAGGAGGTGGTGGAAGAAGAGGAGGCAACTATGGCGTCGATAGCAAAATCGTTAGCCCTTTTGACTCGGGAGTTCAACAGAGGATACCAGGAGAAGTCTGGTTATGAACGAAATGGAAGGGATGATCGTGGTGATTCAAGGAATCAGGGAATAGAATGATCGAACGAGAAGAATGACAGAGGTAGTGACCAACAGAGGTCAAACGACAGAGCTAGGAATGCCCCCCAAAATCAAGGTTGTTTCAATTGTGGCAAGCCAGGCCACTATGCTGTTGATTGTAGGAGCAAGCCAAACCGCACTTAGAGGGACTCTGTTTTGTACAAGAAGGAGGCATAATATTATGCTCAGAAGTCACTCATGGTGGAGCAAGATAACTGGTAGTCAGATGAATCCTCTGACGAAGGAGAAAAGAAGAACGCCCTGTTCTGTGGCATGGCAGAGGTCAGCTCCTCCGACTCTGATAGTGAGGTATCCACTTCTGGCTCTTACTCTAATCAAGCAGAAGCTGGTTTTCTTAAACTGACCATTGAATACACGGAACTTAAAAAGACATGCGAGAATGTTCAGAAGAAGCTCACCTTCTTTGAGAGAGAAGCTAGACTTCTCACTCAAGAAAAGGCAAAAAAAATTCAAGAAAAGGAAGAAATTGAAACAAATTGGAACAAACACCTAAATCCTCCGAAAGAAAATATTTCTGAACTCAACTCTGCCTTAAAAGCTAAATCTAAAGAACTTATGGATGTTGAGAGCGACAAAATGAATATCATAGTTCTTAAACACTATTTTCAAATGGAAAGAGAAGTCCTCTGTCAAGATCTACTCAGAAGAGATCTTTTAATTAAGAAATATCAAGATGCACAGAAGGTGTACGAGAAAATTAATACACAAATAGGGAGACGGGGAATTGGCTTCTGTGATATAGACCCATACACTGGAACCAAAAGAGACAAGTCTCTGTTCTGTTTATTTCATATTAGAAGTACAACAAAACTTGGTTTTCCAAACTTACTTTCTGTCAGCAAAAGGCGAAAAGTCTCTGGGGAACCTCACTAGAGTAAACCTCTGAAGATGATAAACGTGTGGTTTGAAAACACAGATTTATCACCTTCAATCTCTGTCAAAAGAGAATCCAAACCTAAGAAATATCTGAAAACTCAAGATCAGATAGGAATCTTTAAGTTTGGTGGCCCCGAGACTCAAAACACATGTTGCTTTTGTCTGCATGATAGACTCTGAAAAGAAACTATCGACAGAGGCACCTGAGTTCAAGCCTGCTTCTTCAGAAGAAAAACTTAAACATATTTCTGAAAAAGAGTTGATAGAAATTGGGAAAAACAACTTTTATGAAAACTTTTGTACATCCTTTGTCAAACAAAAACTCTCTGAAGAAATCTTGATAGATATTCTGTTGACTTGGAAGATAGCCCCAAAGAAAACGATGAAAGTGAGTATGTCACATGTTATGAAAGTCCAGCCTCTGTCGACAGAGATCTAAGTGACTCAACCTCTGTATATGAGGACGATTCATCCTCTGACGAATCTGAGACTGACTCAAATAAGTCAGAGATAGTACCTTGTGATCCAGAGGGTTTTAAGCTACCCTTTGGAATTCTTAACAGAACTATTCCACCCAAGGAGAAAATCACAAGTATTCCTATCTATGCAAACTTTTTGGACATGTGTATACAAGCCACAACCTCTCTTGAGCTTGAGAAAATCAAACAAAAGAAAATGTCTTCTCAAAACCCAACAAGTTCTAGAACTACAAAACCCTTAAGGCCTTTTAAAGAAAAACTAACATGGCAACAGAAAGGTAAGTGGGTTGAAAATGACAAATCTTTTTCTTTTGTGACAATGAAACCTGCAGAAGTTCACCACAGAGAAAGGGGTCCACAGAAGGCTACTCTCTCAAGAGGATTTTCAAAACAACAATCTAGTCTACATAGGTCTTCTTGTAATAGGAAGTCAGATGTTAGGGTAGATTGTAAAAATAAAGACTCTGTACCCCTATTTAGTGTTTTCAATGAAAAGTTCAAGCAAATTACTTCGCATATCAATTATTGTCATTGCTTTGATCTCATGTATCAATTGAATCAACACTTCTCAAGCCCACACTGTTTCCTCTATTTGCCCAAAAATAATGCTAAATTCAAGGGAAAGAAGAAACAAAATGGTTCTTCAACAGAAGTTAAAACCAAACCCAAGGATGCTAAGACCTCTGACAAAAAGGGACCCATTTGGATATGGGTACCTAAAAATCTCTGATTGTTTTACAGAAGCAGTATGTGCCGATCTGGTATCTTAACTCCGGGTGCTCGCGGCACATAACTGGCGACAAAGGTCTACTCTCCTCCTACAAAGACAAACTCGATGGAGGATCTGTAACATTTGGCTACAACAAGAAGGGATATATTAAAGGCTACGGAGTCATCAAAAAGAAGAACATATCAGTATGCAAAGTTGCATATGTGGATGGCCTAAAGCACAATCTTTTAAGTGTTAGCCAACTTTGCGATACTGGTTTCGACATTATGTTCAAAAGAACTTTATGCTCTCTGCAAGGAGAAGATACTGGAGTCGAACTTCTGCGGGCTGATCGAAGAGGAGATCTATATCTTATGAACTTTAGTGTCAAGAACAAAGAAGACAAGCTCTGCTTTGTTGCTTGTAAAAACGAAGAAGCTTGGTTATGGCACAACAGGTTCTGCCATCTAAACTTTCATACTCTAGACAAGCTTGTTAAACTTGATCTTGTTAAAGGTCTGCCGAATGTTAAATTCAGTAAAGATCATCCGTGCTCAACATGTGAAATGGGTAAGCTCAAGAGAGCTTCCCACAAAGGCAAGACTGATGTGTCTTGTCCTAGGCCTCTGTACATGCTTCACGTTGACCTCTGCGGTCCAATCGCTACACAGAGCCTAGGAGGCAAGAAACACATACTAGTGGTGATCGATGAATACTCAAGATACACATGGGTAGAATTTGTCAGAAAGAAATCAGATGTTCCTAACATTCTGATAAACCTAATGAAAAGGATCCAGGTTCTGTACGAGTGCAAAATTTAGAAGTTGAGAAGCGACAATGGCACAGAATTGAAAAACTCTGTCATTGAAGACTACCTCAAAGAAGAAGGCATCTCCCTGAATTTCTCTGCAGCACGCACTCCACAACAGAATGGCTTAGTTGAACGAAAGAACCGAACGCTTGTGGAGGCTGCCAGAACTATGCTAACAGCATCTGGATTGTCGATTTCTTTCTGGGTAAAAGCTATATCAACAGCATGCTATACCCAAATTCGATCTTCCATAGTCAAAAGGCACATCAAGACTCCTTATCAATTGATCAATCAGAGGCGACCTAACATCAAGTTCTTTCATGTCTTTGGATGCAAGTGCTTCGTCTTGAACAACAAAGAAGCTAGAGGGAAGTTCGATGTGAAAGCAGATGAATGAAAGTTCATAGGATACTCTGCCACTTCAAAGGACTACAGAGTATATCTTATGCGGTCTCGATCCATAGTGGAAACCATAAATGTCTCTTTTGATGATTCCTTTCAAAAGACTTCTGAACAAATCAGTTCAGAACTCGGTTTGAAAAAGGAATCCTCTGGCATCTCAAAGACAATAGAAGCAGACCCAAATCTGCTATTTGAAGAGATGTTCCACGACGATATCTATCTCTCTGCTGGAGCTGTCAGAGCCTCTGGAGAATCATCTTCTGTAAACCAGACTGAGTCAGGTATATCTCTAACTGGTCCATTTAATACTTCATCCTCTTCTGTGAATCATGCAGATGCTAATGCCAAGGGGGAGCGAACAGAAGATGACACAAGCAAAGATACAACAACAGAGGCACTGGAAATACCAACTCCAGCCACAACAGAGGAACCGATACCAGAGAAAAATGAGGATTCAGTGTTGATCCAAACCCTCAGTGATTTGATAATGACCCTCTCTTATATACTTAGTGAAAATTGTAAGTAAGCAATATGTATCAGAGTTTCACTATCGCTGATAAGTACTAAGATCTTACAGTACCGCAGATAGGAACTCTCGCTCTTTAGATTAAACATTCAGCGAACACTGTTCACCATAATGCTCTGAGTCTGTTCAGTCCTTATGGTGATCGTTGATAAGTTAATTGTTTACTTATGATCTCTGAAGACAAGTTTCACGTCAACATAGGTTCTACGCTGAAGTCGAAGATCAAGCTCAAGAACCAGCGACAAGTCTCCTAATGAACTGATGCGGATCAGCGAAGATTCAGATTTGTCCACTCAACGTGATGTATCAAGTACCAGACTTCAGCTATCACTGAACTTTATCATTCGCTGATAAACAATGGTAAAGCGATGAATCAACGAAAAGCTGATCATGAAGTCCTCCGTACAAAATACTTCTGTCTTAACCACCCTTTCACGACTCCGTACGATATGTCAGAAAAGAACCTCCTTATTGTCTGAAATCGTACAACCACTCTGATACTACACTGTCCAAACATGCGGCTACTAAGGTTGTCAATAAAGGTCAATGACATACAACCAATGAGCTGCTGCCACGTGTAAAGTGTAAACTGCCATGCATTAAATGCATGCAGTATATAAGAAGAAGAACTCAATTCATTTTGAAGTAACTTGCTAACTCTGGACAAGTTCATCCTTCTTATCTTGAGATAGGTTATTATTAGTAATTTCCTTCTCTTTCTTAGTGCAAGAAACTTAGTGTTCCAACTTGTTTAGATTTAGGTTTATCCTTAATCTTGTTCCGCAACAAGCTGTAAATTGTTAATGATTTATCAATAAACAATTTAGAAAAGTAAAATCTGGGTGTTTGTATTCAACCCCCCTTCTACAACCTTGTATAACCCTTCGGGACCAACAAGTGGTATCATAGCCAGGTTTGTTTAATCTCATAAACAAGATATAATCTATACTAAGATTTCTCTTCCTTGCTATTTCTGAAAATGGCTACCAACACAAACACAAACTATATTGACAATGGTTCTCTTGCAAAACCCCCTAGATTCTCCAGAGATAATTTTAATCTTTGAAAAAATAGGATGATTCTCTCCGTAGACCCTACTATGCCTTATTATTTTGAAAACGGCCCATATATTCCTGTAAGAATTGATGCTCCAGTTCCAGCCGCTGAGAATAGACCTGCTATTCCAGAAAGGCTGATACCCAAGGAAGTTCATATGTGGCTATTGACACCAAAGGCAGATCCATAATATCCATGGCTCTTCCTGACGAAGTCTACCATTCCGTCATGAACCTGAAAACCTCAAAAGCTATGTGGGACACAATCTGTGTTCAGTATGAAGGTACTTCTGAAGTCCAGGACTCTCGAAAGATCAACCTGGTAAGACAGTACGAAAGTTTCATTTGTGGTAAGAATGAAACCCTCTATGAAGTTCACCAACGGTTTAACTGTTGAATAATAGATCTAAAAACTGTTGGTAAGGAATATTCTAACTTTGAAGTGCTGACAAAGTTTTTAGAATGTTTACCCGAAAGCTGGGACAGTTATTCTATGAGTCTCAAGCTGTCAAAGGATCTAAAATCAATGACCCTTTCTACCTTATATAGCACGATGCTGAATCATGAGCAATCGAGTCATCTTAAGAAGAATCTTTTAAAAGATTCCAAAAGCACCCCTGTTGCTTTAATCTCAGAGGAACCTTCCACTCAGCGACCCTCGGTCACTATCACTGAGTTGGAAAGTAACTCTGAAAGGTCATCAGATTCTGACTCTTCAGATGATGATGATGAATCTTTGGCTCTCCTCACTAAAAAGTTCAGGAGATTCGCCAAAAAGAAAATGTTCAGAAAGAATTAACCTCTTTCCATTACTGACAAGCCAAGATCATCAGCTCCTGTTGATAAGGCTACTGCTACTTGTTTTAACTGCGAAAAGATAGGACATTTCGCTAACGACTGCAGGTCAAAGAAAGTTTCGAGAAACTCAGCGTTTCCCAAGAAATCCTCTAACCTCAGGTCTAGAGATGGCAAATACGCCAAGCTGAAAGAAAAGTATGCGAAGCTGAAAAGCTTTAAGAAGAAAGGCAAAGGCCTGATGGCTAACTATGATTGGGTTGCCTATTATGAAGAAGAATCATCATCTGACTCTGAAGATGATGAAGCCAAACTCTGTCTTATGGCCAAGATTGAAGATGAGGAAGAAACTTCAGACATTCCCTCCACTTCAACCTCTGCTACTCAGGTATCACCTTCCTTCTTTACAAATATTGCAAATATTGATGAAGCTGATAGTCTTCGTAAAATCGATCTGTTGACTAGAAGTTTATATGAAGCCATAAATGGCAAAACAATAGTTGAAAATCAAAACCTTGATCTCACTGAACAGCTTAAAAACTGTCACCTTCAAATAGAAAATCTTTCTAAAATTGAAGAAGATTTTAAAGATCAAGTTCACCAAAATCAGCTAGTCAAAATCGAGCGTGAAGAAGCTATCGTTGCATTAAGAGCTGGAAAAGCTACTGTTGATGGATGGTATAATTCCTCAACAAAGGTCACTGAGATAATTAAGTCTCAGATTCCCCTGAGTGATAAACGTGGTCTTGTTTACAAAGCTGATACTCTAGAACCAACCACTGATCGTTCTATGCTCTTATTTGGAATTTTCGTATCCTCAGTCGCTGATACTTCATCCTCTCAGTGTTCCTCTTCTAGAATGCCTATCCATGAGGAAATTTCTACCTCTTCAAAATGTAAAGAGAAAATGGTTTATCCAAAACCTACCTCTGTCTTTAAAGATAAAGGTAAAGGAATTGCCTTTAACCAAAATCCTCAAAAGGGTACCGTAGTACCTAAGCTGAATGCTTCTAAAGCCTTAGTGATTCATCCATATGGATCAAGGAATCAGATATCTAGCTCTACTCAGCGTGGATCTATTCAGCGATCTACTCCTAGAATCAGAGTGGATGTCTCTGGTAAGAAATTCGAAGAACTGAATGTTCCTCCCATTTCAAAAGCCAATAGCTTACTTGGTGCTAGTACTTCTAATTCAAAATCAAAAGCTCAACATTCAAATGGTCCTAGAACTACTTTTAGTTATAGGAAATGTTATCACTGTGGACTTACTGATCATATTGCTAGTAAGTGCCCCACAGCCACCAAAGCTGAAAAGATAGCTAAGGTGAAGATCATTGTCCCCAAGGCAAAGAAGACCACTGAGGTTAAGAAATTAACCAAAGTGAAGAATGACAAAGCTGAATCTTCAAATGCTGCGAAAACTGCTGAACCTTCCATTTCAACTACCTCCACTGACAAAAGTGTACACATGGTTAAGTGGGTACCCAAGAAAAACTAATCTTCCTTTGTATTGCAGGTTAAGAAGGGTATCTGGTATCTCGATAGCGGATGCTCTAGACACATGACTGGAAAGAAAAGCCTTGTTAGATCTGAAGTTTTGTCAATAAACCAAGTGTTGAAGATCTGATAAGAAGACTCAGATGTTCTGAATAGAAGAGTCAGAGATCTGAGAAGAGAAGTCAGAGTTCTGAGAGAAAGAGTCAGAAGCTCTGAGAAGCGTTATCAGAAGAATGTTCAGAAGTTCTGAACTACCTGTTCAGAACTTATGACTACATACTTTACTTAGTATTTAGTAAACTAATTAGGACACGTGTTATGTTCTTATTAGTCTTTCTTATTTGTACTGTAGCTTTAACATGTCAGTTGCAGTATAAATAGAGTGGTTAGCACTACGTTGCTAACTGATTGTTTTTCAGAATATCTTTGTATTCATTCTTTGTAATCTTTGAGATTCTCTCTCTCTTAGATCTGTAATTCTGTTCATCATTGAATACAATTGGGCTTGATCATACAACTTCTCAATTACTGTTTTCTATATTGATTGTAAGATTAGATCCTGTACTTACAATTGGTATCAGAGCCAATCAACAAACAAATTCATTCAAGATTGTGATTGCGAAGATCGATTGATCAATTTCTTGAAGATTTCTTGACTCGTTCAAAAATCGATTCCGCTGCTAGGGCTAGTTCTTGAATTCTTGGCAATTCTTGAATTACCTGTTACATTTCGATCAAGAAACTCGAATTTGTCTTTCTGTTGAATTTTCTTACAATCATGTCTTCTAAAGAATATCTAGCCATGGGATCTGAAACCAAACCGCCTGTTCTTATACCAGAAGAGTATCAGCAATGGAAAATTCGTATGATCCAATTCCTAGACAACATTGATGAAAATCTTATGATCTCTATTCGAGAAGGTCCAATTGAAGTGTATATCGATGTTGCCGCAACCCCTGCTACAGAGACAACTCCAGAAATTCCAGCAACCAGGGTGAAGAAGAATTATTCCCAATACACAGCTGAACAGAAGAATAGGCATGCTATCGACAAAAGAGCAATTACTTTGATGACTTTGGCTGTCCCAAATGAGGTTCTTAACAGGATTGACAGTGGATCATCAGCTAAAGAAATGTGGGACGAATTGGAAAGGCAGATGTTAGGAACTGTGAGATCTATTCAGGCAAAGTTAAATCAAAGCATAAATGCCTATGAAAGGTTCAAAGCAAAAGAGTCAGAAAGTTTGACACAGTGTAAAGCTCGTGTCCCGGTATGTTTATATATATTTTAATTAATTGTTTTAATATCGTCCTTTTAGCGAATCTTTTCTAACGGGGTTAGCAAGTTAGACCAAATGCGTATTATAGTTTTAGATATTAGGCTTTTGTCAAAAAATGAAAGGTCAAGGACCAAATGTGTCAAGAGGAGGATAGTGGTGCATGGATCGGCCCAAAAGGACCGACCCTCCTCCTCTTTCTCGTTGTATCTTCTCTGCCAATCATAATCACCACAACAAGAAACCCTACACTCCACTTTTCTTTCCTTTGTGTTGTACGGCCGAGTGAGAGAGAAACGAGAGTGAGAGTGATCGCGAGAAAGGGAGAGATGAGAAGAAAGAACTCAGCGGCAGCCGTCGCCGCCGCCGCCGCTGTCGCCGGAGGGCGCCACCACCCTGGTTTCGTCGGTGATCGAGAGAGAGAAGTGTGGTTGTGGTGGTGAGACGTCGTCGTAAGGTAAGTAACTCTCTCGTTCGTCTCGTTTCTTTTCCTTTTTTTTCCTTTTCGTTTTTCCGGCGAGACCACCACCGCCGCACGCCGCCGCTGCGGTGGCTGTGGGTGGAGGGCGGTGGCAGTGGGTGACACTCGTAGCGTAAAACCCGAATCGTTAAGCCTTGAACCGTTTTTATAAATCGTGATTTTTATGAAAATTCTAAGTGTGCTGTCCAGTTTTCGCGTGATCATAACTTTTCTGTCGTAACTCCGTTTGAGCCGAAACTGGCGCCCACGGTTCCAGTTCAGGGCCGGGCACGTTTTCCGTGTTTTAGCGGAAAACTGGTTCGGTCTCTAACTGGACGAAAAAGTGGTCGCAAGTTCTGTGTTTCGTCATTACATGTGAAAATTTCTGGAATCTGCCTTGATCTTGCGAAAACCATAACTTTCTGCTCATAACTCGGATTGGGGTGATTTCGGTGCCAAAAGTTCCCTTTTTGAGTCTAGAAACTTTTCTGTGTTTTGTGCAAAACCCAGTTCGGGACGTAGCATGGGTCGATTTGTCGTTTTATACTGATAAGTGCTGTTTTTCGCTGTTCTGCGGGCTGATCTTATAAAATCCGTAATTAATTGTAGAAAAATCGTTAGGAGGCGTATAATATGTCCTTGGAACCCTAAATCAGAGGACTTTCTGGTCATGAAATAATATTGGGAATTTTCTGGGTTTAAAGGGGTCGAAACAGGTCCCGAACAGACCTGTTTTGGGTGAACGGAATTTAGTTTTAGTGACGGTTTAAGCGTGTGTCGTGTCATAGGGTCCGGGTCTCGTATTGACACGTTTTAACATGCATTTAGGTGCTGGAAAGTGACCGTAATTGTGAAGCTTGAATTGTGTTATTAAGCTGGGCGCGCATTCGAGGTGAGTTCTCTCACTGTGTAGTTAGGGGTTGTATGCATGTCATAATAGTTTGTATGTACTACTGTCTTTGTGGTGTAATCTAGTTGTTTGTGGTGTGTAATATTTGATTGGTTTGAATGCTTGGTATAAATGTGTTACAATTCAGTGGGACCGAGGCCTCGATGGTACTGAGGTGTTGGTTACATTACAATTCGGTGGGACCGAGGCCTCGATGGTACTGAGGTGTTGGTTACATTACAATTCGGTGGGACCGAGGCCTCGATGGTACTGAGGTGTTGGATACATTACAATTCGGTGGGACCGAGGCCTCGATGGTACTGAGGTGTTGGATACATTACAATTCGGTGGGACCGAGGCCTCGATGGTACTGAGGTGTTGGATACATAATTACTTGTAGGCGTTTACTCGTTTTATGTAACTGTGATGTTGTTGCTTATGTGCGGATAGGGGTGATGTGTATATAATTCCTATCTGCGCATGTGTTGGAATTCACTAAGCTTCGTGCTTACCCTTTCCCAATAAACTGTGGTTTCAGGTCCGAGCGGCTTCAAGGCGTGACGAGTACACACTGGCGCGCGAGGAGAGCTGGTCGCTTTATGAATTTGATAATTAAACGTTTATTCCGCTGGTTTTAATTTATAAAGATATTAATTATGTGTTTGCAAACGAAACGTTGGGATCATTTAATGAGTTGTTATCAACGAATTGTTAATTTAAAATTTAAAATTTGCTTGTAATTTTCGGGACGTTACAACTTGGTATCAGAGCACAGCTTGAGTGAATCAAACGCACCTCGGTGTGTTTGGTCTCAAGTTGCGGCTGGGAAATTTTCAAATTCTTTATTAAATCTTTTTGGAAAATAAAAGAAAGGAAAACCCGTTTGAGAAACGGTGATCGATGGCGCAGTGTGTACAGTCAGCCGGAGCCAAGGGAAAAGGTACAGTACTTAGTGTTTTATTGCTTTCTAGATCATAGAGTATGCATGCTAGATTGCCTGTTGTGGACACTATGCTGTATGTTGAACTACTTGCTATTAGGAATTTATGCTAATTATGATAGGTTACTAAGTGGATGCCCTCTAGGTTGTATGCAGTAAGTGATTTATAGCCTTAGAATATTCGATTTAGTTCTATTGCGCAGCTCTTGTTCGAGTCCAACCGTTCTAGGATAGAGTCTTGTATTCGACTGTCTATTTGTTTCGCACTGCATATAATCGGGTATTCGCGAGGTCACCCGTTATAATTAGTAGGGATTCGGTAGTAGCAAGGGTAATGGGATAAGAGGAAATTCCTAGGGAGCTAGGAAGGGTGGATGTGTATATATGCTGGTGCAGGCATATGGTTAATTATATATGTAATTGTTGTTGTATGATCGGGGTGACCGATGGTTTATTAAGTATACATTTGTGGCGGTCTGATCGGGGAGACCGATGGTTTTATATATACAGTAGTTGTATGAGTTGCCTGTTTAGGATATATTCTTGAACTGGCATGTGTGGATAAATTATTTTATGTGTACAGTTTCGGCGAGAAACTACTTGGACCCTCGGGATGAGACTCGAAGCGAGCGATGATAGGTGTGGAAGGTAGTAGTAGAGCTCCTACTACCGGAAGCACAAGATCAATGCTCGAGTCGGGGAAGTCACGAGGAATCCAAGGAGTTGGGCGTGAGTGTTGTTAGTGTGCGTTGTTATGTGCTAATAACGCGTTGTATTATCTACCCTGAATAGCCGTCACGAGGAGAGACAAACATAGTAGATCCACTGGTACATGTGTGTACTTGACTTGCTTTGATGGGATGATCGTTGGGGTAGTGTCGAAGGTTCTAAACTAGCAGTCATTGGAATAGGAAGACGATTATAGTTTTAGTCACTTGGAGTGACGATAAGGATGATATTTGTTGTAAGCAGATCATTTCGGGCCAAGATGGAAGATTGTGCTAGAGTCATAGGCTTTTAGAGCCGACTTTGATTTGAGGAAAAATCGTAGGGATTATTTGACGTAATTTTCCATCTTGCCCCAAGAGGCTTAAATGTCCGGAGGACGATAGTGGATTGGAAAGGTAGAGAGGAGCATGAGTCGAGACGTTGAATGTCGACTGAGTCGTGCACAGAGTTTATTTTGAAAATAGGATTGCATTAACTAATCCTTGTGTTTCCAATCCTTATATGTATTGTGTTTTGAAACTTTGGGAAATGTTTAGCACACACACAAGATTTCGAATTATAGTGAAAATGCTTGAAACCGTTTTATCACGGGAGTTGAAAACTTTGTAAAAGATTGTTTCATTTGATTATTTTCCAACGGTTCTTTCGGGTACGATAATATCCGTGTTTTGTGGTGGTTAAGATGTTGGGTAAGTGACTACAGCTTGAGACTCTAACATTGGAACTCCTCCACATGTGTTAGAGTTGAGACGGAAAGTTACATTCCACGATGTCTGTTTAAAGGCTAGTGATTTGTCTAAAATGAGTTTGGAATTCTAGTGTCGCTTAACTTTTCGTTCGAGAGTTTGTGTTACTAGGTATTTTATTGCAAATAGTTCAGTGTGTGGATTGATTCATGCGTGACATAAGTCGTGCATGAAAAGGTTTTAGTTCTTTTTTGTCGAAATGAAAGACCATTTGATTCAAGGAATGTTTTAATGTTGTGAACATCATGCATACGATTACAATGTGTTATATTTTGGGAATATAAATGCGTAGATTTTTGACATTCGGTTAATTTAGAATTACCGATCTTTTTTTTGGGAAATTAAAAACTTTTGCTTTGGAGGAAACGAGTATTTTGAGCATTTTCGATAAATACATTTTTTTAAACTATAATGTTTTGACGTTATATGTCCCAAGTACGAAACTTGAGGAAGTGTTACAAGCTTGCATGCCTGCCCCCAGTTTGAGATTTTATGAGGTTTTAGTCGATATTTCTAATTAACAGAAGCGGACTGGTTTCTGTCTTCAAGTTTGAAACTTACACGAGACAGTGGTGTTTTAACAAAAATATATTTGTAAACCGTGTCATCGTTTTGTGTGATTAGCTGACGCGCGAAAAATTTGTGGCGAACCCTGTGCCACGTCATTTTTATGATAAAAAAAAGAAGAATTTTTGAATCAAATGTCGTGAAACTTATTTTGAATTATGTGCACACCTTTGTCGCACCCTGTTTAAGGTCAAGCGGTTACTTTAAGTGCACGTCATGAGTCAATCCATACTGGAATCGAGGCGGTTCATTTTAAAGAAATTATTTATTACACTTGCTTTTGTGTGAGTAAACGGAACTGCAATGGAACGATTTTCAACATGATTTTCCTATGTGGGACGAGCGTGTCCAGTTTTGCGTAACTATCGATCAGGTGATAGTAGTTTTATTACATACGATCTTTTTGAGATGAAAATCCTGATGTTGAAAATATTTTGTAAATGATTTTGTAAACCATTTGGGGAAATGTGCTTTTAAGTGTCATGTGTCATTTCGAGAATTTTAAGGGTGTGAGTCCTTTTGGAAAACTCTTTTGTTAACCCGTGTTGAGTCTGGGACTAAGGTTGATTTCAGAGTATTACTTGCTTAAACTTTGTTTAAACGCATTTTCCAACCTATGGGTCTAGCAAGCGTGGAGCATTTTGCTCGGTTATGACTTGGAGTTAGTCATGGGCCTATTGCCCGGTGTTAATGGCTCGATGTGGAGTCTAGTTGATGAGTTGTTTTTGTCGCACCGTTTGGCATTCTTTGCACGTTGAGTGTTTACATGTTTGGGTGAGTGAGTCAATCAGGAATAGGCATGTTGTTGGTAGGCTGTTTGCTTTGGATCCTTAGACACGTCAGTCAGTCGTTGGTAATGGTCGGTTGGGTATCTCGGGGTGGCACCCCGGTATTCATGTGTTTTAACCTAGACTTCCCAGTAGGTACTAGGAGGATATGGTCGTGGGCACTTACCTGGGAGGTAGTTCCGGTATGCTGGGTCTTGAGGCGTTACCTGGGAGGTAGACATCAAGGTGTATCCTCGATACGGTGTGACTTGGCTTCGTAGAGCAAGTGTGGATGATACGTCGACGGTGGAAGGTAGGTATTCCACGCGCGTTAGTACTGTAGGAAAAATAGTATCGGTTAAGGGATTGATGCCCTTTGTTATTAAGAGAATAAATGCGCATCAACCATTTCGAGGTAGGTGGTATATTTAGGTGTCGACCTTTAGGCTTGAGGCCAAACACCTTTGGTATAATCGGAGAGTTGTAGCCGATTTTAAGATAATCTTGGTGATGGTAGTAGTAACCCTGAAATGATCACTTGTGATGAATGGTTATGGTGGAATGACCTACGTGTGTGTTAGTTGATTTGGTAGTGGGGGATATCTATTTGTGTTAGTGTCTAGGTTAATACCACGCTTATGTGAGTTATTGTAATCGGTTGGACCGATGTTCGGCGGGTGGCCGATGTTTGTTATTGTAATCGGTTGGACCGATGTTCGTCGGGTGGCCGATGTTTGTTATTGTAATCGGTTGGACCGATGTTCGGCGGGTGGCCGATGTTTGTTATTGTAATCGGTTGGACCGATGTTCGGCGGGTGGCCGATGTTTGTTATTGTAATCGGTTGGACCGATGTTTGGCAGGGGGGTCGATGTTTTGTTAGTATAAGTTATTGAAAATCTTTGGAGTCTACTAGAATTCGTGGAAGTTAATCGACAGTTAAGGGTAGAAATGATCGTAGTCGAGTATCCTGTAGGGTATACTGTGAGCAACTTTAGAATGGTTAGAGTTTGAAATTTGAATCGGGAGGTATGGATCATCTAAGGTTGGGAGACAACCGAAGTCGTTTAACTAGGAATGATTCCGATTGTTGGAGTGTTCTTCCAATCGCGTTTTCAGTGTTCTTGAAGGAGTGTTGTTAGTAAGGAAGTATTCGGGAGATACTTAGACGGTGTGAGAATTTAGGTTCCAGTTAGTGGAAGTCCAGGGGCAACACCGAAGAGGTTCCAAGTGGACTTGGGAACCCGAGGCTGAGATACGGGAGAATTATCTAGAGCTATTCACGGGCATAGACTTCGAGGACGAAGTCTAATCCAAGTGGGGGAGAGTTGTAAAGCTCGTGTCCCGGTATGTTTATATATATTTTAATTAATTGTTTTAATATCGTCCTTTTAGCGAATCTTTTCTAACGGGGTTAGCAAGTTAGACCAAATGCGTATTATAGTTTTAGATATTAGGCTTTTGTCAAAAAATGAAAGGTCAAGGACCAAATGTGTCAAGAGGAGGATAGTGGTGCATGGATCGGCCCAAAAGGACCGACCCTCCTCCTCTTTCTCGTTGTATCTTCTCTGCCAATCATAATCACCACAACAAGAAACCCTACACTCCACTTTTCTTTCCTTTGTGTTGTACGGCCGAGTGAGAGAGAAACGAGAGTGAGAGTGATCGCGAGAAAGGGAGAGATGAGAAGAAAGAACTCAGCGGCAGCCGTCGCCGCCGCCGCCGCTGTCGCCGGAGGGCGCCACCACCCTGGTTTTGTCGGTGATCGAGAGAGAGAAGTGTGGTTGTGGTGGTGAGACGTCGTCGTAAGGTAAGTAACTCTCTCGTTCGTCTCGTTTCTTTTCCTTTTTTTTCCTTTTCGTTTTTCCGGCGAGACCACCACCGCCGCACGCCGCCGCTGCGGTGGCTGTGGGTGGAGGGCGGTGGCAGTGGGTGACACTCGTAGCGTAAAACCCGAATCGTTAAGCCTTGAACCGTTTTTATAAATCGTGATTTTTATGAAAATTCTAAGTGTGCTGTCCAGTTTTCGTGTGATCATAACTTTTCTGTCGTAACTCCGTTTGAGCCGAAACTGGCGCCCACGGTTCCAGTTCAGGGCCGGGCACGTTTTCCGTGTTTTAGCGGAAAACTGGTTCGGTCTCTAACTGGACGAAAAAGTGGTCGCAAGTTCTGTGTTTCGTCATTACATGTGAAAATTTCTGGAATCTGCCTTGATCTTGCGAAAACCATAACTTTCTGTTCGTAACTCGGATTGGGGTGATTTCGGTGTCAAAAGTTCCCTTTTTGAGTCTAGAAACTTTTCTGTGTTTTGTGCAAAACCCAGTTCGGGACGTAGCATGGGTCGATTTGTCGTTTTATACTGATAAGTGCTGTTTTTCGCTGTTCTGCGGGCTGATCTTATAAAATCCGTAATTAATTGTAGAAAAATCGTTAGGAGGCGTATAATATGTCCTTGGAACCCTAAATCAGAGGACTTTCTGGTCATGAAATAATATTGGGAATTTTCTGGGTTTAAAGGGGTCGAAACAGGTCCCGAACAGACCTGTTTTGGGTGAACGGAATTTAGTTTTAGTGACGGTTTAAGCGTGTGTCGTGTCATAGGGTCCGGGTCTCGTATTGACACGTTTTAACATGCATTTAGGTGCTGGAAAGTGACCGTAATTGTGAAGCTTGAATTGTGTTATTAAGCTGGGCGCGCATTCGAGGTGAGTTCTCTCACTGTGTAGTTAGGGGTTGTATGCATGTCATAATAGTTTGTATGTACTACTGTCTTTGTGGTGTAATCTAGTTGTTTGTGGTGTGTAATATTTGATTGGTTTGAATGCTTGGTATAAATGTGTTACAATTCAGTGGGACCGAGGCCTCGATGGTACTGAGGTGTTGGTTACATTACAATTCGGTGGGACCGAGGCCTCGATGGTACTGAGGTGTTGGTTACATTACAATTCGGTGGGACCGAGGCCTCGATGGTACTGAGGTGTTGGATACATTACAATTCGGTGGGACCGAGGCCTCGATGGTACTGAGGTGTTGGATACATTACAATTCGGTGGGACCGAGGCCTCGATGGTACTGAGGTGTTGGATACATAATTACTTGTAGGCGTTTACTCGTTTTATGTAACTGTGATGTTGTTGCTTATGTGCGGATAGGGGTGATGTGTATATAATTCCTATCTGCGCATGTGTTGGAATTCACTAAGCTTCGTGCTTACCCTTTCCCAATAAATTGTGGTTTCAGGTCCGAGCGGCTTCAAGGCGTGACGAGTACACACTGGCGCGCGAGGAGAGCTGGTCGCTTTATGAATTTGATAATTAAACGTTTATTCCGCTGGTTTTAATTTATAAAGATATTAATTATGTGTTTGCAAACGAAACGTTGGGATCATTTAATGAGTTGTTATCAACGAATTGTTAATTTAAAATTTTAAATTTGCTTGTAATTTTCGGGACGTTACACACAGACATACAGTAAATTTTGTACTATTCTAAACGATTTGAGAAGAAATGGACTGAAGAAAACGAAGTCAGAAATAAATTACAAATTTCTGAACAGTCTAAATTCAGAATGGTCATCATTTGCCATAAGTCTGCAAATGAACAAGGATATGTGTGAAGAAGATTTAAATGATCTGTTATGTGTTCTTAATCAACATGAAGACTCTGTCAAGTTAGTTGTGGAAGAGAAGAAAAATGTTGCTGATCAGTTAGCATTCTTATCAAAGTCCAAAGCAATCAAAGCACCCAAAAAGACTGCATATCTATCAGAGATACCTAATCTGGAGGAATCTGACAAGGAAGAAGGATCAGAAGATGATGAAGATATCAAGATAATGGCTGAGAAGCTAGCTTTGCTGACAAATACTTTCAACAAGAGGTATAGGAAGGGTAGATTTCAAGGAAATTATAAGAGAATTGGGAGTTCAGATTATAAGAAGAAAGAAGACAAAAAAGAAAATAAGTTTGAAAAGAGAGTAGAGAGAAGTGAAGAAAACAAAGAAGAGAAGGAAGAGAGAAAAGAAAAGAATATGTGTTTCAAGTGTGGAAAATCTGGCCACTATGCTAAGGATTGCAAAGTTAAAATTGTGAAAGACTATGAGTACTACACCAAGAAGGCTCAGCTTGCAAAGAAGAGAGATGATAAAATTGCTTTATTGGCTGAACAGGAGAATTGGTTGTACTACACTTCTGATGAAGATGATCATATCAACTTTCCACAGATGCAAAGCTATATGGCAAAAATGAGGAATGAGGATGACTCTGATTTTGAAGATGCTGATTCTGAGTCATCTGCTGAGGTACATTCTTCACTTGAAATAGAGTTAATGACACAGATTGGTGAAATGAAAACTGAATTTGCTAATCTAAGAAAACAGATAAAAGGAGAAAGAAATTTGGTTAACAAATTCAGAATTGAAAAAGAAGTAATAAAAGAACAATATGAAGAATCTGAGGCTGAGAAACAGAAAGTTAAAGATGAAAATTCTGAATTATTGAAAAAGATCTCTAAACTAAAAGTTGAGTTTTCAAAAATAAAGGATGAAAAAGGTGATTTATAAATAAAATTTGATATGTTATTTGAGGAAAGAAAGAATTTATACACCAAAATCAAAGAATTGGAAGATCTAAATTTGAAAAGGGGTCAGACTCAGCAAACATTAAATCTTTTATTAAGCAATGTTAAAGATACAAGATTTTACAACCCAAAGAAGGGATTGGGATTGGAAGAAAATGTCATTTTAAAAAGAGCTCCAAAAATCCCAGAAATTGTTGAAGTTTTCATAAGACCTGCTAGTTCTATAACAAGTTCTGACAATTTGCAAAGAACAAACTCTAAAAAGTCAGATGAGAAAATTTCTGAGTCTAAAACAGAAAAGTCAGTTGTTTCAGAAGAAAAGGTTATGAAATAAGTTTCTAAACCAACAGATGAGAAGCCAAAATACAATGATACTAAATTCAAGTATGATTCTTTAAATGTCGGCTACAAAAATAAACAACCAAGTTTTTCATATCATGACATTGAGAACATATTTGACACAAGTAAAAATTCTGAAACAATTAATCAGAAGTCTGAAACTTCTAGTCAGAATTCTGAACTTTGTAGTCAGAAATCTGAGTCTAAAGATCAGACATCTGAGTCTGTAAATCAGAACTCTGACTCAGGTAGTCAGAAGTCTGATTCAACTAGATTTTCTGAAACAAAGTCAGATGAATTTTTAGAACTTGAAAAGAGGTTTAATCTTGTGAGTCAAGAACTTGAGGACTTAAGGAAAGCTTATGATGAACTTGAAAATGCTTACTGTGAGGTGGATATTAAACTTGAAGAAGCTTTGAAAGAAAAGAATATTTTTATTCAGAAAATAACAAAGCTTGAAAAACTGAAGACAGAGTATGATCTTTTTAAAATTAATGCTCTAAAAGAAAATGATAAATTCTTTAATGAATCAAGTACATATGAAAAAGGTGAATCATCTAATTCTTCTAACAAAAAGGAGTTGGATTTTTCAGAAAAAGAAAAAAAAGCAAAAGGAAAGATGGTGTGAAAAGAATTTCTGAGATGAATGAAGAGGTTCCTGCAACTGTACCAAAAGCACATAGTTATTGTGATAAATGTACTTGTACATTGAAAAACAGCAATAAAAATGAAAAAGCTTATGGTACAGATCTGGTGTTACTTGCAAAGAAAAATCTTAGTTGTGTTCAATGTAAAAGTAATTCTTTTCAATATTCTCAGAAATGTCCAATCACAATAACATATGTTTCTTTCATAAGAAAAGTTATTCAGAAAACAGAAAAGAAGAATGTTTCTGTTCCTCAGAATACAGAAAAGAAGAAAGTTTATGTTCCTCAGAAGAAAGAAAAGATAAAAGAAAAGAAAGTCGAAAATGTTGCAAATTCAAGAGTTACAAATCTCAAAAATAAATGAAACAAGTTTGTAAGCAGAAAATGTTCTGACTTCATAAAAGTTCAAGGAAAGTGGTGTTTGAAGAAAGATTTTGAGTGGAAAGTAAGAGGTACTAATGTTAAATCCAATGACAAAGCTAACAAAGATGGACCCATTCCAAAATGGGTACCTAAAACTAACTGATCCTTTTGCAGGGCTGTCATGTGTGGTTTTTAGATTCAGGAGCTTCAAGACACATGACAGGTCAGAAGTCTTTTCTATCAAACTTCACATAAAAAGCTGGAGGAGAAGTAAACTTTGGAAATAATAGCAAAGGACAAGTCAAAGGTTATGGGGATTTAACTAAAGGGGATCTGACTATCCAAAAGGTTTTCTATGTTGAAGGATTACAGCATAATCTTTTCAGCATAAGTCAGTTTTTAGACAGTCTTTGTCAAATCAAGTTTCAAATAACAGGTTGCATGATTTTAACTGAAAATGATGTTAAAGTCTTCTGGTCCAAAAGACATATGGACTTATTTGTAGTTAATTTTTCATAATTGAAAACATTAAATACAGTTTGTCTTTTATCAAATTCAACTGCAAATGAATGCTGGCTTTGGCACAGAAGATGTTCTCATCTAAATTTCAAAGATCTTAATAATCTTGTTGAAAAACATCTGGTTAAAGGTTTACCAAAGCTTAAATTTGAAAAAGAATCATTATGCTCAGCTTGTGAAATGGGCAAGATGAAAAAGAGTTCTCACAAATTAAAAATGGACTCATCTTGCAAAGCACCATTAGAAATGATTCATACTGATCTTTGTGGTCCAATTTCAGTTCAATCTATGGGAGGAAAGAAATATATGCTTGTAATTGTTGATGAATTCTCCAGATACACATGGGTTGAATTCCTAAGAGCTAAGTCAGAAGCTGCTACTACATTGATAAATTTTATCAAAAGGATTCAAGTTCTCTTACAACTTCCAGTTCAGAAAATCAGAAGTGATAATGGAACAGAGTTCAGAAATGAGACTCTTCAGAATTTTTTAGAAAGTTCTGGGATTTCTCACAATTTTTCTGCTGTCAGAACTCCTCAACAAAATGGTGTTGTTGAAAGGAAAAACAGAACTCTAGTTGAAGCTGCGTGAACAATGCTGGCTTATGCAAATCTTCCTACCTTCCTATGGGCTGAAGCAATTGCAACTGCTTGTTTTACACAGAATAGAACTTTAATCAATAAGAGATTAAATAAGATTGCTTATGAACTGATAAATAAAAGAAAACCATTAATCAAATTCTTTCATGTTTTTGGTTGCAGGTGCTATGTTCTTAGAGACAGAGAAAATCTTGCCAAATTTGATAAAAAGGCAGATGAAGGATACTTTGTGGGTTATTCTTTAACTTCCAAAGCATTCAGAATCTATAATAGAAGAACCAAGAGGATGATGGAGAGCATAAATGTAACTTTTGATGAAGCCAGAATAAGGACTTCTGAACAAGACAGTTCAGAACTCATGCAGAACAAGACAAAAATGACTTCTGATACAAATTCTAATCCTATTTGTTCAGAACTCAATTTACTGTTTAAGGATGCTTTTATTGAACTAATTTCTGATTCTTATGCAGAATATGAAAACCCAAAGATGGTCAAAGAGATGATAAATAAGACTCCAGAAATAGTTCAATCAACTGTAATTTCTGATAAAGGTCCATCTGAGGAATGTCCAAATCTGATAAATACAAGTAGTGAGAATTCTGAACCATGTATTCAGAATTCTGAACCTCGTAATCAGAATTCTGAACCTTGTAGTCAGAACTCTGGTCAAGTTACTCAGAAGTCTGACTTCATTACTCAGAATACAAACACACATGGAACTCCTACACATACATCAGAACAAGGGGACAGTTCAGAATTACAAGCAATCATTGATGAGAATGATGCAAACAACAATTATTCAGAGATTGATGTACTCCCTAGTGCAAATAAATGGACTAAAAATCATCCTATTCATCAAGTAATAGGTGATCCATCAGCAGGAGTAAAGACCAGATCAGCTACAGCAAATGAAGCAATGTTTGTTGGTTTCTTAAGTGTGATTGAACCAAAGAAAGCTAATGAAGCCCTAGAGGATCCAGACTGGATTTCAGCAATGCAAGAGGAATTGCTTCAATTTGAAAGAAATAAAGTTTGGAGACTTATTCCAAAGCCTGAAGGTAAATCTATTATTGGAACTAAATGGGTGTTCAGAAACAAAAAGGATGAGTCAGGTGTTGTCATCAGATCAAGGCAAGATTGGTTGCTAAGGGATACTGTCAACAAGAGGGAATTGATTATGATGAGACATTTGTACCAGTGGCAAGAATAGAGGCAATCAGAATATTTTTGGCCTATGCTGCACACAAAAACTTCAAGGTGTATCAGATGGATGTTAAATCAGCCTTTCTAAATGGCAAACTTAATGAAGAGGTGTATGTTCATCAACCTGGAGGTTTTGTTGATCCAGAATTCCCTGATCATGTTTATATCTTAGACAAAGCTTTATATGGTCTAAAACAAGCACCACGAGCCTGGTATGACACTCTTACTAAACACTTGTTAGGTTCAGGGTTCAAGAAAGGTAAGATTGACACAACTTTGTTTTTAAAGAAACAGGGTGATGATTTAATTCTGATTCAGATTTATGTTGATGACATAATATTTGGTTCTACCAGTCCAGAATTATGTGATAATTTTTCAAAAATCATGTCATCTGAATTTGAAATGAGCATGATGGGTGAGCTGAATTTTTTCCTTGGTCTTCAAGTCAAACAATTACCAAAAGGTATTTTTATAAATCAAGGAAAATATGTCAGAGACATTCTGAAAAAGTTCAAAATGTCTGATTGTGCTTCTATGAGAACACCCATGGGAACTAACATAAAGTTAGATGCTGATCTCAAAGGTGTTTCAGCAGATATCAAACTCTATAGAGGCATGATTGGATCATTACTTTATCTGACTGCAAGTAGACCAAATATCATGTTTTCTACCTGTTTCTGTGCTAGATTTCAATCTAACCCAAAAGAATCACATATGTTGGCTGTCAAAAGGATTTTAAGATATCTCAAAGGAACACCTGATCTAGGTTTATGGTATCCAAAAGAAAGTGATTTCAAATTGACTGCTTTCACTGATGCTGATCATGCAGGAAGTAGGTTGGACAGAAAGAGTACATCTGGTGCTTGTCATTTTTTGGGAGATAAAATAGTGAGTTGGGCATCAAAGAAGCAGAATTGTGTGTCCACTTCAACTGCTGAAGCAGAGTATGTTGCTGCTGCTGCTTCATGCTCTCAAACATTGTGGATGAGAACACAACTCATGGACTATGGATATCAGCTTAACAAGATTCCCATCTATTGTGACTCAGAAAGTGCAATTGCCATTACTCAGAACCCTGTTCAACATTCAAAGACTAAGCATATAGATGTGAGGTATCATTTTATAAAGGACTATGTGGAAAAAGGAACTATAGAGATGCACTTTGTGCATACAAAGTATCAATTGGCTGACTTGTTCACAAAGCCTCTTGATCACAAAAGTTTCTCTTTTCTCATATGTAAAATAGGAATGCTTAATCTGACTAATTGAAAATATTTGTTTTTCTTAAAAATGCTAAATTTTTCTAAGTAAAATTGTCTGAGTAGTGTACTCAGAACTCTGAGTCTTAAGTTCAGAACTTCTGAGTCTTGAGTTCAGAACTTCTGAGTCTTAAGGTCAGAGATTCTGAGTCGATACTTCAGCAATCTAACTTTTAAAAATTTATTTTTGAGAAATACAAATACTTCAACTGTGTGGATTATGCTTCTTCTATTATCTTTTTATCTCATCTCTATGTATCATAAATAGTCAAATGCATGCTCAAGTCAAGGGGGAGCATCAAATTTTTTTGTTTGGAAATCATTTTGTGATGCTTAAAAGGTTTGTTTTCATTTCTTATCTCTGATCATTCTAAGAAGAACAAGCTTTTAATGATAAATTTTTTTGCTCAAACTATATCTGAATTAAAAAAAATTCATATTCAGATATAAGATTTTAAATGATTTTTTTCATCATAATATGAACAGAATCTTGATGATAAAAAGTGTTTCTATCTGTTCAAACCTCTTCTGAATAATCAAAATGTTTTACATTTGTCAGAAGTTGATTTTAAATAACATTTTGGTTACAAGGCAAAATTCTTCTGAGTTATAGAATCAGAACTCTGAGTAGAACAATCAGATATCTGATAAAGGAAAGTCAAAACATCTGAGCGTGTTATTCAGATCTTTGACTTGACTCAAAATTCTATCCACTAACACGTGTCAGCATCATATTTGTTTGATTATGTCACGCATTTCATTTAAATCCTCTGTGGCATTTCAAATGTGTTGACTCCGTTATAACATTGATTTCGCTTTTCCGTTAACCCTTTCAACTTCGCGGATTTTAAATAGGTCTTAAAATCCCTATTTCAAATCTTTTCAAATTCCAGAGCGAAAAGTGAGATACGAATCAAATCCAGAGTTCTTTGAGTTTGTTTTCTTCTTAAATCATGTCTGGAATACGAAGGAGTGGTCCAATTTCTCTACATTCTACGAAATCGATAATGGATTCATCTGATTCGGATAATGATGAAGTACAGAATAGAGCTGTAGAGGAAGAGGCAATAAGAAATAATGAAGAAGATGAACAAATGGATGAATCAGAAGGAAATGCAGATGAGGTAAACAGTAATATTGAACATGAACAGAGTGCTGCAGGGTCGATTATGTCAGATAGACCTATTTTCGTGGAAAGGGCTGTTCCTGAGAGTGAATGGCTGAAATTATCTGAAAATAACTATGTTATCTTATTTGAGGAAAGTCGATTTAAGCCTGAACACAGAATTATCATGGAGTTATTCAAACACCATCCGTACAGAAAATGGTTTACACGAAGTAAAAATGTTCCTGTTCAGTACATACAACAATAGATTTGTGTCTGAAATTGGAGGAGTGACATTTGCCTTATCTATTTCTGCACTACGAGAAATGCTGAATCTACCAGAGAAAGATGATGTACAAAGAAGGACAGATTTTGAAGATTCACCCCTAACAGAGGAATTAATAGCTGAATTTATGAAGTTGGGATACAATGAAGGATTGAGGACTCTCAGTTTGTTCAGAAGAAACAAATTACCACCTATTTGGGCTTGCTTCTTTCATGTGGTAAATAAATGTTTGCCAGGGAAGAATAGTTCCGCTGATCAAGGTTCTAAACAAATTCTTCAGATCTTTCAGGGCTTAGTGAAGAATAGGCATTATGACTATACTTTAATACTTTGGGAAGACATGAAGAATACATTTGAGAAGAATCAGAAAGCAATTCAGAGGAAAACAAAGGATGCTTCACTGACATACATTCCTTATATAAGGTACTGGCAAATTGTTATTTGGTATGCCATGCAGGAAAACAGAACAATCTCAAGAAGAACAAATGAAGAGCATGGTCCCACATTTTATTTGGGTAAGATGACCTCAGTAACAAGACTTGAAAACTATCCCAATCATAAAGTGTTGCCAAAATCACTTAGGAATTATATTCCAAGGGAGAGTGAGATTTTAAAAGCTTATTGCACCTCTATGGGAATTGAATTACCTCAAATCCCTACCCAAGAGGACCAACCTGAGAAGAGAGGTGAGGGGTCTAGTCGAATTAGAGAGGGGGGGGATGTTCAGATGGGTGAACATTCTGAGAGACTTGAGGGGGAAAATTCTGAGAGCTTGGTTAGATTTGGTGAGGAAAAACAGAATGAGAGTGGTGAGGATGAGAGATTGTCAACAGAGGTTCAAACAGAAAGAGATGCCTCTGAACCAGCTAATCTTGGCCAGGTAACCACAAATGCTATTGGTTCACATCTCTTGGTGCCCAATATTGAAACAAACACCATGGACCTAGTGGTGGATCTTGAACAACCCATCCATACCCACTCAGAAGCATTTCAACATGCTACTGTTTCACACAAATCCGGGGAACCATCCCAAACTCATTTGGAGGGAGGTGATAAATCCCAACCTATTTTTCAACACATTGAGCCTGAATATCACAGTCCTATTCATATTGAGCCTGAAATTCCTTCTGACACTTGCACAAATCAGGAATTTCGTATTCATGAAACAACATTCATAGACATACCTAATGTTGGGTGTCGAGGATTGGATGGAAGTCCTGGTGAGGTGAACATTACAAAAGCCTCATTCAAACGTGCATCTGTTGTACAAGATGACTTTGTGTTATCTACAGGCCATGAGCCCTCTGGGCACATGAAAACTGGACCATCTGTTGGTTCAGGTTCACTGTTAGAAACTTCTGAATTTGAAAAGATTCAGAAACAAAACAAGGAGATGGGGGAAAAGTAGAAAATTTGGAGAAGAAGGTAGAGGATTTGACTGATGAGGTATCAGATTTGAAAGTTGTGTTGGAGAAAAAGTTGATTTCTGTTGAAACCAAAGTAGATGATGTAAAGAAATCCTTGGATTCTCACAAAAAGGAGATCATGGATTTAATGTCTGGTTTTCAAAAAGATATGTTAAAACAAATGCAAGGTATGCAGGAATCTATACTGAAAGCACTGAGTGTATCACTGGCTTCTACTTCAAAGCCTCTTGATCCTGTTCCTATTGCAGAAGCTGAACCTGAAGGTACTTCTAATCAGAACTTGAAGAGAAAGTTTGATGATAATGAGCCTCATGATCATCAAAAGGGGGAGAAAAGACAAAGGTTAAGTTCTGATGATGACATTGGCATAGAAGATTTTGAGATAGCAGACATGCACTTAGCCAGTACAAAAAGTTCGGAAGATCAGATACAGGAAAATTTAAAGGAAATGATTCAGATAGTTCAGATTGATAGCTCAGATACAGAGGAAATGGAGTTGGAAAGCACAGATGGTGGTGATTCAGATAAAACAGAGGAATTAAACTTGGATACAGAAATGGAAGGAAATTATGTTGAAACTGAAACTGTTGAAGAATCTGTATTGAGATCGGAAGAAACAGTGGAAAGTGCAGTGGTAAACAGGTGTACAGATATCATTGTTTATAACAAAAGAAGGATAAGTGAAGAATTTATAAGTACTGAATCAGAAGAAAGGAGGTTGAGTGAAAAATTGATCAGAAGAATGCAAAGTGAGGTAGTCAGAGCACTTAATGTTCAGAAAATTCAACAAGGGTTAAAACGGATAAGGCCTATTGATCTGTTGGGAGAAGAAGATAGAACTGTTAATTATTCTCAGAATATTAAGCATGAGTTCAGATATAACTATGCTGATGAGATGAACACAGAAGAAGAATATGAGAAACTAGAAGATTACTTTATGCCTTCTGAGTATGTATTCAGAAAACCAATTGAGATTCCCAAGATTGACATACAGATTTTAGAAGAACCTATCTGTGATTTTATCCTGGAATTAAGTGATGTACCTTTGGCCAGACAATTTCATGATGACATTTTTCCTGAGGAAATGTATGAAAACCTCTACCACACAGAAGGAGAATATGAGCTTTTAGAGAGCAATGTTGATGGTTTCATGGATGAAAGAGCTCAAATGATTTATACAGAATCCTCAACCAGATTCAGAATTCATGACTCAAGACTGCATATCCAGAAAAGAATTGAGAAAGTTCTAATGTTCCAACAAGAAGAATTCAATGGTTTGATATTTGTAAGAATGGAAGTGCTGAAAGAAAGGAATACAAAGGTTTTCATGTCCAGTTTTGATTTCCACAGACTAACACTTGATGATCAGATCTTTCTAGTCAAGTTCTTCTCTAGTACTGAAGAAGCCTTGATGGAAATTGAATGCAGAAGACTTCTGGGTAACTATGTCAGAAACATGTACTTATATGATTTTCAACTAGCCATTGAAGGAAGAAAAGAGAAGTACAATCTGAGGTGTCCAACAAATATTGCAGGATTTGATGTGTGTATGAAGGGATTTGTAAATGAAGGAATGGAGTCTGAAGGGTTTGCATATAAAGTTCAAGAGAGACTTGAAATGTTCAAACTGAAAGAACTGGTAAAATATAGTGATGCAACTCTGTGTTGGTTACTGATTGAAATGAAAGTAAGTGCTAAAACTGAAAGAAAGGATTTAAAGAAAAGGTGTGTAAACTCTATGAAAAGAAGGGTGAATCTCAGAAGAAAGATCAGAAGTTGTGGTGAATGGTTGCTATCTGAAGTTAATCCCAAGAAGATGTTACATAGTGATTTTGTGTTTCCTGCTGAGTATGAAGTGAATGAAATTCTGTCAGATGAAGTTGAAGAAGTCCAGGACACAACACCTCAGAATGTGCAGATAACCAGTTTTGATCAAGCTGAACAGTCTGAACCCAAAGAAGATGAAATATCCATTGATCTAAATGGATACTTTCTTGAATTTGATCCGCCTGAGTTCTTCAAACCAAAAGAAGTACAAATCTTGGACGTGTATTATGATAGACCTAAGGAGACTAAGATCTGGTTGGCTGAAAAATCAAGATGTCTTGGCAAAACAAAGCAAGCTGTTTACTCAGATTTTCTAATCACTGGAATCAGAGAATTGAAGGTTAAGAAATTCAGAAATATGGAGTACTTATCCTTTGAAGTTCTGAGAGAAGATGGCAAGGTTTATTACTTTACTGATGCAGATTTTGAGAAACTATCAGTGGTTGACTTCTACAGATTACACAGCTTTCTATGCTTCAAAGAGTCATGCAAAGACAGAAATGAAAGGAAGGCAAGAAGTGTGGTGATTGAGGCCATGTTCTATATCTTAAGGTGGCATTGTTATACAGATTTCCAAATAGCTCTGTATTTACAAAAGTCATGTGTTTATCTGGCAAATCCCAATACAGATCATGAGCAGAAAAAGATGTTAAAGACTGCAAGTGTTCACAAAAGTAGAAAGATCTTCTTCAGAGCAAAGGAAACTGCAAAATACTGTTCTGGAACTTTAAGAATCATAAAGCACAATTTGGAGAAAAAGATACTGAAAGTGAAGGAAGCAAACATAACTCAAGAAGTAATCAATCAGCAAGTTGAAATTATTCAAGAAATCATTGTCAAAATTGACAAGAGGCTTAATCTGAGAAATGTGCTACTTCAGAAAATTGTTCCTGCTCTGAAAGAACTGGATGATGCAAAATTCAAGTTTATTTGACAAAAAGGGGGAGATTGTTAGATCTGAAGTTTTGTCAATAAACCAAGTGTTGAAGATCTGATAAGAAGACTCAGATGTTCTGAATAGAAGAGTCAGAGATCTGAGAAGAGAAGTCAGAGTTCTGAGAGAAAGAGTCAGAAGCTCTGAGAAGCGTTATCAGAAGAATGTTCAGAAGTTCTGAACTACCTGTTCAGAACTTATGACTACATACTTTACTTAGTATTTAGTAAACTAATTAGGACACGTGTTATGTTCTTATTAGTCTTTCTTATTTGTACTGTAGCTTTAACATGTCCGTTGCAGTATAAATAGAGTGGTTAGCACTACGTTGCTAACTGATTGTTTTTCAGAATATCTTTGTATTCATTCTTTGTAATCTTTGAGATTCTCTCTCTCTTAGATCTGTAATTCTGTTCATCATTGAATACAATTGGGCTTGATCATACAACTTCTCAATTACTGCTTTCTATATTGATTGTAAGATTAGATCCTGTACTTACAAGCCTGCTCGCTGAATACAAGGAAGAGAAGGGTCCCTCTGTGACTTTCGGTGGAAATGGAAAAGGACATACCCGAGGGTTTGGTGTACTCTCAAATGGTACAACAACCTTCAGAAGAGTCACATATGTTGAAGGGCTGAAGCATAATCTTTTAAGCATCAGTCAGCTTTGCGACAAGGATAACAAAGTAATCTTTACTAAGGAATCTTGCTTTGTCACTGACAAAAAGGAGAAGATAGCTCTCAGCGGTTATCGTTTGGAAAATGTTTATGTAATAAACATGGACTCAACAACCATTGAGAACTCCTGTTTCTTCTCAAAGGCCTCTTCTGATGTCAACTGGCTATGGCATAAGAGGCTCTCTCATCTGAATTTCACGACACTGAACACTCTTTCTTCAAAAGAGTTAGTCACTGGTCTACCTCAGCACTCATACGCCAAAGAGTCTTTATGTTCAGCATGTGAGAAAGGGAAGCAGACCAAAGCAAGCTTTAAGTCAAAGCAAATCTCCTCAGTGTCATCTCCTCTACAACTTCTCCATATGGATTTGCTTGGCCCTGTTAACAAACAATCCATCGCTGGAAAGAAATATACACTGGTCATAGTTGATGAATTCTCTCGCTTTACATGGGTTATGTTCCTCCGTTTTAAGAGTGACACCCCTGAAGAACTCATCACCTTTGTTCGAAAGATGGAAACCCTGAACAACTTGACCGTTCGCTCAATAAGGAGTGATCATGGGACTGAATTCAAAAATAGTTATCATGATTCCTTCTTTGAGAGTAAGGGTATTTCTCACAACTTTCCATCAGTGAGAACAACGCAACAAAATGGAGTCGCTGAAAAAAGAAATAGAACAATTATTGAAGCTGCACGTTCAATGCTCAACGATTCTCACCTGCCTACTCAGTTTTAGGCAGAAGCTGTCAACACTGCTTGTTTTACGCAAAACAGGTCACTGATAGTCAAAAGAATCAATAAAACAGCCTATGAACTTTTTCATGGGAGAAAGTCTTCAATCAGCTTTCTTCACATCTTTGGATGTCAGTGTTTCATACTGAACAACAGAGATGCCCTTGGAAAGTTTGATCCTAAGGCTGATGATGGAATTTTTCTTGGATATTCTTCAATCTCCAAAGCCTTCAGAGTCTTCAATCGAAGAAGAGAAACTATAGAGGAAACTATTCACGTCACGTTTGACGAATCTCGTTCAGCGAACTCTAAACCGTCCGCTGATACTGAAGAACTAAATCAATGGATGTTTTCTCATCTTGGTGATTCAGAAGATATTCCCACTCCTCATACTCATACAGTTGAAGATGATAGTCCTTCTATCATTCCAAATATGCAGAATAGTGAAGCTGAAACATCATGGGTCTCAGTTGTTCCTTTAAACACTATACCTGCTTCTGAACCAAATGTCTCAGACATTCCATCTACTTCTCAGCAAACATTGAATGAAATGACATCTGCACCTACTCCTCTCTTGGCTGATATTCCAGAAGTTGCTGAAGCTTCATCTTCAGCTCCTCTAGTTCAGGTTGAGTCAGTGTCTCACGCTCCGGCTCAGCGATGGACTGTAAATCACCCAATTGATCAAATTCTTGGTGATCCAAATGCTGGTGTTCAGACTTGACAAAGTGCAGGTAATATTTGTTTATTTGTTAACTTTATTTCTTTGACTGAACCAAAGAAAGTAGATGATGCCCTCAAAGATCCAAGCTGGGTCAGCGCCATGCAATAAGAGCTGACTGAATTCGAAAGAAACAAAGTTTGGAAACTTGTTCGAAGACCAACTGACAAGACAGTGATAGGCACTAAATGGGTATATCGTAACAAGTTGGATGAACATGGGACTGTAACCCGCAACAAGGCTCGACTTGTTTCTCAGGGATACAGATAAGAGGAAGGCATAGATTACGACGAAACATTTGCTCTAGTAGCAAAACTAGAATCTATTCATCTATTCTTAGCATACGTTGTACATAAAGATTTCAAAGTATATCAGATGGATGTTAAGTCAGCGTTTCTAAATGGAAAGATGAATGGAGAAGTCTATGTGGAACAACATCCAGGATTCTCAGATCCTAAGCGTCCAGGTTATGTTTATAAACTTGACAAGGCACTTTATGGCTTAAAGCAAGCTCCACGTGCATGGTATGACACTCTCTCTACTTATCTCCATATTGAAAAATTTGAGCGAGGTAAAATCGATAAGACTCTATGAAAGAACAGGATCTAATCTCACAATCAATATAGAAAGCAGTAATTGAGAAGTTGTATGATCAAACCCAATTGTATTCAATGATGAACAGAAATACAGATCTATGAGAGAGAGAATCTCAAAGATTACAGAGAATGAATACAAAGTTATACGGGAAAAATCAATCAGTTAGCAACATAGAGCTAACTACTATTTATACTGCAACAAACATCTTAAAGCTACAGTACAAATAAGAAAGACTAATAAGAACATAACACGTGTCCTAATTAGTTTATAAAATACTAAGTAAAGTATCTTGTCATAAGTTCTGAACAGGTAGTTCAGAACTTCTGAACATTCTTCTGATAAAGCTTCTCAGATCTTCTGACTTTCATATCTCTGACTCCTCTACTCAGATTATCTGAGTCTTCTACTCAGACCATCTGACTCTTCTTATCAGACATCTGACTTCTCTTTCCACTGATCAATACTTGTCTTCACAGTCAGACCTCTGACTTCACTACTCAGAACATCTGAGTCCTCTTATCAGATCTTCAACACTTGGTTTATTGACAAAACTTCAGATCTAACAATCTCCCCCATTTTGTCAAATAAACTTAAACTTTGCATCATCCAGTTCTTTCAGAGCAGGAACAATCTTCTGAAGTAGCACATTTCTCAGATTAAGCCTTTTATCAATTTTGTCAATGATTTCTTGAATAATCTCAACTTGCTGATTAATTGCTTCTTGAATCATGTTTGCTTCCTTCACTTTCAGCATCTTTTTCTCCAAATTGTGCTTTATGATTCTTAAAGTTCCAGAACAGTATTTTGCGGTTTCCTTTGCTCTGAAGAAGATCTTTCCACTTTTGTTTTTCAAAAATACTCCCAACTCTGGATATCTGTGAACACTTCCAGTCTTTAAATTCTTTTTCTGTTCATGATCTGTGTTGGGATTTGCCAGATAAACACATGACTTTTGTAGGTACAAAGCTATTTGAAAATCTGTATAGCAGTGCCACCTCAAGATGTAGAACATGGCCTCAATTACCACACTTCTGGCCTTCCTTTCATTTCTGTCTTTGCTCGACTCTTTGAAGCATAGAAAACTGTGTAATCTGTAGAAGTCAACTACTGATAGTTTCTCAAAATCTGCATCAGTAAAGTAATAAACCTTGCCATCTTCTCTCAGAACTTCAAAAGATAAGTACTCCATCTTTCTGAATTTCTTAACCCTCAACTCTCTGATTCCAGTGATTAAAAAACCTGAGTAAACAGCTTGCTTTGTTTTGCCAAGACATCTTAATTTTTCAGCCAACCAGATCTGAGTCTCCTTAGGTCTATCATAATACACATCCAAGAATTGTACCTCTTTTGGTTTGAAGAACTCAGGTAAATCAAATTCAAGAAAGTATCCATTTAGATCAATGGATATTTCATCTTCTTTTGGTTCAGACTATTCAGTTTGATCAAAACTAGTTATCTGCACATTATGAGATATTGTGTTCTGCATTTCTTCAGCTTCATCTGACAAAATTCCATTCACTTCATACTCAGCCGGGAACACAAAATCATTATGTAGAATCTTTTTGGGATTCACCTCAGATAGCAACCATTCACTACTGTTTCTGATATTTCTTCTAAAATCCAACCTCCTCTTCACACAGTTTATGCATTTCTTCTTTAAACTCTCTTTTTCAGCATCCATACTTACTTCCATTCTAATCAACAACCAATTCAGAGTTGCATCACTGTACTTCACCAACTCTTTTAATCTGAACAATTCAAGTCTTTCGTGAACCATATATGTGAACCCTTCTGTCTCCATTCCTTCATTCACAAAACCCTTCACATGCAGATCAACTTCTGTTTTCTTTGTGGGAGAACTCAGATTGCATTTTTCTTTTCTTTCTTCAATAGCCAACTGGAAATCATACAAGTATATATTTCTGACATAAATACCTAGAAGTCTTCTGCATTCAATTTCTATCAAGGCTTCTTCAGTGCTAGCAAAGAACTTGACTAGAAAGATCTGATCATCAAGAGTCAATCTGTGAAAATCAAATGTAGACATGGAAACCTTTGTATTTCTTTCTTTCAGTATTTCCATTCTAACAAACATTAAACCATTGAATTCATCTTGTTGAAACATCAGAACTTTCTCGATTCTTTTCTGAATATGCAGTTTTGAGTCAGGAACTCTGAACATGTTAGAAGCTTCTGAGTAGACCATCTGAGCTCTTTCATCCATAAAACCATCAATGTTACTTTCCAAAAGCTCATACTCTCCTTCTGTGTAGTAGAGATTATCATATATTTCCTCAGGAAAAATATCATCATGAAATTGTCTGGCTAATGGCACATCACTTAACTCTAGAATGAAATCACACACAGGTTCTTCTAGTCTTTGCAATCTAATCTTTGGAATCTCAATTGGTTTTCTGAATACATATTCAGAAGGCATAAAGAAGTCTTTCACTTTCACATACTCTTCTTCTGTATTTAACTCATCACAAAAGTTAAACCTAAAATCATCTTTAAAATCCTGAGTGTAATCCACAGTTCTGTCTTCTTCTCCCATTAGATCAATGGGTCTTATCACTTTTATTCTTTTATGAATTTTCTGAACACTCAAAGCTCTGACTACTTCATTATGCATTCTTCTGATCAATTCTTCATTCAACCTCCTTTCTTCTGATTCAGACTCCATTGCCCTTTCACTGTTATAAACCACAATATCTGTACACCTGTTTACCACTGTACTTTCCACTATTTCTTCTATTCTCAAATCAGATTCCTCAATAGCTACAGTTTCATCTGAGTTTCCTTCCATCTCAGTATCCAAGTTCAATTCCTCTGTTTTATCTGATTCATTACTATCAATACTTCCCAACTCCATTTCTTCTGTATCTGAACTATCAAGCTGTACTATCTGAACCATCTCCTTTAAATTTTCCTGTGTCTGATCTTCTGAACTTTTTGTATTGGCTAAGTGCATGTCTGCTATCTAAAAATCTTCTATGCCAATATCATCATCAGAACTTAACCTTTGTCTTTTCTCCCCCTTTTGATGATCATGAGGATCATTATCATCAAACTTCCTTTTCAAGTTCTGATTAAAAGCAACTTCAGATTCAGCTTCTGCAATAGGAACAGGTTCAAGAGGCTTTGAAGTAGAAGCCAAAGATACACTCAGTGCTTTCAATATAGATTCCTGCATACCTTGCATCTGTTTTAACATATCTTTTTGAAAACCAGACATTATATCCACGATCTCCTTTTTGTGAGAATCCAAGGATTTCTTTACATCATCTACCTTGGTTTCAACAGAAATCAACTTTTTTTCCAACACAACTTTCAAATCTGATACTTCATCATTCAAATCCTCCATCCTCTTCTCCAAATTTTCTACTTTTTCCCCCATCTCCTTGTTTTGTTTCTGAATCTTTTCAAATTCAGAAGTTTCTAACAGTGAACCTGAACCAACAGATGGTCCAGTTTTCATGTGCCCAGGGAGCTCATGGCCTGTAGATAACACACAGTCATCTTGTACAACAGATGCACGTATGAATGAGGCTTTTGTAATGTTCACCTCACCAGGACTTCCATCCAATCCTCGACACCCAACATTAGGTATGTCTATGAATGTTGTTTCAGGAATACGAAATTCCTGATTTGTGCAAGTGTCAAAAGGAATTTCAGGCTCAATATGAATAGGACTGTGGTATTCAGACTCAATGTGTTGAAAAATAAATTGGGATTTATCACCTCCCTCCAAATGAGTTTGGGATGGTTCCCCGGATTTGTGTGAAACAGTAGCATGTTGAAATGCTTCTGAGTGGGTATGGATGGGTTGTTCAAGATCCACCACTAGGTCCATGGTGTTTGTTTCAATATTGGACACCAAGAGATGTAAACCAATAGCATTTGTGGTTACCTGGTCAAGATTAGCTGGTTCAGAGGCATCTCTTTCTGTTTGAACCTCTGTTGACAATCTCTCATCCTCATCACTCTCATTCTGTTTTTCCTCACCAAATCTAACCAAGCTCTCAGACTTTTCCCTCTCAGGTCTCTCAGAATGTTCACCCATCTGAACATCCTCCCCCTCTCTAATTCGACTAGACTCCTCACCTCTCTTCTCAGGTTGGTCCTCTTGGGTAGGGATTTGAGGTAATTCAATTCCCATAGAGGTGCAATAAGCTTTTAAAATCTCACTCTCCCTTGGAATATAGTTCCTAAGTGATTTTGGCAATAGTTTATGATTGGGATAGTTTTCAAGTCTTCTTACCGAGGTCATCTTACCCAAATAAAATGTAGGACCATGCTCTTCATTTGTTCTTCTTGAGATTGTTCTGTTTTCCTGCATGGCATACCAAATAACAATTTGCCAGTACTTTATGTAGGGAATGTATGTCAGTGGAGCATCCTTTGTCTTCTTCTGAATTGCTTTCTGATTCTTCTCAAATGTATTCTTCATATCTTCCCAAAGTATTAAAGTATAGTCATAATGCCTATTCTTCACTAAACCTTGAAATATCTGAAGAATTTGTTTAGAACCTTGATCAGCAGAACTATTTTTCCCTAACAAACATTTATTTACCACATGAAAGAAGCAAGCCCAAATAGGTGGTAATTTGTTTCTTCTGAACAAACTGAGAGTCCTCAATCCTTCATTGTATCCCAACTTCATAAACTCTGCTATTAATTCCTCTGTTAAGGGTAAATCCTCAAAATCTGTTCTTCTTTGTACATCATCTTTCTCTGGTAGATTCAGCATTTCTCTTAGTGCAGAGATAGATAAGACAAATGTCACTCCTCCAATTTCAGACACAAACTTATTATCTTCTAACCTAAGATATTTCCACCATTGTTGTATGTACTGAACAGGCACATTTTTACTTCTTGTAAACCATTTTCTGTACGGATGATGTTTGAATAACTCCATGATAATTCTGTGTTCAGGCTTAAAACGACTTTCCTCAAACAATATAACACAGTTATTTTCAGATAATTTCAACCATTCACTCTCAGGAACAACTCTTTCCACTAGAATAGATCTATCTGACATAATAGAACCTGCAGCACTCTGTTCATGTTCAATATTAACGTTTACCTCATCCGCATTTCCTTCAGATTCATCCATTTGTTCATCTTCTTCATCATTTCTTATTGCCCCTTCCTCTGCAACTCTATTTTGTACTTCATCATTTTCCGAATCGGATGAATCCATTATCGATTTTGTAGAATGTAGAGAAATTGGACCACTTCTTCGTATTTCAGACATGATTTAAGAAGAAAACAGATTCAAAGAACTCTGGATTTGATTCGTATCTCACGTTTCGCTCTGGAATTTGAAAGAAATTTGAAATAGGGATTTTAAGACCTATTTAAAATCCGCGAAGTTGAAAGGTTTAACGGAAAAGCGAAATCAATGTTATAACGGAGTCAACACATGTGAAATACCACAAAGGATTTAAATGAAATATGTGGCATTGTCAAACAAATATGAAGCTGACACGTGTTAGTGGATAGAATTTTGACTCAAGTCAAAGATCTGAATAACACGCACAGATGTTCTGATTCCACGACTCAGAAGAATTTTGCCTTGTAACCAAAATGTCTTTTAAAATCAACTTCTGACTAATATAAAACATTTTGATTATTCAGAAGAGGTTTGAACAGATAAGAAATGTAAACAAATCTTTTAAGCATCACAAAATGATTTCCAAAAGAATTTTGATGCTCCCCCTTGACTTGAGCATGCATTTGACTATTAATGATACATAAAGATGAGATAAAAAGATAATAGAAGAAGCATAATCCATATAGTTGAAGTTATTTGTATTTCTCAAAAATAAATTTTTTTTGAAAGTTAGATTGCTGAAGTATTGACTCAGAATTTCTGACCTTAAGATTCAGAGGTTCTGATCTCAAGACTCAGACGTTCTGAACTCAAGACTCAGAAGTTCTGAACTCAAGGCTCAGAAGTTCTGATTTCAAGACTCAGAAGTTCTGAACTCAAGACTCAGAAGTTCTGAACTCAAGACTCAGAAGTTCTGAACTCAAGACTTAGAAGTTCTGAACACGCTACTCAGACAAGTTTACTTAGAAAAAGTTAGCATTTTTAAGAAAAAAAAAATATTTTCAACTAGGCAGATTAAGCATTCCTATTTTACATATGAGAAAAGAAAACCTTTTGTGATCAAGAGGCTTTGTGAACAAGTCAGCCAATTGATACTTTGTATGCACAAAGTGCATCTCTATAGTTCCTTTTTCCACATAGTCCTTTATAAAATGATACCTCACATCTATATGCTTAGTCTTCGAATGTTGAACAGGGTTCTGAGTAATAGCAATTGCACTTTCTGAGTCACAATAGATGGGAATCTTATTAAGCTGATATCCATAGTCCATGAGTTGTGTTCTCATCCACAATGTTTGAGAGCATGAAGCAGCAGCAGCAACATACTCTGCTTCAGCAGTTGAAGTGGATACACAGTTCTGCTTCTTTGATGCCCAACTCACTATTTTATCTCCCAAAAAGTGACAAGCACCAGATGTACTTTTTCTGTCCAACCTACTTCCTGCATGATCAGCATCAGTGAAAGCAGTCAATTTGAAGTCAGTTTCTTTTGGATACCATAAACCTAGATCAGGTGTTCCTTTGAGATATCTTAAAATCCTTTTGACGGCCAACATATGTGATTCTTTCGGGTTAGATTGAAATCTAGCACAGAAACAGGTAGAAAACATGATATCTGGTCTACTTGCAGTCAAATAAAGTAATGATCCAATCATGCCTCTATAAAGTTTGATATCTGCTGAAACACCTTTGAGATCAGCATCTAACTTTATGTTAGTTGCCATAGGTGTTCTCATAGAAGCACAATCAGACATTTTGAAGTTTTTCAGAATATCTCTGACATATTTTCCTTGATTTATGAAAATACCTTTTGGTAGTTGTTTGACTTGAAGACCAAGGAAAAAATTCAGTTCACCCATCATGCTCATTTCAAATTCAGATGACATGATTTTTGAAAAATTATCACATAATTCTGGACTGGTAGAACCAAATATTATGTCATTAACATAAATCTGAATCAGAATCAAATCATTACCTTGTTTCTTTAAAAACAAAGTTGTGTCAATCTTACCTTTCTTGAATCCTGAACCTAACAGGTGTTTAGTAAGAGTGTCATACCAGGCTCGTGGTGCTTGTTTTAGACCATATAAAGCTTTGTCTAAAATATAAACATGATCAGGGAATTCTGGATCAACAAAACCTTCAGGTTGATGGACATACACCTCTTCATTAAGTTTGCCATTTAGAAAGGCTGATTTGACATCCATTTGATACACCTTGAAGTTTTTATGTGCAGCATAGGCTAAAAATATTCTGATTGCCTCTATTCTTGCCACTGGTGCAAATGTCTCATCATAATCAATTCCCTCTTGTTGACAGTATCCCTTAGCAACCAATCTTGCCTTGTTTCTGATGACAACACCTGATTCATCCTTTTTGTTTCTGAACACCCATTTAGTTCAAATAATAGATTTACCTTCAGGCTTTGGAATGAGTCTCCAGACTTTATTTCTTTCAAATTGAAGCAATTCCTCTTGCATTGCTGAAATCCAGTCTGGATCCTCTAAGGCTTCATTAGCTTTCTTTGGTTCAATCACACTCAAGAAACCAGCAAACATTGCTTCATTTGCTGTAGCTGATCTGGTTTTTACTCCTGCTGAAGGATCACCTATTACTTGATGAATAGGATGATTTTTAGTCCATTTATTTGCACTAGGAAGTACATCAATCTCTGAATAATTGTTGTTTGCATCATTCTCATCAATGATTGCTTGTAATTCTGAACTGTCCCCTTGTTCTGATGTATGAATAGGAGTCATATCCAAGTTTGGGTTCTGATTAATGAAGTCAGAATTCAGAGTGACTTGTTCAGAGTTCTGAGTACAAGAATCAGAATTCTGATTACAAGGTTCAGAATTTTCACCACTTGTATGTATTAGATTTGGACATTCCTCTGATGGACCTTTGTCAGAAATTACAGTTGATTGAACTATTTCTGGAGTCTTATTTTTCATCTCTTTGACCATCTTTGGGTTTTCATATTCTGCATAAGAATCAGAAATTAGTTCACTAAAAGCATCCTTAAATAGTAAATTGAGTTCTGAACAAATAGGATTAGAATTTGTATCAGAAGTCATTTTTGTGTTGTTCAGCATGAGTTCTGAACTGTCTTGTTCAGAAGTCCGCATTCTGGCTTCATCAAAAGTTACATTTATGCTCTCCATCATCCTCTTGGTTCTTCTATTGTAGATTCTGAATGCTTTGGAAGTTAAAGAATAACCCACAAAGTATCCTTCATCTGCCTTTTTATCGAATTTGGCAAGATTTTCTCTGTCTCTGAGAACATAGCACCTGCAACCAAAAACATGAAAGAATTTGATTAATGGTTTTCTTTTATTTATCAGTTCATAAGCAGTCTTATTTAATCTCTTATTGATTAAAGTTCTATTTTGTGTAAAACAAGCAGTTGCAATTGCTTCAGCCCATAGGAAAGTAGGAAGATTTGCATAAGCCAGCATAGTTCTCGCAGCTTCAACTAGAGTTCTATTCTTCCTTTCAACAACACCATTTTGTTGAGGAGTTCTGACAGCAGAAAAATTGTGAGAAATCCCAGAACTTTCTAAAAAATTCTGAAGAGTCTCATTTCTGAACTCTGTTCCATTATCACTTCTGATTTTCTGAACTTGAAGTTGTAAGAGAACTTGAATCCTTTTGATAAAATTTATCAATGTAGTAGCAGCTTCTGACTTAGCTCTTAGGAACTCAACCCATGTGTATCTGGATAATTCATCAACAATCACAAGCATATATTTCTTTCCTCCCATCGATTGAACTGAAATTGGACCACAAAGATCAGTATGAATCATTTCTAATGGTGCTTTGCAAGATGAGTCCATTTTTAATTTGTGAGAACTCTTTTTCATCTTGCCCATTTCACAAGCTGAGCATAATGATTCTTTTTCAAATTTAAGCTTTGGTAAGCCTTTAACCAAATGTTTTGCAACAAGATTATTAAGATCTTTGAAATTCAGATGAGAACATCTTCTGTGCCAAAGCCAGCATTCATTTGCAGTTGATTTTGATAAAAGACAGACTGTATTTAATGTTTTCAATTTTGAAAAATTAACTACAAATAAGTCCATATGTCTTTTGGCCCAGAAGACTTTAACATCATTTTCAGTTAAAATCATGCAACCTGTTATTTGAAACTTAATTTGACAAAGACTGTCTAAAAACTGACTTATGCTGAAAAGATTATGCTGTAATCCTTCAACATAGAAAACCTTTTGGATAGTCAGATCCCCTTTAGTTAAATCCCCATAACCTTTGACTTGTCCTTTGCTGTTATTTCCAAAGTTTACTGCTCCTCCAGCCTTTTCTGTGAAGTTTGATAGAAAAGACTTCTGACCTGTCATGTGTCTTGAAGCTCCTGAATCTAAAAACCACACATGACAGCCCTGCAAAAGGATCAGTTAGGTTTAGGTACCCATTTTGGAATGGGTCCATCTTTGTTATCTTTGTCATTGGATTTAACATTAGTACCTTTTACTCTCCACTCAAAATCTTTCTTCAAACACCACTTTCCTTGAACTTTTATGAAGTCAGAACATTTTCTGTTTACAAGCTTGTTCAAATTCTTTTTGAGAGTTGTAACTTTTGGTTTTGCTATATTTTCAACTTTCTTTTCTTTTATCTTTTCTTTCTTCTGAGTCTGAGGAACAGAAATTTTCTTCTTTTCTGTATTTTGAGAAACAGAAACTTTCTGAATATCTTTTCTTATGTATGAAACATAAGTTATTTTGACTTGACATTTATGAGAATATTGGAATGAATCATTTTTACATCTAACACAAACAAGATTTTTCTTTGCAAGTGACAATAAATCTGAAACATAGATCATTTCATTTTTATTTATACTGTTCAGAGTACAATTGCCCTTATTACAAGAATTTCTAGCGTTGAGTTCAGAAGTAGATTTCATTCTAAGCTTCTCAAGTTCCCTTTTCAGATCATTCAACTTTGCAAGATCATCTTTCCTTTTGCTTTCTTCTTTTTCTGAAAAATTCAAGTTCTTTTTGTTAGAAGAATTAGATGATTCACCTTTTTCATATGTACTTGATTCATTAAAGAATTTATCATTTTCTCTTGAAGCATTAATTTTAAAAAGATCATACTCAGTCTTCAGTTTTTCAAGCTCTGTTATTTTCTGAATAAAAATATTCTTTTCTTTCAAAGCTTCTTCAAGTTTAATATCCACCTCACAGAAATCATTTTCAAGTTCATCATAAGCTTTCCTTAAATCCTCAAGTTCTTGACTCACAAGATTAAATCTCTTTTCAAGTTGCAAAAATTCATCTGATTTTGTTTCAGAAAATCCAGTTGAATCAGACTTCTGACTACCTGAGTCAGAGTTCTGATTTACAGACTCAGATGTCTGATCTTTAGACTCAGAATTCTGACTACAAAGTTCAGAATCCTGACTAGAAGTTTCAGACTTCTGATTGACTGTTTCAGAATTTTTACTTGTGTCAAATATGCTCTCAATGTCATGATATGAAAAACTTGGTTGTTTATTTTTGTAGCTGACATTTAAGGAATCATACTTGAATTTAGTATCATTGTATCTTGGCTTTTCATCTGTTGGTTTAGAAACTTCTTTCTTAACCTTTTCTTCTGAACCAACTGACTTTTCTGTTTTAGACTCAGAAATTGTCTCATCTGACTTTTTAGAGTTTGGTCTTTGCAAATTGTCAGAACTTGTTATAGAACTAGCAGGTCTTATGAAAACTTCAACAATTTCTGGGATTTTTGGCTTAGAAACTTGAAGTTTTTCATACAAGTTAATTGGAGCTCTTTTTAAAGTGACATTTTCTTCCAATCCCAATCCCTTCTTTGGGTTGTAAAATCTTGTATCTTTAACATTGCTTAATAAAAGATTTAGTGTTTGCTGAGTCTGACCCCTTTTCAAATTCAGATCTTCTAATTCTTTAATTTTGGTGTATAAATTCTTTCTTTCTTCAAATAACATATCAAATTTTATTTGTAAATCACCTTTTTCATCCTTTATTTTTGAAAACTCAACTTTTAGTTCAGAAAGCTTTTTCATCAATTCAGAATTTTCATCTTTAACTTTCTGTTTCTCAGCCTCAGATTCTTCATATTGTTCTTTTATTACTTCTTTTTCAATTCTTAATTTGTTAACCAAAGTTCTTTCTCCTTTTATCTGTTTTCTTAGATTAGCAAATTCAGTTTTCATTTCACCAATCTGTGTCATTAACTCTAATTCAAGTGAAGAATGTACCTCAGCAGATGACTCAGAATCAGCATCTTCAAAATCAGAATCATCCTCATTCCTCATTTTTGCCATATAGCTCTGCATCTGTGGAAAGTTGATGTGATCATCTTCATCAGAAGTATAGTACAACCAATTCTCCTGTTCAGCCAACAAAGCAATTTTATCATTTCTCTTCTTTGCAAGCTGAGCCTTCTTGGTGTAGTACTCATAGTCTTTCACAATTTTAACTCTGCAATCCTTAGCATAGTGGCCAGATTTTCCACATTTGAAACACAGATTCTTTTCTTTTCTTTCATCCTTCTCTTAATTGTTTTCTTCACTTCTCTCTACTCTCTTTTCAAACTTATTTTCTTCTCTGTCTTCTTTTTTCTTATAGTCTAAACTCCCAACTTTCTTATAATTTCCTTGAAATCTACCCTTCCCATACCTTTTATTGAAAGTATTTGTCAACAAAGCTAGTTTCTCAGCCATTATCTTGATATCTTCATCATCTTCTGATCCTTCTTCCTTGTCAGATTCTTCCAGATTAGGTATCTCTGATAGATATGCAGTCTTTTTGGGTGCTTTGATTGCTTTGGACTTTGATAAGAACGCTAACTGATCAGCAACATTTTTCTTCTCTTCCACAACTAACTTGACAGAGTCTTCATGTTGATTAAGAACACAGAAAAGATCATTTAAGTCTTCTTCACACATATCCTTGTTCATTTGCAGACTTATGGCAAATGATGACCATTCTGAATTTAGACTGTTCAGAAATTTGTAATTTATTTCTGATTTTGTTTTCTTCAGTCCATTTCTTCTCAAGTCATTTAGAATAGTGCAAAATTTACTGTATGTCTGTGTCAAACTTTCTGACTCTTTTGCTTTGAACCTTTCATAAGCATTTATGCTTTGATTTAACTTTGCCTGAATAGATCTCACAGTTCCTAACATTTGCCTTTCCAATTCGTCCCACATTTCTTTAGCTGATGATCCACTGTCAATCCTGTTAAGAACCTCATTTGGGACAGCCAAAGTCATCAAAGTAATTGATCTTTTGTCAATAGCATGCCTATTTTTCTGTTCAGCTGTGTATTGGGAATAACTCTTTTTCACCCTGGTCGCTGGAATTTCTGGAGTTGTCTCTGTAGCAGGGGTTGCAGCAACATCGATGTATACTTCAATTGGGCCTTCTCGAATAGAAATCATAAGGTTTTCATCAATGTTGTCTAAGAATTGGATCATTCGGATTTTCCATTGCTGATACTCTTCTGGTATAAGAACAGGCGGTTTGGTTTCAGATCCCATGGCTAGATATTCTTTAGAAGACATGATTGTAAGAAAATTCAACAGAAAGACAAATTCGAGTTTCTTGATCGAAAAGTAACAGGTAATTCAAGAATTGACAAGAATTCAAGAACTAGCCCTAGCAGCGGAATTGAATTTTGAATGTATCAAGAAATCTTCAAGAAATTTATCAATTGATCTTCGCGATAACAATCTTGAACGAATTTGTTTGTTGATTGGCTCTGATACCAATTGAAAGAACAGGATCTAATCTCACAATCAATATAGAAAGCAGTAATTGAGAAGTTGTATGATCAAACCCAATTGTATTCAATGATGAACAGAAATACAGATCTATGAGAGAGAGAATCTCAAAGATTACAGAGAATGAATACAAAGTTATACGGGAAAAATCAATCAGTTAGCAACATAGAGCTAACTACTATTTATACTGCAACAAACATCTTAAAGCTACAGTACAAATAAGAAAGACTAATAAGAACATAACACGTGTCCTAATTAGTTTATAAAATACTAAGTAAAGTATCTTGTCATAAGTTCTGAACAGGTAGTTCAGAACTTCTGAACATTCTTCTGATAAAGCTTCTCAGATCTTCTGACTTTCATATCTCTGACTCCTCTACTCAGATTATCTGAGTCTTCTACTCAGACCATCTGACTCTTCTTATCAGACATCTGACTTCTCTTTCCACTGATCAATACTTGTCTTCACAGTCAGACCTCTGACTTCACTACTCAGAACATCTGAGTCCTCTTATCAGATCTTCAACACTTGGTTTATTGACAAAACTTCAGATCTAACACTCTATTTTTCAGGAAAGTAAAAGGTCATATTATTCTTGTTCAAATATATGTTGATGACATTATATTTGGTTCTACTAACCCTGATCTTTGTACTCGTTTCGCTGATAGAATGAAATATGAGTATAAAATGAGCATGATGGGTGAGCTAACATATTTCCTTGGTCTTCAGATAAAGCAAAATGAAAAAGGAACTTTCATTAATCAGGGAAAGTATGTTAAAGATATGCTGAAGAAATTCGACTTAACCCAGAGTTCAGTTATGAAAACCCCTATGGCACCACCGCTGACACTAGATAAGGATACTAATGGTATTCCTGTTAATGTCACGTTGTACCGTGGGATGATCGGCTCTCTCTTGTATCTTACAGCTAGCCGACCCGATATTATGTACGCAACCTGTTTGTGTGCACGATATCTAGCTGACCCTAAGATATCTCATATGACCGCTGTAAAGCGAAATTTTTGATATCTTAAGGGTACTGCGAACCCAGGTCTTTGGTATCCCAAAGACTCAGGGTTTGATCTAATCGCCTATTCAGATAGTGATTTTGCAGGTTGCAAATTGGATAGGAAAAGCACCACAGGAGGCTGTCAGCTCCTGGGTGGAAAGCTGGTGAGTTGGACAAGTAAAAAGCAAAACTTATAGCTAGCCGACCCGATATTATGTACGCAACCTGTTTGTGTGCACGATATCAAGCTGTCCCTAAGATATCTCATATGACCGCTGTAAAGCGAATTTTTCGATATCTTAAGGGTACTGCGAACCTAGGTCTTTGGTATCCCAAAGACTCAGGGTTTGATCTAATCGCCTATTCAGATAGTGATTTTGCAGGTTGCAAATTGGATAGGAAAAGCACCACAGGAGGCTGTCAGCTCCTGGGTGGAAAACTGGTGAGTTGGACAAGTAAAAAGCAAAACTCAGTGTCCACCTCCACAGCTGAAGCTGATTATGTAGCCGCTGGAAGTTGTTGTTCTCAGGTCTTGTGGATGAGAAATCAACTACTAGACTATGATCTTCAGCTCTCAAATATTCCAATCTATTGCGACAGCACAAGTGCCATCGCTATAGCCAACAATCCAGTGCTTCACTAAAAAACAAAACACATCGAAATCAGGTATCATTTTATCAGAGATTAGGTGATGAATGGTGATATAGAACTTCACTTTATCCAAAATGATTATCAGTTAGCTGATCAGTTCACCAAACCTCTTGATGAGACAATATTCAACTTTCTCATCAGCGAGCTTGGAATGCTGAACTTTGAAGAGTAAAATCTTCAGCGGTTCACATTTGATCAGCGCAAGGATAAAATCAACTTGTATGACCCATTCTATCATTTTCTCTCTGAATAAACTTGATTCGCTGATATCAAGGTATGTTTTTCTCTCACTGACAATCGCATGTGAATGCAAGATTTCAAAACAAATTGCATCACTGAATATCTCTTCCTTAATCATCGATACTTTGAAATTTCTAAAACCAACACTGATATTTCTATTCAGTGCTTCATGTTTTCAAACGTGTCCCTGAGCCTTCAAAACCTCAGAGACAACCTAAAATATGAAAGGACAGTTGTGACGTCATAGCAACGGATAAGCCCCGACACGTTCTTTTTCTGACACACGTTTGCACGTTTCGTTTACCTTCCAATCAAATGCAAACAAGTGTCCGTGTCATGATAAAAAACATTCCCGCTCGAGTTTTTCTCTCTCTCTAATCTCACTATATAAACACTTTGTGGGTTTATATTTTTCCTTTACGCGAAAAACTTCTCCTCCAAGCAAGAAAAAGAAAATTACTGTTGCATTTGTGCTCTCAAGTTTTCAAGAACTTCTTCTTCTTCAACGAACCAGGTTAATATTTCTGTTGTTTACCCGTTTCTTAAAACTTGTTTATGATCTTCTCATTGTTTTTACAAGATCAAACAAAAGAACTTTTTTAAATGAAATCATTTCTTTCATGGTTTTATGAACACAACCATCTTATTGGAAAATCTTTCCACGTTAAGATTATTTTTATTTGTTATATCTTTGGTTGAACTGATAATACATAAATGGCATCTACTGACATTTCCACTGCTAAGAACACCACCGCTGAGAACACTACTGCTACTGCTGCTGAGGAATTGGAAATCATCAAGCCTCCCCAGGTCAAGTTCACTCTTGAATAACTTGATTGGATAAAAACCAACAACCTCTATGCGCTTCTCGAGTTTCCTCCTCGAAAGAAAGTCACACATCTGAATGATGCTGTGAATTTCCTAAAAAACTGTTGCCTCTCTACAGCCCTGACCATAACACCCCCTGCACATCAGCTACTACTATCTCAGTTCTGGTATTCTGCCAGACACTCTCAGCTACCATCAACCAAAGACTCCTCAAAGAAAATTGACTGCATCCTCTGTGATACTGATTTTGGCACTATAAAGATCACCCCTGCCATTATCCGCAAAGCCCTGAGCCTTCCCATCGCCACAAAAGAAAAACCTTTTGTTCCCCTCCCTGACCACAAGAAACATTCTGATAGGGAAGCCATCACTGCATTCTTTGATGCAATGGGCTATGTATGGGAAACTGGAAGGGATAAGAAGTCTGAGAAGAAGCTGACCCTCATCAAGAAGTCAAAAAGGCCCAGCGAGATGAACTTCATCTTCGCTCACTTAATAAGCTGCATGACTGCAAAGACCGGCTCCTCTGATCAAGCCGCTCAACCTCAGCAAGCAATGGGATATGCTTTGCTGAAAGGTCTTCATATAGACTGGGCATCGATAATCTACGATGACCTTGTACTCAGAGTAGACTACGCCGCTCACCGATCTCCATGGGCTCCATATCCTAGATTCATCAGCGCCGTCTTCCAAACAGGCCTGAAGGACAACTACCCACAAGTAGGAGACATGAAACTCTCTCAGGTTGGTCCTAAAGTACTCGACTTCAAGCCAGTGGAAAACGAGGTATGTCTCTCTACACTCTTAACTTTTCTCAATCCTCTTTCTTATTCTACTTCTACGGCTCCTTCAGCGGACAAACCCACCGCTGATACCTCAGCTGCAACCTCCACTCCTTCAAGAAAAAGGAAACACTCTTCTACCCAACTTAGTTCCAAAAGAACTAAGAAAACCAAGAAGCAACCCCAGCAATCTCTTGCTGAAGAGTCCTCAGCTCATTTAGGAGAGCTGAAGGAAAGTTCAGTGGTACGCTCTGCCACAGCTGAACAAGCCACCCATTCCATCACAGCTTCAGCGTCTCTAAACGCTGAGGTTATAAACCTGGAATCTACCCAACCTCCTTCAGTCTCTCTACAGACTGAAGAAGTGATTCTCAGCGGATCCAACGCTGAACTACGCACCCAACCAACATTCTCAACCTTCGCTTCTCTCTCTACTCCATTGGACTTTAATCCAGTTTTCACCACGACCACAGGATCACCCGTCCTTCCTTCAGAAGCTAAGTTGATACTGTTCAAGGAGTGATGGATGTAGGACCTGCAGAAATGACCATGCGTATACGCACTCTAGCTGACGACATGGAACTCTTTTCAGGACACAGAGGTTTTGACGAATTCCTCAATCCTCCTGCAGGTATACACCAACCCATATACACTGTAACTGAACCCTAAACTTCTGAGCTTTCCTCTGTTCATAAGTACTTATATGTTACAGGTCCTAATTTGGCAGACATCAACGCCTCTCTGAAGAACCTGGATACGAAGCTAGCAGGTCTCACCACTACTCTCTCCGACAACTCTTCAGCTGTAGCAAACGCTGGAGAAATTCTCAACAAGCTGACGACAGTGGTTGAAGAGAAAGCCTCCAAAGCTGACTTGGAGAAGGTTGATACAACTCTTGGTGACTTTTCCAAAGTTCTTGCTGACCTCTACACATACTACACCTCCCTCAAAACATCAGTTCAATCCATGTCCAGCGAGTTTACAACGCTGAAGACATCGGTTGGAAATCTTCAGGGAGAGATGACTGCTGTTAAGACTGAAGTCAGTTCAGTAAAGACTGACATGAGTTCTGTGAAGACTGACGTCAATTCAATGAAGACTGACGTCAAATCAATGAAGACAATGATGCAGCATATCCTGAATAACATGACCGCCCCTACCCCTGCACCAACGCATTTTACTACGGCGGATCGTGCTGAACTTTTGAAGTTCAATCCTGCTATTACTGGCCTAGAAGACATAGTAGCAGCGATTGAAGATTATATGGGGATCCCTGGCCAAGAAGACAGGGAACCGAAACCAACTGCTGAGTCATCCCATTCCTCCCCCACTCATCATGAGGAAGGGGGGAGAAGAACTCTGAAGACCTTCCCCATGATGAATCTATCAAGAGGGAGAAGACTGAAGACCTCACCCTTACTGAAGAGGGTGAGAAGACAAATGAAGAAACAACCGCTGGACCTCAGGGAGATGAAAACCCTGAGGGAACCGAGAAGCTTACCTCCGTATCTGAGGGGGAGCAACTCGAAGAAGATGCTGAAGAATCTGAATCTGAAGCTGAAGATGAAGAAGCCATCGACTTATCTGATGATGAACCATCCTTTTCTCCAAAGAATGATGATGATGACGATGATGATGATGATGACTCCTTTATCGTCAAGCCTTCTCAGAGGACTACAGCTCTTAAAGGGATCGTGAAAACGAACCTTCAGGGGAGCGGACCAAATCAAAGCCTTCAGCGTCTGAAGCTGACAAGGGCAAAGGAAAAGGTGTCGCTGAAGACAATGACAATCTGACGATTTCGCTTCCAAAGCCAGTTTGTCAGGTACACTAAATCTTCCTTACACTCATCCCTCCTCTATCTATACACATTATCAGCTCTACTCTCCACAGTCTATACATTTAAACCAATTTCCTTTCTCTGTTCTACCCAAGTTCTTACTCGTACGATCGCTGTGTTTCAGCTAGTCCTCTCCCCTGTTTGAGGATATCACTGAAGTTTCTACAGCTGCGACTTCACCAACAATAATCCCAGCTCCCAACGCTGAAGAAATAATCCCGATCTTGGATTTGATCTCTGAGACTGATGAACCTGAAGAACAGATGCTCTCTCACAAAAACAGACCTTCCTTGGCTCCTCAAAAGCTAAGTGAAGAGGATCAGAAAAAGAGAGATGCAATGATAAAGAAGTTTGAAGATCAGCGAATCATTCAAAAGCGTGATCAACTTCCTTCTATTCCTCCAAAGTTCAGAATTTCACAAAAGGAATACAAGGATCACCTCAGAGCTGAACGTCTACTTGCTAAAAGAAGGGAAGCTGAAGAAAAAGACAGAGAACTCGCCATCCAGCTTACTCAACAATCAGTGAAAGACCCCAAACTGAAAAGTACTCCAATCGAAGTTCAACGTCAGCTATTGGAAGACGCCAAGAAGATCGTTGAAGAAAAGAGAACTGTGTCTCAATCTACTTTAATCTGGTGCAAAGAAAAGGTATACTTCAGATATCGACATGCCAGAATCAACAAGGTACTTATCTCTGGAAGATCAACCCTCAAAGTTTCAATCGCTGAAATCGAGATATTCAGAGAGAATGGACAGTACGAGAAATTCTATGCTGAAGCCATCACGAAGTACGGTCTCTCTGAATGGTTGGAGATCAGATTAGCCATCCAGAAGTCTCAATCTAAGTACAAAGATCATGATGAAAAGCTGATAAATAAACAGATCGACTTAGTCTCTTCTTGTATGGATATTTCTCCTCCCCCTCCTCTCGAAATTCAGAAAAGAAGGGCCTCTACAAAGAAAAAGTCTAAATCTTCAGACTCAGGTCCTCGTATATGTAACAAAACAGGTATTGGTTTTTCTCTTGCTGAAGTCCTTGGTCCAGAACCTGACCTTTCCGCACTTGACACCTCTCTTCCTCCTGGTGAGACTTTCATCCCTGGGAAAGTCATAAGCAAACCCTATGGGATATTCTTTATTGACTATGATGGACGAAAACATTTTCCACGTATCTCTGAGCTTCCCATCACTCCCATCGAATAGCTGAAAGATCTTATCTACTGGTGTGAATTCAAACGCGACATTCAGGCACGGCATCTTAAACCCTTGATTTTTTAAGAAGCGCTGAATAAAAGGAATCAAGGAGTAAATGTCTCTGACTAGATGATTCCCACATCAAAGACCCTTGATGAACTTCTCATTAAGGAAGAACCTTTATAAACTGATAGGATCGCCTCATTCTTCTATTGTATTAGTTATTCTTTTGTACTTGTAATTTATTTCGCTTGTACTTGTAATCTTTCCACTTCCTTTTGTAATCTGATTCAAAGTTTAAAGAAAGATTTTAGCGAAAGTACTTTACTCCATCAGTACAGAAAAGATCCCAGAAAACAATAAAAGGGACAAATATTTTATGAGTTCTTTTTATCCTTATGTTTTCATTAAATAGCAATTTTCTCTGTTGCTATGTCATAATCAAATAGGGGGAGATTGTTGATCCAAACCCTCAGTGATTTGATAATGACCCTCTCTTATATACTTAGTGAAAATTGTAAGTAAACAATATGTATCAGAGTTTCACTATCGTTGATAAGTACTAAGATCTTACAGTACCGCTGATAGGAACTCTCGCTCTTTAGATTAAACATTCAGCGAACACTGTTCACCATAATGCTCTGAGTCTGTTCAGTCCTTATGGTGATTGCTGATAAGTTAATTGTTTACTTATGATCTCTGAAGACAAGTTTCACGTCAACATAGGTTCTACGCTGAAGTCGAAGATCAAGCTCAAGAACCAGCGACAAGTCTCCTAATGAACTGATGCGGATCATCAAAGATTCAGATTTGTCCACTCAACGTGAAGTATCAAGTACAAGACTTCAGCTATCGCTGAACTTTATCATTCGCTGATAAACAATGGTAAAGCGCTGAATCAACGAAAAGCTGATCATGAAGTCCTCCGTACAAAATACTCTTGTCTTAACCACCCTTGCACGACTCCGTACGATACGTCAGAAAAGAACCTCCTTATTGTCTGAAATCGTACAACCACTCTGATACTACACTGTTCAAACATGCGGCTACTAAGGTTGTTAACAAAGGTCAATGACATACAACCAATGAGCTGCTGTCACGTGTAAAGTGTAAACTGCCATGCTTTAAATGCATGCAGTATATAAGAGGAAGAACTCGCTTCATTTTGAAGTAACTTGCTAACTCTGGACAAGTTCATCCTTCTTATCTTGAGATTGGTTATTATTAGTAATTTCCTTCTCTTTCTTAGTGCAAGAAACTTAATGTTCCAACTTGTTTAGATTTAGGTTTATCCTTAATCTTGTTCCGCAACAAGCTGTAAATTGTTAATGATTTATCGATAAACAATTTAGAAAAGTAAAATCTGTGTGTTTGTATTCAACCCCCCTTCTACAAACTTGTATAACCCTTCGGGACCAACATTCAGTCTCCATCGCATCAGAGGAATCAATTCCAAGTCTTATTCAAATACTTTCACAAGCTGAAGAACCAAGCTCTAGCACAGAAGTACCATCCACAACAGAGGTAGCACCAGAACCACAGTGTGCAACCACATAAGTTCAACTTGATGATGCTAATGACCATCTTCCAAGAACAACACAATGGACGAAGAGCCATCCTCCGAGCCTAATAATCGGTGATCCTTCTGAGAAAGTCAAGACAAGATCAGCCACTGCTAACTTTTGTTTCTTTACAAATTTTCTCAGTGTGATCGAGCCAAATCGTATTTATGAAGCCATAAATGATCCAAACTGGGTAGATGCTATGCAAGAAGAGATTCTACAGTTTGAGAGGAACAAGGTATGGACCCTAGTTCCTCTGCCAAAGGGGAAACAAGCAATAGGGACTAAATGGGTCTTCAGAAACAAGAAGGATGAGGACGGGGTGGTTATTAGAAATAAACCGAGATTGGTGGCCAAGGGATATCGCCAAGAAGAAGGCATTGATTACGATGAAACTTTTGCCCCTGTCGCACGGCTCGAAGCAATAAGAATCTTCTTAGCCTTCGCAGCCCACAGATGTTTCAAACTCTTTCAAATGGATGTAAAATCTGCCTTTCTAAATGGTGAAATCCAAGAAGAAGTCTATGTACAACATCCACTAGGGTTTGAAAGTGCGAAGTACCCAAATCATGTTTACTTTCTCGACAAATCTCTGTATGGACTGAAACAGGCTCCAAGAGCATGGTACGAACGCCTTTCAACCTTTCTTCTCAAAAATAAATTCGAAAGAGGTACAACTGATAATACTTTGTTTTATAAAAGAAAAGGTGATGAGATTCTGCTTGTACAGATCTATGTAGACGATATTATTTTTGGGTCTACAAATGCAAAACACTGCACTGATTTTGAAAAAGTCATGCATAGTGAGTTTGATGGGAGAACTAAACTTCTTCCTAGGACTACAAGTCAAACAATCATCAGAGGGAATTTTTATAAATAAAGCTAAATATGTTTCTGACATTCTTTCGAAATTTAATCTCTCTGATGCCTCTGTCATGAAGACCCCCATGTCAACTGGAAATAAGTTACACTCAGATCCATGTGTAAAATCTGTAGAGTGCAAGCTCTACAGAGGAATGATTGGGTCTCTTTTATACTTAACCGTGAGTAGACCTGATATAATGTTTGCCACATGCCTCTGTGCAAGGTATCAAGCCAATCCAAAAGAATCACATCCTCTTACTGTAAAGAGGATCTTCAGATACCTAAAGGGAACCAAAAATCTTGGCCTATGGTATCCGAAGAACTCTGGTTTTAATCTAACGGCTTACTCAGATGCAGATTACGGAGGATGCAAGCTTGATCGAAAAAGTACCTCTGGGAGTTGTCAATTACTGGGTGGTAAACTAGTCAACTGGACTTCGAAGAAGCAGAACTGTGTGTCTACATCTACAACAGAAGCTGAATATGTTGCTGCTGCTAGTTGTTGCTCCCAAGTTCTGTGGATGAAGACTCAGCTAAAGGACTACGGTCACAATATATACAAGATACCTATCCTCTGTGATTCAAAAAGTGCCATTGCTATCCCTGCCAACCCTGTACAGCACTAAAAAACAAAGCATATCGATATCCGTTATCACTTTCTGAAGCATCATGTTGAACATGGCACGATCGAGATGTACTTTGTGTCCACTGAATACCAGTTTGCTGACCTATTCACCAAGGCACTTGATGAGAAAATATTCCATTTCTTGGTGGGTAAGTTGGGTATGATAAACATGAGTTGACCTCTGTAAGTAAGACGTGATCCTCTTGTATATATGTATATATATTCTTCTGCATGTAAATTCTTAGTCACCAAAAGTTCTGTGCCCAACAGAGCCTCTGTAGGAATTCTCAGAACCTCTGACAATCTCTACAGAGCCTCTTGTGAGTTTGACCTATGTTCTATGCATTACTTATCTTATTTGATCAAAGCATAGGTCAAGGGGGAGCAGAAGGAGACCTTGAATTAATCCACAGATGTTGATAATTCAAGGGGGAGCCAAAGAGGAGAAGTGGTCAGCCATATCCACAGAAGTCAGGTAGTTTGCCGAGCAAAGGAGAACCAAAGGAAGAATGTCTCGCACAAAACCTTTTTCCAAAACAGTTTTCTAGGACACCATCTTCCAAATATGTCCTAAAAACAGTGTTTAAAACAATGAAAACTATGGATGATCAAAAACTTTCATAAATCTTTAGTTATTAGAAATTTGCACTCATAGAGCCTCTGCTAGCTTCAACAGAGCCTCAAATCCTATGTGAATACAAATTATGCACTAGAGATCTATCGATCATCTCCAATGTATTTTCAAACATTTTCGGTAAAGGTGCAAGCATAAGAGGAGGTGAAGAGTAGGTTTCAGATCACAGAGCTCATTCCACTACAGAGCCTGTGTTGATTCTGACACTTGACACTTTATGGAATATCTATAACATATGGGTTACTTCTGCAAGTGACAGACATCTGCAAGTAGTAACGTCCACGCGCCAAGCATTAATGGGCCGCGCACGACGTCTAATCGTGTTCTGACACTTCTGACATGGCAAACTTTCATTGGACGTGCATGCCACACGTTCTTTTGGAACTTGAGCCCAACTGTAAAACTCAAGTGCGGACCCCAAATGTAAATTGATTTCACTTTTAACAGTGGAATTCTATCCGTTTTATACCCCACTAAATAACCCCGTTCACCTCATTTACCATTCCTGTTACGAATTTACTAATATCTTCTTCTTCGGCGAACATTGCAAACCTGCAACTTCTACTTTATACACACATTCTCCAAGATTAAAGCAATGGCTTCAACCTCAAACACACCGGTGAACTCCCCAACCCATTCAGAGCACTCACAAAACCCGAACATGGCCGGAAATATAGAATAAGACAACTCAAGTGAGTCAGTGGCCTCTACTGTGACAACCCACCTTCAAAACTTTCTGTAACATGAGCACTTTCAACATGTTCTTCCCTTGAACCCAATAATCATTTCCTCGTTCCTTCAAGAATTACATTTGGGGAAGAACATGCCATTCTCATGAACATTCTGGAAAACCACTATCTGTTCCCTCTGCTAACCAGGAATGTTAAAGGGATTCCTGCCAGATACCTCTACCAATTATGGCAGAGCTGCTTCTATGACCAAGACACCAGACGAATCAAAGGCTGCATATCCCAACCTGGCCATTCAGACTACATGGAAATAAAGTTCAATAGAACCATGTTTTCTCTTGAATTCGGCCTACCTACAAGGGGACTTCTGGGCATAAAGAAGTATGCAGAGGAACCTTCAGAGTGGTTGGGCTATAATACAAAGTTGAAGAAGAGGAATGAATTTAGAAAAAATAGGTTCCCACCTCTGTGGAATACCCTTTTCTCCATCCTAAATAGGTGCCTGACTGGAAAGATTGGTAGCCCAGACCAAACATCTCACCAGATAATGGCAATCAAATACGGGGTGTACTATGATCTGCCTCTGGACTATGGGACCCTTATGATGCAGGAGATAGTTAAAACCATAGATAAACATAGTATCTACATAGAGGGTAAAGGGACCCTCAAGCAATTATCTTCCCCCACTAAAATTTCAGAGAATTCTAGGTGTACTTCTGGAACCCCTGATTCAATTAGAAAAATGGCAAATGGATGGACCAGTCGTTAAAATCTACCCTATGGCAAAGAATACCCAACTAACATGAGACTGGGTACAACTGCTGCAGACCTCTACCAACCAAACTTCTGGAATATGCAAGCGACAAAGACCTTAATATAGCATATATACGTGATCACAGGACTCCTGAACCGAGTCCAGTGACACCCCCACGTCTAGGAGCCTCTATAAGTGACCAGGTAGTAGTGAGAATGAGCGATGAGGAGTGGGCAGTGACCTATGCATAACACCAAGAAGTACAGGAAAAATTCCATATTCAGAGAAGCCAACTACACACATCTGCTTCAAAGAGCAAAACCTCTGCCACCTCCCCCAAACCATAGAAGGCCACCATGGCAAAAAAACTACTAAGGGAACCTCTTCCAGACGCCCATTCAAATCAATCAACAGAAGCACCAGACTTCAGAATCACTGAAATTGATTCTGACTTGGAGGAAGATGACCGAACTCCTGCGGATATTCAGGGAAAGACACCAGAAGTCTTACTAAACCCCTTCCTCCATCCTAGATACGATGTACTATGAAAGAGTCCAGAGGAAGTGGTAGCCACAGAGGAAATGGTTGATTTTGATGAGATAGAAACTAGCAGAGAAACCGTTAGGTTAGGGTGTATGACAGAGGATGAAGCCCAAAAAGATGCCAAAGTTGGAAGAGGCACACAATCTCAACCAACTCCCAGTGCAACCCACATTTCTACTATCGCCAGTCTAGTGGCAGAAGGTAATATGGAACAAGAGCAGCACGGCTCGACCCCAACCCAAACTGACCGGGCATAGGAAACTCTTTCTACCTCTGTGCCATTAGAAACTAGGGAAACCATTCCAAGGGAGTCCTCTCCAAAGGAATCACCTTTAGTTCGTGATCCCTAGCCCTGGATCACATCTGACATCCCTGCAGAGGAATTTGTTTCCTCTGCCACACACCCACACTTATGTCCAATCGACTCTTCAGAGGAGCCTAGAGTGCACAAAGACGAAGGGACTCTAGAAAAGTCCCCAAGTCAACCTAAGGATATTCCTGTACCCATCTCTGGAGTGGATCAGGACAATGTTCTTACCAGAACCTCTATAGAGTCTGAGGCTCAAAAAGCCTTTGCTCGAGGATTAGAGGGAAATTCTTCTGTCCTCAACCTAAATACAGGGACGAAAGTAGGTGTCCAAGGAACAAAGACTCACTCTAGGGATGCATGTGTTCCCCTAGAGGTTACACCTGGATCACATGTCGTAAGGGATGAGTTTCAAACCCTTGTCACCTCTACGACCACCTCGTTGGGAGAGTTGAAAAGCTCTCTTCACTCTCTTGCAGAATCTACAACAAAGTCCATATCTGATCTGAACACCAAAGTGGATAACCTATCCACAGAGGTGAAACAGGCCTGCGCTCAAATGAAAACATCTGCAACAACCTCTGCCACCTCTGCTGCCGCTGAATTCGAAAAGGCCACAACCTCTGCTTTCCAATGCTCTGTCAAAGACCTACTTGAAAAGCTGAAGAAAGAACAATCCCCAACCTCTACGAGCCTTACACCAGAAGATTTGAAGAAGGCCCTCGAGCATGTCCAGGAACAAACAACAAGAGAAACTCTGGCCATGCAGCCCTCCGACTACATGACCAGAGCACAGATCATACAACTTGGACAAGGGGTACTTCACCAGGTCACATAACTCATTAAAGCCTTCACTACTGCCAACGCCAACTATGTTAAAGACTTCCGAGCAAGCATGGGAAAAATGCGCTTCAACACGGAGGCAGAGGTCCTTAACCTTCTAAGCATCTGCGATGACTTGTGTGCTAAGATGATAGCCGCAGGTTCCTCACCACCCAAAAATCCAGAAGCGACGTGCAGAGCAGAGGGTACAGAAGATAAGGATCAGGATGACTCTGATGAAGATTCTGATGGATCATCAGGTCATCCTGAGGGGGAGAAGAGAAGAGAACAAGAACAAGCTGCAAACATAGGTTTACCTGCACCACAAATATCAGCAGAACCAATAAACGAAGCACCCCCATCTGATACTCAAGGAGGAAACCAACAGAAGACCACAGAGGCAAAACCCACCTCTGTGGAAACAACCTATATACCTGTAGAATATGTACCTGTTGGTTCCTAGATTCACGTTGTATCACATAAACAGCATAAAACAGATAGTGGAAGCATTATATAAAGCCATTAAATGTGAGTGATTGTGTAGACGTTAATGTAACAAAGAGAGTATCAATAGTGAACAGTAATATGATAACAAGATCAAGTAAATAAGCTGCTTGTTATATTGATATTTGAATAACACAAAGAACACGTTCAAGTGTGTGTAATCTGAAATCTCTCAGGAAACAAAACGTACAAAGGTAGTGCTATGGGATGTAACAGTGTTTGTTCTCATAATTGTGGAAAACAATTCTTCCAAAACCTTACAATTGTGTGCACCACTAATGTTGGTTCCCGGTTTGCTTATACAAGATTGTCAGATCTATTAGTTCGAGTTTATGTTTGATGCGGAAGCGTATTTGAAGAACTAACAGATATGTTTGATAGATTTAGAACACACACTATCAAATAAACAGTGAAGAGAATAGATTTATAGCTCAAAGACCCACTGTATTTAATATATCAAGAACACTTAGTACAGATTTGACGCTAATTGAGTGTAAGTGTTTTGTGTTGTGTGTTTAAGTGATTGTGTAAACTTGTAAAGTGTAAAAACGGTAATTCTTAGGAAGAACTCAACATGCGTCTTCCTTTTATACTACTACAAAAGATCTATTCTAGACAAGAGACTGTTGCTACAGGAAAGAAGAGATGGTATGAACAGTTGGAAAACTGCTTGCATTAAATGTCGCAGACGTCTATGTTGTACTAAGCCCTATTGAGTCCACTCAGAGTTTGACACGTGTTGAAGTTGGACAGTGCATGTTACCATGCAAGTTGATGAACAGATCCTGGAACAGTAGTAAGATATTTCTTTAACAGTGGTAAGATATTATAAATATATCTTCAAGTCTTTAAATATCTTCCAAGTCTTTAGAGAGGACCACAGAGGCTCTGTAAAGTGTTGCAGAGGTTCTGTGGTTGGTCCTTTGTAGAGTAGTCTTCATTGGGTTCCTTGTCTTCTGAAGTTGTCTGCAGAGGCTCTGTTATTGGTGACAGAGGTTCTGAGGTATTGATCTTCTGTAGTGTTCTTCGGTCTTTGATCACTCTTGATCAAACTTCCTTTGATTCTTCTGAGATGCCTGGCAGAGCTTCTATTGCACTCAGCAGAGCTTCTGTACTTGGCCATTTTTCAATACTTCTAATATTCCAGAAAATTGGAGCTAACAATCTCCCCCTAAGTATTGAAAAATAAATTTGACTTTTTGAATTTTTAGGCTAAGTTAAGATAGACAGAGGTTAAACAATACCTCATAAGATTATTTCTTTCATTTGGAATTTATGCCAGAGGCATTTACATTTTAGTACATTAAATGAACAGAAATAAAACGTTGACAGAGGTTCTTTGAAGAGACTCAGATTTTTGCATTTGGGAAGTCGTCGAACTTTCTGTTGTCTTTTCCTACTTCCTTGAGTTCTTCATAGAATTTGAGGCAGAGATTTCTTAAGCCTAGTGTAGCATCAATCTCTTTGATCATCATCAGAGCAGATTCTTCATCCATAAGCTCTGTTGCTTTGTTCTCATCTAGTATTTTTCTGAACATGTTCAGAGTACGGGTTGTGTACTTCTGACAGTCCATTGTCACAACCAGTTTAAGTTGATCAGCAGGATTCTTGAATACTACCCCGTACCTTGGAGTTTTGATGATCGAATTGTGTATTGCATTGGGTGGGCAGAAATCCTCTAGTGGTCTGATGCTTAGAGTAGTCACGCCTAGATCGATGGCTAGTTGAAAGTCGAGCATGCTGTATATTAGGTGCTTTTCACGCATCGCCTTTCTGAGAACTCGATAAGATCTTTGGTGGCAGTCGTCATTGAAGTTGTCTTTCGTCCATTGCAGAAGGTCAGGTAAGTCATAGGGATTGAGGTTTCGGATATCAGCATCAGAGAATTGATTCTATGATCTGTCATACCTTTTGACTTTCCAGATTGTATACATCGTATGAGGATAGGTTCTCATTTTAGAGTATCTACAATAGATTACCTTCTTTATCTTGTGAATGGAGTAAACTTGATTGACCGATTTTGACTTTGTAGAGGTGAAGATGGCATTGAATTCCTCTCTTAGCTTCTGATCTTGGACATGAGCTGGCAGATCGCTCTGGAAGTGCTGTCTGTAGAGATAATTGTAAACATGCTCTTCTATTTGTTCAATGGTTGGAGTAGTTCTTGGAATTGGTCTCCTTAGCTTATCCATTTGTCGAGTGATGTCTGCTACTTTACCTTCTGTTACCTTAGCTGTGGGATCCAGGGTTGGGTTTTCTGACAGAGGTTTCAAGTTGAATGCCCAGTCTTCCTCTTCGGGTTTAGGAGTGATGAAGGTATTAAAGGCACCTTTCATCAACTTCTCTATAGCAACTGGCATCTTCTTCTTTGGCTCTTCTTCTGTCATTATTCCCTTGCCTTTATCTTTTGGTTTTGAGGTTTCAGAGGTTGGGTTTTGGATTTGTGTGGGTGGAATCACTGTAGATTTGACGGTTGAAGGTTCTGTGGGTTTTGGTGTTGGATGCTCTGATGTTCGGGTTGTTGCCTCTAAAGGTTTTGATACTTCGGGTTGTGAGGTCTCTGTTGGTGAGGAGTCTTTGGGTCTTGGAGGTAGGATGTCAAAATGTTCTGCTGATTGAAAAGTAGATACAAATTCCATTATGCGAAGAATGAACTCTGCAGAGCATTTTGGTCTTTGGGGTTTTCGAGCTATGGTTTTGACTCTAGTTTTGCGCGGGATTGGTTGTGAGGTTGGTGTTGGCTCTTTGGATGAGGGTGGAGTTTGTTCTGTGGATGAGGATGCAAGAGTGATTACCTTAGGTTCTGTGGTTGGTGCATCCTCTGCTGAGATAGAGGTGTTTTGCCTCTGTTGTGTTCCTTGTGTTTCCTTCGGGGTTTCTGTTGTAGAGGGTTCTGCAGTTTTCTCTGTAGTTTTTGCAGAAGCAGCCTCTGTTGTTTCCTTTGTTCTCTCCCCCTCAGGATGACCATATGCACCATCATCAGGATCATCCTGCCTTCTTTTAGCAGCAACTTCTGTTCTGCAGGTGTCTTGAGCTGCTTGTTTCTTCATTGTTTCAAAGTAGATTGCGATCGAAGTCTTGAAGGCTTTAGTCGCACTTTACTCGAATTCTGCAGCGGTTGTTTTGTCAATGCCAGTGGCAGAGGCGATGGCAGCAGCAGCAGAAGTTTCTTTATTTGACTTATTTCTGCAAGGGCTACTTTAACTTCTGTGGATAAGGTATCCACTTTGGTATTTAATCCTGTAAGCGCGCCTGAAGTTGAATCTATAAAATTCGTTAATGAGCTTTGCAATTTATTCAATGTTTGAGTTACAGAGGTTACAAAGACTTGGAACTCATTCTTCGTAACATGTTCCTCTTGGGTAACCTCTGGAGGAACAACCCCTTCTCCAGAGTGAGTCCCTGTTCCTGGGACACCTTCTTTCATTCCTGTTTGATCGTTGAGAATGGAAGGATTTCCTTCTGATCTTCGAGAAGAAACAAGAGTTTCAGTATCTACAGAAGTTATGTGAAGAACAGTGTCCAAATCCACTCCAGAGGTGGGTATCGGAATGTCCTTCTTTTTACTTGGAGACTTGTCTAGAGTCTCTTCGTCTTTGTGCTTACTACTTCTCTCTGAAAGAAGTTTTGGCCCTATATTGTGCGTGGCAGAGGAAACAAATTCCTCTGTTGGGTGTTCTAGTGTGATCTGGGGCGATTGATCAAGAACTATAGGTGAGTCTCTTTGAGGAGACTCCCTAAGAATGGATTCCCCGGTTTCTGTGGGGGCAGAAGTCGAAAGAGTGACTTCTGGCTGTTTGGTTTGGGTAGGGGTAGAGTTGTGCGACTCTTTTTCAATAACCCTTTCTGCAGCTAGACTTGCGGAGTTAGATGTATGGGTTGCACTAGGAGGGGGTTAGGGATGTGTGCCTTCTTCATCTTCGGCATCTTTTTCTTTTTCATTTTCTTTTCCTCCAGATGTTTCTACCCTATCCTCTAACCTATTTTCAGTAATTTTACCTATTTGGACCTCTTCTTCTGCAGTTTCTTGTCTTGGCAGAAGTGAATCAAGACCCTCTGTGATTGTATGGGTTTGCAGAGGTGGAGGTTGAGGTTGTTCTTTTTCGATTCCCTTTGTAATTGATTGCAGAGGAGAAGAGCGTTTCTTCTTCTTTGATTTCCTTTTCTTTGGTTTAGGTGCCGCCTCCTCTGTAGATTTTGACTTTCTTTTTCTTTTGGAAGAGGGAGGGGCAGAGTGACCTTGGGTTTGTAGTGGAGATGAGGGTTCTGCAAGGGGTTGTTGGATAACAGAAGCAGAGGCAAGTGGTTCCTCTGTAGGGGTCTTGGTTTTCTTTCCCTTTTTCTTCTTCTTCTCTTTAGATCCCTCAGAAGACTTCCTCTTTGAAGGATAGAGGTATTTCCTTATATTTCTGAAGTTCTTCTGGTTGGCCTTGTGTTTAGCCAACTTTATCTTTCATTCTTCCTCTGTTAGTCTCTCTACAACACTACCTCCTATGGGTAATCCTATACGCGGGGGTGTTACAGAACTGGGTTCAGGAGTTCTGTAAACGCGTGTGTACTCACTAACTAGTTCTTCATTACTAGCATAACCTAACATTACCTTTGACAGTGGTCTGCTGTGCGGGTAGCCGTCCTCATGTTCTGTAGGGGTGTTTTTGGACATAGGAAATTGCTTAGGTTTGGGACCATCCATTGGCCATTTTTGGATAAAGAGTAGGGGTTCGAAAAGTACACTGAGGATTCATTGGAACTGCAGAGGGGGCAACCAGTTGTGATCAGATATTTTTGCTTTCTGGGAGGCGATTTTTCGATCGATGGTGTTGATGATCTCTTGCATCATTATGGTGGCATAATCTAGTGGTAGATCATAGTACACACCATACATGATTGAGAGAATTTGAGGTGAGCTTTGATCGATGCTCCCGATTTTTCCCGTGAGGCAACGATTTAGGATGGAGAATAAGGTATTCCACAGAGGGGGTAGTCTTGCTCTGCGGAAATCGTTCCTCTTTTTCAACTGTTGGTTGTACCCTAACATGTGCAGAAAGTCGACAAGTTCTTCATTTGTTGGTTGGGGGGCATACTTTTTGATTCCCATGAGTCCTCTTGTTGGAAGGCCAAATTCTAATGAGAACATGGTGCGGTTGAACATCAGTTCAAGACTGTTACTTTGGTTAGGTTTAGAAATATAGCCTCTGATCAAATCGGTGTCAGCGTCATAACGGCAAGATTGCCAAAACTGATGTAGGTAACGTACAGGTAATTGTTCAACGGTTTTGCTCAGAAGAGGGTAAAGAAAGTGGTTCTCTAGGATGTTTAGCAGTATGGCATGTTCTTTACCAAAAGCCGTAGGAGAAGGAACAAGATAACAATTGTTTGATTTAATGGGAAGGGTTTGCTCGAAATGGTCATTAGAGAAAAATAGTTGCAGGTGGGTAGTGGGTACAAAGGATGCCTCGTCGCCAGAGTCATGTCTGTTGGTATCGGCGGCGGTATGTGAGTTGTGGGAGTGCTCTGAATGTACTGGAGAGAGTGGCAGAGAGTTCTGTTGATCCAAACCCTCAGTGATTTGATAATGACCCTCTCTTATATACTTAGTGAAAATTGTAAGTAAACAATATGTATCAGAGTTTCACTATCGTTGATAAGTACTAAGATCTTACAGTACCGCTGATAGGAACTCTCGCTCTTTTAAATTAAACATTCAGCGAACACTGTTCATCATTAATGCTCTGAGTTTGTTCAGACATTATGATGATCGCTGATAAGTTAGTTGTTTACTTATGATCCCTGAAGACAAGTTTCACGTCAACAAAGGTTCTACGCTGAAGTCGAAGATCAAGCTCAAGAACCAGCGAAAAGTCTCCTAATGAACTGATGCGGATCAGCGAAGACTCAGATTTGTCCACTCAACGTGAAGTATCAAGTACAAGACTTAAGCTATCGCTGAACTCTATCATTCACTGATATGAAATGATAGATCGCTGAATCAACGAAAGCTGATCTTGAAGTCCTCCGTACAAAGTACTTTTGTCTTAACCTCCCTTGCACGACTCCGTACGAAATGTCAGAAAAGAACCTCCGACTGTCTGAAATCGTACAACCACTCTAATACTACACTGTTCATCCATGCGGCTACTAAGGTTGTCAACCAAGGTCAATGACATGCAACCAACCAGCTGATGACAGGTTTAAAGTGTATACTGACTTGCATTAAATGCATGCAGTATATAAAGAGATGAACCCACTTCATTTGAAGTATCTTGCTAACTCTGGACAAGTTCAATCACTTATCTCAAGATAGGTTATTATTAGTAATTTCCTTATCTCTCTTAGTGCAAGAAACCTTAGTGTTCCAACTTGTTTAGATTTAGGTTTATCCTTAATCTTGTTTCCGCAACAAGCTGTAAAATGTTAATGATTTATCAATAAACAATTTAGAAAAGTAAAATTTGTGTGTTTGTATTAAACCCCCCCTTCTACAAACTTGTATAGGCCTTCGGGACCAACAAGTGTTATCAAAGCAGATTTGTTTAATCTCATAAACAAGATCTAATCTAAGATATTTCTCTTCCTTGCTATTATCTGAAAATGGCCACCAACACAAACACAAATTATATAGACAATGGTTCTCTTGCTAAACCTCCCAGATTTTCCAAAGATAACTTCAACTTATGGAAAAATAGGATGACACTCTTCTTAGAAGGTGTAGACCCTACTATGCCTTACTATCTCGAGAATGGTCCATTCATCCCTGTAAGAATTGATGCTGCAGTTCCAGGCGCTGAGAATAGACCTGTTATTCCAGAAAGGCTGGTACCTAAGGAAATCCTTCAATGGACTGACGAAGATAAGAAGAAAGTGGCTATAGATACAAAAGCCATATCCATACTATCCATGGCTCTTCCTGACGAAGTCTACCATTCCGTCATGAATCTGAAAACATCAAAAGCCATGTGGGACACAATATGTGTTCAGTATGAAGGAACGTCTGAAGTCCAGGACTCAAGAAAGATCAACCTGATAAGACAATATGAAAGCTTCATTTCTGGTAAGAATGAAACTCTCTCTGAAGTTCACCAACGTTTTAATTGTTTAATTATAGATCTGAAAACTGTTGGTAAGGAATATTCTAACTTTGAAGTGCTGACAAAGTTTCTAGAATGTTTACCTGAAAGCTGGGACAATTATTCTATGTGTCTCAAGCTGTCAAAGGATCTAAAATCAATGACCCTTGCTACCTTATATGGCACGTTGCTGAATCATGAGCAATCAAGCCATCTTAAGAAGAATCTTGTAAAAGATTCCAAAAGCACCCCTGTTGCTTTAATCTCAGAGGAACTCTCTACTCAGCGACCCTCGGTCACTATCACTGAGTTAGAGAGTAACTCGGAAAGGTCATCAGATTCTGATTATTCAGATAATGATGAATCTTTGGCTCTCCTAACTAAGAAGTTCAGGAGATTTGCCAAAAAGAAAATGTTTAAAAAGAACAAACCTCTTTCCATAACTGACAAGCCTAGATCATAAGCTTTTGTTGACAAGGCTACTGCTACTTGTTTTAACTGCGAAAAGACAGGACATTTCGCTAACGAGTGCAGGTCAAAGAAAGTTTCTAGACCCTCAGCTTTTACAAAGAAACCCTTTGCTCCAAGAAATAAAGATGACAAATATTCAAAGCTGAAAGAAAAATATGCAAAGCTGAAAAGCTTTAAGAAGAAGAATAAAGGCCTGATGGCTGACTATGATTGGGCTGCTTCTGATGAAGAAGCATCATCATCTGACTCTGAAGATGATGAAGCAAATCTATGTCTTATGGCCAAGATTGAAGAAGAGGAAGAAAGTTCAGACATTCCCTCCACTTCAACATCTGCTATTCAGGTATCACCTTCTTTCTTTACCAATATTGCAAATATTGATGAAGCTGATAGTCTCCGTAAGATCGATCTCTTGACTAGAAGTTTATACGAAGCCATGAACGGCAAAACTGTGGTTGAAAACCAAAATCTTGATCTCGCTGAAAAGCTTAAAAACTGCCACCTTCAAATAGAAAAGCGTTCTAAAATTGAAGAAGATTTTAAAGATCAAGTATATTTAAATCAGCTAGTCAAAATCGAATGAGCAGAAGCTATCGCTGCATTAAAGGCTGAAAAGGCTACTGTTGAAGGATGGTGTAATTCTTCAACAAAGATCACTGAGATAATAAAGTCTCAGATTCCCCTGAGTGATAAACGTGGTTTGGGTTACAATTATGAAACTCCAAAAACAACCACTGAGCGTTCAATGCTTAAATTTGGAACGTTCGTATCCTCAGTCGCTGATACTTCATCTTCTCAGTGCTCCTCGTCCGTTACACCAATCCCTGAGGAAACTCCTACCTCCTCAAAAGGCAAGGAGAAAATGGTTTATTCAAAACCTACCTCTGTCTGTAAAGACAAAGGTAAAGGAATTGTTATTTACCAGAATCCTCAGAAGGGTACCTTAGTACCAAAACTGAATGCTTCTAAAGCTTCAGTGGCTCATCCCTCTGGATCAAGGAAGCAGATATCTGGATTTATTCAGCGATCTACTCCTAGACTCAGATTAGATGTCCTTGGTAAGAAATCTGAAGAACTGAATGTTCGTCCCATTTCTAAAGCCAGTAGTTTACTTGGTGCTGGCACTTCTAATTTGAAATTAAAAGCTCAGCATTCAAATGGTCCTAGAACTACTTTTAGATATAGGAAATGTTATCACTGTGGACTTACCGATCATATTGCTAGTAAGTGCCCCACAGCCACCAAAGCTGAAAAGATAGCTAAGGTGAAGATTGCCCCCAAGGCAAAGAAGACCAACCCTGGTGCAAATCAGGTCAAGGTGAATTCTACCCCTGAGGTAAAGAAATTAACCAAAGTGAAGAAAGACAAAGCTGAATCTTCAAATGCTGCGAAGACTGTTGAACCTTCCATTCCAACTACTTCCACTGATAAACGTGTATACATGGTTAAGTGGGTACCCAAGAAAAACTAATCTTCCTTTGTATTGCAGGTTAAGAAGGATATCCGGTATCTTGATAGCGGATGCTCTAGACACGTGACTGGAAAGAAAAGTCTGCTCGCTGAATACAAAGAAGAGAAGGGTCCCTATGTGACTTTCGGTGGAAATGGAAAAGGACATACCCGAGGGTATGGTGTACTTTCAAATGGTACAACCTCCTTCAGAAGAGTCTCATATGTTGAAGGGCTGAAGCATAATCTTCTAAGCATCAGTCAGCTTTGCGACATGGATAACAAAGTAATCTTTACTAAGGAATCCTGCTTTGTCTCTGACAAAAAGGAGAAGATAGCTCTCAGCGGTTATCGTTTGGAAAATGTTTATGTAATAAACATGGACTCAACAACCACTGAGAACTCCTGTTTCTTCTCAAAGGCCTCATCTGATGTCAACTGGCTATGGCATAAGAGGCTATCTCATCTAAATTTCAAGACACTGAACACTCTTTCTTCAAAAGAGTTAGTCGCTAGTCTACCTCAACATTCATACGCCAAAGAGTCGTTATGTTCAGCGTGTGAAAAAGGGAAGCAGACCAAAGCAAGCTTTAAATCAAAGCAAGTTTCTTCAGTGTCATCTTCTCTACAACTACTCCATATGGATTTGTTTGGCCCTGTTAACAAACAATCCATCGCTGGAAAGAAATATACGCTGGTCATAGTTGAGGAATTCTCTCGCTTCACTTGGGTAATGTTTCTCCGTTCTAAGAGTGACACCCCTGAAGAACTCATCAATTTTGTTCGGAAGATGGAAACCCTGAACAATCTGACCGTTCGCTCAATAAGGAGTGATCATGGGACTGAATTCAAAAACCGTTCTCTTGATTCCTTCCTTGAGAGTAAGGGTATTTCTCACAACTTTTCTTCAGTGAGAACACCGCAACAAAATGGAGTCGCTGAAAGAAGAAATAGAACAATTATTGAAGCTGCACGTTCAATGCTCAGCGATTCTCACCTGCCTACTCAGTTTTGGGCAGAAGCTGTCAACACTGCTTGTTTTACGCAAAACAGGTCGCTGGTAGTTAAAAGATTCAAAAAGACAGCCTATGAACTCTTTAATGGGAGAAAGCCTTCAATCAGCTTTCTTCACATCTTTGGATGTCAGTGTTTTATACTGAACAACAGAGATGCTCTTGGAAAGTTTGATCCTAAGGCTGATGATGGAATCTTTCTTGGATACTCCTCAGTTTTCAAAGCCTTCAGTGTCTTCAATCGTAGAAGACAAACTGTAGAAGAAACTATTCACATCACGTTTGACGAATCCCGCTCAGCGAACTCTAAACCGTCCGCTGATACTGAAAAACTGAATCAATGGATGTTTTCTCATCTTGGTGATTCAGAAGATATTCCCACTAATGCTCATCCAGTAGAAGATGATAGTCCTATCATTCCAAATATGCAGAACAGTGAAGCTGAAACATCATGGGTCTCAGCTGTTCCTATAAACACTGTACCTAACGCTGAACCAAATGTCTCAGACATTCCATCTACTTCTCAGCAATCAGTGAATATAATGACAACTGAATCCATTCCTCTCTTGGCTGATACTCCTGACGTCGCTGAAGCTTCATCTTCAGCTCCTCCAGTTCAATTTGAGTCAGCGTCTCACGCTCCGGCTCAACGATGGACTATAAATCATCCAATTGATCAAATTCTTGGTGATCCAAACGCTGGGATTCAGACTCGACGAAGTGCAGGTAATATTTGTTTATTTGTAAATTTTATTTCACTAACTGAACCAAAGAAAGTAGATGATGCCCTCAAAGATCCAAACTGGGTCAGCGCCATGCAAGAAGAACTGACTGAATTCGAAAGAAACAAAGTTTGGAAACTTGTTCGGAGACCAACTGATAAAACAGTAATAGGCACTAAATGGGTCTATCGAAACAAGTTGGACGAACATGGAACTGTAACACGCAACAAAGCTCGTCTTGTTGCTCAAGGATATAGACAAGAGGAAGGCATAGATTATGACGAAACATTTGCTCCTGTAGCAAGACTTGAATCTATTCGTCTATTCTTAGCATATGTTGTACACAAAAACTTCAAAGTACATCAGATGGATGTTAAGTCAGCGTTTCTGAATGGAAAGCTGAATGACGAAGTGTATGTGGAACAACCTCCAGGATTCTCAGATTCTAAGCGTCCAGGTTATGTTTATAAACTGGATAAGGCACTTTATGGTTTGAAGCAAGCTCCTCGTGCATGGTATGACACTCTTTCTACTTATCTCCATATTGAAAAATTTGAGCGAGGTAAGATAGACAAAACTCTTTTTTTTAGAAAAGTGAAAGGTCATATCATTTTAGTTCAAATATATGTTGATGACATTATATTTGGTTCTACTAACCCTGAGCTTTGTACTCGTTTCGCTGATAGAATGAAAGATGAGTATAAAATGAGCATGATGGATGAACTAACATATTTCCTTGGTCTTCAAATAAAGCAAAATGAGAAAGGAACTTTCATAAATCAGGGAAAATATGTTAAAGATATGATGAAGAAATTCGACTTAACTGAAAGTTCAGCTATGAAAACCCCTATGGTACCACCGCTGACACTTGATAAGGACACTAAGGGTGTTCCTGTCAATGTCACACTGTATCGTGGGATGATCGGCTCACTATTGTATCTTACAGCTAGCCGACCCGATATTATGTTTGCAACATGCTTGTGTGCACGATATCAAGCTGAACCTAAGATATCTCATATGAAAGCTGTAAAGCGAATCTTTCGATATCTTAAGGGTACAACGAATCTAGGTCTTTGGTATCCCAAAGATTCAGGATTTAATCTAACCGCCTATTCAGATAGTGATTTTGCAGGTTGCAAAATGGATAGGAAAAGCACCACAGGAGGATGTCAGCTCCTGGGTGGAAAGCTGGTAAGTTGGACAAGTAAAAAGCAAAATTCAGTGTCCACTTCCACAGCTGAAGCTGAATATGTAGCTGCTGGAAGCTGTTGTTCTCAAGTCTTGTAGATGAGAAATCAGCTACTACACTATGAACTTCATTTTATCCCAACTGATTATCAGTTAGCTGACTTATTTACCAAACCTCTTGATGAGACAAGATTCAACTTTCTCATCAACGAGCTTGGAATGCTGAACTTTGAATGATAAAATCTTCAGCGGTTCACTTTGATCAGCGAAAGGATAAAATCAACTTGTATAACCCATTCTATCATCTTCTCTCTGAATAAACTTGATTCACTGATATCAAGGTATGTTTACTCTCTCTGACAATCGCATGAAAATGCAAGATTTCAAAACAAAATGCATCGCTGAATATCTCTTCCTTAACAGCGATATTTTTGAAATTTCTTAAAACCTTCACTGAATATTCTCATACAGTGCTTCATGTTTTCAAAAGTATCTCTGAGTTTTTCAAAACCTCAGAGACAACCAAGAATATGAAAGGACAGTTGTGACGTCATTACAACGGATAAAACCCCGACACGTTTTCTCTTCCTGACACACGTTTGCACGTCTCGTTCAAACTTCCAATCAAATGCAAACACGTGTCCGTGTCATGATGAAAATCTTTTCCCGCTCAAGATTTTCTCTTTCTAAAATCTCTATATAAACAAATTCTTTGTTTATATTTTTCTTTTACGCGATCAATCTTCCTCTGCAAGAAAGAATTCACTGTTGCATTTGTGATTTCAAAAACTTCAAGAACTGTTCATCATCTTCTTCATCAAACATCAAGGTTAATATGTTCTTATTTATTACCGAATGCGTATAACTTGTTTCCGATATTCTCATTGTTTTAACAAGATCAAACAAAAGAACTTCGTAAAATGAAATCATTTTCTTTTGTGGTTTTATGAACACAACCATTTCATGGTTGTTCTTCAAGTTTAAATGCAAAATCTTAAACTTGTTCTTCATTCGTTTCCAGAATCTATTTCTTCATAGAAAACTGGAAAACAAGAAAATGGGTTTTACATTTCGTTTCAAAAATCAAGAAAAACCCTAATCTTCATTAAGACATTTTGTCTGAATGAAATGGACAAAATTCGAACCATCTTAATGGAAAATCTTTCCACATTAAGATTATTCTTATTTGTTAATCTTTGGTTGAACTGATAATACAGGAAATGGCAACATCTAACATTCCTACTACCGCTGAGAACTTCTCTACCGACTCTGAGGAAGTGGAAATCATCAAGGCTCCTCATGTTAAGTTCAATCTTGGTCAACTAGACTGGACTAAGATAAACAACCTTTCTGCGCTTCTCGAGTTTCCTCCTCGAAAGCAAGTCACACATCTGACAGATGCTGTGAATTTCCTGAAGAATTGCTGCATTTCAACAGCCCTGACCATTTCACCCCCTACAAGTCAACTGCTACTATCTCAGTTCTGGTACTCTGCCAGACACTCTCAGCTACCATCTGCCAAAGATCCCTCCAAAACAGTTGATTGTATCCTCTGCGATACTGAAAATGGCACGATAAAGATCACACCCGCCATCATTCGCAAAGCTCTGAACTTTCCCCTCGCTACAAAGGAAAAACCTTTTGTTCCTTTCCCTGGCCATAAGAAGATCGCTGACAAAGAAGCTCTTATTGCATTTTTTGATGCAATGGGCTATGTATGGGAAATGGGCAGAGACAAGAAGCCTGAGAAGAAGCTAACACTGCTGAAGAAATCGAAAATGCCCAGCGAGATGAACTTCATCTTCGCTCACCTTATCAGCTGCATGACTGCCAAGACCGGCTCTTCTGATCAAGCCGCTCAACCTCAGCAGACTATGGGATACGCTCTGCTGAAAGGTCTACACATTGACTGGGCATCTCTCATCTATGATGACTTGCTGCAAAGAGTAGACTCTGCCGCTGACAGGCCTGCTTGGGTTCCCTACCCCCGATTCAGCAGCGCTATCTTTCAATATGGCCTGAAGGACAGCTACCCGCAAGAGGTCGATATAAAACTCTCTCAGATTGGCCCTAAGGTACTCGACTTCAAACCTGTTGAAAATGAGGTACATCTTTCTACCCTCTTAACTCTTCTCAACCCTTCTTCTACTTATGTGGCTCCTTCAGCGACAATACCCATCGTTGATTGCCTGGCCACAAAATCCTCTCCTTCTAAGAAAAGGAAACATTCATCTACCCCACTTGATTCTAAAAGGATCAAGAAAACAAAGGAGCAACCCCAGCAATCTCATGCTGAAGACTCCTCAGCTCTTTCTGCAGAGCTGAAGGAACGTTCAGTGGTACGCTCTGCCACACCTGAACAAGCCATCCCTTTTATCCCAACTTCAGCGTCTCTAAACTCTGAGGTTACAAACTTGGAACCTACCCAACCTCCTTCAGTCTCTCAAAAGACTGATGAAGTGATTGTCAGCGAATCCAACGCTGAACTCATAACCCAACCCCCATTCTTATCCTTCGCTCCTCCCTCCACTCATTTGGTCTCTACTCCAGATCTAACTGGAGCTGCCATCTTTTCCTCGGAACATAAAGCTGATTCTCCAGGAATGATGAAGATAGGACCTGCAGAAAAATCCATGGGCACTTTTGAAGATGACATGGAACTTTACTCAGGAACCCGTGATTTCGATGAATTGACCAATCCTCCTGCAGGTAAACAACAACCCATAAACACTGTGACTAAACCCCAAACTTCCGAGCTTTCCTTTGTTCAAAAGTTTTTATATGTTACAGGTCCTAATTTGGGAGATATCAACGCCTCTCTGAAGTCCATGGAGACAAAGCTGACAGGTCTCACCACTACTCTCTCCAATAACTCTACAGCTGTAACAAACGCTGGAGAGAATCTGAACAAACTGACAACGGTGGTGGAGAAGAAGGCTTCCACAGATGACATGAAGCAACTTGATAAGACTCTCAGCGACTTCGCCATGGTGCTCGCTGATATCTACACAGACTACACCTCTCTCAAAAATTCAGTTTCATCCATGTCCAGCGAGGTAACAACGCTGAAGACATCGGTTGGAACACTAGAGGGAGATATGTCTGCTGTGAAGACAAATGTCAACACTCTGACGACTGACTTAAGCTCTGTAAAGACTGATTTTGGTTCGATGAAGACTATGATCGAACAGCTGTTGCACAAGGCGAATACTCCTGCTCCTGCCCCTGTCCCTGAATCTGAACACTTTACAACGGCAGATCGTATTGAGCTCGGGAAGATCAATCCTGCTATTTCTAGCCTTGAAGACAGATTAGCAAAGATTGAAGTTTGTGTAGGTCTCTCTGGCTAAGAAGACAGAGAACCTACCAACGCTGCTGAATCTAGCCATTCCTCCCCCAGTCATCATGAAAAAAAGGGGGAGAAGAGCGCTGAAGATCTCGCCAAGAGCGCTGACCTTTCCCATGATGAATCTATCAGGGGAGAGAAGACAGATGCTGAAAAAACCACCGCTGGACCTCAGGGAGATGAAAACCCTGAGGAAACCGAGAAGCTCGCCTCTGTATCTGAGGGGGAGCAACTCGAAGAAGAAGCTGAGAAAACTGAATCCGAAGCAGAAGATGATGAAGCCGTCGACATCCCTGATGGCACTGTCATTCGAAATGAAACAGGTATTGGTTTTTCACGTATTGAAGTCCTTGGTCCTGATCATGATCTTTCCATGCTTGACACATCTCTTCCTCCTAGTGAGACTTTCATCCCTGGCAAAGTCATAAGCGAACCCTACAGGATATTTTTTCATGACTACGATGGTGGAAAGCGTTTTCAACGGATCGCTGAGCTTCCAATCACTCCAATCGAACAGCTCAGAGATCTCATCTACTGGTGTGACTTCAGAAATGACCCTCAGGCACGACATCTGAAACCCTTGATTTTTGAAGAAGCGCTGATCAAAAGAAAACAAGGTGTAACCGTTCCTGACTGGATGATTCCCACCACATCAATGACCCTTGATGAACTTCTCATTAAGGAAGAACCTTTTTAAGCTGATAGGATCGCCTCTTTCATCTATTTTATCAGTTATCCTTTTGTACTTGTAATTTATTTCGCTTGTACTTGTAATCTTTTCATTTCTATTTGTATCCTGATTCAAAGTTTTAAAGAAAGATTTCAGCGAATGTACTTTACTCCATCAGTACTGAAAAGATCCCAGAAAACAGTAAAAGGGACAAATATTTTATGAGTTCTTTTTATCCTTATGTTTTTATTTAATAGCAATTTTCCTTGTTGCTATGTCATAATCAAATATGGGGAGATTGTTGATCCAAACCCTCAGTGATTTGATAATGACCCTCTCTTATATACTTAGTGAAAATTGTAAGTAAACAATATGTATCAGAGTTTCACTATCGCTGATAAGTATTAAGATCTTACAGTACCGCTGATAGGAACTCTCGCTCTTTTAAATTAAACATTCGGCAAACATTGTTCATCATTAATGCTCTGAGTCTGTTCAGACATTATGATGATCGCTGATAAGTTAGTTGTTTACTTATGATCCCTGAAGACAAGTTTCACGTCAACAAAGGTTCTACGCTGAAGTCGAAGATCAAGCTCAAGAACCAGCGACAAGTCTCCTAATGAACTGATGCGGATCAGCGAAGACTCAGATTTGTCCACTCAACGTGAAGTATCAAGTACAAGACTTCAGCTATCGCTGAACTCTATCATTCGCTGATATGAAATGATAGATCGCTGAATCAACGAAAGCTGATCATGAAGTCCTCCGTACAAAGTACTTTTGTCTTAACCTCCCTTGCACGACTCCGTACGAAATGTCAGAAAAGAACCTCCGACTGTCTGAAATCGTACAACCACTCTGATACTACACTGTTCATCCATGCGGCTACTAAGGTTGTCAACCAAGGTCAATGACATGCAACCAACCAGTTGATGACACGTGTAAAGTGTATACTGACTTGTATTAAATGCATGCAGTATATAAAGAGATGAACCCACTTCATTTGAAGTAACTTGCTAACTCTGGACAAGTTCAATCTCTTATCTCAAGATAGGTTATTATTAGTAATTTCCTTATCTCTCTTAGTGCAAGAAACCTTAGTGTTCCAACTTGTTTAGATTTAGGTTTATCCTTAATCTTGTTTCCGCAACAAGCTGTAAATTGTTAATGATTTATCAATAAACAATTTAGAAAAGTAAAATCTGTGTGTTTGTATTCAACCCCCCCCCCCCCCTTCTAGAAACTTGTATAGGCCTTCGGGACCAACAAGTTCATCGGTGAAACGTGAGTAGCTTTGGAACTGGAAGCCATTTGTAAGTTTGAAAGTTCTAGGTTTTCAGAAAGAAAAAAAAAACAAGTTCGCCGGAGAAGATGAGAGAATAGTAAAGTTTTGAAAGTTATTTTAACTTAGGTTTTATACTGTGGTAACAGGTAGAATTTGGAACGGTGAAAATGTGAGAAAGTTAATAAAATTTGAGGCCCGCACTCGAGTTCATTTGGCGTGGAGCAAGTTTCCAGGACGACGTTATATGTACGTCAATGAAAACTCGACATGTCAATAGTGTCAGTGATGACGAGACGTCGTGGGCGGCCATATTAAATGAAGAGCGCGTGGGTTTAAATTTTCACCACAGAAAAGTTACCGTTAAAAAGTTACCGTTACAGAAGTTCCTAAGTGAAAATCTTTACAGAAGCTCTATGGGTATAGAAGCTCTGTGATTTTGAAAAACTTTTATCTCTGTAGATTGTATCTTATGAAAATTGTTTGATAAACGCAAGGAGAGGATCGATAAATCTTTAGTAGAGAAATAGTCCTACAGAGGTTTTTGGACCTCTGCCAGAGCCAGCAGAGGCTCTGTTACAGGAAATTTCTAATAACAAATAATTTATAAACATTTTTTAATCATCCAAGTTTTTGATCAGTTTTAACAATGTATTTAGGACCTATTTGAAAGTTGGTATCCTAGAAAATTGTAAATCTCAAAGATTTTGTGCAGCAGAAGTCTTTTGAAAGATTTGAGTGATCTACATAGGTTCTTTGGATGAAAGTACTCTGTAGCTTAAGACTTCTGTAGCATTGTGCGTGTAATTGGTTTCCGAGATGACATTCCAAAAGATCGATAGAGGTTAAATTTGCGATCATAGAGAATATTCCTGGCAGAGCTTCTGTTGAGCCCAGCAGAAGCTCTATGACCTCAAATTTCTCATAACTCAAATTTTATGAAACTTTTTGATCTTTTGATTTTTGAAATGTTATCCACAGTATATTTAGGACATATTTGACACTTTTTGTCCTAGAAAACTGTTTTCAAAAACCTAAAAGTACGAGATACCAACCTTTTGTTCTTTTAGTTTGGCGAGTGTGATTTCTTCTGCCGCATTCTTAGCTCCCCCTTGACTTATAAATCTCTGTAGATTCAGCAAGGTCTCCTTTTTCGCTCCCCCTTGATCTAACAACCTCTGTAGATCAAGTGTCTTCTTCTGCTTCTCCTTGACCTATGCTTGGTTCAGAAAAAGATAAGTTGTGCATAGGACATAGGTCAAGATCATCAGAGGTTCTGTGAAGGTTGTCAGAGGTTCTGAGCAGACCTTACAGAAGTTCTGTGATATCAAGAACTATTGTAGATTTAAGAATTTACATACAGAAAATAATAAATAAACAAAAATATTTACAAAATATACAGTATATATGTTATACTTACAGAGGTTTTGGGTACCCATAACCGTATGGGTCCTATTGTATGAAACGCCTTTATGCATTTGTCATACATACCAGAAATGAAAGGCTTTTTGTCTTTTTGAGCATTTTGAACAGGTATAGAGCCTTTCACTATCCAAACCTTTTTCACCTTTTTAAAAGTTTGATTAACTAATTTGTCCAACCTATGATCATGCAAAAATTTCGATGTTGAGGTCTGAAGTTTTGAAAACATATTAGGCTTAAAAGATCCTTCACGATTGAATTTCCTGATCTGTTTTGCAAAAATATTCTTTTTCCTTAAATTTTCCTCAAGCATCTTTTGGAGATTAGATTTGCATCTTTTCTCCAACATGATTTCAGTTGATAAATTAGAGAGTCCTTTTGTTAGTTTGGATATTTCTATTTTAAAAATCCTTCTCTCTTTTTCAAAGTCATCTTTTTGACTTAAATCTTGAAATCTTTGAACCTTCAACTGTTCAGATTCTTTTCTTTCAGAATCAGATTCTTTCCTTTCTTTTTCAAGGATATTCTGCAATTCTGAGATTTTATAAGTAAGCTTCATCGACTTTGTTTCAAGAACAGTTTTCTTCTCTTCATAATTTCTTCTTTCATTGACCACAATCTTTTCAAAGTTGAAAATTAGTTTAGAGAAGTTTAAACATTTTAGTTCAAGTCTTTTCTTTTCTTCATCTGACAAAGATAAGTTCCTTTTTAGTTCAAGATTTTCACAGTTTAAGTTTTTAACAGATTTTTCAAGTTTAGCAATTTTATCAGAAATATTAAAAATGCTTTTGTTCTTTTCATCTAGTTCTTTTTAAAGAGAAGGAATTATTTCGCGAAAATTTGTGCTGAGTTTTGAATAAACAATTGAGTCAGCATCACCATAAAATTTCATTCTAGATATTTTAAATGAAGTTTTTAACGAAAGAAACAGTTTCTATGATGTTACCAGATCAAATGAATCGAAGATGACAGTAAAGCAGAAACTGTTTGAAGGAATGAAGAACATGTTAAAAACAGACAATTTCTATCAAAAATCTTTGTAAAAACGAGGATCACTTGATATTGAAAATCAAGCTTGGCTCTGATACCAATTGTTGGTTCCCGGTTTGCTTATACAAGATTGTCAGATCTATTAGTTCGAGTTTATGTTTGATGCGGAAGCGTATTTGAAGAACTAACAGATATGTTTGATAGATTTAGAACACACACTATCAAATAAACAGTGAAGAGAATAGATTTATAGCACAAAGACCCACTGTATTTAATATATCAAGAACACGTAGTACAGATTTGACGCTAATTGAGTGTAAGTGTTTTGTGTTGTGTGTTTAAGTGATTGTGTAAACTTGTAAAGTGTAAAAACGGTAATTCTTAGGAAGAACTCAACATGAGTCTTCCTTTTATACTACTACAAAAGATCTATTCTAGACAAGAGACTGTTGCTACAGGAAAGAAGACATGGTATGAACAGTTGGAAAACTGCATGCATTAAATGTCGTAGACGTCTATGTTGTACTAAGCCCTATTGAGTCCACTCAGAGTTTGACACGTGTTGAAGTTGGACAGGGCATGTTACCATGCAAGTTGATGAACAGATCCTGGAACAGTAGTAAGATAATTCTTTAACAGTGGTAAGATATTATAAATATCTTCAAGTCTTTAAATATCTTCCAAGTCTTTAGAGAGGACCACAGAGGCTCTGTAAAGTGTTGCAGAGGTTCTGTGGTTGGTCCTTTGTAGAGTAGTCTTCATTGGGTTCCTTGTCTTCTGAAGTTGTCTGCAGAGGCTCTGTTATTGGTGACAGAGGTTCTGAGGTCTTGATCTTCTGTAGTGTTCTTCGGTCTTTGATCACTCTTGATCAAACTTCCTTTGATTCTTCTGAGATGCCCGACAGAGCTTCTATTGCACTTAGCAGAGCTTCTGTGGAAGTTCTTCTGTACTTGGCCATTTTTCAATACTTCTAATATTCCAAAAAATTGGAGGTAACAACTAACGTTCTATTTATAGCCTAATAAAGCACTAGACAGTGTACTATCTAACCCTGAGGTGCAACGTGGAAAGTGTGTCCCCGTCCTTTTAGGGCTTACGTGGAAAGTACGGACACATGTCTAACACTTAGAGATTTCTTCGAGACTTAAGCATCACAGAGGTCTTTAATCACCATAGCTCTGATTGTCTTCTGGTGTGAACCGTTCTTATGGTGGAACAGACGAAGTCTTCTGCCAGAGCTTTGTCGAGCTCTGATGGTTCTGCTAGAGTTCTGTCGATCTTCTTCTAAGTCTTCTGTCGAATCTCTGGTGGTCTTCTGACTTGTAATATTTTCAATACTTTTACATAAGAGATACTTGGGGCTAACAATCTCCCCTAAGTATTGAAAATAAAAAATTACAAAATACAGATATTTAAACAAAAGACAGAGAAAGTTATCCTCTGTGAAACGTGGCACTATTCTTTTAAGGTGTTACAATACAAAACAAAGAATAAGTACACTCAAGCATAATAATTTCCTCTTAAGATTCTGTTGAATTTTCTGATCAGTTATCGAAAATCTAGCATAAGATTTATCTGGTTGATGTAGAGCCTCGGCTGCTCTTCTGGACATTTCTCTCTTGGAAGATTCTGAATCTCGTTCTTGAGATATACCAGCGACTCACTTGAGTTCTTGTGGGTTTCAGCCGATCTGATGGCCTTCTTGTTGCCCTTCTGTCGGCAGATGAAGATTGGAGGATTTCTAACCACGGTTCCAGTTCTGTAATGGCCATAACCCTCAAGCTTTTCATTTGGAGGTGCAATCGCCAGTTTTTGTATTTCGAATTCTATGCCTAGCTGAAAGTCGATCTGTGTTCTGAGATTGACATGCTATTGCATAGCGTACTGAATCTCTACCATTGCAGTTCCTGTACCTCTGTATCTGTCGATGAAGTTTACATAGTACGCATGAAGAGTTAATAAGTCATAAGGATTCAGAAGAACAAGGTCGTTATCGTTGAAAGTTTCGAACTTCTTGTTTTCTGTCTCCACTGTGTAAACATGGTACAGAACTTTGTCATGTGAGAACTTCTTTGCTTCTATCTTGTGGATTCAGCTAAATTTGAAGGATGAGTTAATGGCACTATTCAAATGAGATTTGGTTGAGATGAACCTTCGCCTTTCATCTGAAAGTTTAGCAGCTCTGACAGGATTGAAATATGGGTTGATGGGTACAACATTGATGGCTATTATATCTCTGTCAGCATAGAGATAGGCAAAGATTTCTTCTAGTGCAGGTTTCTCGCTGTGTCGGGATGATGATTCTGGGTTCTGTTCTGGTTGAATTGGGTTCTGTTCATCATGGGTTTCATCCATAAGAATATCAACATGGCGTCCGGGCTCTTGTACAGTTTGGGTTTGGACTTGGGGTTGTTCTTGGTGTATTTGTTCATCAGCAGAGATTGGGTATGTTCTCTCTAGTTTAGTCCTAGGAGGGGATTGGGGAGGAGTGTCGAGGATGATGATCTCTGGTGCGTGATCTTTCGACTCTTCTGGTGTTCTGATATTTCTGTCTTTGAACGTGTAGTCAAATTCTACCAGCATCATCTCTGTTGAAATTATCTCTGTTGGAGTTTCCTCTGTTTCCTTCTCCCTGGTGTTTCCGGTGTCTCTTTCTCTGTTTCTTACTCTTTCCCCTTCTCTTTCTCTCTTTCTTTCTCTGCCTCTTTTTCTTTCTCTTTCTCTTTCTCTTTCTCCCCCTTTTGTTGTTCCGTGGACTCACCCGTCTGATTATCTGAATGCCCTTCTGCAGCGTCTTGAAAATCTTCATCATCATCATCTGAGGCTTCATCTATAAGACATGTAACAATAGGTGAGGCTGGAACAACAAACTTACCCTTCTTGCTGGAAGGTTCTCCTTCTGGGGGTCCTTCTGCAGGTCTTTTAAGTGTAGCAGTCTTTTGGATGGCATCTGTGAAGGTATTGACCGCTGTTTTCAATGCGTCTTCGACTTCTGTTGCAGCTGTTTTGATTTCATCTACTTGACTCTCAAAGTTGAATTTTTGAGAGTCAATAGATACTTGGACGTGTCTCTCTGTCGCTTGGGCCTTCATGACAAATTTGGATGATATAGACATCATCTTGCTGAGAACATTTCTCCTGAACTCACCCATCTGGCCGACGGTCATTGGTAGATCGTTGGGGCTTGCACCAGATATGTTGAGTGGAGTAGCAGAAGATGTCGTTGCTTCTTTAATTGCATCCTTGACAAAAGTGTTGATCATCTCTGTGAAGGATCTGATGTTTGAGTCAGATAGAAGAACTGAAGGTATGGGCAGGGTTCTGTTCATTGCAGCCATGTGGTTCTCTGCCATTATTCGGTTTAGCTCGGATAGCTCTGTTGTCATTTTCTGTGTCTCCTCTGCTCTACCTCTTTATTCATCCACAAGTTTCTGTGAAGTCTCTGCATACTTTCTGGTGATCTCTTGCAGCTCAGACTTCAAAGAAGCATTCTCTTATCTGATCAGCTCCTCTTTGGTGGCATTGATAAGTTTATACTCAGTCAAGGAGTTGCTAATACTATCACGGAAGCTTTTGAACTCTGCTCTTGTGACAGTTTTAGCGGGGGGGGGGGGGGGGAACCTTGGTTCCAAGAAATGGATCCAATTCAGCCTTAATGTTGTCTTAATGTTGGCTCTTAGAGGACTTCCACCTGATCCTTGATGTTCCTTTTGAGGGGATACATGTACAGGTGTTCTGATCATAGTTTCCTCTTCCAGCTCAGGTTCTGGAGAAGGAAATCTGATGTGATGAGAAAAACATGGATCAAGCAAAGTTTTCCCTTGTGCAACTAGGTCATCCCGCTGCTCCCGAGTTGGGCAGAGCCTACGAGAGATACGAAAGAGTTGCCTCTAGCGGTTCTGTCTGGTTAAGGTTCGAGGTGTGCGCCTCTGTTTCAATATCCCTCTAGTCTTGATCACCAGGGATAGGTAATGTGGTTGCACTGGAAGTTGGGTTGCGGAATCTCATATGGGTGTTCAAGATTTGAACATCTTCTTCTAAACTCACAGTTCTCTCGGCTCCTACGGATCTAGAAGACTCAGATTCACTCTCCTCATTCTCTTCTTTCTCACCACTACTAGAGGAGGGCGAACTCTCTACCACCTCCTCTGTAGCTTCGCTTTCTTCCTCATGGATAGTCTCCATAAGGGATGCTCTATCCACTACTTCCTCCTCCAAATCAATATGGGCAGAGGAAGACCCCACTTCGGGTACTCTTACCTCTGGTCTGGTCACTTCTGCCTCTTCTCTTACCTCACTCATACTCTCCAAAGAAGGCTCAGGACCTAAGTATGTTGGGGTTCTAACCTCAGGTTCTTTAGGTTTAGCATCATGATTATAGTTTTGGATAGAGATATGGGTGGCGTCTATTAATGAGAGCATTGTTCGTGGGACCCTTCTTACGTTTGGGTATTCACCTGTGGTTGTGGGCAAGAACCTGGACATTACCCAAACAGGTGTAGGATTTCCCTGTTGAGTTAGGTTCAAGATGGGGAAGGCTTCTCTGATTACCAGACTTATAAACTGTGTATATCTGATTGCTTTCATAATTCTGTGGACTCCTACTTCTCCTCCTCTTACCAGGGCTGAGGTCTTGGTATTAACAGCAGATAAGAGGTCTTTGTAGAGGATCTTGGCATAATCAAAGTTTCTTTTGAAGTATAGGCCATACATGATCTGAAGAATCTATGTGCTGGCTTGGTCTTGGCTACCAGATTTGCAGGTTAGGGTTCGGTTCAGTGAGGAAAACATGAAATTCCACACTGGGGGTAAATGGCCTCTTCTGAACTCGCCTATCTTGTTCAGAGTATGGTTGTAACCTAAGAACTTCACAAAGTCAAGAAGAACAGCAATTTTTTAGGGCTTTTCGTATGCTTGAATTCCTAGTTGTCTTCTTGTCTGCATCCCAAAAATTCTCCTAAGAGTCTTGTCACGGATGCGTATTGATCCACCTCCTGCATTTCTTCCAGCATCAACATTTCCGATGATCCCCTTTTGCTCTGGAATGAACTGAGAGGTAGTCCACCATTGTTGAACATAAAGTTCAGGTAAGTTATCATCAAACATTGTTAGGGCTCTAAAGAGTTCTGAGTTTATGAAAAACTCAACAAAAATATGGTAAGTGGGTAAATAATTGCCTGGATTGGCATCGAAATGGTAGTTATTGTCTGCGAACTCTTAAGGTTGGATTACGATTTCGTCTACGGGTCCTATTCGGCTCGATTCTGCGGAGTTTTGCCTTTCAGCCATTGTTGCAGGTTTAGGGTTTTTGAAGAACTCAAAGGTTTTGAACGAAAGGAGGGAAAAGATGAGGGTTTTGAATGTTCAGTAAGCGTAAGGAATGAAATGGGTCGATTGGAATGGGTGTTTATACTCAAAGCGTATGGATGGATTAGCGTCGTAGGTACTGTAGGTACTCTAGTGTCAGATGGTGGAGTGGTGTCTACAGTAGAACGTGGAAACAGCTAATGGTTGGTCTTTTAATCAGAGAATGCCACGTAGGATTTGGTTCTGACATTTTTTGGGCTATCAAACCGTCACAGTTAGAGATGTGTGGGTGACATGTGGTTGACGCTTAGAAATAACCGCACCTCTGATGACAGCACATCTGATGATGTGGCAGAAAACTGGCAGAGCTCCTGTGGAACTCAGCACAATTTTGCCTCTGTTGAGTGATCATTCTCATTCTTTTCAAGTAACCCAAGATGTTTCACCTTTACCAAAAACATTTGCAAATCCTGTATCTGATGTGAAAGTAGTCAAAGAACAAAAGCAGAACCAACTCAGAGATTTCACATAGTTCTGGTGAAAAACAGCAGAGGCTCTGGTGAAATGTCAGAGTTCTGGTAAGTTCTTGACATTATCTAAAAATGTTATCATCAGAACATGTTCCTTTCTTCAAAAATATTTTCTTTTCTTGTTAAATCGAGCAAAGTCAATTAGATTTGAAATTGATTTGACTTGCTCCGCCTTAAACCATGCTTATTTTCCTCTTAAGCTCCCCCTAAAAAGGTGAGCTTAACCGACAGATTTGGTGAATTTCTTTTGTGTATACTCTGGTAGGAACATCAGAGGCTCTATTGATTTTTAAACAGAGTTAGGAGGACATGTTCAGCATACCCATCTTGCTGATTAAGAAATTAAATATCCTTTCATCAAGGGCTTTTGTGAACAAGTAAGCAAGTTGGAAGTCGGTTGAAACAAGTACATTTCAATTGTCCCTTTCTCAACATGATCCTTTATAAAATGGTACCTTATGTCGATATGCTTTGTCTTTGAGTGCTGAACAGGATTAGCTGTAATTGCTATGGCATTCTTGGAGTCACACAGAATTCGGATCATGCTGTACTCCATGCCATAATCTTTGAGTTGTGTTTTCATCCAGATCACTTGAGAGCAACAACTAACAGCAACAACATATTCTGCTTCTGCTGTAGAGGTTGATACGCAGTTCTGTTTCTTGGATGTCTAACACACCAATTTATCTCCAAGCAATTGGCAGCTACCAGAAGTACTCTTTCTGTCATTCCTGCATCCTCCATAATCTGAATCTGTCTCGAAGTGATTAGTCAACAGAAAATTTGACAGAGTTTCATACCAGGCTCTGGGAGCTTGTTTAAGGCCATACAGAGCTTTATCTAACTTGTAAACGTGGTCTGTAAACTCTGAACTTTCAAAACCTGGTGGTTGTTGGACGTAGACTTCCTCTCGTAGTCTTCCATTCAAGAAGGCAGATTTCACATCCATCTAATAGACCTTGAAACCTTTATGGGCATCATAGGCTAAGAAGGTTCTGATAGCTTCTAGCCTATCCACAGGTGCAAAGGTTTCGTCATAATCAATACCTTCTACTTGACAATATCCCTTCGCAACCAACCGAGCTTTGTTTCTGATGATAATCCTTTCTTCATCTTTTTTATTTCTGAACACCCACTTGGTTCTAATGGAAGCTTTGTCTTTAGGGAGTGGAACCAAAGACCAAACTTTGTTTCTTTCAAACTCCAGAAGCTCCTCTTGCATGGCTTCAATCCAGTTTGGGTCCTCCAGGGCTTCAGAAATCTTCTTCGGCTCAATCATACTTAGAAAATTAACAAAGAAAGCCTCATTGATTGTTGCCGATCTTGTCTTTACACCATCTTCAGCAGCACCTATAATTAGATGATGGGGGTGATCCTTTGTCCATCTGGTCATCGGAGCATGGACAACAGGTGGAGTCTATGCTTCTGATGGGAAAAGAAGAATTTCAGCATCAGAGCTCTGTAGATTGGCACCAGGGCTCTGTGGAACACTGCTCTGGAGAGTGGCCTCATTGCTCTGTGAAGTGTCAACAGGGCTCTGAGAGGGTGAGCTATCAAATAGGGAATCTCTCCCAATATGAGTCAAAAGGGGTGATGATGGCTCTTGTTCAGGTTCTCTTACATCTGAATTTTGTGGTTCCTCATTTCTCTGAGTAACACCTGCAGACAGAGAAGTAGATGGTGAAGAATTGGAGGGACCAGTAAGAGTTGTACCTGTCAGATTTTGTTCAGCAGAACTCTGAGCTTGATTGCCTCTGGTGATATCGACAGAGGAATCATCATCACCGAAGAAATCGTTAAATAACATATTGATGTCTTCTTCCCTTGACTTTGAAGAACATGGCTTCTCTTTGGTTTGTGTCCCCTCTAGTGATTTGCGATCAGAGGATCTTGATGTATTTTCATCAAAGGACACATTTATGCTCTCTTGAATGACTCTGGTTCTGGTATTGTAGACTCCATGGCTTTAGAGGTTAAGGAATAACCAATAAAGATTCCTTCGTCAGCCTTCTTATCGAACTTGCCCAGTTGTTCTCTGTCATTCAAGATATAACATTTGCAGCCGAAATCATGAAAATATTTCACATTTGGCATTCGATTGTTGATGAGTTCGTAGGGAGTCTTCTTGAATCTTTTCACTATTACAGCTCTGTTTTGGGTTAAACAGGCTGTAGAGACTGCCTCTGCCCAGAAGTTCATTGGGAGAATAGAACCTGCTAACAGGGTTCTGGCGGCTTCTACCAGAGTTCTGTTCTTTCTCTCCACCACACAATTCTGTTGTGGAGTTCTGGCAGCTGAGAAGTTTTGGGAGATTCCTTCCTCTGATAGGTAGGCATCGATTCTGGCATTCTTAAATTATGTCCCATTATCACTTCTCAACTTTTGTATTTTCAGACCTAACAGAACCTATATTCTCTTCAACAAACTTATTAGAATTTCTGGGACATCAGATTTTACTCTGATTAACTCAATCCAAGTATATCTAGAAAATTCATCTATAAGTACTAGAATATACTTTTTACCCGACAGACTTTGCAGAGAGATTGGACCACAAAGATCCACATGAAGCATATGCAAAGGTCTGGGACAACTGTGATCACTCTTTGTTCTGTGTGAATATCTTTTCATTTTACCCAGTTCACACGCAGAAGAGAGATGGTCTTTGTCAAATTTAAGTGAAGGCAGACCTTTCACTATGTTGAGTTTCACGAGCTTGTAAAGATTTGATAAGTTTAAATGGGCAAATATTTTATGCCAGAACCAGGCATCTTCCTTTTTCAAAGAGACTAAACAAAGTTTTTCTGTTGTAGTACTTTGGTTTGGATTAAAATTCATTTTATACAGATTTCCTTTTCTGTCTGCTCTTAAAAGTTCTTGACCAGACTCAGAAAGCAACAAAGAACAATATTTCTTTTTAAAGTTGACATCGAACCCATGATCACATAGTTGTCTTATGCTGAGAAGATTATGATTTAATCCTTCAACATAAGCAACCTTAGAAACTTAAACACCACCGTTATTTAAAGTACCATATCCTCTAATCTGTCCACCACTATCTCCTCCAAAGGTTACTGCACTTCCCATTTTGTTCTTGAATGAAGTTAGCAGCTCCTTATTGCCTGTCATGTGCCTGGAACATCCTGAATCTAAATACCAGATCTGCACATGAGGCTTCTGCAATACAGATTAGTTATTTTTAGGTACCCATTGCATAATGGGTCCTTTCTTGTTAGGCTTGGGGGAGTTGACAGGTTTACCTGCTGGCTTTCCATTCTGTGATGGTGTGCCAGAGGGTTTTCTGTGTATATTCTAAACTGTCTTGGTACTTTTCCTTTGAAATGACTGATTCAGAACACAGTGTGGACCATTCATATGATTTTGTAACTTTAACAACAGTTGAATGCAATTGCAGTTGATAGAACATGAAGTTAACTGATGCAAATTGCTGTTTTTATTCAAAAACTGTTGATTGAATGGTACTTGTTGAAAAGCTTTAGGAAACATCTGCTCCTTGTTTGGTTTCTTGAAATTGCCATTTTTTTTGGAATACATTCACTGGGCCAAAAAGAGTTTATTCTTTGATTTACAGCAGAGTTAGGAACAGATTTGTCATTGACTATCCACTTGCCCTTCTGCTCTGGTGTAAATCTCATTGGTTTATAAGCAAATGAGACAGAGGTGTTGTTTACAGAAACACTTTTAGCTTTCTCTCTTTTATTTTTCTTCTATTTCATTAGAAGAAAGAATTATGATACCTTGATTTGAGAATTAGGAACTAGTATAAATCTGGATTGTTTTATAAAGAAAGACACATTTTTCAAAGATTCCGATTCAACAGTTACTTGCTTTGGTTTGTGTAAAACAATCTCTTGAGCACGTAAAATTTGCTCATCTACCTCAGAATCAGAGTCGCTGTCTGAGCATAGAAAATCTGTGGTGGCTCTGGTGGAGGTGTTAGACTCTTTGGGTATCACAGAGATATCAACGTTGGCAGACTTGAACTTTCTTAACTTGGGTTTTAAAGCATCAGATGCAATATTCTCCTCAAGAACTCTTTTCAGATCCTCTTCAAAAGATGTTCTTATTAATTCAGAGGAAGGAGAGAAGATTGGGGCTTCAGGGTTAATCTTGCTCTGTGAGTTAACATCAGAATACTCAACCACAGAAGTAACAGACTTCTGTTTTTTTGAAAGAGTTAAAGTTAAAAATCTCTTTTGGATCCAGACTTTTGACAGAATCATGAAGTATGATCCTAGCTTTTCCTTGATCAAGAATGAACTTTGCAGATGGTTTTGTAACCTTTTCTTGATCCAAGGAGTCATAGCTGACATTCCTGAAATTAAGTCTTTTGGTACTTGAAATATCTGAGGTTTTGATGGTTTTGAAAACTGCAGTACCAGAGAGCACATCTTCCTGGATTTTCCCAACACAGAAGCCAGAAGACAAGGATTTCTTCTTTCTTTCATTGTAGGGAGCAATGTCACTGAAACCAAGTCCTTGTGTATCCATTTGGGAGTTTATCTTAATATGCACATCTTGTGCACCCTGGTACTTTTTTATTAAGATTTCCTTTCTCTGTAGGGGTTGATGCAAAACCTCCCTTTCTCTTTGGAAATGATCTTTTAAAGCAACAAAGTTAAGTCTTTCGGTTTCTGATTTCTTAACCTCTTCAGTTTTCTGGTTTAAAGCTTACTCAAACTGTTTAACTTTTTCAGAAAAGATGTTTTCCTTCTGTTTAGTTAAGACTTCTAGCTCATATTTTTCTTTAAAGATTTATTCCTTTTTTTGTTCCAAGTGAGTTTTCTCTCTCTTGTAGAAGGACAGATCCTTCTGAGTTAGCTTTCTTAATTCCCTTTCATCTGAAAGCTTTTGTTTTAAAAGTTGAAATTCCTCTGTTAGTAAAGACACATGCATTTCCAACTCATAGTCAAACTTTGATTCAGAAGTAGAACATACCTTGGCACTGGGTCTGGTGGTCTCCAGCGCTATTTCATTTGGCTCTGTTATAGTAAGAGCATATGCATTTTGAGACAAATCTTCCTCTGTTGTTCTCTCTGGCATCTCTCCAGTCATCCAATTAGCTTTCTCTTCCAAACTCTCGTCATCAACAGCAACCCCACAAAAATTGGCTTTCTCTGGTTCTTCATCAGAGGACGAGTCAGAGATCCAATTCTCCATCTCAGCAACGTAGCTTCTTTCTCTGTAATTGTACTCGTATTTGTTCTTGTAGTAATCCTGGTCTTTTACCAGTTTACCTCTACAATTACCAGAGAAATGGCCGGGTTTGCCACATCTAAAACAGCGTCTATCATTCTGGTTGATGGGTTTGCCACATCTAAAACAGTGTCCATCATTCTGTTGTGGTCTTTGCTCTTGTGGGGCTCTGTTGTTGTTACTCTGATGGGGTGCAGTATAACCTCTTTTCTCATGTTTCTATTCTCTCTCGTACCTTCCTCTCCTGTCAAATACCTTATTGCCAAATATCTTGTTAAAATTTTGAGTTATTAAGGCAAGAGATTGAGCAAAAGCATTGATATCATCATCTTCTGATGAACTTTCTTCAGCATCACTTTCAGCAACCAGACTCTTCTTACCCTTCCTTTTCAAAACCTTCTCTTTCTTCTTCTCTCTACTGGAGCTTTCTCTGTTGGACTATCCTTCAGTGGGTTTCTTTGAATCAGATATCAAAGCTATTGGTCCTGCAATGGTGGATTTGCCCTTTTGTTTGACAACATCCTTCTCTTGTGCAGCAAGAGTGCCATACACATTAGTAAGAGTCCATGCATCCAAATCTTGGTTAGCTTGTAAAGACATGGACAGATTTATCCATTCATCATTTAAACTTTTCAGGAACAGAACATTGTTATCTTCCTTCGACCTAACAACCCCACACTTTTTACATTTGTTTATTAAAACATTAAATCTGTTGTAGGTCTGTTGTAGGGTTTCCTCAGGAAGTGCCTTGAATTCATTGTATTCATTAATACATTGGGTCCTTCTGTTCTTTTAGGTCTTGATACCACCCTCAAGTTGATTAAGAAGCTGATCCCATATTTCTTTAGTAGTAACACATGAATCTAGTTCTTGGAAAATATCGTTTGGAATGGCCATAATCAGAAGTCTAACTGTCTTAAGGTCATTTTCCATTTTTAGTTTCTCTTCTTCAGTAAACCCGATGGTTTTAGCTTTGAAGTGAGCAGGAATCTCAGCAGTAGTTTCTGTTGCGGGTACACGTGGAACCAAAACCATGGGTTGGAATGGTCCATCCGTGACAGAACGCATTAAATCTCTATCCATTCCATCAAAAAGGTTAACCATCCTAGTCTTCCACTGAGGATATTCATCTCTCAGAAGAGTAGGAGGTTTGGTCAGAGAACCTGCAGTGTAGATGGCATTAATGTTGTTATTAGCCATTTTTCTGAAAAAACAGAGTTTTACGGTTTCAAGAGATTTTGAAGGAGTATTAAACTGAAAGTGAATGAGCAGTAACCAATGGAACAGTAACAAAAGTAGAGAATATTTTTAGACTATTTTGAGAGCTTAAACAGGGATTAAAGAACTCTGAAAACTTGTTTTAAAACTGGTAAAAAAACAGAGTATTGTTGGTCCCGAAGGGCTATACAAGTTTGTAGAAGGGGGGGGGGGGGATGAATACAAACACTAAGATTTTACTTTTCTAAAATTTTAATTGATAAATCATTAACAATTTACAGCTTGTTGCGGAAACAAGATTAAGGATAAACCTAAATCTAAACAAGTTGGAACACTAAGTTTCTTGCACTACGAAGGAGAAGAAAATTACTAATAATAACCTATCTCAAGATAAGAAGGATGAACTTGTCCAGAGTTAGCAAGTTACTTCAAAATGAAGTGAGTTCTTCTTCTTATATACTGCATGCATTTAATGCATGACAGTTTACACTTTACACATGGCAGCAGCTCATTGGTTGTACGTCATTGACCTTTGTTGACAACCTTAGTAGCCGCATGTTTGAACAGTGTAGTATCAGAGTGGTTGTACGATTTCAGATAGTAAGGAGGTTCTTTTTCTGACATATCGTACGGAGACGTGCAAGGGTGGTTAAGCCAAAAGTACTTTGTACGGAGGACTTCATGATCAACTTTTCGTTGATTCACCGATCTATCATTCTATATCAGCGAATGATAGAGTTCAGCGATAGCTGAAGTCTTGTACTTGATACTTCACGTTGAGTGGACAAATCTGAGTCTTCGCTGATCCGCATCAGTTCATTAGGAGACTTGTCGCTGGTTCTTGAGCTTGATCTTCCACTTCAGCGTAGAACCTATGTTGACGTGAAACTTATCTTCAGGGATCATAAGTAAACAACTAACTTATCAGCGATCACCATAAGTACTGAACAGACTCAGAGTATTATGGTGAACAGTTTCGCTGAATGTTTAATCTAAAGAGTGAGAGTTCCTATCTGCGGTACTGTAAGATCTTAGTACTTATCAGCGATAGTGAAACTCTGATACATATTGTTTACTTACAATTTTCACTAAGTATATAAGAGAGGGTCATTATCAAATCACTGAGGGTTTGGATCAACAATCTCCCCCTATTTGATTATGACATAGCAACAGAGAAAATTGCTATTTAATGAAAACATAAGGATAAAAAGAACTCATAAAATATTTGTCCCTTTTACAGTTTTCTGGGATCTTTTCTGTACTGATGGAGTAAAGTACGTTCGCTGAAATTTTTCTTTAAACTTTGTAAAGATTACAGAGGGAAGTAGAAAAATTACATGTGCAACGAATAAAATTACAAGTACAAAAGATGTAGACAGATAAGGATAGAAATAATTACAAGGCGATCCTATCCGTCAAAAGGTTCTTCCTTAATGAGAAGTTCATCAAGGGTCTTTGATGTGGGAATCATCCAGTCAGGAACATCTACTCCTTGATTCTTTTTGTTCAGAGCTTCTTCAAAAATCAAGGGCTTCAGGTGTCTAGCTTTAATGTCGCGTCTGACTTCACACCAGTATATGAGATCTCTGAGTTGTTCGATGGGAGTGATTGGAAGCTCAGAGATGCGTTGAAAGTGATGGTTTCCTTCGTAGTCTAGAAAGAATATACCATAAGGATCACTTACAACTGTGCCTGGAATGAAAGTTTCTCCAGGTGGTAGGGAGGTGTCAAGCGCTGAGAGATCAGCATCAGGGCCATGAACTTCAACACGAGAGAAACCAATACCTGTTTCATTCCGTATAGGAGGACCTGAGTCTGAGACATTCTTTTCCTTTGCACAGACTCTTCTTTGTTGAGGAGGAAAAAGAGTAGAAGGAGGAATATCCATAGCAGAAAAAACCAGGTCGATCTGTTTGTTTAAGATCTTCTCGACATGGCTCTTGAACTTTGAGCGCGATCCCTGAATGGCTAATTTCACTTCCAACCATTCAGAGAGAGAAAACTTCTCTAAAGATGCAGCATAGAAAGTTTATTTGGTTTTGTCTTCTCTGTAGACATCAACTTCAACAACAGGAACGTCTGCGTACAGTCTTCCTCGGATGTTTACTTTGATGATTTTGGATGGTCGAGATCGATAGTTCAGCATTTCTTTACACCATTTCAGCTTGGGGTCTTTCACTGATTTTCTTCAGTTTCCCTTCTTTCAGCGATTAGGCGTTCAGCTCTGAGGTGATCCTTGTATTCCCTTTTTGAAAGTTTGAACTTTGTAGGAATGGAAGGAAGTTGATCACGCCTCAGAATGATTCGCTGATCTTCTAACTTCTTTATCATCTCATCTTTTCTTCTCTGATCCTCTTCACTTAGCTTTTGAGGAGCCAAGGAAGGTCTGTTTTTGTGAGATAGCATATGTTCTTCAGGTTCATCAGTCTCAGAGATCAAATCTAAGACCGGGATTATTTCTTCAGTGTTGGGAGCTGGGATTATTGTTGGTGAAGTCGCAGCTGTAGGAACTTCAGCGATATCCTCAAACAGGAGAGAGGACTAGCTGAAACACAGCGATCTTACAAGTAAGAACATTGGGTAGAACAGAGATAGATAAAGAATGGGATAAAGTGTATGGAGGTTTGTGGAGAGTATAACTGATAGTGTATAAAGAGGGGGGATGTAGTGTAAGGAAGATTAGTGTACCTGAAAAACCGGCTTTTTAAGCAAGATCGTCAGATTTTCATCGTCTTCAGCGACACTTTTTCCTTTGCCCTTGTCAGCTTCAGACGCTGATGGCTTTGTCTTTATCCGCTCCCTTGTAGGTTCATTTATCAGAATCCCTTTAAGATCTTTAGTTCTCTGAGCAGGTTTGACGATAAAAGAGTCATCATCATCATCATCTTCATCATCATCATTCTTTGGAGACGAGGATGGTTCATCATCAGACAAGTCGATGACTTCTTCATCTTCAACTTCAGACTCAGATTCTTCAGCTTCTTCTTCGAGTTGCTCCCCCTCAGATACAGAGGTAAGCTTCTCAGTTCCGTCAAGGTTTTCATCTCCCTGAGGTCCAGCGGCTGCTTCTTCAATTGTCTTCTCACCCTCTTCAGTAAAGGTGAGGTCTTCAGTCTTCTCTCCCCTGATAGGTTCATCATGGGAAAGGTCTTCAGCGCTCTTCTCCCACCCCTTTTTCATGATGAGTGGGGGAGGAATGTGATGATTCAGCAGCTTGTGTTGGTTCCCTGTCTTCTTGTCCAGGGATCCCCACACAGATTTCAATCGCTGATTATCTGTTTTCTAGACCAGAAATACCAGGATTGATCTTCACGAGTTCAGCACGATCCGCCGGAGTAAAAGATGAAGGTTCAGGGGCAGGTGCAGGGGCGGTCGTGTTGGTCAGAATCTGCTGCAACAATGTCTTCATAGAAGTGACGTCGTTCTTCATCGTATTGACGTCGGTCTTCACAAAACTCATGTCAGTCTTTACTGAACTGACATCAGTCTTTACAGCAGACATATCACCTTCGAGTTTTCCAACTGATGTCTTCAGCGTTGTGACCTCGCTGGACATGGTGTCAACTGATTTTTTTATGTCGAGGTAGTCTGTGTAGATGTCAGAGAGAACTTTGGCAAAGTCGGTGAGTGATTTATCAACCTTCTCAAAGTCAGCTTTGGAGGCATTCTTTTCGACCATGGTTGTCAGCTTTGTAAGATTCTCTCCAGCGTTTGTTACAGCTGAAGAGTTGTCGGAAAGAGTGGTTGTGAGACCTGTCAGCTTCGTCCCTATAGTCTTCAAAGAAGCGTTGATGTTTAGGATCCAAGCGCTTACCACTACGCCAAAAGCAATTGCTGGTGGAGAAGGCCCAACTTATTTCCATATAGCGTAGCAGCCAGCGCCACGTTTCGATTTAGGAAGATGCTGGTCAATGACCCAACAATCCCCCCCCCCCCCCCCCCAGCATCTGCCAGCACTAACGAGAGCTTCGCTAGAAGTCAATGGCTGCACAGCATGCCTTTGGCATTTTAAATGTACTCCATGGGATTCGAACCCGTGACCTACTCTGATACCACTTGTTGGTCCCGAAGGGATATACAAGTTTGTAGAAGAGGGGGGGGTGAATACAAACACTAAGATTTTACTTTTCTAAATTGTTTATTGATAAATCATTATCAATTTACAGCTTGTTGCGGAAACAAGATTAAGGATAAACCTAAATCTAAACAAGTTGGAACACAAAGTTTCTTGCACTAAGAAGGAGAAGAAAATTACTAATAATAACCTATCTCAAGATAAGAAGGATGAACTTGTCCAGAGTTAGCAAGTTACTTCAAAATGAAGTGAGTTCTTCTTCTTATATACTGCATGCATTTAATGCATGGCAGTTTACACATTACACGTGGCAGCAGCTCATTGGTTGTACGTCATTGACTTTTTTGACAACCTTAGTAGCCGCATGTTTGAACAGTGTAGTATCAGAGTGGTTGTACAATTTCAGACAGTAAGGAGGTTCTTTTTCTGACATATCATACGGAGACGTGCAAGGGTGGTTAAGACAAAAGTACTTTGTACGGAGGACTTCATGATCAGCTTTTCGTTGATTCAGCGATCTATCATTCTATATCAGCGAATGCGAGAGTTCAGCAATAGCTGAAGTCTTGTACTTGATACTTCACTTTGGGTGGACAAATCGGAGTCTTCGCTGATCCGCATCAGTTCATTAGGAGACTTGGCGCTGGTTATTGAGCTTGATCTTCGACTTCAGCGTAGAACCTATATTGACGTGAAACTTGTCTTCAGGGATCATAAGTAAACAACTAACTTATCAGCGATCACCATAAGTACTGAACAGACTCAGAGTATTATGGTGAACAGTTTCGCTGAATGTTTAATCTAAAGAGTGAGAGTTCCTATCAGCGGTACTGTAAGATCTTAGTACTTATCAACGATAGTGAAACTCTGATACATATTGTTTACTTACAATTTTCACTAAGTATATAAGAGAGGGTCATTATCAAATCACTGAGGGTTTGGATCAACAAGTATACTATGAAGCTTTTGAAGAACAACAATAATCAACAACCATGAATCAGCCTGGATTGATTGGATCGTTTGATTTGAGCAAATCAATCTGCTCTGATACCAATTGTTGGTTCCCAGATTCACGTTGTATCACATAAACAGCATAAAACAGATAGCGGAAGCATTATATAAAGCCATTAAATGTGAGTGATTATGTAGACGTTAATGTAACAAAGAGAGTATCAATAGGGAACAGTAATATGATAACAAGATCAAGTGAATAAGCTGCTCGTTATATTGATATTTGAATAACACCAAGAACACGTTCAAGTGTGTGTATTCTGAAATCTCTCAGGAAACAAAACGTTCAAAGGTAGTGCTATGGAATGTAACAGTGTTTGTTCTCACAATTGTGCAAAACTATTCTTCCAAAAGCATACGATTGTGTGCACCACCAACGTTCTATTTATAGCCTGATAAAGCACTAGACAATGTACTATCTAACCCTGAGGTGACACGTGGAAAGTGTGTCCCTGTCCTTTTAGGGCTTACGTGGAAAGTACGGACACGTGTCTAAGACTTAGAGATTTCTTCGAGACTTAAGCTTCACATAGGTCTTCAATCACCAGACCACTTACGCCAGAGCTCTGATTGTCTTCTGGTGTGAACCGTTCTTCTGGTGGAACAGAAGAAGTCTTCTTCCAGAGCTCTGTCGAGCTCTGATGGTTCTGCCAGAGCTCTGTCGATCTCTGGTGGTCTTCTTTTTGATCTTCTTCTAAGTCTTCTGTCGAATCTCTGGTGGTCTTCTGACTTGTAATATTTTCAATACTTTTACATAAGAGATACTTGGGGCTAACAGTACCATCTCCAACCCCCAAACCAACTGAACAAGTACAAATCCTCACATCCTCCGAAGAAGACCAAGCAACCCCAACCCCCACACATAAACAAACAGAAGAAAAATCTCCTTCTCCAACACCAAAAACACCAGAAGAACCCAAGTTACCATCCCCCACACCAGAAGCTGAAAAGCCAAAATCCCCATCACCTAAACCCAAACCAACAGAACAACTCAAAACCAGAACTAAGACCGTTGTTCATAAAAGAAAATATTTGAGAAAGTCTACAGAAGCCTCACCAACCAAACCTCAAACTAAACCCACATCACCAATTAAGACCTCAGAAACACAAGTGCCAAAATCAACAGAGGCAACCCCCACAAAACCTGCAAAAAAACCTCCATCTAAGCCCTCAGAAACTTCAAAGACAAAACCTACAGAGGCAACCCAATCACAACAAGCTGAACAACATAAGGCCAAAGACAAAGGGAAGGGAATAATGACAGAGGAACCCAAAAAGAAAAGGTCGAAGCATCATCCCACGGAGAAATTGATAAAGAGCGCCTTCGATGCCTTTGTCACCCCAAAACATGAAGAAGAAGAAGACCGGGCCTTTGGTTTCGACACTCTGTCAAACAAGCCAATACTTGACCAAAAGGCAAAACCTACAGAAGATCGAGTGGCCAAACTGAAAAGCGACTTGGATGCTCTGCGGAAACCAATGCCACCACCTCCTGTTCAACAAAGAAAAATGGAAGAGGTGGTGCACAAATACCTATACAGCAGAGCAGTCAACGACCCTCTGCCACCATCTAAACTGCACCCTGACCTTCTTAAAGGACTAAGAGATCAATTATACAGAAAGAAGGCCAAATCCGTCAAAGAAGTCTTCTCAAATTCTAAGATAGACAAGGTCATCTACTGCAAATTGTCCCATACCCACGGAGGAGAGGTTCACTACAACCTCTACAGAGTCAAGAGGGTAGACAAATTAGAAACCACTTTCTCAGATGCAGATCTAAGAAATCTAAACTTCTATGATCTACCTAATCTTCTGCAATGGGCAAGGCAAAACAACGGACATAGACTGGAAGTCCAAAGAGCTTATCAAGAAATAAGGATGGACATGCGCGAAAGACTCTTGATGTATAGTATGACTGACTTCCAACTGGGACTCGACCTTGGGGTAAGAGGTTTGAGTGTACCACCTCCAGAAGATGACTGCCCCTTCTTTGCCAAACAAAACTCCATCATTACCTTTCCAAGGATTGGGTACGTCTTTCAAGATCCTGCAGGAAAATCAATGTTGTTCCTAGAGGTTGATTGCCAAAAATACGCAACAAGTACTCTGGTAGAGTTCAGAGCCAACCTCTTGGAGCACAGAGGAACAGAGTTCATGGATCAAGCTTTAGCAGACAGATTGATAGAGGTCATTGATTCTGTCATCAACTTCAGAAACCTCTGCATCAGAATCTACCGGGAGCTAAAAGATGGAGGACTCGGAGGACACAAAATTGACGACTTCCCAAATGCCAGAATCTGACTTCCATAACTCACCTCTGCTTACTTTTCATATCATGCACTGTAATCATATGTAAATGCCTCTAGCATAATCTTAAATGAAGAGTAACTTTCAACAGAGGTCAATTACCTCTTGTCGTGTACTTTGCCTAGAAAATCATGCACTTTTTCAATTTTTTATTTTTCAATACTTAGGGGGAGATTGTTAGCTCCAATCCTTTGTGTTTAAAGAAGTATTGAAAAATAGGCTAAGTATAGACATCGACAGAGTCTCTGCCAACACACCGATAGAAGATCCAAGTGAAGACTCGACTGAAGACATTCACAGAAGACAAGGCTACAAAGCCTCTATCATACTTGACAGAGCCTCTGTGGTATGAAGACTGATGACTTAGAAGAATTCTTGAAGATCAAGACAAAGAAGATCGTGCTTCTCACGCTCTCTGCTGTACGAAGATCCTGAAGATCATTCGTACAAGGCGTGCCCTGCACATTCCACATGTCAACCTCTGATGGGTTACAACCTTCGCAGATTTGCAGCGTACTACATTAACGTTGTACCCGCCGCAGTCCCACGATCGTGTCTTTGCACCCTTAGTCCTTATTGTCTAAAGCTTGTCTTCTGATGAATAGTATAAATAGAAGGCTCATGTTGAGTTCTTCTATCAAGCATTGCACATCACACACACCTTTTAGAGCAGAATTCTTGTAATACTTTTGGTGTTCTTGGTGTTCTTTATAATCAATACACAGTGAATCATTGAGTTAAATATCTGTGTTATTTATACTTTGTGTATTTGATATTGTGTGTCTTTCTACCAAGCAATATCTTTTTAGTTCGCTAAAACGCTTCCACACCCTTATTTGCTTGAACTAATAGATACTTAAATCATTGTTGAGTAAAATAGGAACCAACAAAATCGATGAAAGATAGCAAGATCCGAGGGTTTCCGATCGCAAAGGAGTCGAGAGGTTTAAGAGAGGTTTTCGAGAGGTTTCCGGATAAAATGAATAGAATGGTATCCGAATAACTTATTTATAGCGGGACGCTTACCGGATATGTTACCCGGTAACTTACCGAGTTCGGTAAGGTTACCCGGTAACTTCTGGTTACGTGGGTACTTACCGGGTATGTCTAAAAAACTTCCAATTTTATCACGTTCTTAAAAAAAATTCATGCTCCCCCTCGACTTTTGCAAGGGTATTTCCCTGCTTCCCCTCGGAACAAGAATGTGAGTGAGTTAGGAGACGTCAACACACAAAAAAACTGACATTTTGAAAGAAAAAATGAGACGCTCCCCCTCAAATGATGAGCAACTAAGGTTTTGCTCCCCCTCGAAATGTGCACGGAGTGTGATGTGAAGTGCACTCGGGAATGTCCACACACACAAAAAAACTTTATGGTAGTTAAAAAAATTGTGTGTGACCCTCCTCCTCAACAATAGAAGTAACTTACCTTGATACAAGTTCGTGCTCCCCCTGAACGCATGAATAACTCATGAAAGCACAGTTATAAGAAAAATAAATTAGACGACAGTTATAAACAAAGGAAACACACGTGAAAAGAAAATGAACAAACGAAATCTACTTTATTAATACAGAGACTTAACCTAACAATGTAACTGATACAAGTAGAGTACAGATGCGAGAAAGTGTGAACTCAATCATCTGGAGTGAGAACACCATATGATGAATAGACAGTTTCTCGTAGATGTGTGGAACTTGTATCGGGCACACGAGCAGATCAAGTCTTCAGATTTAGCATTCCTAACCTGGACACTAGATAATTAAAGCGTTTTTCGTCCAGTGGTTTTGTGAACAGGTCTACTAACTGATGTTCTATACTTACAAAGTAGAGTTCGACTTTACCTCTTTTAGTAGGAGGAACCCGTTTTGAAATAGGTTTCCTTTCTTGCATTGGTTTAACCTCTGATTGGGAACCCCGTTGTGTATGGTGTTTCTTTTTGTTTTTACGGGGTTTGTGTTTGGGTGCAGAATTATATATATGATATGACCCAAACCAATCATTATTACTAATGTCATCAAAGTCATTCAAACCACATCTAGAACAACACAAACAATCATGCGATAATTGAATCAATTGCTGAATGGAATAAAGTTTAATCGGAAATTTAATGTCGTGTGTAACAAAATCATTCCTATGATTCCAAACACAATCATTTTTGTTCATTCTAAGATAGAAAACAGAATTAAATGACTTCGACGCAGCATTCGCGATAGATTCCTTAGCTAGCCACTTTTGTTTGTCCTGTTTAGCTCGACCGATTTTATCTGAAACAGCATTGACAGCATGATCACCGCTTAAACTTTTGTGGTTAAACTTTAGCATGATCACCGCTTAAACTTTTGTTTGTCCTGTTTAGCCACTTTTGTGGATTTTGAGGAAACAAGCCTTTTAGTAGAAGATCGATCGGTCTTCTGCCTCGGTTTTGATTGTTTTTGAGGATGTGACCCAGTTTTAGAAATCTTAATCACCGCCGGGGTCTTAGGTTTGGAACATTCCCCCCTTTTGAAAATTGACCGGTCGATTAACTACTGGTGAAAGAAAGTAAGTATGACTTGGAAGAGGTTTGTCGAAGGGGGACGACTCAAACTCTTCATCACAATTGCCCTCGGAATTCCTAAATTCTGAAAAATCGATATCCGGGACAGTGGGACTTGGATTGGCCGAGGAAGGTGAGGAACACTTTATGCCTGTGTGTTTCGGGGAATTTGGTGCGGAAGCAAGAAAAAGGTCAAAGTTTAAATTCCTTAAAACACACTTATCTTGAGACTATTTACCGTCTTGTGAAGATATATTTCCAATGAAAGCTTTACATGAGGATGTATCAGATGAGTTGGAGGAAAGTTCGGGTGAAATCTGCTTTTCAGATTGGAGTAGGTCAACCTGCTCTTGGAGCTGACCATTTCTCGAATGCTCCTTCATCGCTTCTGTTTCCAAGGCAGACAGTTTTGATGTGAGCTTGTTGATTTCACACCGAAGGATTTCATGTCCTTCATCCGACACATCTTCGGTTTTCTCAGATTTGAGTTTCTCAAGTTCTGTGACAAGCGCTAACTTTACTTCTTGAAAACAATACCTTTCTTTCTCGAGTGACTCTTCTAACTCGACTTTTTTTGCTTCCAAGACGAGAGGGGGAACATAGAGTTTGAACTCATCCATCCCAGTCTTGGGTTCGGTTGCTTGTACCTCATCCTTTTTGGAGGAATCCTTGGGCGACACAACCTTATAGCAGTCAAAATAATCATTCGAGAGGTATTTCTTTGGATTTTTCTCATGGGAATAGTTTGTGGGCTCATAACAAAAAGGAAGTTGCATTTTAGTCGTGTGTTTGCGCTTATATTCCTCAGTTTCCTCTTCCTTTTCAGGTTCAAGAGGACCAGTCCATTTTATCCCATATTCTGGATACTTTTTGTCTATTCCAAGACATCCAAAGTCATACAGTGTAGGTCTTTTGAATATACCCCTTTTCAAGTACTGTGGGTTATCGTATCTGATTCCCCATTCCTTATTAAAGTAAGTGAACTCCTTGGGTTTATTCATGTGAATGGTCTGATCAGTTTGACCTCTTTTGTGGAGTTTGGTCAAGATAAGTTATTTTAGTGATAAACTCCTTGTTCTGAATTTGAAGAGCAGAGCATTGATAAACAATTTCTGCTTTCGCATTCTCACACTGATCTAGCTGTGACTGTAGTTCAGATATTTTGGCCCTTAAGTCCTTAGGTGCTATTGACAGATTTTTGCATTTGTCTTTTAAATTAGTATTTTCAGACTTGTGTTTCTCAGTTATCCGCTTTTGAACATCTACCTTTTCAGATAGTGATTTAATCTCAAGCAGTTGTTCATTAGCGATGGCCTTATCGTAATCTATCCATTCAACAAGAGGTTGTGTTTGGTCTAGTATTCGGTTATAAAGATCTTGATAGATAGGTTCACATACCTGGCACAACTTTGCCTTTTCTTCATCAGCAGGAGAGTGGTAGCCTATAAAAACATCAACACATTCAGAGTCGCTTTCACTATCAGATCGACCCAGCCAATAGTCATCTTCAACAAATAGAGCTTCTCCAGCTTCTTTTTGTTCTGCCAATACGAGCTTTGCCTTGTAATAATGTGCATTCTTCACAACAGGCTTTCTACAGTCTTTGGAAAAATGACCCAACTTCCCGCAGTTGTAGCATGTCATGGGTTTGTCTTTCTTCTTTTCTGGCTTGCGGTCATCTTTCTCAGTCTTCTCCTTCTTGTCAGACTGGTTGTGCTCATCGAACTTCTTCTTGCCTTCGTATTTATCCTGATAATCATGGCGCTTGTTGGAGGAGGTGGAATAGCGCTAATTATTGGATGTGGGCTTCTTGTAGAACTTCTATTGTTGGAAGGATTTGTAGAGCAGAGCCATTGCTTTCTTAATGGCGGTTAATTCAGGATCAGAATCACTGTCTTCCTTTTCCTCAGGTTCTGGTTCAGATTCACTTGGCTCTTGAGCACGTTTGGAATGACGGCTGGAATATTTGCCTCGTTTTGAATACATAAGAGCTAGTGGATCCGCAGGTGGCTTGGACGCAGACTTCTTTTCGTTCAGAATCTCCATCACTTCATCTTCGTCGTGAAGAAGCATCTCATAGAGTTCGTGTATGCCAACATTCTCCATCAAGTTATTGTGCTTAACATGAGATGCAAATACTTTCCATTCAGGCAAGAGGTTGTTGAGGAACTTGAGCGCATTTTCCGTGTTTGATCGAGTGATTTGGTTCTTGTGAAGCTCGTTGAGAAGGAGACAAAACCGTTCATAGGTCTGTGTGAGGGATTCGCCGGTGCGCTGCTTAAACCCATCAAACTTGGTTATACAATTGTTGATTTTCAGTTGGTTCCCGACTTTGCTCCCGCGCATCATATTCTCCACCTGATCCCATGTGCCCTTTGCTGTCTTTTTGTAGCTGTCTATGGCTGTGTAGATCGTGTTAGGTAGAGCCTGAACAAGGTATCTCTTGGCTTGATTTTATCCCTCAATCATGCCTCTCTCATCCGCAGTCATTTCTGTGTATGACTTATCCTCATAATGAACTTCACCACCTTCTTCAGTTGCTGGTATAGTCTTCACGGATTTAGGAATTAGCCCGTCAGTTAGAGCTCGCCGGATGAACTCGAAGTTATCCTTTGACTCAATGAAGATCAGAAACCTGTCCCGCCATTGGCTGTATTCACCTTGGTGGAGACATGGAGGCTTGGAGTCGGTGCCGATAGCAAAAGCGTTGCGCGAAGATATCTTAAGTTGCACTAACGTGATCGTCAGACGATGGGTTCGATTCAAAGTGAGATCCTAATGCAAGGCACTAAGAGTGATGTCCTAACGGAGGTTCTAAGAGTGGTTTATGCTAAAACATGTAAGAAATTGACCAGACTTAACTTACCGGATAGGAATCCGGATGAAAGATATCTGATCTGGTAGTGTCCGGATCAGATTGTGAAAACAGGTCAATTTGCAGAAGTTACCAGGTAAACTTGAGTTACCGGAAAAAAGAGGGTTACCGGATGAGACATGTTTACCGGATGAAATAATAATAAGCAAAAATTAAACTTACCGGGTGGAAGTGCTTACCGGATGAAGAGCTTATCGGATGACTAGATGTTACCGGATGAAGCAACAAAATTAAGAACTTACCGATAAAAATTGAAACAAATGTTTAGCTTACCGGGTGGGAGTACTTACCGGATGAGAAGGAGTGACCGGGTGAGATGGCTGTTATCGGATGTGGGTACCGGATGCACTTACCTGGAACTTGTCCGGTAATTGGCACTTACCAGGAGTGATGTCCGGTATCTGGGACTTATCGGGAGTGATGTTCGGAAAGTAATGAAATAACCAGTAAGGTGTAATATTACCCTGTAACTTTGAGTTACCCGGTAACAAGAGCTAGATATGGAAACTTACCTGGTAACTCTATGATGATGACCGGTAGCCACGGCTGTGGTTTCCAAAATCGCAGGAATCCGACTAGGGTTCTTTGGAATCGTTCCTGAAAGGTTAGGAACTTGACAAAACAAAATACCAACAATACCCAAATAGAATTTGAAGCAAAACAACAAATTTTGATAAGAAAATTTTGATTTTTATAAGAACAGAGACCTAAAACTTGAGATTTTGATTTTGCTTAGAAACGACTGAGATGATCGAATTGAGCACTGAATATATGTAGAAACGTTTTCTAAGATGGTACGAACAGAATGTGATAAACGAAAACAAGCAGTTTTAACCAAATCAAAATATGAGTTTCTATGCCAAGAACACAATCGAATATTTGAACAAAATTCTTACCAGAAATCTAAGAATCACTTTGAATCGATTCGTCCATTTTCTCTGATACCAATTGTGAGTTCCAGATCAGTGCAACGAACAGTAGAAATCAATATGTATGAAGCAATCAGTATGATTTCAATTGTTCATTCATCTAACTTTCATTAATCGGAGAAAAGTTACAATACGAATGAAAGTGTAAATTGACAACTAGCCTTAATTTATAAGGCAAACAAACTTTTTATACCATGGGCCCATATTGTTCAAGCCCATGGCCCGTTACACAACAAGGCTCAAAATAATAAATAACAGTTTAGCCCTTGAACTTCTATTCAACCTGTTTTTGACCATAACAAGAAGTATCAGTGAGATTTTCAAAAGAATCACTGAAAGGAAGAGATATTCAGCGATGTAATTTATTTTGAAATTCTGCATGTTGAGGCGAACTTCAGCGTTTAAGAGATAGAACGTACCTTGATATCAGTGAATCAGTTTTGTTCAGAAATTAGATGATTAATAGGGGTATACAAGTTCATTTTATCACTGATCTAATGCTAACCACTGAAGATTTTACTCTTCTAGGTTCAGCATTCCAGGCTCGCTGATAAAAAAGTTAAATCTTGTCTCATCAAGAGGTTTGGTGAACAGATGGGCTAACTAAAAGTCAGTTGGAATAAAATGAAGTTCTATATCACCATTCATCACATGATCTCTCATAAAGTGATATCTGATCTCGATGTGTTTGGTCTTTTGAGTGTAGCACTGGATTGTTTGCTATAGCGATGGCACTAGTATTGTCGTAATAGATTGGAATTTTGGAGAGCTGAAGCTCATAGTCTAATAGTTGATTTCTCATCGGTAAGACCTGAGAACAACAGCTTCCAGCGGCTACGTACTCAGCTTCAGCGGTTGAGGTGGACAATGAATTTTGCTTTTTACTTGTCCAACTCACCAGCTTTCCACCCAGGAGCTGACAGCCTCCTGTGGTGCTTTTCCTATCCAATTTGCATCATGCAAAATCACTATCTGAATAGGCGATTAGATCAAACCCTGAGTCTTTGGGATACCAAAGACCTAGGTTAGGAGTACCTTTAAGGTATCGAAAAATACGTTTTACAACGATCAAATAAGATTCCTTAGGTTTAGATTGATATCGTGCACATAAACAAGTTGCATACATAATATCATGACGGCTAGCTGTAAGATACAAACGAGAGCCGATCATCCCACGGTACGTTGTGACATTAACAGGCTTCCCTGAAGGATCTTTGTTAAGTGTCAGCGGCAGTGCCATTGGGGTTTTCATAGCTGAGCTTTGAGTTAAATCAAACTTTTTCAGCATATCTTTAGCTTACTTACCTTGGGTAATGAAAGTACCTTTTTCATTCTGCTTGATTTGAAGAACAAAGAAATATGTCAGTTCACCCATCATACTCATTTTATATTCAACTTTCATTCTTTCAGCGAAACGAGTACATAATTCAGGGTTAGTAGAACCAAATATAATATCATCGACATATATTTGAACAAGAATGATATGACCATTTACTTTCCTGAAAAATAGAGTTTTATTGATTTTTCCACGCTCAAAATTTTCAATATGGAGATAAGTTGAGAGAGTGTCATACCATGCATGAGGAGCTTGCTTTAAGCCATAAAGTGCCTTATCCAGCTTATATACATAACCTGAATGCTTAGGATCAGTGAATCCTGGAGGTTGCTCAACATAGACTTCTTCATTCAGCCGTCCATTAAGGAATGCTGATTTAGCATCCATCTGATATACTTTGAAGTCTTTATGAACAGCGTATGCTAAGAATAGACGAATAGCTTCGTGTCTTGCCACTGGGGCAAATGTTTTGTCGTAGTCTATGCCTTCCTCTTGTCCATATCCCTGAGCAACAAGACGAGCCTTGTTGCGGGTTACAGTTCCATGTTCATCCAACTTGTTTCAATAGACCCATTTAGTGCCTATCACTGACTTGTCAGGTGGTCTTGGAACGAGTTTCCAAACTTTGTTTCTTTCAAATTCTGTTAGCTCTTCTTGCATAGCATTGACCCAGTTTGGATCCCTGAGGGCATCATCTGTTTTCTTTTGTTCAATCAGAGAAATAAAGTTAACAAATAAACAAATGTTACCTAAACCTCATCGAGTCTGAACACCAGCGTTTGGATCACCAAGAATCTGATCAATGGGGTGATTGATAGTCCATTGCTGAGCCGGAGCATGATTCGCTGACTCAATTTGAACTTCTGGAGGAGCTAAAGAAGAATCTTCAAAAACTTAAGGTACTTCAGGCAGAAGAGAAAGAGGTTCAAATGGCAATTCATTCACTGATTATTGAGAAGTAGATGGGATATCTGAGATTGATGGTTCAGAAGCAGGCATAGCGTTAAGAGGAACAGTTGATACCCATGACGATTCAGCTTCACTTGTCTGCATGCTTGAGATGATGGTAGGATCATCATCAACGGAAGGGATATTGACCTGAGGATTTGGAATACTTTCCGAGTCCCAAGATGAGAAAACATCCATTGATTTAGTTCTTCAGTATCAACAGAAGGTCTTGAATTAGCTGAACGGGATTCGTCAAAAGTGACGTGGATTGTCTCTTCTACAGTTTGTCTTCTATGATTGAAGACTCTGAAGGCTTTAGAGATTGAAGAATATCGAAGAAATATTCCATCATCAGCCTTGGGATCAAACTTTCCAAGGGCGTCCCTGTTGTTCAGTATGAAACGTTCGTAGGCTGTTTTCTTGAATCGTTTGACAATCAACGACCTATTTTGAGTAAAACAAGCAGTGTTGACAGCTTCTGCCCAGAACTGAGTATGTAGATGAGAATCACTAAGCATTAAACGTGCAACTTCGATGATCGTTCGATTTCTTCTTTCAGCGACTCCATTTTGTTGCGGTGTTCTCACTGAATAAAAGTTGTGAGAAATACCCTTACAATCATTGAATTTTTAAGGGAACTGTTTTTGAATTCAGTCCCGTGATCACTCCTTATTGAGCGAACGATCATACTTTTCAGAACTTCCATTTTCTTGACGAAAGTGATGAGTTCTTCAGGGGTGTAACTCTTATAACGGAGAAACATAACCCATGTATAGCGAGAGAATTCATCAACAATGTCCAGTGTATATTTCTTTCCAGCGATGGATTGTTTGTTGACAGGACCAAACAAATCCATGTGAAGAAGTTAAAGAGGAGATGACACTGAGGAAACTTGCTTTGATTTGAAGCTTGTTTTTGTTTGTTTCCCTTTCTCACACGCTAAACATAGAGATTCCTTAGCGTATGAATGTTGAGGAAGACCAGTGACTAACTCTTTTGAAGAAAGAGTATTCAGTGTCTTGAAGTTGAGATGAGAGAGTCTCTTATGCCATAGCCAGTTAACGTCAGATGAGGCTTTGGAGAAGAAACAAGAATTCTTAGTGGTTGTCTATTCCATGTTTATAACATAAACATTTTCCAAACGATATTCGTTGAGAGCGACTTTCTCCATTTTGTCAGTGACAAAGCAGGATTCCTTAGTGAAACACACTTTGTAGTCCTTGTCACATAGCTGACTGATGCTTTGAAGATTATGCTTCAGCCCTTCGACATATCGACTCTTCTGAAAGTTATTGTACCATTAGAGAGTACACCAAACCCTCGGGTATAGCCTTTTCCATTTCCATCAAAGGTCACCGAGGGACCTTTCTCTTCCTTATATTCAGCGAGCAGGTTCTTTTTGCCAGTCATATGTCTAGAGCATCCGCTATCGAGATACCAGATACCCTTCAGGACCTGCAAACTAAGGAAGATTAGTTTGATTTGGGCACCCATTTTACTATGGGTCCACATTTGTGAGTGGTGGTTGAGGAAGTTGAAGGTTCAGCAATCTTCGCAGCATTTGAAGATTCAGCTTCAGTGACAGTCTTCACTTTGGTTAATTTCTTAACCTCAGTGGTTGTTTTCACATTAGCCTGATTTGCACCAGGATTGGTCTTCTTTGCCTTGGGGGTAGTGATCTTCACTTGTGCTAATTTCTCAGCTTTGGTGGCTGTGGGGCACTTACTAGCAATATGATCGGTAAGTCCACAGTGATAACATTTCCTATAGTTAAAAGTAGCTTTAGGACCATTTGCATGCTTAGCCAAAAATTTTAAATGAGCAGGGCCAGCACCAAGAATACCTTTGGCATTGGAAATTGGAGGAACTATCAGTTCTTTGGATTTCTTACCAATTACATTCACTCTGATTCTAGGAGTAGATCGCTGAACGAATGCAGGCATCTTGTTCTTAGAAGTAGAGGGATGACTTACTGAAGGTTTTGAGACTTTCAGCTTAGGTACATTGGTATTAGGGATAGATGACACGAACATTCCAAACTTAAGCATGGAACGATCAGTAGTTGGTTCTTCAGCGTCAGCTTTGTAACCATGACCACGTTTGTCACTCAAGGGAATCTGAGCACCTAATATCTCAGTGATCATTGTTGAGGATTTACACCATCCTTCAACAGTAGCCTTTTCAGCTTTTAATGCAACGATAGCTTCTTCTCGCTCAATACTAATGATTTGATTTATGCAGACCTGATCTTTTAAATTTTCTTCTAATCTAGAAAGCTTTTGAATTTCTAAATGACAATTCTTAAGCTGTTCTGCGAAATCAATATTTAATTTTTCAGCTTTGGTCTTTCCATTCATGGCATCATATAAATCAATAGTCAAAAGATCGATTGTCCGTAGTTTATGGACGTCATTAAAGGCTGAAGTGGAAGTGTCAGTGAGAGAATTTGATACCTGAGAGGTAGAGGTAGAAGTAGAGGGAATTTCAGCTTGTTCTTCCTCTTCTTCTATTTGGGACATGAGGCAGAGATTGGCCTCATCATCATCTTCAGAGTCAGATGATTCTTCATCAGAAGCAGCCCAGTCATGATCTTCAGCGATCACACCTTTTCCTTTCTTCTTAAAGCTTTTCAGCTTTGCATATTTTTCTTTAAGCTTTTGATACTTCTCATCTCTAGCCTTGGGGTTAGAGGATTTATTGAAAGAAGAGGATGAAGGTTTGTAGACCTTCTTTGACCTGCATTCATTAGCAAAATGTCCTACTTTTTCACAGTTAAAGTAGGTAGCAGTTGCCTTATCTACAGGGGTTGAAGATTTTGGCTTGTCTGTGAGGGAAAGAGGTTTATTTCTTATGAAGTTACTCTTTTTGGCGAATCTCCTAAATGTATTGGTCAGAAGTGTCAGAGATTCATCAATTTCTGAAGGATCAGCTTCTAATGATTCATTAGAGTTAGATTCCAACTCAGTGATAGTGACAGTAGAACGCTGAGTGGGCACCAACTCTAAAGAGAGTAAAGCAACAGGTGTGCTTTTGGAATCTTTTAAAAGATTCTTCTTAAGATGACACGACTACTCATGATTGAGCATAGTGCCAAATAAGGTAGAGAGGGTCATTAATTTCAGATCCTTTGAGAGCTTAAGACGCATAGAATAACTGACCCAGCTTTCAGGAAGACTTTCCAGAAACTTTGTCAGGATCTCAAAGTTAGAATCTTCCTTACCAACAGTTTTTAAATCAATAATTAGACAGTTAAACCGTTGATGTACTTCAGAGAGAGTTTCATTCTTACCACAGATGAAACTTTCGTACTGTCTTACCAGGTTGATCTTTCTCGAATCCTGGACTTCAGTAGTACCTTCATATTGAACACATATAGTGTCCCACGTGGCTTTGGAACTCTTCAGGTTCATGACGGAGTGGTAGACTTCATCAAGAAGAGCCATTGAGATGATGGATCTGGCCTTAGTATCGATGGCCACCTTCTTCTTGTCTTCATCAGTCCAGTTAGTGACCTCCCTGTGAATGATCTGTTCAGGGATGGCAGGTCTGGTAGAAGTGGCTGGAACTGCAGGGTCTATCATGAAAGGGGCCTATGGTCCATTTTCGATGTAGCGATGTATAGTGGGATCTACACCTTCCAAGAAGAGCATCATCCTATTTTTCTAAAGATTGAAATTATCTTTGCTAAATCTAGGGGGTTTTGCAAGAGAACCATTATCGATATAGTTTGTATTTGTGGAGTTTGCCATAATAAAGAATAGCAAGGAAGAGAAAAAGAAATAGATAGTATAACCAAGATCTTGTTTATCAGATTAAACAAACGGCTCTGATACCACTTGTTGGTCCTAAAGGGGGTACACAAGTTTGAAGAAGGGGGGGTTGAATACTGTTGGTTCCCGTTTAGTTTAAACAAGATTAACAAATCTATTAGTTCGAGTTTATGTTTGATGCGGAAGTGTATTTGAAGAACTAACAGATAAGTTTGTGTAGAAACAATACAGAATATAAAGAAACAGTGACCAGAATATGATATCTCAAAGATTACTGAGTTTCAATATATAATAAGAACATCAAGAACAGATTAAGAACTGTTTGGTGAAAGTGTAATGCATAGCAGGTTTGACGATATAAAGTGTAAGCATGAAACTTAGATTCTTAAATAAGTCCTTAAGATTGTTAAGGAAGATCTCAACAAGAGACTTCCTTTTATACTACTCTAGGGGACCATAAAGCATGAGCTTCTGTTAGAACGGATGGCATGAATAGTAAAACGGATGGCATGAACAGTTGTACGTGCTGTATTGCATTTAATGGCGCAGACGTCTATGTTGTACAAAGCCCTATTGAGTCCACTTAGAGTTTGACACGTGTTGAAGTTGGACAGGGCATGCTATCATGCAAGTTGATGAACAGGTCCTAGTAGCAAGATATTTCTTCAACAGTGGCAAGATATTATAAATATCTTCCAAGTCTTCAGTCTGAACCACAGAGGCTCTGTAAAGGGTTACAGAGGTTCTATGGTTGGTCCTTTGTAGAGCAGTTGTTAGCTTCAATCTTCCTAATCATAGAAGTATTTAGAAGTAGTGAAAAATAGGCTAAGTGAAGAAATCCTCTTACAGAGGCTCTGCCGACCTTACCGAGAGATCAAGGTCAAGAATCTACAGAAGCTAAAGAGGCGCCCTACAGAAGCTCTGCCATACGCGCAAAGAAGACCAAAGACTCGGAATCCGGTGAAGACTGCTCTTCTAAGGACCAAACCGCAGAACCTCTGTGGTACTTCACAAGGCCTCTGCGGTCTTCAACAAAGACTTAAGATATTTATAATATCTTGCTACTGTTACAGGACCTGTTCATCAACTTGCATGGTAGCATGCCCTGTCCAACTGCAACGTGTCAAACTCTGCTTGGATTCAATAGGGCTTAGTACATAATAGACGTCTGCTGCATTAAATGCAATACATCACGTCCAACTGTTCATGCCATCCGTCCAACTATTCATACCGTCCTTTGTGAATAGTAGCATATGCTTTATGGTCCCCTTAGAGTAGTATATAAGGAAAACTCATGTTGAGTTCTTCCTATTAATCTATCAATCCATCGATCGATCAATCGAACACTTTGAGAGAAAAACATCACAAGAACACACAGCTTAAACACTTTGAGAGTCATATCTGTTTTAAAGCTTTGCTTACTCACCGTTCTTGAATTTGTTCTTAATATATATATATATTCAGTAAACTTTGAGATATTATTTCCTGTTCACTGTTTATTTATATTGTGTTCTAAATCTATCAAACATATCTGTTAGTTCTTCAAATACGCTTCCGCATCAAACTCAAACTTGAACTAATGGATCTGATAATCTTGTTTAAACAAAACTGGGAACCAACAATATGTATCAAACAATTTACAATTTGTTGTGGAACAAGATTAAGGAATAAACCTAATCTAAACATACTATGATAACACTAAGAGTTCTTGCACTAGAAATAGACAGAAAGAAGATTAAGGAAACTATTGAAGGTTTTCTTTCACACAGAAGTTCAGCAAGGAAGGAAATGACCGAGCACTTCAAAATCAAACTTGAACTTGAACTAATAGATCAGATAATCTTGTTTAAACAAAACGGGAACCAACAGCAGTCTTCACCGGGTTTCCGAGTCTTTGGTCTTCTTTGTGCGTAAGACAGAGGTTCTGTAGGACACATTTGTAGCTTCTGTAGCTTCTTGACCTTGATCCTTCGGAAGTGGCAGAGCCTCTGTAAGAGGCTTTCTTCACTTAGCCTATTTTTCACTACTTCTAAATACTTCTACAATGAGGAAGATTGAAGCTAACAATCTCCCCCTATGTAGTGAAAAATAAAAATTTGACAATTAAGTACTTTTAGGCTAAGTTAGATAAGACAGAGGTTAAACAATACCTCGAAAGTTCTTTCATTCAGAAATATGCCAGAGGAATTTTACATTTGTGTATTATGAAAGATAAACTTAAAATGGTTTGCAGAGATTTTGTTTGAGAATCAGATGTTGGCGTCTTTGAAATCGTTGTAGCTTCTATTGTCTCTTCCGACTTCTCTGATCTCGTTGTAGAAACTGGTGCAAAGTTCTCTTAAGCGGATTATAGCATCAATCTCTCTGATGAAAGCATCTGCAGCTTCTCTATCCATTTGCTCGGTATCTCTGTATTTTACAAGGTTTTCTCTGAACATATTCAGAGTACTGGTTGCGTACTTCTGACAGTCCATGGTCACAAAAAGTTTGACTTCGCCTTGTGGGTTTTGAAATACTAACCCGAACCTTGGTTCTGTAATGATTGAGTTGGGCACTGCGTCAGGTGGGCAGCGATCTTCTGGTGGCCGAAGGTTCAGATGTTTGAGACCAAGATCCTTTCCTAGCTGAAAGTCTATCAAACTGTAGATCAGAAGCCTTTCCCTTATTTCTTTTCTCAACACATGATAGGCTCTGGTGTTTGGCTCTGTGTTGTAGTTGTCCTTCGTCCATTGCAGAAGTTCAAGTAGATCATAGGGATTCAGATTCCTTAGGTCAGCATCAACGAAGGTGGTTTCTGAATTCTCTACCCTTTTGACTCTGTAAAGATTGTACCTGACCCTTGGATAGGTTCTTGTAAAGGAGTACCTACAGAAGATTACCTTTTTGATTTTGTGGATTGAGAAGACTTATGCTCTGGCTCTTGGCTTTGTTCTGGAGAAGATGTTCTCAAATTCTTCTCTGATCTTTGGATATGTGACGTGATCTGTTGGATGATTGGTCTGAAAGGGTTGTTTGTAGAGGTATTTGTATACCACTTCTTCCATTTCTTCGTATGTTGGACCAGGTGGTGGTGCTTGTCTTCTGAGACTCTCCATCTGTCGAACAACTTCTACAGCTCTACCTGTTAGTGGAATGTCTGACAGAGGCTTCAATCCATATGCCCAGTCCTCTTTTTCAGACTTTGGAGTTTGGAAGGCATCAAAGGTGCTCTTCATCAATTTCTCTGTAGGCTTGGGCAATGATTTCTTTTTCTTGGGCTCTTCTGTCAGTTTCGCCTTTCCCTTGTCTTTGGCCTTTGGATGCTCAGAACCTGTTGCCTCTGTAGGTTTGGGTGTTGGTGCTTTTGTTGGAATGATGGGTGTTGCCTCTGTAGGTTTTGACACTTGTGTTTTAGAGGACTTTTGTGGCGTTGGTTCTATTGGCTTGATTGGCTCTGTAACCTCTGTTGGAGGTTCTTTGGTGACTTCTTCTGTAAGCTCGGTTTCTGTGGTTTGAGGAATGTCGAATCTTCTTGCCATTCAGAAAGATGTTGTAAACCTCCGTCTTTCTTCTACTCTTTGCGCCATTCGTTCAGTCATTGTGTTGTGCATATTTCTTAGAACAGAAGAAGCAGAGGTCTTTGCTCTTTTTGGTTTGTGGGCAATAGACTTTCTTCTTGGGATGGATTGGGGTTTTTCTGTTGGTTTTGTAGTTGGGGAGGGAAGATCTTCTTCTGAGGAGGATGACAGATGTTGAACATCTACTCCAAACATTGTAGGGAATTCCACAGAGGTGGGTGTTTCCTCTGTGGTCTTTTGAGCTTCTGTTCCTCCGGGTTGTTGGTTTGTTGGACTTTCTTCCAAGATGATTACCACAGGAGTGGTTGTTGCCTCTGTGGTCTTTTTAGCAGTTTCTTGTACATGGGTTTCTTCAGCAGTTGATTCCACAGAGATGGGTGTTGTCTCTGTGGTCTGTTGAGTTTGTTGTTGTTGGGTTTGTTCTGGAGGGGCTTGGTTGATGGGTTATGCGGGTATTGGTGCTTCTGGAAGTCCTCTGCTAGTAGCTTTCTCCCTTGTATTCTCCCCCTTAGGATGATCTGATGGACCAAGGTGGTCATCATCAGAGTCATCCTGGCCCTTATCAGAAGTACCCTCTGCTCTGCAAAAAGCTTTGGGTTTCTTTGGTAGTTCTGCTCTTGTGGCCATCAACTTTGCACATACATCATCACAGAGGCCGAATAGAGTTGCAAGCTCTGCTTCTGGGTTGAAGCGCATTCTGCCGACACTTTCTCTGAACTCTTTAACGTAGTTGGCATTTGCAGTAGTGAAGGAGACGATGACTTCTGTGACCTACTTTATCACATTCTGCCCGAGCTCTGTTAGCTGTGCTATGGTCATGTAGTCTTTAGGCTGCATCAGCACAGCGTTGCGCATTGCTTCTTCTTGTACGTGTTTCAGGGTGTTCTGTAGATCTGCAGGTGTAATGCCCTTTGCTTTGTCGGATTTCTTGTTCAGTTGTTCAAGGAAATGTTTGACTGATTCCTTGAATGCAGAAGTTGCGGCTATCCCGAATTCTTTGGCGGCAGAAGTGGTAGTTGTTTCAGCAGAATACTTCATCTGAGTAATGGCGGATTTCACCTCTGTGGACAGATTGTCCATTTTGGTGTTCATGTTTAGTAAGGCCGTCGATGTTGTCTCTGAAAAAGATTTGAAAGAGCTTTGCAACTCTTTCATGGTTTGGTTCACAGAGGTTACAAGGGTTTGGAACTCATCCCTTGATACTTGTGTTCCTGTGGTAACCTCTGGAGGAACACATTCGTCTCCAGAGTGAGTCCCTGCTACTGGGACACCTTCGTTCACCCTTGTTTGTACGTTGGGGGTGGAAGGATTTCCTTTTGATCTTCGAGAAGAAACAAGAGTTTCAATCTCTACAGAAGTTCTGCGAAGAACAGTGTCCAAATCCACTCCAGAGGTGGGTATCGAAATGTTCTTCTGTTGACTCGGAGACTTGTCTATAGTCTCTTCGTCTTTGTGCTCACTACTTCTCTCTGAAAGAAGTTTTGGCCCTAAATTGTGCGTGGCAGAGGAAATGAATTCCTCTGTGGGGTGTTCTAGTGTGATATGGGGCGATTGATCACGAACTATAGGTGAGTCTCTCTGAGGAGACTCCCTAGGAATGGATTCCCCGGTTTCTGTGGGCGCAGAGGTTGAAAGAATAACCTATGGCTGGATGGGTTGGGTTTGGATCGAGCTGTGCTGGTCTTGTTCAATAACACCTTCTGCAGCTAGACCTGCGGTATTAGAAGTGTGGGTTGCACAGGGAGGGGTTTGAGGATGTGTGCCTTCTACTTCTACGGCATCTTTTTCTCTTTCTTTTTCTTTTCCTCCCATTTTATCTAAAGCTTCGGTAACCTCATCTTTATTCCACTGAGCTTCTGCTTGTAGCCTAATCCTTTCCCTAGTTGCATCATCTGACATATCGATTTCTTCTGTGCATTCCACCCATCTGTATTTAGGGTGTTAGCAATGCCAGGGTGTTGAAGAAAATCATTTAAGCTACCTTGATGAGCGAATCGATTAGGGGATTGATTTGGTGATTGATATCCCTCTTCTGCAACTTCTTCTTCTGCAGTTTCTTCCTCAGCAGTTTCTTCGACCCTAGTCTCTGCAACCTCTTCTTCAACAACTTCTTCTGCTGCCTCTTCTGCGATGGTAACCATTTGATCAAGTGGTTTCCCATGCTTCTTTTTGGTCTTCCTCCTCTTGGGTTTTGGTGCCCCTTCTTTTGGGGGTTTTGATTTCCTTTTCTTCTTTTTTTTTGGAGAAGAGGGAGGAGCAGAGGAGCCAACTTCTGTGGCATGAGGAGGTGAAGGTTGAGTTTCTGTAATGCTTGTAGAGGTGCCTTCTGCAGTTTTCCTCTTCTTTGTTTTTGGGGTAGAGGTAGAGGCTTTTGAAGAAGACTTCCCTCCCATGAGCTCGGCTCGTTTGGCTATAAAACTAATTTGGATAGCCATGTGTTTTGCCAGTTTCTGCTTCTTCGCTTCTGTAGAGAGGGGTTCTGCAACTATTGTTCCTAGGGGGACACCTAAATGCGGGGGTGTCACAGGGCTCGGTTTTGGAGTCCTATGATCGCGTAAATACTCTAACTTAAGGGTTTTGTTCTTGGCATACTTCAGAAGCTTCTGTGACAGAGGTCTGCAGTGGGTGTAGCCATCTACATGATCGGTGGGGATGTTTTTGTTCATTGGGAACTGTTTGGTAGTTGGCCCTTCCATTGGCCAGTTCTGCATTATTAGCAGAGGTTCGAACAGGACTCCCAATATCCTTTGAAATTGCAGAGGTGGTAGATACTTAGGATCGTTCTCTCTTGCCTTTTTGGTGTTGTTCTTTCTGTCGATTGTATTGATGATCTCCTGCAACATGATGGTCGAGTAATCGAGTGGGAGATCGTAGTAGACCCCGTACATGATGGTTAAGATCTGGTGCGAGCTCTGGTCAATGATGCCTATCTTCCCTGTAATGCATCTGTTTAGGATCGAAAACAAGGTGTTCCACAGAGGTGGTAGTCTGCCTCTGCGGAAGTTATTTCTCTTCCTTAGGTGGATGTTGTACCCAAGCATTTCTACAAAACGACAGATCTCGTCGTCTGTTGGTTGTTCTGCATATTTTTTCTGTCCAAGAAGACCCCTTGTTGGTAGATTGAACTCCAGAGAAAACATTGTTCTATTGAATTTGAGTTCCAAATGTTCAGATTTGTCTGGCTTTGAGATGTACCCTTTGATAAGAGAATCATCTTTATCATATCGGCAACTTTGCCAAAATTGGTTCAAATACCTAACAGGTATTTTCTTTGGGGTTCTTTAGAGTAAAGGAAAGAGAATATGGTTTTCCATGATGTGTAGAAGAAGGGCATGGGCTTCGCCGAAAGCAGTTGGTGAGGGGACCAAGTAACAGTTAATTGACTTTATGGGTAGTACCTTGTCAAAATGATCTTGAGCAATGAAGTTCTGGAGATGGCTGGTCGTAGCAATTTCGGCTGAGTCGCCGGAATCTTCTTGTTCGGCGTTTTTGGCGAGATGGGGGTTTTCTGAGTGTTCAGACTGAGCAGGGGAGTGTTCTTGAGAGTTCGCCGAAGAGTGTGCAGGGGAGATAGCTTGAGATGATGAAGCCATTTGTAATGAGAATAAGATACTTGCAGGTTTTTGCAGGGTTTCGTCGGAGAAGACTGAGGGTTCGTAAAGATTTTATGAGAGTGTAAGCTTGGGTTTTATAGGTGAGTAAAACGGTAGAATTCGAAAGGGTAAAGATATTTGGCAATGGATAAATATTTGGAATCCGTACTTGAGTTAGAACGGCTTCAACTTTCCATATAAAAATGTGCCATGTACGCCCAATGAAAATGAGACACGTAGGCCATGTCAGAGGATGACAGGACGTCGGGCGCGGCCCATTAATGCTAGGCGCGTGGGGTTGTTCTTAGCCACATGATTTTCACTCTCAGTAAAAGTAACCGTTATTATTACAGAAATGCCCAATTACCAAATTCACAGAAGCTCTATGGTTTACAGAAGATCTGTGATTTTGACAATCTTGGATTTTCACCCTTTTCTCATATATCTCATTGTTATCATGACTCTGTAGGTTCTATTTTGACCAAAACATTTGAAAAAGCATTGGAGAGGTTTATTAGGATTTTAGTGAAGAAATTTCGTTCACAGAGGTTTTGAGGCTCTGTAGGAACTTGCAGAAGCTCTGTCAGGGCCAGCAGAAGCTCTATGAGTGAAAATTTCTCATAACTAAAAATCTATTAACAATTTTGATCATCCAAGTTTTGATTTGTATTAAGAAATGGTTTTCGGACATATTTGAAAGTTGGTGTCCGAGAAAACTGTTTTGGAAAAAGTTTTGTGCGAGAAGGTCATGGTGTGTGTATTTGTGCGTAATCGGTTTCCTAGTTAAATTTGTGATTACAGAGCAGTGTTCTGACAGAACTTCTGTTGAGCTCAACAGAAGCTCTATGACCTCAATTTCTCATAACTCAAAAATTATTAAAAGTTATAATAATTTTATTTTTGAAATGTTATTCCCAGTATTTTTAGGACGTATTTGACAATTTTTGTCTCAGAAAACTGTTTTCAAAAACCTTTTGTACGAGACATACCTTTTGGTTCTTCTTTTCTCAGCAGTGATGTCTGACTTCTGCCGATATAGATTTATCGACACTCTTCTTTGGCTTCCCCTTGAAAGATTAACCTCTTTAGGTCGTTTCATGGTTTCTTTTGCTCCCCCTTGATCTAACCATTTCTATCGATCAAGTTACTTTCTTTTGCTCCCCCTTGATCTAACCATTTATGTCGATCAAGTTACTTTCTTTTGCTCCCCCTTGATCTAACCATCTCTGTAGATCAAGTAATTTCCTTCTGCTACCCCTTGACCTATGCTTGGATCAAAATAGGATAAGTTTTGCATAGTACATAGGTCATGTTTACCAGAGGTTCTGTAGAGGTCGTCAGAGGTTCTGAGCAGACCCACAGAAGCTCTGTGATTTCAAGAACTATTTGAGATTGAGAATTTACATACAGAAAGAAATTAATCAAAGCAATATATTTATACACATATTTACAGAAGATAAGATATACTTACAGAGGATTTTTCACGTCATATTGATCATTCCTAACTTACCCACCAAGAAATTGAATCTTTTCTCGTCTAAAGCTTTGGTGAATAAGTCCGCGAGTTGGTATTATGTGGGCACGAAATGCATCTCGATTGTACCGTATTCAACATGATGTTTCAAGAAGTGGTACCTTATATCGATATGCTTGGTTTTTGAATGTTGCACAGGATTGGCAGAGATGGCAATGGCACTTTTGGAATCACAGAAGATGGGTATCTTGAATAGGATGTGGCCGTAGTCTTTAGCTGAGTCTTCATCCACAGAACCTGAGAACAACAGCTAGCAGCAGCAACGTATTCAGCTTCTGCCGTAGATGTTGACACACAATTCTGCTTCTTGGAGGTCCAACTGACTAGCTTACCACCTAGGAATTGACAACTCCCAGAGGTACTCTTTCTGTCGAGCATGCATCCTCCATAGTCTGAATCTGTATAAGCTTTAAGACAAAAGACAGAGTTCTGTGGATACGAGAGACCAAGATTTTTGGTCCCCTTTAGGTATCTAAAGATTCTCTTAACAGCATCATAATGTGATTTCTTAGGATTAGCTTGATAACGTGCATAAAGACATGTGGCATGCATAATGTCAGGTCTGCTAGCAGTTAAGTATAACAGAGATCCAATCATGCCTCTGTAGAGGGTGCATTCTACAGAGATGCCATCTGGATCTAAGAATAGCTTTTTTCCAGTGGCCATTGGAGTTTTCATGGCGGAGGTATCAGAGAGGCTATATTTGGAAAGAATGTCAGAGACATATTTGGCCTTATTTATAAAAATTCCCTCTGATGTTTGTTTGACTTGGAGTCCCAGGAAGAATGTTAATTCCCCATAATACTCATTTCAAACTCACTTTGCATGAGTTTTTCAAAACTTTTGCATTCTTCTGTATTAGTAGACCCAAAAATTAAGTCGTCCACATAGATTTGTACAAGCATTATTTCACTGTTTTTACGTTTATAGAATAAGGTAGTATCTGTTGTACCTCTGTCGTAGCCATTGACTAGAAGAAAGGTAGAAAGTCGTTCGTACCATGCTCTTGGAGCCTGTTTCAGTCCGTACAGAGCCTTTTCAAGGTAGTACACATGCCTTGGGAACTTTGAGCTTTCAAACCTTGGTGGCTGATTTACGTAAACCTCTTCTTGGATTTCATCGTTGAGAAAAGCTGATTTTACGTCCATCTGATAGACTTTGAAACCTCTGTGGGCTACGAAGGCTAAGAATATTCTTATTGCTTCGAGTCGTGCGACAGGGGCAAAAGTCTCATCGTAGTCTATGCCTTCTTCTTGTCTATATCCCTTGGCCACTAATCGTGCTTTGTTTCTGATGACCACTCCATCTTCATCCTTCTTATTTCTGTAGACCCACTTAGTCCCAATGGCCTGTTTCCCCCGTGGCAGAGGTACTAGAGTCCAGACTTTGTTGCGCTCGAACTGCAGAAGCTCATCTTGCATGGCGTCTACCCAGTTTGGGTCGTCAAGGGCTTCAGAAATCTTCTTTGGCTCTATCACACTAATAAAGTTCATAAAGAAACAAAAATTAGCAGTGGCAGACCTTGTTTTTACCTTGTCAGAGGGTTCACCAATTATTTGGCTTGGAGGATGGCTTTTTGTCCACTGAGTTGTTCGTGGATGATGGTCACCAATGTCATCGAATTGTTCTTCAGAGGCTTCTTGTTGTTGTTCTTCTTCTTCTTCTGGTGTAGCCTCTATCATTGTGCGTGTCTTCGTAGTTGATCCTACAGTTTGTGGAATGATTGGTATGAGTGGTGGTGGAGTTTGTTCCTCTGAAGGCGTATAGACTTGGTCCTCTATATCCTCTGTTATTGGTTCTTCTGTGGATTGTAGAGTTTGTTCTTCAGCAGCTTCTGTGGTCGTTTTCCTTTGTGTTTCATCTTCTGTAGATTCTCCCTCAGCATTTGCATATGTAGCATTTACAGAAGAAGATGACGCATTATTTGGACCAGTTAGAGTCATACCTATAGGATTTTGACCGACAGAAGATTGTTCTGCAGAAGCTCTGATTGTTCCAACAGAGGGATCAATGTCGTCGTGGAACATCTCTAGAAATAGAAGATTTAAGTCTTCTTTTGATTGTGAGATGCCAGAGGATTCCCTTTTAAGTCCGAGTTCTGAACTGATTTGCTCAGAAGTCTTTTGGAATGAATCATCAAAAGAAACATTGATGCTTTCTACGATCTTGCGAGACTCTGAAAGGTATATTCTATAGGCTTTGGAAGTGGCAGAGTATCCAATGAATTTTCCTTCGTCAGCTTTTACCTCAAACTTTCCTCTGGAATCTCTGTCGTTTAAAATAAAGCATTTACATCCAAACACTTGAAAAAACTTGATGTTTGGCGGCCTTTTGTTGATCAGTTCGTAAGGAGTCTTGATGTGTCTTTTCACAATGGTTGAACGATTCTGTGTATAACAAGCGGTAGAAATCGCTTCTGCCCAAAAGTTCATCGGTAATCCGCATGCTGATAGCATAGTTCTTGCGGCCTCCACGAGCGTTCGATTCTTTATTTCGACTACGCCGTTTTGCTGTGGAGTGCGTGCGTCAGAGAAGTTCTGTGATATTCCTTCTGTAGAAAGATAGGCTTCAATGACAGATTTTTTAAATTCTGTGCCATTGTCACTTCTTAACTTCTTTATTCTGCATTCATAAAGAACTTGGATTCTTTTCATTAGATTAATCAAGATGATTGGAACATCTGATTTCTTTCGGACAAATTGAACCCATGTGAATCGCGAATACATATCAATTAAGACAAGTATGTATTTCTTGCCACCTAGGCTCTGTATGGCAATGGGACCGCAGAGGTCGACATGAAGCTTGTACAGAGACCTAGTGCAAGACACATCTGTTTTGCCTCTGTGGGAAGCTCTTCTAAGTTTTCCCATTTCACAGGCAGAGCACAAATGACCCTTATTAAATTTAACATTAGGCAAACCTTTAACTAGATCAAGTTTGACCAGTTTATCCAAGGTGTGAAAGTTCAAGTGACAGAACCTGTTATGCCATAACCAGGCTTCCTCACTTTTGCAGGCTACAAGGCAAACTTTGTCCTTGTTCTTGGAACTGAAATTCATCAGATATAGATCACCTCTTCTTTCGGCTCGCAGAAGTTCTATTACTGTGTCTTCACTTTTCAGAGAGCAGAAAGTTCTTTTGAATAACACATCGAAACCTGTATCACAAAGTTGGCTTACACTAAGTAGGTTGTGTTTAAGGCCATCCACATATGCAACTTTGTATACATAAACGTTTTCCTTCTTTATGACTCCATAGCCTTTGATGTGTCCCTTCTTGTCGTCTCCAAAAGTTACAGATCCACTATCGAGTGTTTCTTTGAACGTGGATAGTAAACTTCTGTCACCAGTCATGTGCCTTGAGCATCCGGAGTCTAGATACCAGATTGGCACATGCCGCTTCTGCAAGACAATCATAGAGAATTAGGTACCCATATCCACATGGGTCCAATATTGTTAGAATTTTTCAAGTTTGCCTTAGCATTCTTGAAATACATTTTATCTTTTGTAGAAGAATCAGATTGTTTCTTTGTAGGTTTTGACTTTTGAATTTGAGTAGAGAGTAAACAATCTTGACTGGAGAAGTGATTATTTAGTTTGAACATAAGATCAAAGCAATGACAATATTGAATATGAGACGTGATTTGCTTGAACTTTTCATTGAATTTATTGAACTGAGCCACAGAGGCATTACATTCTTTCTTAACACTAGATTTCCTATTACAAGAAGATCTATGAATACTAGAATGTTGTTTGCAAAAGCTTTGTTCAGTTCCTGCCTTCTATGAGTCTCTTCTGTGGTGAACTGTAACATCCCAAAAATTACAAGAAAATTTAAATTGTTAAAAATGACATTTCATTAATTAAACTCGTTAAATAACCCAAAACGTTTCATTTGCAAACCACCAAATAAAATTATTACGAACAATAAACAGCGGAATAATTGTTTTAGAAATTAAAGTCAATAAATAGTCAGCTCTTCCCGCGCGCCAGTGTGTACCCGTCACGCCTTGGAGCTACTCGCACCTGAAACAATGATTTATTGGGAAAGGGTAAGCACGAAGCTTAGTGAATTCCACCACCATATATAATACAGTTATTCCACACTACCCCTATAACAGATAGTCACACATAAACAAGCATACAAGTCCACGAACAAATCATAAACATGCATACCTACCCCTACGCCACCCGCGTATAACATCTTGGGCCCCACCGAGATTCTACGCCACCCGCGTGTACATTCTTCGGCCCCGCCGAGTTCCTACGCCACCCGCGTATACAAACACCGGCCACCCGCGTATACATGACAACGCCACCCGCGTCCCTACGCCACCCGCGTATACATGACAACGCTACCCGCGTATACATGTCAACAAAGGTCTAACTAGCCACCCCACTATCTAGCCCCGCATCACAAATAATTAAGGCTACCACACACGAGCTACAGTAATGTAAAATGACTGATATTAAATATAGTGAGAGAACTCACCTCGTAAGCGCGTCTAGCTTACAACCAGTAACTCAAGGTTCTCAGTCCAAGATCACTTCCCAACACCTAAACGAACGTTAAATAGTATTAACACGAGACCCGGACCTTAAAATACGACGCACGCTTAAACCGTCACTTAAACGACTTTTCGGTCTAACCAAACAGGTCTGTTCGGGACCTGATCCAACCTCTTTAAACCCAGAAAATCCTCGATTAAAATACATAACTAGAAAGTACTCTGAGTTAGGGTTCCAAGGACATATTATACGCCCCCTAACGATTTTTCTACATTTAAATACGGATTTTATAAGAATGGTTCGCAGAACAGTGAAAAACAGCAGCTATCGGTATAAAATGACGATTTGTCCTATGGTACGTTCCAAACTGGATTTTGCACAAAACACAGAAAAGTTGCTAGACTCCAATTGGGAACTTTTGGCACCGAAATCACCCCAATCCGAGTTACGAGGAAGAAGTTACAGCTTACGCAAAACAGGGACAGAAACTGTAGTTTTTCACATGAAATGATAACTTTATAAAACGGTTTACGCGTTCGGTTTATACGATTCGGGTTCCGCTACGGCGGTTTAGGGTTACGGCCAGAGGTGGTTTTAGGGTTCCGCCACGGGCACCACTCACTGCCACCTCCGGCAGCGGGGCACGGCGGCGGCGGCGATGGCGTCGCGGTGGTTGTTTTGCCGGAAAAAGAAAAGAAAAGGAAACGAGACGAAGGAAAACGGTTTACCTCGCTACAATACCACGCACCCGCACCTGCTCCTCTCTCCCTCGAAATCTCCGACGAACAGCAGTGGTGGAGGTGGTCTCCGACGACAACAGCGGCGAACAACAGCAGTTTCCGGCAATAACGGCGGCGAACAGCAGTCTCCCTACCTCTCTCTCCCTCGCGCTGCTCTCTCTCCTTACCTCTCTCTCTCGCGCTCTGCTCTCTCTCCCCACCTCTCTCTCTCGCGCTGGTTGTGGTGGTGGGGGGGGGGGGGGGGGGGGTTTCACGGCAGCAGCAAACAAGGCAAGAAGAAGAAGATGCTAGGGTTGTGTGGTTTACGTGAGAGAAAACGAGAAGGGAAGGGGATAGCTTAGGGTTTGTTTACTAATTCCTTTGTGTGCAAGGCAAGTAAACGAGAAGAAGAGAAAGGGGGGTCTCGGTCCCCTTATTGCATGGGCCGAACCCATGCCCATCTTTTGTCTAAGTCCAAGATTAGCCCCTCCAAAATCCAACATCTTACAATAACCCAACTTAACCTAAGAATTAACAATGAAGGCTAACGGTGCTACTCTCGTTAAACGCAAATATTACAAAATACAAGCAGTTATAATAACTGAGCAGAAGAGAAAAATAAATTAACGAACCATACCAGGACATGGGCTTTACAACTCTCCCCCGCTTGAATTAGACTTCGTCCTCGAAGTCTACGCCTGCAAACAGCTCCGGGTAGTTCTCCCGCATATCATTCTCGGGTTCCCATGTCCACTCGGACCCCTTTCGGTGTTGCCACTGGACTTTCACTAACTGGAATCTAAATTTCTCACACCGTCTTAAAAATTTCTCGAATACATTTCTTACCAACAAAACTCCTTCAAGAACACTGAAATTATGATCAGAAGAACACTCCAACAACTGGAATCATTCCTAGTCAAACGACTTTGGTTGTCTCCCAACCTTAGATATTCCATACATCCCGATTCAATTTCAAGCTCTAACCATCCTAAAGTTGCTCACCAATATACCTTACAGGATACTCGGATCCGATCATTCTTACCATTAACTGTCGATTAACTTCCACGAGTTCTAATAGACTCCCAAAATTTATTTCACACGAACCATCAAACCAGCAGTTCTATAAACACACACGAAGGTCATTCCACCATAACTATTCATCACAAGCGAGCATTTTAGGGTTACTACTACCATTACCATAATTATCTTAAAATCGGCTACAATTCTCCAATTTCACTAAGGTGTTTGGCCTCAAGCCCAAAAATCGACACTTAGGTATACTATTTACCTCAAAAATTCTACGCATTTATCCTCTTTATTACAAAGGGTATCAATCCCTAACCGATACTATTCGGCCTACAGTACCCACACGCGTGGAATACCCAACCTTCCACCGTCGACGTATCTCCCACACTCGTTCTACAAAGCCTAGTTACACCGTATCAAGATACACCTTAACGTCTACTTCCCAGGTACGTGCTCAAGACTATATCCTCCTAGTGCCCACTGGAAAGTCAAATTCATAACACATGAATACCGGGGTCCCACCCCGAGATACCCAACCAACCGTTACCAACGACTGACTGATATGACCAAGGCTCCAATGCAAACAGTCTACCAACAACATGCCTATCCCGGAATGACTCACTCCCCCAAATATGTAAGTACTCAAACTGACACATAACACTTAAAAAAACGCCTTTCCCAAAATTCTTCAACACAATCCAAATAAGAATTGGAAACACAAGAATTAGATAATGCAATTCTATTTTCAAACTCAAACTTTGTGCATGACTTAGTCGGTATTCTACGTCTCAACTCGTACAACTCCAAATCTCTCCGGTCCACTATCGTCATCCAGGCATTTAAACCTCTAAGGGCAAGTTGAAAAATTACGTCAAACAATCCCTACGATTTTTCCTCAAATCGAAGTCGGCTCTATAAGCCGATGACTCTAACACAATCTTCCATCTTGGCCCGAAATAACCTGCTTATAACAAGTATCATCCCTATCGTCACTCCAAGTGACTAATACTAGAATCATTCTTCTATTCCAACGACTACTAATTTAAAGCCTTCACCACTACCCCAACGATCATCACGTCAAAGCAATTCAAGTACACCCCTGTACTAATAGGTTTACTATAGTTGTTCCTCCTTGTGACGGCTATTTCGGGTAGATATTACAACGAGTTATTAGCACACAATAACTCACACTAATAACGCTCACGCTCAACTCCTTGGATTCCTCGTGACTTTCCCCGACTCAAGCATTGATCCTGTGCTTCCGGTAGTAGGAGCTCTACTACTACCATCCACACCTATCATCGCCCGTTCCGAGTCCCATCCCAAGGGGTCCAAGTAGTTTCTCGCCGAAACTATACACATATGCCCGCACCGGCATATGTACACACTCTTCCTAGCTCCTTAGGAATTCCATCCAATCCACTATCCTTGCTACTACCGAATCCCTACTAATCATAACGAGTTACCTCGCGAATACCCGATCATATGCAGTGCGAAACAAATAGACATTCGAATACAGGATTCTATCCTAGAACGGTTGGACTCAAACAAGAGATGCGCAATAGAACTAAATCAAATATTCTAAGGCTATAAATCTCTTACTGCATACAACCTAGAGGGCATCCACTTAGTAACCTATCATAATTAGCATAAATTCCTAATAGCAAGTAACGACCATACAATACATTGTATTAAGCACCAAGCAATCTAGCATACATACTCCTATGTTCTAGAACGCAATTTTGCATACGTACTCATATGTAAACGCTATTCCCAGCTCACTAGGAATTTCATCTCATCCCACTACCCTTGCTACAACGGAATCCCTGTTAGCCATAACGAGTTGCCTCGCGAATACCCAGTCGCATGCAGCGTGAATCAAATAGACATTCGAATACAAGATTCTATCCTAGAACGGTTGGACTCAAACAAGAGCTGCGCAATAGAACTAAATCAAATATTCTAAGGCTATATGATTCTTACTGCATACAACCTATAGGGCCTTCACTTAACAACCTACTATAACTAGCATTGATTCCTACTAGCAAACAGTCATCATACAGTACAGTGTAAACAACATAGGCAATCTAGCATGCATACCCTATGCCTAGAAAGCAATAAATACACTAAGTACCGTACCTTTCCCTTTGGCTCCGGCTGACTGTACACACTGCGCCTTTGATCACCGTTTCTCAAACGGATTTTTCCTTCCTTTTATTTTCCAAAAACTTTAAAGAAAATTTTATAGCCGTAGACTTGAGATCAAACACACCGAGATGCGTTTGATTCACTCAAGCTGTGCTCTGATACCAAGTTGTAACGTCCCAAAAATTACAAGGAATTTATAATTTTTAAAGTAACCCTTCATTAATAAAAACGCATTTAATAATTAAATCGTTTCATTCGCAAACCACCAAATAAAATTATTACGAACAATAAACAGCGGAATAATTGTTTTAGATATTAAAGTCAATAAATAGTCAGCTCTTCCCGCGCGCCAGTGTGTACCCGTCACGCCTTGGAGCTACTCACACCTGAAACAATGATTTATTGGGAAAGGGTAAGCACGAAGCTTAGTGAATTCCACCACCATATATAATACAGTTATTCCACACTACCCCTATAACAGATAGTCACACATAAACAAGCATACAAGTCCACGAACAAATCATAAACATGCATACCTACCCCTACGCCACCCGCGTATAACATCTTGGACCCCACCGAGATTCTACGCCACCCGTGTGTACAATCTTCGGCCCCGCCGAGTTCCTACGCCACCCGCGTATACAAACACCGGCACCCGAGTCCCTACGCCACCCGTGTATACATGACAACGCCACCCGCGTCCCTACGCCACCCGCGTATACATGACAACGCCACCCGCGTATACATGTCAACAAAGGTCTAACTAGCCACCCCACTATCTAGCCCCGCATCACAAATAATTAAGGCTACCACACACGAGCTACAGTAATGTAAAATGACTGATATTAAATATAGTGAGAGAACTCACCTCGTAAGCGCGTCTAGCTTACAACCAGTAACTCAAGCTTCTCAGTCCAAGATCACTTCCCAACACCTAAACGAACGTTAAATAGTATTAACACGAGACCCGGACCTTAAAATACGACGCACGCTTAAACCGTCACTTAAACGACTTTTCGGTCTAACCAAACAGGTCTGTTCGGGACCTGATCCAACCTCTTTAAACCCATAAAATCCTCGATTAAAATACATAACTAGAAAGTACTCTGAGTTAGGGTTCCAAGGACATATTATACGCCCCCTAACGATTTTTCTACATTTAAATACAGATTTTATAAGAATGGTTCGCAGAACAGTGAAAAACAGCAGCTATCGGTATAAAATGACGATTTGGCCTATGCTACGTTCCGAACTGGATTTTGCACAAAACACAGAAAAGTTGCTAGACGCCAATTGGGAACGTTTGGCCCCGAAATCACCCCAATCCGAGTTACGAGGAAAAAGTTACAGCTTACGCAAAACAGGGACAGAAACTGCAGTTTTTCACATGAAATGATAACTGTTAGCTTCAATCTTCCTAATCATAGAAATACTTAGAAGTAGTGAAAAATAGGCTAAGTATAGAAAAGCCTCTCACAGAGGCTCTGCCACTTCTTCCAGAAGATCAAGTCCAGAAAGCCACATAAGCTACAGAGGTAATCACAGAACCTCTGTAGTGCGCGAGAAGAAGATCAACTCGGAAACAAGTGGACTGCTCAACAGAAGGTCAGACCATAGAACCTCTGTAGTGCCTTACAGAGCCTCTGGGGTCTGCTATGAAGACTTGGAAGATTACTGGATACGTTCATCAACTTGCATGGAAAAGTACTGTCAAAACACGTGTCAAGCTCTGAGTGGACTCAATAGGGCATGGTACAAAATAGACGTCTGCGCCATTTAATGCATTTACCAATAGTACATCTGCTCCATTAAATGCGCATGGCTCAAACAACTGTTCACACCATCCAGTTCACTATTCATGCCGTAAAAGGAACAGTGACCTTCTTCATAGTCTTCTAAGAGTAGTATAAAAGGAAGTCTCATGTTGAGATCTTCCTAAGAACGAATACACAAGGAATCACTAATACTCTCAAACTTTATTGTCAAATATCTGAGTGTTATATTCTCACACACACCAACAGTTCTTAATCTGTTCTTCGTGTTCTTATTGAATAACAGTAACTGTTCAAGAAATCCTTTTTATTCCTTACTGTTTTCTTTATATATGTGCGTTCTAATATCTATCAAACATATCTGTTAGTTTAATACGCTTCCGCATCAAACTCTAAACTCAACTAATAGACTGTTAATCTTGATTAAGTGTATCTGGGTTCCAACAATAACTTTATAAAACGGTTACGCGTTCGGTTTATACGATTCGGGTTCCGCTACGGCGGTTTAGGGTTACGGCCAGAGGTGGTTTTAGGGTTCCGCCACGGGCACCACTCACTGCCACCTCCGGCAGCGGGGCACGGCGGCGGCGGCGATGGCGTCGCGGTGGTTGTTTTGCCGGAAAAAGAAAAGAAAAGGAAACGAGACGAAGGAAAACGGTTTACCTCGCTATAATACCACGCACCCGCACCTGCTCCTCTCTCCCTCGAAATCTCCGACGAACAGCAGTGGTGGCGGTGGTCCCGACGACAACAGCGGCGAACAACAGCAGTTTCCGGCAATAACGACGGCGAACAGCAGTCTCCCTACCTCTCTCTCCCTCGCGCTGCTCTCTCTCTCCCTACCTCTCTCTCTCTCGCGCTCTGCTCTCTCTCCCCACCTCTCTCTCTCGCGCTGGTTGTGGTGGGGGGGGGGGGGGTTTAGGGTTTGTTTACTAGTTCCTTTGTGTGCAAGGCAAGTAAACGAGAAGAAGAGAAAGGGGGGTCTCGGTCCCCTTATTGCATGGGCCGAACCCATGCCCATCTTTTGTCTAAGTCCAAGATTAGCCCCTCCAAAATCCAACATCTTACAATAACCCAACTTAACCTAAGAATTAACAATGAAGGCTAACGGTGCTACTCTCGTTAAACGCAAATATTACAAAATACAAGCAGTTATAATAACTGAGCAGAAGATAAAAATAAATTAACGAACCATACCAGGACATGGGCTTTACACCTTTTTAGCCTTTCACCAAAAGTCTTTCCAAGTTAAATTATCATGTATGACAATCCTTCACAGAATCTGAAATCACACAAAATACCAAATATCTCTTTTTAAAATTAAACTTAGGAAATCCTCGACTCAAGTCGCAACCTACTAAAAGTAAATTAGAATCGCAATGCCTAGTGCTAAGTCGCAATCAACTACAGCGACTTCACTCCCAAATCGCAACCCACTATTGCGATTCCAACCCCAAGTCGCAATCGACCATTGCGATTTCAAGGCCAAGTCGCACTCCACTACTGCGATTCCAAACCATGTCGCAATCGACCATTGCGATTTCAAGGCCAAGTCGCAATTAACCATTGCGACTTCGTTGAATATCGCAATCAACCATTGCGACTTCGTTGAATGTCTCAGTTCACTGTTCATCCTAAAAACCCATAATTTGTACTTTTAATCTATGCATGTTGCTGTAAAGGTGCAAATATGTTTAAGACTATGAACATAACCTAACCTTAAGCTTAGATTTCCCAAAACATCCATTTTTAACAAAACCCACTTATAATCATCACTAGCAAACTCAAGAACACTTTAAGAAATTAATACACATAAAAGGAAGAATTGGTATAGATTATTACCTTTGTTTCTTCAGATGTTTTTAGCAATTCCAGCAGAATCTAAACTCTCCTTCCACTTCTTTGCTTTCTTCAATCTCTCTCTCCCTCTCTCTAACCCGAACACACACTCACACACAAACACTTAGGATATTTTTTTGCTAAACTATGGAGGACACCTCCTAGTGATATGCACAAGGCGGTGGTGTGGTCTTTGGCAAAACGGCCATACACTCCCTAAGGTTTACTCACTTGACAAAACAACCCCCTATATTTCCATATTACAATTAAAACTTACCCCGTAACTTCTAACACTATATTATTAAATTAAAGTAACACTTTTAAATAAACCAATAACATACCTGGTTATTACATAAATAAACGAAAATCCCACTTGGCAACAAAAGGGAAAATGGCCTAAAGTTAACAAATCTTTTTCCTCTGTGACAGTGAAGAAAGATGTTCATGTAACATCCCAGGCCAACCGTACCAGATATTGTCTGCTTTGTCCACACACCCGGACTCACGGTTTTAAAACGCGTCTGATAGGGGAGGTATCAAGTTCCTCTTATAAGGCAACCTTTGTTCCCCTCCCCAACCAATGTGGGATCTTACAATCCACCCCCCTTGGGAGCCCAACGTCCTCGCTGGCACACCAGTCCGGTTCCCGGCTCTGATACCATCTGTAACATCCCAGGCCAACCGTACCAGATATTGTCCGCTTTGTCCACACACCCGGACTCACGGTTTTAAAATGCGTCTGATAGGGGAGGTATCAAGTTCCTCTTATAAGGAAACCTTTGTTCCCCTCCCCAACCAATGTGGGATCTTACAAAAGGTGAGTTTTACTTTAAAGTATTTTTACTGGAATACATTATGTGAATAACAAATACTTGATAAATTGTATGAATATGTCATACGTGGGTGATTATAATATATTGAGATATTGTAATTACGTGAGTATTATATGAGAATATAATACGTGGCCGGGCTTTGGACCGGTGTGTTAAATTGGCTCGCAACCAATATATTTGGCCATTGGTGGAGGGATAAGGTGGGATGAGACAGGTATAATGCACAAATCTTGATTGGTATTAAATTACGTGTGATATATGTGTATTTATATAAAGAGTATTTTATATAAATGAATTTTTTTAATGATTTCCAAATGTCAGGGATTTGCTCACTAGACCCTTAGGTCTAACCCTCATTTTCTGTTTTAAAAATATGTATTCCAGGTGGTGATTCCAGTAAGACCAAGTGATCTGAAAACTTGATGGCTAGCTTTTGGGAAGATAATTATTATGGAATTGTGGATGCCCTTGTACTTACAACTAGGTTTTAAATTATGTTGTAAATTTGAATAGGATCAAGTTGTACTGAATTTCTTATTATGTTCAGACTTTAGTTGGTACCAAATGTGAAATGTGAAGTACTTTTGTTGAAAACATGTTATGAATTATATGTTATATGTATATTTGGATTGTGGGTTGTTACAAATGGTATCAGAGCCCTAGTTTAAGGGATTTAGGTATTAGTATCAGTACCTAGACTTAAACTTCGTGTGAAGTAGGATGTCCCTATTATTTTAGAACCCGGGGATGCTAAGTATAAAAGGTAGAAGGAACGTCATGTAAGGTAATTTCAGATTACACCTGGCCAGTGTAATTATGATCTTACAAGTACATGATTGAACTGGAATACCTTATTATATGGGGTATGTGCTTATGTGTATAATAACTTTGTTTGAATCCACAGAATGGCAAGTGGCACTAGACAAAGGAATCAGAGAAGAGGAAGGAATTTGGGTGAAGAGAATCCACCAATAGGAACAGGGGGAAGAGGAGGAGATCGTGGTAGAGGCAGAAACGGAAGGGGAACTGGGGGCCGAACTGGGGGTAGAACACAACCGCATGGTACAGAGTTTGTTACACGGGATGATCTGACCGCTGAAATGGGGAGATTACAGGATAGCATTCAAGCCATGTTCGAACGTAATCGTCATAATGAAACTGAAAGACCAGATCCGGAACATGAAGTGGAGATGCCACTTACCTCTACTGTTTTACCGATAATGAAAAGGTGTGACTATAAAGTGTTTCTTAGTTGTAAGCCCCCTACATACTGTTAGGACACTGAAGTTGTCCTTTATAATAGAAAGTTTTGTAAAGCAATAGCTGTGTTAAAGGGCTTATGCTTAATTGTTGTAGCAAGTGATGAAGACTATAAATAGGTCGTTACTTGTAGTTTGTAAGAAGTGAATTCATTAATACAAGATGTAGATCTCTAATCACTTTGTGTTCTCTCTAGGTTAGATTTCCTTTTCAATAATGTTCTTCATCTTCTTGTTACACAATACTTGGATTGTATGAAGATCATGGACCTAACACATACTCAGGAGATCGGGATCCTGTAAAAGCTATGAGATGGCTGAAAGAAATCGGGGCTATCTTCAAAACATGTAAATGTGCTGAACAAGATAAAGTACTTTATGGAACTGCAATGCTAAAAGGTGATGCTCTGTATTGGTGGGAGGCTCATATAGAATCGAGAGGAGCGGATGTATATTCTACTATTTCATGGGAGGAATTCATGTTAACTTTCACAACACACTTCTGTCCACAAGCTGCTGTCAGACAATTGGAAGAAGAATTTATGAATCTACAGCAAGGGAATTTGTCAGTCAGAGACTATACTGCACGATTTCTAGAAAAATCTCGTTTTGCAGGATATTATGTTGCTACAGAAAAGATGAAAATGGAGAGATTTATCTATGGGTTAAATTCAGAAGTCCGAAGACTAGTGACAGCCACAGGGCCAAATACCTTTACAGCTGCGGTGGATGCTGCAGAAAATATGGAACGAGATAATAAAAGGGATGCCGGAGATAAGAGCTTGGGGAAAAGGAAATGGGAAGGACCACCAAAGGATTCAAGGAAGCCTAGATTTCAGAGGTTCGATAACCGTTCGTCGTTTCGACCAGCGGAAAGACCATGTCCGAGATGTAATCGCTACCATCAGGGAAATTGTCAAGTGGAATCTCGGGTTTGTTTTAAATGTGGGAAAACCGGTCATGTTGTTAAAGATTGTCGATTAACACGGTTTTGCTTTTTGTGAAATTCTCCGGATCACCTCCAATCAGATTGTCCAAGAGGTAGAATACAACAAGGGGGAACATCCGGGAAACCAGCCATTACTAGACCAATTGTCCCAAGAATAGAACCACCGAAAACGAGGGGTCGTACATTCCAAATGACAGCTAAAGAGGCGGAGGAAACTCCGGATGTGGTCACAGGTACATTTTTTTATAAACTCCACGCGTGCTAAAGTGTTATTTGATTCCGGTGCAAACCGATCTTTTGTGTCTCCCTCTTTTGCTGCTCACATGCATTTAGAGCCTGAAATGTTAGAGCATGCTTTATTAGTAGATACTGCAAATGATAACCAAGTGGCAGTTAAAGAAGTTTTTGATCGTTGCATGATAAATATAGAGGGGTGTGGAGTACCGATACAACTATTTCAAATAGCTTTGATTGAATTTGATGTGGTAGTAGGAATGGATTGGTTAGCTGAGAATCAGGCTAACACAGTTTGTGATAAGAAAATAATCTATGTCGTTTTACCTGATGAGAGATCAGTAGAGATTTATGGAGATCGTAAGAATCATCAGTCCAGTCTTATATCTATGGTAAAAGCCCGTAAATGTGTCAACAAGGGTTGCTGTAGTTATTTAGCTTATGTGATAGACAGTAGGCCTGAAAATATTAAGTTGGAGGATATTTCTATCGTTAGTGAATATCCAGAAGTTTTCCCTGAAGACTTGAATAGTCTTCCTCCTGTTAGGCAAGTAGAATTTGGTATTGACTTAATCCCAGGAGCCGCTCCTATTGCTCGTGCGCCGTACCGATTAGCACCTCCAGAGATGAAAGAGATGATGTCACAACTTCAAGACTTGTCTGATAAGGGCTTCATCAGACCCAGCTCTTCGCCGTGGGGTGCACCAGTTCTATTTGTGAAAAAGAAAGACGGTTCAATGAGAATGTGTATCGACTACCGAGAGCTGAACAAGGGCACGATCAAGAACAAGTATCCACTTCCAAAAATTGATGACCTCTTCGATCAATTAGTTGGAGCTTGTTACTTCTACAAGATTGATCTCAGATCTGGCTACCATCAGTTGAAGGTTAAGGAAGAAGACGTTCTGAAGACTGCCTTTCGTACGAGGTACGGTCACTACGAATTTTTGGTGATGCCCTTCGGATTAACGAACGCTCCGGCCGCTTTTATGGATCTAATGAATCGGGTATGTAAGCCTTATCTCGATAAATTTGTCATTGTGTTTATCGATGATATACTTATTTATTCTCGATCCAAAGAGGATCACGCTCAACACCTTCGTTTGATTCTAGAGTTGTTAAAGAAAGAGAACTTATATGCTAAATTTTCGAAGTGTGAATTCTGGCTACGAGAAGTTCAGTTTGTGGGTCATGTAGTTTCAGAGAAGGGTATACAAGTTGATCCAGCGAAAGTGGAAGCAATTGAAAAATAGGAACCGCCGAAGACGGCAACCGAAGTACGTAGTTTTCTGGGTCTAGCTGGATACTATCGGAAATTTATAAAAGACTTTTCTCGAATCGCGACGCCATTGACAAAGATGACTCGGAAGAATCTAAAGTTTGAATGGAAAGCAGAACAGGATGAGGCATTCAGAATATTGAAGGAGAAAATCTGCAGCGCGCCGATATTAGCATTGCCAGAAGGTTCCGATGATTTTGTGGTCTACATTGATGCTTCTAAACTAGGATTGGGATGTGTACTTATGCAACGTGGAAAGGTGATTGCCTATGCTTCTCTTCAATTAAAGGACCATGAAAGACAATATCCTACTCATGATGTGGAGCTTGCAGCAGTTGTCTTCGCATTGAAGATTTGGAGACATTATCTGTATGGTTCTAAATGCCAAATTTTCACTGACCATAAGAGTCTCCAACATCTTTTCGATCAGAAGGAACTGAATATGAGGCAATGGAGATGGTTGAAATTGGTAAATGATTACGATTGTGACATCCTGTATCACCCCGGGAAGGCGAACGTGGTAGCAGATGCATTAAGTCGTCAAGAAAGAAGTGGAACGATAAAAGCGATATCGCTATGAGCTGAACTCCTTCCAAATATCCTTGACGAATTACTGAAGTGCCAAATAGATGCTTATCAGGAAGAAAGTTTGAAATCAGAACGGTTAGTGGGAATATCAGCATTGCTTGGGAAAGATGACCGTGGGTTATTGTGTATGGGGAACAGAATTTGGGTGCCTCGTTTGGTGGATTACGTGATCGTGTACTACAAGAGGCTCATCAATCTCGATTTTCTATTCATCCAGGTACAAATAAAATGTATGGAGATTTGAAACAATTCTATTGGTGGCCGGGAATGAAGAAAAGTGTTGCTAAGTATGTGGAAGATTGTACTACTTGCAAGAAAGTAAAGATTGAACATCAGAAGCCGTTTGGTCAGTTACAACGACTAGATATACCAATGTGGAAATGGGATCAGATCACTACTGATTTTATTACCAAGTTACCTAGAACTTCAAAGGGATTCGATTCTATCTGTTGATTGTGGATAGATTGACGAAGTCTGCTCATTTCTTGCCGATAAAAGAAACTGATTCCTTGGAACGTTTGGCCAAATTGTACATTAATGAAAAAGTAACTCGACATGGAGTTCCAATCTCGATTATTTCTGATCGAGATAGTCGTTTTACTTCCAGATTCTGGAGAAGCTTTCAAAAAGAGATGGGAACGCAGATAAAGTTGAGTACAACATATCATCCTCAGACTGACAGACAGAGTGAAAGAACAATCCAGGCTTTAGAAGATATGATTCGGGCTTGTATAGTTGATTTTGGAGGATCGTGGGATAAACATCTGCCTTTGATAGAATTTGCTTACAACAACAGTTATCATTCCAACATTCAAGCGTCACCGTTTGAAGTATTGTATGGTAGAAAATGCCGAACGCCTCTGTGTTGGAATGAAGTGGGGGAGAAACAATTAGCGGGGCCAGAAATAGTACAGTTAACAACGGATAAGATCACTCAGAATCGGGATAGATTAAAAGTGGCTCAAGACAGACAGAAAAGTTATGCAGATCGACGCCGGAAACCGTTAGAATTCCAGGTTGGAGATTTTGTAATGTTGAAAGTCTCACCTTGGAAAGGGGTCATTCGATTTGGGAAGCAAGGTAAACTTAGTCCAAGGTATATTGGGCCGTTTGCAATTACGAAAAGGATCGGCGAAGTAGCTTACAGATTGGATCTTCCGCCGGAATTAAGCAGGATTCACAACGCGTTTCATGTATCAAATTTTCGAAAGTGTTTGGTTACACCAGATCAGGCAGTCTCTCTACCAGATATTCAATTTGACGAAAAGTTGAACTATGTGGAGGAACCGAAAGCTATAGTTGATCACAAAGTCAAAGTATTGAGGAACAAAGAGATCAGACAAGTGAAAGTTCAGTGGCGACATCATAGAGGTCAGGATGCTACTTGGGAATCAGAGTCAGAAATGAGAGCCAAATACCCTCATCTGTTCGCTTAACAGAATTCCGGGACGGAATTCTTTTAAGGGGGAGATGTTGTAATAACCAGGTATGTTATTGGTTTATTTAAAAGTGTTACTTTAATTTAATAATATAGAGTTAGAAGTTACGGGGTAAGTTTTAATTGTAATATTGAAATATAGGGGGTTGTTTTGTCAAGTGAGTAAACCTTAGGGAGTGTATGGCCTTTTTGCCAAAGACCAACCACCGCCATATGCATATCACTAGGAGGTGTCCTCCATAGTTTAGCAAAAAAATATCCTAAGTGTTTGTGTGTGAGTGTGTGTTCGGTTTAGAGAGAGAGAGATTGAAGAAAGCAAAGAAGAGGAAGGAGAGTTTAGATTCTGCTGGAATTGCTAAAAACATCTGAAAAAACAAAGGTAATAATCTATGCCAATTCTTCCTTTTATGTGTATTAATTTCTTAAAGTGTTCTTGAGTTTGCTAGTGAGGATTATAAGTGGGTTTTGTTAAAAATGGATGTTTTGGGAAATCTAAGCTTAAGGTTAGGTTATGTTCATAGTCTTAAACATATCTGCACCTTTACAGCAACATGCATAGATTAAAAGTACAAATTCTGGGTTTTTAGGATGAACAGTGAACTGAGACATTTAACGAAGTCGCAATGGTTGATTGCGATATTCAACGAAGTCGCAATGGTTAATTGCGACTTGGCCTTGAAATCGCAATGGTCGATTGCGACTTGGTTTGGAATCGCAGTAGTGGAGTGCGACTTGGCCTTGAAATCGCAATGGTCGATTGCGACTTGGGGTTGGAATCGCAATAGTGGGTTGCGATTTGGGAGTGAAGTCGCAGTAGTTGATTGCGACTTAGCACTATGCATTGCGATTCTAATTTACTTTTAGTAGGTTGCGACTTGAGTCGAGGATTTCCTAAGTGTAATTTTAAAAAGAGATATTTGGTATTTTGTGTGATTTCAGATTCTGTGAAGGATTGTCTTACGTGATAATTTAACTTGGAAAGACTTTTGGTGAAAGGCTAAAAAGGTGATTTTACTTTAAAGTATTTTTACTGGAATACATTATGTGAATAACAAATACTTGATAAATTGTATGAATATGTCATACGTGGGTGATTATAATATATTGAGATATTGTAATTACGTGAGTATTATATGAGAATATAATACGTGGCCGGGCTTTGGACCGGTGTGTTAAATTGGCTCGCAACCAATATATTTGGCCATTGGTGGAGGGATAAGGTGGGATGAGACAGGTATAATGCACAAATCTTGGTTGGTATTAAATTACGTGTGATATATGTGTATTTATATAAAGAGTATTTTATATAAATGAATTTTTTTAATGATTTCCAAATGTCAGGGATTTGCTCACTAGACCCTTAGGTCTAACCCTCATTTTCTGTTTTAAAAATATGTATTCCAGGTGGTGATTCCAGTAAGACCAAGTTATCTGAAAACTTGATGGGTAGCTTTTGGGAAGATAATTATTATGGAATTGTGGATGCTCTTGTACTTACAACTAGGTTTTAAATTATGTTGTAAATTTGAATAGGATCAAGTTGTACTGAATTTCTTATTATGTTCAGACTGTAGTTGGGACCAAATGTGAAATGTGAAGTACTTTTGTTGAAAACATGTTATGAATTATATGTTATATGTATATTTGGATTGTTGGTTGTTACAATTTACCTTAAAGGTTTTGAAAATTTTGAACTTTTAGGATCTACAGAGGTCTTCTTTTTAAGATTTAACATATTAAGCTTTGCAGAGGTTTTGACTTGTAAATACAAGTTTAGAAAATCTGGGCAGATATGTATCTCTATGATTTTCTCTTTTGGAGAAATAGTTCTGTTAAGAACTTCAGAGGAGAATTTAACATCCTCTGTGTCATAGTGAACTATCCCTGATGTAACATCTGTCTCTGAGTCGTCAGAAGATGAATCGTTCTCATATACAGAGGTTGAGTCATCTCTTTCGACCGAGGCTGGATTTTCCGAGCATGTATCGTACGAGCTTTCTTCATTTGTAGAATAACTTTTATAGACGGCAAAGGTTTCTGATAAGATCTCTTCAGCGAGAATTTTATCTACAGAAGATGTACAGAAGTTTTCTAAAACGTTTGTTTTCCATACTTCCAAAATTTCCTTTTCAATTGTTTCTTTAAGTTTTTCTTCTGAAAAGGTGGGTTTAAACTCAGGACCTTCTGCCGATAATTTCTTTTCGACACTTATCATACAGACAAAAGCAACCTGCGTTTGAGTCTCTGGTTTACCAAACTTAAAGATACCAATCTGATCTTGTGTTTTCAGATGTTTCTTTGGTTTGATTCCTCTATTGATAGAGGTTGAAGATGATGAATATGTGTTTTCAAACCACACATTGATCATCTTCGTATGTTTCCTCAAATGAGGTTCCACAGAGATTTTAGCCCTTTTACTTACAGAGAGTAAGTTTGGAAAATCTGGTTTGTTCGTTTTTCCTAACACAAACAGAGAAGACAGAGGTTTAATTCTTTTGCCTTCAACACCTAGGGTAACATCATCGTACCCTATACCCCGTCTTCCTATTTGTGAGTTTACTTTCTCATACACCTTATGTGCATTTTTATAGTTTTTAAGTAAAACATCTCTTCTGAGTAAATCTTGCCAGAGTATCTCTCTCTCTCTTTGAAAGTATTCTTTGAGAGCTCTTTTGTCTGTTGTTTCACTCCTAGAAACTGAAAGTTCTTTTGTTTTGACTTTAAGAGCAGAGGTTAATTCAGAAATTTTCCTTTTTAAAGGATCTAGATTTTTGTTCCAATTCTTTTCTGCTCTTTCCTTTTCTTCAAAAATTCTGCCCTTTTCTTGAGTGAGAAGCCTTACTTCTCTCCCATTAAAGGTGAGTCTTTTCAGAATGCTTTCATTTAACTCTTTTAGTTCAATCAGTTCAATGTTAAGTTTAAGTGAATTATCATCTACAGAATTAGTACAAGAGGAAAAGTTTGAAGTGGATACCTCAGTGTCAGTGTCGGAGTCGACATCTGCCATGCCACAGAATAGGGCATTGGTGGTGTATTCATCGTCAGAGGTAGAGTCTGACTCGAAGTCCTCCTTGTTTGCCTCAGAATGCCCTTTGTTCGCCATTAGGGATTTTTGCGCATAATACTCAGCCTTCTTTTTGTAAAAAGTTGAGTCCTTCTGAGGGCGATTTGGTGTACTCTTGCATTCATTTGCGAAATGGCCTGGCTTCCCGCAGTTGAAACAACCTTGGGAAGTGTTTCCAGCACGATCGTCGGACTTCTGTCGGTCTCCACCTTTATCCGTTCGGCATTCGTTTGCGTAATGACCAGGCTTGCCACACTTGTAGCATTCTTGTTGTGTGTAGCTCACCTTGTCATCTGACCTCTGTCGGTCATTACCTCTGTAGTTTCTGTCGCTTGACCTCTGTCGGTCATTTCTATCATCTGACCTCTGTCGGTCACTTGACTCTTCTCTTCTTCCATCATCTCTTCTATCACCTCGGTTGTCTCTGCCATATCGATCAATTCCTGAACGCCTCTGGTTTCCTCTGAACTCTCTTGTCAACAGAGCTAAGGATTTAGCTAATGACGCAAGAGTTATCTCTTATTCTTCACTGTCAACTATCACTATCTTCTTTTTCTCCTTCTTCTTCTCCTCTGTTGCTCTCTCATTTCTCGGTCTCTCTGCAACCTCTGTAGATTTACTAACCAATGCGTATGGTGCAATGGTTAGTGTTTTAGCCTGTGCTATTTGAGGCTCATGTGCAGCTAGTGTTCCATAGAGATCAGAGAGTGTCCAGGAGTCTAGATCTTGGTTTGTTTGTAAAGACATAGACAACTGGAGCCACTTATCATTCAGGCTTTTTAGAAACATGACGTTATTTTTTCTTCCGAGGTTCTGTGAATGCAAGACTTTCTACATTTGTTTATGAGAGAGTTGAACCTGTCGTACGTCGTTTGCAGAGATTCTGTTGTAGAGGCTCTGAAGGCATGATATTCATTTATGTATTGTGCCCTTCGGTTCTTCTGCGTTTTAGCACCCCCTTCCAACTGTCTTTCTAATTCTTTCCAAAGATCGTGCGCTGTTTCGCATGCATCTAAGGATTAAAAAAGTTCGTTGGGGATAGCCATGATCAATAATCTTTTTGTTTTTTTGTACAAATTCATCTTCTGCCCTATCTTCATCTGACCATTCTCCTTTTGGCTTAGGTTTTTGATGTTCAGGGATTTCAAGAGATTCAGCAGTAGCTGGTACTCGTGGTACTATTGTCATGGGAACTTGAGGAGGGTTGTAAAGATATTGTACGAGAGATTTTTCAGTACCCTCAAAGAAATGGATCATTCTTATCTTCCATTGAGGATACTCATCTCGAAGGAGAGTAGGAGGCTTGGTTAGTGAACCAGCAGTGAAAAAGTTATTTGTATTTGTCATTGTAAGAGTTTGGAAGGTTCTAAAAAGATAATATGACGAAAGAGTATGAGTCTGATGATCTGGAAGGTTTTTTGGGTTTTAACAGTTCCCAGAGTGCACTTTAATGGAGTTTTAATCTGGAAAAAAATAGTTTCTTTGAAGAATACCACATTTCGAATAAATCGAAAGATGATAGGAAAACAGAAACTTTTCAATGAAATGAAGAACAGTTTAAAACAGAATGATGTCTACCACAAATCTTGTAACAAAGAGGATCACTTGATATTAAAAATCAAGGACGGCTATGATACCAATTGTTGGTTCCCGTTTAGTTTAAACAAGATTAACAAATCTATTAGTTCGAGTTTATGTTTGATGCGGAAGCGTATTTGAAGAACTAACAGATAAGTTTGTGTAGAAACAATACAGAATATAAAGAAACAGTGACCAGAATATGATATCTCAAAGATTACTGAGTTTCAATATATAATAAGAACATCAAGAACAGATTAAGAACTGTTTGGTGAAAGTGTAATGCTTAACAGGTTTGACGATATAAAGTGTAAGCATGAAACTTAGATTCTTAAATAAGTCCTTAAGATTGTTAAGGAATATCTCAACAAGAGACTTCCTTTTATACTACTCTAGGGGACCATAAAGCATGAGCTGCTGTTAGAACGGATGGCATGAATAGTAGAACGGATGGCATGAACAGTTGTACGTGATGTATTGCATTTAATGGCGCAGACGTCTATGTTGTACTAAGCCCTATTGAGTCCACTCAGAGTTTGACACGTGTTGAAGTTGGACAAGGCATGCTATCATGCAAGTTGATTAACAGGTCCTAGTAGCAAGATATTTCTTCAACAGTGGCAAGATATTTTAAATATCTTCCAAGTCTTCAGTCTGAACCACAGAGGCTCTGTAAAGGGTTACAGAGGTTCTGTGGTTGGTCCTTTGTAGAGCAGTCTTCACCGGGTTCCGAGTCTTTGGTCTTCTTTATGCGTAAGACAGAGGTTCTGTAGGACACCTCTGTAGCTTCTGTAGCTTCTTGACCTTGATCCTTCGGAAGTGGCAGAGCCTCTGTAAGAGGCTTTCTTCACTTAGCCTATTTTTCACTACTTCTAAATAGTTCTACAACGAGGAAGATTGAAGCTAACAAATACAAACACACGATTTTTATCTTTCTAAATTGTTTATTGATATGTATCAAACAATTTACAGTTTGTTGCGGAACAAGATTAAGGAATAAACCTAATCTAAATAAACTATGAGAACACTAAGAGTTCTTGCACTAGAAATAAAGATTAAGAAAATAAGAATACTAAGGAGAGTATTTTTTTCACACAGTAAGTTCAGCAAGAGAGGAACGGCCGAGCTTCTTCAAAATGAAGTAGGGTTTCGTTTATATACTGCATGCATTTAATGCAAGTCAGTATACTTTACACATGGCAACCTCTGGTTGCTTGCATGGTTTGACTTCAGTAGACAACCTAGTGGCCGCATGATGAACAACGCAGAATCAGAGTTGGTTGTACGATTCTGGACAAAAGGGATGTTCATTCTGACAAAATCGTACGGGGGCGTGCAAGGGGATAAGACAAAAGTTTCTTGTAGAGGAGGCTTCATGATCAGCGTTCGTTGAATGATTCTTTATTAGCGAATGATAAAGTTCAGCGTTCGCTGAAGTCTTCTACTTGAAACTTCACGTTGAATGGACAAGTCCTGGCTTCGCTGATATCCGCATCAGGTCATTAGTAGACTTAGTCGCTGGTTCTTTGGCCTGATCTTCGACTTCAGCGTAGAACATAGTTGACGTAAATCGTGTCTTCAGGGATCATAAGTAAATGAAATAATTTTAACAGCGATCATCAGTGAGACTGAACATGCTCAGGGCTCACTGATGTACAGTGTTCGCTAAATTGTAATTTAAAGAGCATGAGTTTCCTATCAGCGGTACTAAACATACTTAGTATATTTCTTTGATAGTGAAACTCTAATACATATTGTCTACTTACAATTTTCACTAAGTGTTTCTCAGGGTTGTTAGGATCTAAGCGCTTACCACTATGCCAGCGCCACGTTTCGATTTAGGAAGATGCTGGTCAATGACCCAACAATCCCCCCCCCCCCCCCCAGCATCTGCCGACACTAACAAGAGCTTCGCTAGAAGTCAATGGCTGCGCAGCATGCCTTTGGCATTTAAATGCACTCCATGGGATTCGAACCCGTGACCTGCTCTTCGATTTAGGAAGATGCTGGTCAATGACCCAACAAGGGTCATTATCAAATCACTGAGGGTTTGGATCAACAATAGCCATAGATGTTGCAATTACAGATTCCACATGTATAGAAGATGTATTCACTGAAGTAGTCAACTCAGGAAATTCTAGAAAATCGGCCACATTTCCAAAAGCTTTATCTTGATCCTCATCATTATTATCATTATCATCACCATCATTGCCAATATCAATCTCATCTGCTGATTCTGACGCATTATCAGACTCCGTACTATCATCAGATGGTCCTAGTATCCTGGCCGAAGCAGCTCTCCCAATATGAGGTGGAATTCGTTCCTCGTCGGATTGGACCACACAGTTATCTATATGTGTGTCCTCAGATGATAACCATGTGTCTTCAGGTATGGATGTCTGAACCCCATCGGTTACCATCTCGGTATTTTCCCTCGTCACTCCCCGTTTAGAAGCCCGTGCTTGCTAAACCCTCACAAACGCCTCTCTTCTAGGGTTTGAGTCTTAGGTAGGTCCCTCCGGTTCTGGCTGGACCATAGACTCCCTATATTCTACAATACACTCAGCGTCTTGATCAACATAACGGAAAAGACCTTCTGGAAATGGCATCTCATAATGAAATACTTGCTTTTGTTTATGCAAATACTTCATAGCTTTCTCTGGAACCGCCGGATGATTCAAACGTCTTTGAATTTCTTTATTCGGCCGCATCATGCTATGAACTATTAGTTGAAGAAACCTCATGTACGGAAGGAACGTCTTTGAGTGATTATTCATTTTGGCCTCAACACGTTCTTGTAGTTAATGCTTGAATATCCCAGCATAGTCGACATGCAAGTCATAGACGACTGCATGGAACAACGTCAAAATTCCCATATTTGCATTATCCATGCCAGAATGCTTGGATGTTAGACATCGACTGATCATGGAGAAGATATCATAATAAACTAGAGGGAGATTCCCCTTGTAAAAATGATTATTCTGAGTGAGTTCTCCGACATATCCCATGTTTATGATACCGGCAAATACTTCTTCTTCAGTAGGATATGGATCAAATGACGTCTTTCCAGGTCGGGAATTTGGCTCAGGTAGCCTCAGAACCAAACGAAGACGATGATAATCAAGATGATTAAAAAATCATCAATCTGAATATCAAAGTGAGGCCTGTTGTTTTCATAGACGAAAGTGATGGATTTCCAAGCTTGTTGTACATACATCATCAACACGTTTACTGTATGAGTCAGAGCATAGGCCAATGGATGTCTCTTCAGAATCTCCACAACGATTGGGTTAATGTTGATTCTATCAAAGTCCACATGATGATTATTGAACTTGATAGGCATATAATCTATCGGGTGAATGTAGGCAAGATCAGAATTGCCTTGCGCAGTGTATGATGGGTGTACAGATCGAGTGGATGGTAGTGGAACATCGGGTGTTTCCTCAGGTACATGGTCCATGAAACCATGGACCATGCTTTGTTGCTCTTGATTGGAAGCCATTTGAACTGTTGTTTTGAAAACACAGTTCTGAAACATTAATTTTGGCAAAATCCAATTTTGAAAAATTTTCGAAAAAAATTTCTAAGTATGGTTTTCGCATGCAATAGAAACATGAAACAAAGACCAAACTTTGCGCAAACCAAAGAGGAAAAGTAAAAGTTTTCGCAGACAACTGGTGCGAAAAGTAAAAGTTTTCGCAGCTAAAACTTTTTGCAGGCTACATGAAAAAGTTTTCACAGACTAAGGGTGCGAAAACTACACTTAGACTCAGAAGCCAAAAGGAACTTTTCACAAGCAAAACTAAAAAACTTTACGCAGACAAAAAATCAAAGTTTTCGCAATGGCCTATGCGAAAACGGGACTTAGAAAAACTTTAGGACCCCAAAAGTTTTCTTGATGAACTTGCACAAAAGGTTTTCGCAAGTTCATCCCACTCAGATCCTAAAATCCAATAAAAATGATGTTTTAACTCACAAATCATCCACAGACATGCTCGAAATGACAAACCCAAGAAAAATTATAAATCATGAAATTTACACAAATAACCCTAAATCGAAGGTTTTCAGATCGACCACATGAACCGAAAGCATGCACACATAAATTCAAAAATATATGATTGATATATGGAAACAAAGAGCAAAGATCGATTCAAAATGAATAGATGAACACAAATCAACAACAAATACTCGCAAACACACTGAAAACCGATGAAATCGATTTTTAAGAATATGAATAGTTACCATCTCGATTTTTAACAAATAGGCATTGAAAAGGGAACAAATCGATAAAAATACATGCATAGATGCATTTGAAACAGTAAATTGAAGCAAATGAGACAAATTACAAGTTGAATGGTTACCTGATGATCGAGATTGAGGAATTTGCCAGATGACAGTGTTGAGAGCATGAAGACGAACAGTTGTACAAAGAAAAAAATGAGTGTTTGCCAAAAGAAAGTGGGAACTGATGATTTTTGAAAAACACTTTTATACCCTCAAAAAGATGACACGTGGCACGAGTTAAGAGGACCTCCCCACTTTTCGCAAACAAGGAAAATACATGTCAGAAAAAATTGACAAGGCACTGTTCATCAAAGTTTTCGCAAGGAACAAGATGTGAAAACCTTTCAAGAAAAAGTTTTCGTAGCCAACATAAGAAGCAAGAAAAACTTTTTGCAGACAACTCATGCGAAAACAAAACTTTTCGTATGCAATAGCATGCAAAAACTAAAGGTTTCGCATGTAACGTATGCGAAAACTAAAGTTTTCGTATCCTATTGGTTGTGAAAACAAAGATTTTCGTAAGCAATAGGTTGCGAAAACAAAAGTTTTCTCAACCATTGGTTGCGAATTTTTTGCATTTTTCTCAAAAAATTACAACTTTTTCATAAATTTAACTTTTTCAAAAAAATTTCAAACTCTCAAAAATCTCTCCTCAGTTTAAAACATTTTAAGCTCACACTTGTTTGAAAAATGTTTTTCAAGTTAGAACACACTTAAAGACTTAAGTCATCTTACTCCCCCTTGAAAGATGAATATACATTATGAAATCAGCTTCAGATACTCCTACAAATACAGATTTAAACTTGGTACTCATTCAACACAAGTCCTGATTTGTTAAAAGTATCTCAGTTAGACAGACTCACTCCCCCTCTAATATAGAATATAAATAAACAAATACACACACACTCCCCCTCAATGTGATAAAGAGAAATCAAAGTTATGGCGATGTGTTCAACATCCCTAACTTGCTGATTAGAAAATTGAACCTTTTTTCATCCAATGGTTTTGTGAAAAGATCAGTAAGTTCAAGTTCTGTTGGCACAAAATGCATCTCAATTGTTCCTTTTTCAACATGATCTTTTATGAAATGATACCTGACATCTATGTGCTTGGTTTTGCAGTGTTGAACCGGATTTGCCCTTATTGCAATAGCACTCTTTGAATCACAGTAAATAGGGATCTTGTTCATGACATATCCGTAGTCTTTAAGTTGTTGTCTTCATCAACAACACTTGTGAACAACAACTTGCCATAGCAATGTATTCCGCTTCCGCAGTTGAAGTTAAGACACAATTCTGCTTCTTTGAAGACCAACTCACCAACGTTTCCCCTAAGAACTGACATGCACCTGAAGTGCTCTTCCGATCAAGTCTATTACCAACATGATCTGCATCTGTGAAAGTTGTCAGTTCAAACCCCGAATCCTTTGGCTACTAAAGACCCAAATTTCTTGTGCCTTTGAGATACCGAAGGATCCGCTTTACTGCAATAAGGTGTGATTCCTTAGGATTAGCTTGAAATGTAGCACAGAAAGACGTTGCAAACATTGTACTAGGTCTACTAGCCGTAAGATACAAAAGAGAACCAATCATACTACGGTATAACTTTTGGTCAACAGATTTAACGGCTAAATCAGCATCTAAAAGTCGACCGGTACCCATTGGTGTTTTCATGGTGGAGGTTGAATTTAAATCAAATTTCTTTAGCATATCATTTATATATTTGGATTGATTTATGAAAATGCCTTCTTTTGATTGTTTCACTTGTAAACCAAGGAAAAAATTTAGTTCCCCCATCATGCTCTTTTGAAAATGATTTTTCATTATATTTTCAAATTGGACGCACATTGCTGGATTAGTAGACCCAAAAATAATATCGTCAACATAAATCAGTACTAAAATTAAATCATCACCTTGTTTACGAAGAAATAGAGTTGTATCGATTGTACCTTTGGTGAAACCAGACTCAATGAGATGTGTTGGTAGAGTTTCATACCATGCTCTTGGAGCTTGTTTTAGTCCATACAGTGTTTTATCCAAAATGTATACATGGTATGGATGTTTTGGATCAAGGAAGCCTTCGGGTTGACTCATATAAACTTCTTCATAAAGGACACCATTCAGAAATGCCGACTTGACATCCATCTGGAATACCTTCAATTTCTTATGTGCCGCGTATGCTAGAAAAATCCAAATAGCCTCTATCCTTGAAACCGGAGTGTCGGTTTCATCATAATCTATTCCCTCTTGTTGATTATAACCTTTGCTACTAACCGCGCTTTGTTTCTAACAACAATCCCTGCTTCGTCCTTCTTGTTCCTAAAGACCCATTTAGTTCCAACGATGGTCTTCTCTTTATGTCACTTCACCAAACGCTAAACTTCATTTCTTTTGAACTTATTTAGCTCCCCTTGCATAACGTTGATCCAGTCCGGGAGAGTTTGCATAACGATGGTCTTCTCTTTATGTCACTTCACCAAACAAAAAATGAGTGTTTGCCAAAAGAAAGTGGGAACTGATGATTTTTGAAAAACACTTTTATACCCTCAAAAAGATGACACGTGGCACGAGTTAAGAGGACCTCCCCACTTTTCGCAAACAAGGAAAATACATGTCAGAAAAATTGACAAGGCACTGTTCATCAAAGTTTTCGCAAGGAACAAGATGCGAAAACCTTTCAAGAAAAAGTTTTCGTAGCCAACATAAGAAGCAAGAAAAACTTTTTGCAGACAACTCATGCGAAAACAAAACTTTTCGTAGGCAATAGCATGCAAAAACTAAAGGTTTCGCATGTAACGTATGCGAAAACTAAAGTTTTCGTATCCTATTGGTTGTGAAAACAAAGATTTTCGTAAGCAATAGGTTGCGAAAACAAAAGTTTTCTCAACCATTGGTTGCGAATTATTTGCATTTTTCTCAAAAAATTACAACTTTTTCATAAAATTAACTTTTTCAAAAAAATTTCAAACTCTCAAAAATCTCTCCTCAGTTTAAAACATTTTAAGCTCACACTTGTTTGAAAAATGTTTTTCAAGTTAGAACACACTTAAAGACTTAAGTCATCTTACTCCCCCTTGAAAGATGCATATACATTATGAAATCAGCTTCAGATACTCCTACAAATACAGATTTAAACTTGGTACTCATTCAACACAAGTCCTGATTTGTTAAAAGTATCTCAGTTAGACAGACTCACTCCCCCTCTAATATAGAATATAAATAAACAAATACACACACACTCCCCCTCAATGTGATAAAGAGAAATCAAAGTTATGGCGATGTGTTCAACATCCCTAACTTGCTGATTAGAAAATTGAACCTTTTTTCATCCAATGGTTTTGTGAAAAGATCAGTAAGTTCAAGTTCTGTTGGCACAAAATGCATCTCAATTGTTCCTTTTTCAACATGATCTTTTATGAAATGATACCTGACATCTATGTGCTTGGTTTTGCAGTGTTGAACCGGATTTGCCCTTATTGCAATAGCACTCTTTGAATCACAGTAAATAGGGATCTTGTTCATGACATATCCGTAGTCTTTAAGTTGTTGTCTTCATCAACAACACTTGTGAACAACAACTTGCCATAGCAATGTATTCCGCTTCCGCAGTTGAAGTTAAGACACAATTCTGCTTCTTTGAAGACCAACTCACCAACGTTTCCCCTAAGAACTGACATGCACCTGAAGTGCTCTTCCGATCAAGTCTATTACCAACATGATCTGCATCTGTGAAAGTTGTCAGTTCAAACCCCGAATCCTTTGGCTACTAAAGACCCAAATTTCTTGTGCCTTTGAGATACCGAAGGATCCGCTTTACTGCAATAAGGTGTGATTCCTTAGGATTAGCTTGAAATGTAGCACAGAAAGACGTTGCAAACATTGTACTAGGTCTACTAGCCGTAAGATACAAAAGAGAACCAATCATACTACGGTATAACTTTTGGTCAACAGATTTAACGGCTAAATCAGCATCTAAAAGTCGACCGGTACCCATTGGTGTTTTCATGGTGGAGGTTGAATTTAAATCAAATTTCTTTAGCATATCATTTATATATTTGGATTGATTTATGAAAATGCCTTCTTTTGATTGTTTCACTTGTAAACCAAGGAAAAAATTTAGTTCCCCCATCATGCTCTTTTGAAAATGATTTTTCATTATATTTTCAAATTGGACGCACATTGCTGGATTAGTAGACCCAAAAATAATATCGTCAACATAAATCAGTACTAAAATTAAATCATCACCTTGTTTACGAAGAAATAGAGTTGTATCGATTGTACCTTTGGTGAAACCAGACTCAATGAGATGTGTTGGTAGAGTTTCATACCATGCTCTTGGAGCTTGTTTTAGTCCATACAGTGTTTTATCCAAAATGTATACATGGTATGGATGTTTTGGATCAAGGAAGCCTTCGGGTTGACTCATATAAACTTCTTCATAAAGGACACCATTCAGAAATGCCGACTTGACATCCATCTGGAATACCTTCAATTTCTTATGTGCCGCGTATGCTAGAAAAATCCAAATAGCCTCTATCCTTGAAACCGGAGTGTCGGTTTCATCATAATCTATTCCCTCTTGTTGATTATAACCTTTGCTACTAACCGCGCTTTGTTTCTAACAACAATCCCTGCTTCGTCCTTCTTGTTCCTAAAGACCCATTTAGTTCCAACGATGGTCTTCTCTTTATGTCACTTCACCAAACGCTAAACTTCATTTCTTTTGAACTTATTTAGCTCCCCTTGCATAACGTTGATCCAGTCCGGGAGAGTTTGCATAACGATGGTCTTCTCTTTATGTCACTTCACCAAACAAAAAATGAGTGTTTGCCAAAAGAAAGTGGGAACTGATGATTTTTGAAAAACACTTTTATACCCTCAAAAAGATGACACGTGGCACGAGTTAAGAGGACCTCCCCACTTTTCGCAAACAAGGAAAATACATGTCAGAAAAATTGACAAGGCACTGTTCATCAAAGTTTTCGCAAGGAACAAGATGCGAAAACCTTTCAAGAAAAAGTTTTCGTAGCCAACATAAGAAGCAAGAAAAACTTTTTGCAGACAACTCATGCGAAAACAAAACTTTTCGTAGGCAATAGCATGCAAAAACTAAAGGTTTCGCATGTAACGTATGCGAAAACTAAAGTTTTCGTATCCTATTGGTTGTGAAAACAAAGATTTTCGTAAGCAATAGGTTGCGAAAACAAAAGTTTTCTCAACCATTGGTTGCGAATTATTTGCATTTTTCTCAAAAATTACAACTTTTTCATAAAATTAACTTTTTCAAAAAAATTTCAAACTCTCAAAAATCTCTCCTCAGTTTAAAACATTTTAAGCTCACACTTGTTTGAAAAATGTTTTTCAAGTTAGAACACACTTAAAGACTTAAGTCATCTTACTCCCCCTTGAAAGATGCATATACATTATGAAATCAGCTTCAGATACTCCTACAAATACAGATTTAAACTTGGTACTCATTCAACACAAGTCCTGATTTGTTAAAAGTATCTCAGTTAGACAGACTCACTCCCCCTCTAATATAGAATATAAATAAACAAATACACACACACTCCCCCTCAATGTGATAAAGAGAAATCAAAGTTATGGCGATGTGTTCAACATCCCTAACTTGCTGATTAGAAAATTGAACCTTTTTTCATCCAATGGTTTTGTGAAAAGATCAGTAAGTTCAAGTTCTGTTGGCACAAAATGCATCTCAATTGTTCCTTTTTCAACATGATCTTTTATGAAATGATACCTGACATCTATGTGCTTGGTTTTGCAGTGTTGAACCGGATTTGCCCTTATTGCAATAGCACTCTTTGAATCACAGTAAATAGGGATCTTGTTCATGACATATCCGTAGTCTTTAAGTTGTTGTCTTCATCAACAACACTTGTGAACAACAACTTGCCATAGCAATGTATTCCGCTTCCGCAGTTGAAGTTAAGACACAATTCTGCTTCTTTGAAGACCAACTCACCAACGTTTCCCCTAAGAACTGACATGCACCTGAAGTGCTCTTCCGATCAAGTCTATTACCAACATGATCTGCATCTGTGAAAGTTGTCAGTTCAAACCCCGAATCCTTTGGCTACTAAAGACCCAAATTTCTTGTGCCTTTGAGATACCGAAGGATCCGCTTTACTGCAATAAGGTGTGATTCCTTAGGATTAGCTTGAAATGTAGCACAGAAAGACGTTGCAAACATTGTACTAGGTCTACTAGCCGTAAGATACAAAAGAGAACCAATCATACTACGGTATAACTTTTGGTCAACAGATTTAACGGCTAAATCAGCATCTAAAAGTCGACCGGTACCCATTGGTGTTTTCATGGTGGAGGTTGAATTTAAATCAAATTTCTTTAGCATATCATTTATATATTTGGATTGATTTATGAAAATGCCTTCTTTTGATTGTTTCACTTGTAAACCAAGGAAAAAATTTAGTTCCCCCATCATGCTCTTTTGAAAATGATTTTTCATTATATTTTCAAATTGGACGCACATTGCTGGATTAGTAGACCCAAAAATAATATCGTCAACATAAATCAGTACTAAAATTAAATCATCACCTTGTTTACGAAGAAATAGAGTTGTATCGATTGTACCTTTGGTGAAACCAGACTCAATGAGATGTGTTGGTAGAGTTTCATACCATGCTCTTGGAGCTTGTTTTAGTCCATACAGTGTTTTATCCAAAATGTATACATGGTATGGATGTTTTGGATCAAGGAAGCCTTCGGGTTGACTCATATAAACTTCTTCATAAAGGACACCATTCAGAAATGCCGACTTGACATCCATCTGGAATACCTTCAATTTCTTATGTGCCGCGTATGCTAGAAAAATCCAAATAGCCTCTATCCTTGAAACCGGAGTGTCGGTTTCATCATAATCTATTCCCTCTTGTTGATTATAACCTTTGCTACTAACCGCGCTTTGTTTCTAACAACAATCCCTGCTTCGTCCTTCTTGTTCCTAAAGACCCATTTAGTTCCAACGATGGTCTTCTCTTTATGTCACTTCACCAAACGCTAAACTTCATTTCTTTTGAACTTATTTAGCTCCCCTTGCATAACGTTGATCCAGTCCGGGAGAGTTTGCATAACGATGGTCTTCTCTTTATGTCACTTCACCAAACAAAAAATGAGTGTTTGCCAAAAGAAAGTGGGAACTGATGATTTTTGAAAAACACTTTTATACCCTCAAAAAGATGACACGTGGCACGAGTTAAGAGGACCTCCCCACTTTTCGCAAACAAGGAAAATACATGTCAGAAAAATTGACAAGGCACTGTTCATCAAAGTTTTCGCAAGGAACAAGATGCGAAAACCTTTCAAGAAAAAGTTTTCGTAGCCAACATAAGAAGCAAGAAAAACTTTTTGCAGACAACTCATGCGAAAACAAAACTTTTCGTAGGCAATAGCATGCAAAAACTAAAGGTTTCGCATGTAACGTATGCGAAAACTAAAGTTTTCGTATCCTATTGGTTGTGAAAACAAAGATTTTCGTAAGCAATAGGTTGCGAAAACAAAAGTTTTCTCAACCATTGGTTGCGAATTATTTGCATTTTTCTCAAAAAATTACAACTTTTTCATAAAATTAACTTTTTCAAAAAAATTTCAAACTCTCAAAAATCTCTCCTCAGTTTAAAACATTTTAAGCTCACACTTGTTTGAAAAATGTTTTTCAAGTTAGAACACACTTAAAGACTTAAGTCATCTTACTCCCCCTTGAAAGATGCATATACATTATGAAATCAGCTTCAGATACTCCTACAAATACAGATTTAAACTTGGTACTCATTCAACACAAGTCCTGATTTGTTAAAAGTATCTCAGTTAGACAGACTCACTCCCCCTCTAATATAGAATATAAATAAACAAATACACACACACTCCCCCTCAATGTGATAAAGAGAAATCAAAGTTATGGCGATGTGTTCAACATCCCTAACTTGCTGATTAGAAAATTGAACCTTTTTTCATCCAATGGTTTTGTGAAAAGATCAGTAAGTTCAAGTTCTGTTGGCACAAAATGCATCTCAATTGTTCCTTTTTCAACATGATCTTTTATGAAATGATACCTGACATCTATGTGCTTGGTTTTGCAGTGTTGAACCGGATTTGCCCTTATTGCAATAGCACTCTTTGAATCACAGTAAATAGGGATCTTGTTCATGACATATCCGTAGTCTTTAAGTTGTTGTCTTCATCAACAACACTTGTGAACAACAACTTGCCATAGCAATGTATTCCGCTTCCGCAGTTGAAGTTAAGACACAATTCTGCTTCTTTGAAGACCAACTCACCAACGTTTCCCCTAAGAACTGACATGCACCTGAAGTGCTCTTCCGATCAAGTCTATTACCAACATGATCTGCATCTGTGAAAGTTGTCAGTTCAAACCCCGAATCCTTTGGCTACTAAAGACCCAAATTTCTTGTGCCTTTGAGATACCGAAGGATCCGCTTTACTGCAATAAGGTGTGATTCCTTAGGATTAGCTTGAAATGTAGCACAGAAAGACGTTGCAAACATTGTACTAGGTCTACTAGCCGTAAGATACAAAAGAGAACCAATCATACTACGGTATAACTTTTGGTCAACAGATTTAACGGCTAAATCAGCATCTAAAAGTCGACCGGTACCCATTGGTGTTTTCATGGTGGAGGTTGAATTTAAATCAAATTTCTTTAGCATATCATTTATATATTTGGATTGATTTATGAAAATGCCTTCTTTTGATTGTTTCACTTGTAAACCAAGGAAAAAATTTAGTTCCCCCATCATGCTCTTTTGAAAATGATTTTTCATTATATTTTCAAATTGGACGCACATTGCTGGATTAGTAGACCCAAAAATAATATCGTCAACATAAATCAGTACTAAAATTAAATCATCACCTTGTTTACGAAGAAATAGAGTTGTATCGATTGTACCTTTGGTGAAACCAGACTCAATGAGACGTGTTGGTAGAGTTTCATACCATGCTCTTGGAGCTTGTTTTAGTCCATACAGTGTTTTATCCAAAATGTATACATGGTATGGATGTTTTGGATCAAGGAAGCCTTCGGGTTGACTCATATAAACTTCTTCATAAAGGACACCATTCAGAAATGCCGACTTGACATCCATCTGGAATACCTTCAATTTCTTATGTGCCGCGTATGCTAGAAAAATCCAAATAGCCTCTATCCTTGAAACCGGAGTGTCGGTTTCATCATAATCTATTCCCTCTTGTTGATTATAACCTTTGCTACTAACCGCGCTTTGTTTCTAACAACAATCCCTGCTTCGTCCTTCTTGTTCCTAAAGACCCATTTAGTTCCAACGATGGTCTTCTCTTTATGTCACTTCACCAAACGCTAAACTTCATTTCTTTTGAACTTATTTAGCTCCCCTTGCATAACGTTGATCCAGTCCGGGAGAGTTTGCATAACGATGGTCTTCTCTTTATGTCACTTCACCAAACAAAAAATGAGTGTTTGCCAAAAGAAAGTGGGAACTGATGATTTTTGAAAAACACTTTTATACCCTCAAAAAGATGACACGTGGCACGAGTTAAGAGGACCTCCCCACTTTTCGCAAACAAGGAAAATACATGTCAGAAAAATTGACAAGGCACTGTTCATCAAAGTTTTCGCAAGGAACAAGATGCGAAAACCTTTCAAGAAAAAGTTTTCGTAGCCAACATAAGAAGCAAGAAAAACTTTTTGCAGACAACTCATGCGAAAACAAAACTTTTCGTAGGCAATAGCATGCAAAAACTAAAGGTTTCGCATGTAACGTATGCGAAAACTAAAGTTTTCGTATCCTATTGGTTGTGAAAACAAAGATTTTCGTAAGCAATAGGTTGCGAAAACAAAAGTTTTCTCAACCATTGGTTGCGAATTATTTGCATTTTTCTCAAAAAATTACAACTTTTTCATAAAATTAACTTTTTCAAAAAAATTTCAAACTCTCAAAAATCTCTCCTCAGTTTAAAACATTTTAAGCTCACACTTGTTTGAAAAATGTTTTTCAAGTTAGAACACACTTAAAGACTTAAGTCATCTTACTCCCCCTTGAAAGATGCATATACATTATGAAATCAGCTTCAGATACTCCTACAAATACAGATTTAAACTTGGTACTCATTCAACACAAGTCCTGATTTGTTAAAAGTATCTCAGTTAGACAGACTCACTCCCCCTCTAATATAGAATATAAATAAACAAATACACACACACTCCCCCTCAATGTGATAAAGAGAAATCAAAGTTATGGCGATGTGTTCAACATCCCTAACTTGCTGATTAGAAAATTGAACCTTTTTTCATCCAATGGTTTTGTGAAAAGATCAGTAAGTTCAAGTTCTGTTGGCACAAAATGCATCTCAATTGTTCCTTTTTCAACATGATCTTTTATGAAATGATACCTGACATCTATGTGCTTGGTTTTGCAGTGTTGAACCGGATTTGCCCTTATTGCAATAGCACTCTTTGAATCACAGTAAATAGGGATCTTGTTCATGACATATCCGTAGTCTTTAAGTTGTTGTCTTCATCAACAACACTTGTGAACAACAACTTGCCATAGCAATGTATTCCGCTTCCGCAGTTGAAGTTAAGACACAATTCTGCTTCTTTGAAGACCAACTCACCAACGTTTCCCCTAAGAACTGACATGCACCTGAAGTGCTCTTCCGATCAAGTCTATTACCAACATGATCTGCATCTGTGAAAGTTGTCAGTTCAAACCCCGAATCCTTTGGCTACTAAAGACCCAAATTTCTTGTGCCTTTGAGATACCGAAGGATCCGCTTTACTGCAATAAGGTGTGATTCCTTAGGATTAGCTTGAAATGTAGCACAGAAAGACGTTGCAAACATTGTACTAGGTCTACTAGCCGTAAGATACAAAAGAGAACCAATCATACTACGGTATAACTTTTGGTCAACAGATTTAACGGCTAAATCAGCATCTAAAAGTCGACCGGTACCCATTGGTGTTTTCATGGTGGAGGTTGAATTTAAATCAAATTTCTTTAGCATATCATTTATATATTTGGATTGATTTATGAAAATGCCTTCTTTTGATTGTTTCACTTGTAAACCAAGGAAAAAATTTAGTTCCCCCATCATGCTCTTTTGAAAATGATTTTTCATTATATTTTCAAATTGGACGCACATTGCTGGATTAGTAGACCCAAAAATAATATCGTCAACATAAATCAGTACTAAAATTAAATCATCACCTTGTTTACGAAGAAATAGAGTTGTATCGATTGTACCTTTGGTGAAACCAGACTCAATGAGATGTGTTGGTAGAGTTTCATACCATGCTCTTGGAGCTTGTTTTAGTCCATACAGTGTTTTATCCAAAATGTATACATGGTATGGATGTTTTGGATCAAGGAAGCCTTCGGGTTGACTCATATAAACTTCTTCATAAAGGACACCATTCAGAAATGCCGACTTGACATCCATCTGGAATACCTTCAATTTCTTATGTGCCGCGTATGCTAGAAAAATCCAAATAGCCTCTATCCTTGAAACCGGAGTGTCGGTTTCATCATAATCTATTCCCTCTTGTTGATTATAACCTTTGCTACTAACCGCGCTTTGTTTCTAACAACAATCCCTGCTTCGTCCTTCTTGTTCCTAAAGACCCATTTAGTTCCAACGATGGTCTTCTCTTTATGTCACTTCACCAAACGCTAAACTTCATTTCTTTTGAACTTATTTAGCTCCCCTTGCATAACGTTGATCCAGTCCGGGAGAGTTTGCATAACGATGGTCTTCTCTTTATGTCACTTCACCAAACAAAAAATGAGTGTTTGCCAAAAGAAAGTGGGAACTGATGATTTTTGAAAAACACTTTTATACCCTCAAAAAGATGACACGTGGCACGAGTTAAGAGGACCTCCCCACTTTTCGCAAACAAGGAAAATACATGTCAGAAAAATTGACAAGGCACTGTTCATCAAAGTTTTCGCAAGGAACAAGATGCGAAAACCTTTCAAGAAAAAGTTTTCGTAGCCAACATAAGAAGCAAGAAAAACTTTTTGCAGACAACTCATGCGAAAACAAAACTTTTCGTAGGCAATAGCATGCAAAAACTAAAGGTTTCGCATGTAACGTATGCGAAAACTAAAGTTTTCGTATCCTATTGGTTGTGAAAACAAAGATTTTCGTAAGCAATAGGTTGCGAAAACAAAAGTTTTCTCAACCATTGGTTGCGAATTATTTGCATTTTTCTCAAAAAATTACAACTTTTTCATAAAATTAACTTTTTCAAAAAAATTTCAAACTCTCAAAAATCTCTCCTCAGTTTAAAACATTTTAAGCTCACACTTGTTTGAAAAATGTTTTTCAAGTTAGAACACACTTAAAGACTTAAGTCATCTTACTCCCCCTTGAAAGATGCATATACATTATGAAATCAGCTTCAGATACTCCTACAAATACAGATTTAAACTTGGTACTCATTCAACACAAGTCCTGATTTGTTAAAAGTATCTCAGTTAGACAGACTCACTCCCCCTCTAATATAGAATATAAATAAACAAATACACACACACTCCCCCTCAATGTGATAAAGAGAAATCAAAGTTATGGCGATGTGTTCAACATCCCTAACTTGCTGATTAGAAAATTGAACCTTTTTTCATCCAATGGTTTTGTGAAAAGATCAGTAAGTTCAAGTTCTGTTGGCACAAAATGCATCTCAATTGTTCCTTTTTCAACATGATCTTTTATGAAATGATACCTGACATCTATGTGCTTGGTTTTGCAGTGTTGAACCGGATTTGCCCTTATTGCAATAGCACTCTTTGAATCACAGTAAATAGGGATCTTGTTCATGACATATCCGTAGTCTTTAAGTTGTTGTCTTCATCAACAACACTTGTGAACAACAACTTGCCATAGCAATGTATTCCGCTTCCGCAGTTGAAGTTAAGACACAATTCTGCTTCTTTGAAGACCAACTCACCAACGTTTCCCCTAAGAACTGACATGCACCTGAAGTGCTCTTCCGATCAAGTCTATTACCAACATGATCTGCATCTGTGAAAGTTGTCAGTTCAAACCCCGAATCCTTTGGCTACTAAAGACCCAAATTTCTTGTGCCTTTGAGATACCGAAGGATCCGCTTTACTGCAATAAGGTGTGATTCCTTAGGATTAGCTTGAAATGTAGCACAGAAAGACGTTGCAAACATTGTACTAGGTCTACTAGCCGTAAGATACAAAAGAGAACCAATCATACTACGGTATAACTTTTGGTCAACAGATTTAACGGCTAAATCAGCATCTAAAAGTCGACCGGTACCCATTGGTGTTTTCATGGTGGAGGTTGAATTTAAATCAAATTTCTTTAGCATATCATTTATATATTTGGATTGATTTATGAAAATGCCTTCTTTTGATTGTTTCACTTGTAAACCAAGGAAAAAATTTAGTTCCCCCATCATGCTCTTTTGAAAATGATTTTTCATTATATTTTCAAATTGGACGCACATTGCTGGATTAGTAGACCCAAAAATAATATCGTCAACATAAATCAGTACTAAAATTAAATCATCACCTTGTTTACGAAGAAATAGAGTTGTATCGATTGTACCTTTGGTGAAACCAGACTCAATGAGATGTGTTGGTAGAGTTTCATACCATGCTCTTGGAGCTTGTTTTAGTCCATACAGTGTTTTATCCAAAATGTATACATGGTATGGATGTTTTGGATCAAGGAAGCCTTCGGGTTGACTCATATAAACTTCTTCATAAAGGACACCATTCAGAAATGCCGACTTGACATCCATCTGGAATACCTTCAATTTCTTATGTGCCGCGTATGCTAGAAAAATCCAAATAGCCTCTATCCTTGAAACCGGAGTGTCGGTTTCATCATAATCTATTCCCTCTTGTTGATTATAACCTTTGCTACTAACCGCGCTTTGTTTCTAACAACAATCCCTGCTTCGTCCTTCTTGTTCCTAAAGACCCATTTAGTTCCAACGATGGTCTTCTCTTTATGTCACTTCACCAAACGCTAAACTTCATTTCTTTTGAACTTATTTAGCTCCCCTTGCATAACGTTGATCCAGTCCGGGAGAGTTTGCATAACGATGGTCTTCTCTTTATGTCACTTCACCAAACAAAAAATGAGTGTTTGCCAAAAGAAAGTGGGAACTGATGATTTTTGAAAAACACTTTTATACCCTCAAAAAGATGACACGTGGCACGAGTTAAGAGGACCTCCCCACTTTTCGCAAACAAGGAAAATACATGTCAGAAAAATTGACAAGGCACTGTTCATCAAAGTTTTCGCAAGGAACAAGATGCGAAAACCTTTCAAGAAAAAGTTTTCGTAGCCAACATAAGAAGCAAGAAAAACTTTTTGCAGACAACTCATGCGAAAACAAAACTTTTCGTAGGCAATAGCATGCAAAAACTAAAGGTTTCGCATGTAACGTATGCGAAAACTAAAGTTTTCGTATCCTATTGGTTGTGAAAACAAAGATTTTCGTAAGCAATAGGTTGCGAAAACAAAAGTTTTCTCAACCATTGGTTGCGAATTATTTGCATTTTTCTCAAAAAATTACAACTTTTTCATAAAATTAACTTTTTCAAAAAAATTTCAAACTCTCAAAAATCTCTCCTCAGTTTAAAACATTTTAAGCTCACACTTGTTTGAAAAATGTTTTTCAAGTTAGAACACACTTAAAGACTTAAGTCATCTTACTCCCCCTTGAAAGATGCATATACATTATGAAATCAGCTTCAGATACTCCTACAAATACAGATTTAAACTTGGTACTCATTCAACACAAGTCCTGATTTGTTAAAAGTATCTCAGTTAGACAGACTCACTCCCCCTCTAATATAGAATATAAATAAACAAATACACACACACTCCCCCTCAATGTGATAAAGAGAAATCAAAGTTATGGCGATGTGTTCAACATCCCTAACTTGCTGATTAGAAAATTGAACCTTTTTTCATCCAATGGTTTTGTGAAAAGATCAGTAAGTTCAAGTTCTGTTGGCACAAAATGCATCTCAATTGTTCCTTTTTCAACATGATCTTTTATGAAATGATACCTGACATCTATGTGCTTGGTTTTGCAGTGTTGAACCGGATTTGCCCTTATTGCAATAGCACTCTTTGAATCACAGTAAATAGGGATCTTGTTCATGACATATCCGTAGTCTTTAAGTTGTTGTCTTCATCAACAACACTTGTGAACAACAACTTGCCATAGCAATGTATTCCGCTTCCGCAGTTGAAGTTAAGACACAATTCTGCTTCTTTGAAGACCAACTCACCAACGTTTCCCCTAAGAACTGACATGCACCTGAAGTGCTCTTCCGATCAAGTCTATTACCAACATGATCTGCATCTGTGAAAGTTGTCAGTTCAAACCCCGAATCCTTTGGCTACTAAAGACCCAAATTTCTTGTGCCTTTGAGATACCGAAGGATCCGCTTTACTGCAATAAGGTGTGATTCCTTAGGATTAGCTTGAAATGTAGCACAGAAAGACGTTGCAAACATTGTACTAGGTCTACTAGCCGTAAGATACAAAAGAGAACCAATCATACTACGGTATAACTTTTGGTCAACAGATTTAACGGCTAAATCAGCATCTAAAAGTCGACCGGTACCCATTGGTGTTTTCATGGTGGAGGTTGAATTTAAATCAAATTTCTTTAGCATATCATTTATATATTTGGATTGATTTATGAAAATGCCTTCTTTTGATTGTTTCACTTGTAAACCAAGGAAAAAATTTAGTTCCCCCATCATGCTCTTTTGAAAATGATTTTTCATTATATTTTCAAATTGGACGCACATTGCTGGATTAGTAGACCCAAAAATAATATCGTCAACATAAATCAGTACTAAAATTAAATCATCACCTTGTTTACGAAGAAATAGAGTTGTATCGATTGTACCTTTGGTGAAACCAGACTCAATGAGATGTGTTGGTAGAGTTTCATACCATGCTCTTGGAGCTTGTTTTAGTCCATACAGTGTTTTATCCAAAATGTATACATGGTATGGATGTTTTGGATCAAGGAAGCCTTCGGGTTGACTCATATAAACTTCTTCATAAAGGACACCATTCAGAAATGCCGACTTGACATCCATCTGGAATACCTTCAATTTCTTATGTGCCGCGTATGCTAGAAAAATCCAAATAGCCTCTATCCTTGAAACCGGAGTGTCGGTTTCATCATAATCTATTCCCTCTTGTTGATTATAACCTTTGCTACTAACCGCGCTTTGTTTCTAACAACAATCCCTGCTTCGTCCTTCTTGTTCCTAAAGACCCATTTAGTTCCAACGATGGTCTTCTCTTTATGTCACTTCACCAAACGCTAAACTTCATTTCTTTTGAACTTATTTAGCTCCCCTTGCATAACGTTGATCCAGTCCGGGAGAGTTTGCATAACGATGGTCTTCTCTTTATGTCACTTCACCAAACAAAAAATGAGTGTTTGCCAAAAGAAAGTGGGAACTGATGATTTTTGAAAAACACTTTTATACCCTCAAAAAGATGACACGTGGCACGAGTTAAGAGGACCTCCCCACTTTTCGCAAACAAGGAAAATACATGTCAGAAAAATTGACAAGGCACTGTTCATCAAAGTTTTCGCAAGGAACAAGATGCGAAAACCTTTCAAGAAAAAGTTTTCGTAGCCAACATAAGAAGCAAGAAAAACTTTTTGCAGACAACTCATGCGAAAACAAAACTTTTCGTAGGCAATAGCATGCAAAAACTAAAGGTTTCGCATGTAACGTATGCGAAAACTAAAGTTTTCGTATCCTATTGGTTGTGAAAACAAAGATTTTCGTAAGCAATAGGTTGCGAAAACAAAAGTTTTCTCAACCATTGGTTGCGAATTATTTGCATTTTTCTCAAAAAATTACAACTTTTTCATAAAATTAACTTTTTCAAAAAAATTTCAAACTCTCAAAAATCTCTCCTCAGTTTAAAACATTTTAAGCTCACACTTGTTTGAAAAATGTTTTTCAAGTTAGAACACACTTAAAGACTTAAGTCATCTTACTCCCCCTTGAAAGATGCATATACATTATGAAATCAGCTTCAGATACTCCTACAAATACAGATTTAAACTTGGTACTCATTCAACACAAGTCCTGATTTGTTAAAAGTATCTCAGTTAGACAGACTCACTCCCCCTCTAATATAGAATATAAATAAACAAATACACACACACTCCCCCTCAATGTGATAAAGAGAAATCAAAGTTATGGCGATGTGTTCAACATCCCTAACTTGCTGATTAGAAAATTGAACCTTTTTTCATCCAATGGTTTTGTGAAAAGATCAGTAAGTTCAAGTTCTGTTGGCACAAAATGCATCTCAATTGTTCCTTTTTCAACATGATCTTTTATGAAATGATACCTGACATCTATGTGCTTGGTTTTGCAGTGTTGAACCGGATTTGCCCTTATTGCAATAGCACTCTTTGAATCACAGTAAATAGGGATCTTGTTCATGACATATCCGTAGTCTTTAAGTTGTTGTCTTCATCAACAACACTTGTGAACAACAACTTGCCATAGCAATGTATTCCGCTTCCGCAGTTGAAGTTAAGACACAATTCTGCTTCTTTGAAGACCAACTCACCAACGTTTCCCCTAAGAACTGACATGCACCTGAAGTGCTCTTCCGATCAAGTCTATTACCAACATGATCTGCATCTGTGAAAGTTGTCAGTTCAAACCCCGAATCCTTTGGCTACTAAAGACCCAAATTTCTTGTGCCTTTGAGATACCGAAGGATCCGCTTTACTGCAATAAGGTGTGATTCCTTAGGATTAGCTTGAAATGTAGCACAGAAAGACGTTGCAAACATTGTACTAGGTCTACTAGCCGTAAGATACAAAAGAGAACCAATCATACTACGGTATAACTTTTGGTCAACAGATTTAACGGCTAAATCAGCATCTAAAAGTCGACCGGTACCCATTGGTGTTTTCATGGTGGAGGTTGAATTTAAATCAAATTTCTTTAGCATATCATTTATATATTTGGATTGATTTATGAAAATGCCTTCTTTTGATTGTTTCACTTGTAAACCAAGGAAAAAATTTAGTTCCCCCATCATGCTCTTTTGAAAATGATTTTTCATTATATTTTCAAATTGGACGCACATTGCTGGATTAGTAGACCCAAAAATAATATCGTCAACATAAATCAGTACTAAAATTAAATCATCACCTTGTTTACGAAGAAATAGAGTTGTATCGATTGTACCTTTGGTGAAACCAGACTCAATGAGATGTGTTGGTAGAGTTTCATACCATGCTCTTGGAGCTTGTTTTAGTCCATACAGTGTTTTATCCAAAATGTATACATGGTATGGATGTTTTGGATCAAGGAAGCCTTCGGGTTGACTCATATAAACTTCTTCATAAAGGACACCATTCAGAAATGCCGACTTGACATCCATCTGGAATACCTTCAATTTCTTATGTGCCGCGTATGCTAGAAAAATCCAAATAGCCTCTATCCTTGAAACCGGAGTGTCGGTTTCATCATAATCTATTCCCTCTTGTTGATTATAACCTTTGCTACTAACCGCGCTTTGTTTCTAACAACAATCCCTGCTTCGTCCTTCTTGTTCCTAAAGACCCATTTAGTTCCAACGATGGTCTTCTCTTTATGTCACTTCACCAAACGCTAAACTTCATTTCTTTTGAACTTATTTAGCTCCCCTTGCATAACGTTGATCCAGTCCGGGAGAGTTTGCATAACGATGGTCTTCTCTTTATGTCACTTCACCAAACAAAAAATGAGTGTTTGCCAAAAGAAAGTGGGAACTGATGATTTTTGAAAAACACTTTTATACCCTCAAAAAGATGACACGTGGCACGAGTTAAGAGGACCTCCCCACTTTTCGCAAACAAGGAAAATACATGTCAGAAAAATTGACAAGGCACTGTTCATCAAAGTTTTCGCAAGGAACAAGATGCGAAAACCTTTCAAGAAAAAGTTTTCGTAGCCAACATAAGAAGCAAGAAAAACTTTTTGCAGACAACTCATGCGAAAACAAAACTTTTCGTAGGCAATAGCATGCAAAAACTAAAGGTTTCGCATGTAACGTATGCGAAAACTAAAGTTTTCGTATCCTATTGGTTGTGAAAACAAAGATTTTCGTAAGCAATAGGTTGCGAAAACAAAAGTTTTCTCAACCATTGGTTGCGAATTATTTGCATTTTTCTCAAAAAATTACAACTTTTTCATAAAATTAACTTTTTCAAAAAAATTTCAAACTCTCAAAAATCTCTCCTCAGTTTAAAACATTTTAAGCTCACACTTGTTTGAAAAATGTTTTTCAAGTTAGAACACACTTAAAGACTTAAGTCATCTTACTCCCCCTTGAAAGATGCATATACATTATGAAATCAGCTTCAGATACTCCTACAAATACAGATTTAAACTTGGTACTCATTCAACACAAGTCCTGATTTGTTAAAAGTATCTCAGTTAGACAGACTCACTCCCCCTCTAATATAGAATATAAATAAACAAATACACACACACTCCCCCTCAATGTGATAAAGAGAAATCAAAGTTATGGCGATGTGTTCAACATCCCTAACTTGCTGATTAGAAAATTGAACCTTTTTTCATCCAATGGTTTTGTGAAAAGATCAGTAAGTTCAAGTTCTGTTGGCACAAAATGCATCTCAATTGTTCCTTTTTCAACATGATCTTTTATGAAATGATACCTGACATCTATGTGCTTGGTTTTGCAGTGTTGAACCGGATTTGCCCTTATTGCAATAGCACTCTTTGAATCACAGTAAATAGGGATCTTGTTCATGACATATCCGTAGTCTTTAAGTTGTTGTCTTCATCAACAACACTTGTGAACAACAACTTGCCATAGCAATGTATTCCGCTTCCGCAGTTGAAGTTAAGACACAATTCTGCTTCTTTGAAGACCAACTCACCAACGTTTCCCCTAAGAACTGACATGCACCTGAAGTGCTCTTCCGATCAAGTCTATTACCAACATGATCTGCATCTGTGAAAGTTGTCAGTTCAAACCCCGAATCCTTTGGCTACCAAAGACCTAAATTTCTTGTGCCTTTGAGATACCGAAGGATCCGCTTTACTGCAATAAGGTGTGATTCCTTAGGATTAGCTTGAAATGTAGCACAGAAAGACGTTGCAAACATTGTACCAGGTCTACTAGCCGTAAGATACAAAAGAGAACCAATCATACTACGGTATAACTTTTGGTCAACAGATTTAACGGCTAAATCAGCATCTAAAAGTCGACCGGTACCCATTGGTGTTTTCATGGTGGAGGTTGAATTTAAATCAAATTTCTTTAGCATATCATTTATATATTTGGATTGATTTATGAAAATGCCTTCTTTTGATTGTTTCACTTGTAAACCAAGGAAAAAATTTAGTTCCCCCATCATGCTCTTTTGAAAATGATTTTTCATTATATTTTCAAATTGGACGCACATTGCTGGATTAGTAGACCCAAAAATAATATCGTCAACATAAATCAGTACTAAAATTAAATCATCACCTTGTTTACGAAGAAATAGAGTTGTATCGATTGTACCTTTGGTGAAACCAGAATCAATGAGATATGTTGGTAGAGTTTCATACCATGCTCTTGGAGCTTGTTTTAGTCCATACAGTGTTTTATTCAAAATGTATACATGGTATGGATGTTTTGGATCAAGGAACCCTTCGGGTTGACTCATATAAACTTCTTCATAAAGGACACCATTCTGAAATGCCGACTTGACATCCATCTGGAATACCTTCAATTTCTTATGTGCCGCGTATGCTAGAAAAATCCAAATAGCCTCTATCCTTGAAACCGGAGTGTCGGTTTCATCATAATCTATTCCCTCTTGTTGATTATAACCTTTGCTACTAACCGCGCTTTGTTTCTAACAACAATCCCTTCTTCGTCCTTCTTGTTCCTAAAGACCCATTTAGTCCAACGATGGTCTTCTCTTTATGTCACTTCACCAAACGCTAAACTTCATTTCTTTTGAACTTATTTAGCTCCCCTTCAAACTCTATCCTTGATATCACTAATAATGTTAGCGGTAGGATGTGCCTTTATCCATTTCAAGGTACTCGGGAGAGTTTGAATATCAACTCGAGTGTTTGATGCATCATTTTTGTGACAACCGTCAATTTTGCGTTTCAGGATAGAACTGCACTGAACGTTTCAGTTATTCACATTATAGGTCACACAGTTCAATTTTAGCAATAAACCCAGTATAGTAGGAAAAATCTGAGGATTTTTGCCTAGAACCCCTCAAACTAGGTAATTATCCATAAATCTCATAAAATGCCAATATAAAATACTTTAAATATATTTGTATATATATATATATATATATATATATACCTTGCATTGTAAATGCTAGTAAATAAAACAAGTACCTTTATTTATATAAACTAGTATTAATTAACAAATAAAAAATAAAATAAAAATAAATCAAAAATCAAAATTTGTCAATAATTCAAACCCAATACCACTCTCAATCTCACCTTCTCTCTCCCTTCCCAAAACCGTCCACCCTCTCTCTCCCTACCCTTTTTTATTATTTCCTCTTCTCAATACAACCTCATTTGCATATTACACATCTCTCTCTAGTTCTCACTCTAGATTTCCTCTTTACTTTTCTCTCTTTTCCTCTCAAGAACATCTTCAAAAACTCATCACATTTCATCCCCTAACACATCCATCTCCAAGAAGATTCAAGTGTTTAAGGTAAATGCATGGGTGTTGGATGAAATCCACACACCCTTTTCTTATTACTCTTTTTGCTTTTCTTAAGTAATTTTTCTTGTTCTTCCACTCTTTCTTTAAAACTTTTGTTAAGAACCATCTACATACATCTTAATGTTTGTAGATTTACCACCATAACACTTGCATGTTATTAAAAAGGTGGTGAATTGTCACACCCCGCTAAAGCGGAAACACGAGATGTAACAGCCGAAGTTTCATAGCATAGGGAGATAGACAACATCAACCATACCATTTCATAACATATAACATTTCCAAGTTTAAAAGGGACTCAAGGTTAAAAGTTTACAATTCAAAGTTTACAATTTAACCCAAAAAGTGCTTTTCCCAAAATGTGACCAATAGACGAGTCTTGGAGGATGCCGACATGCATGCTAAATTAAATCTTGTCGTTTACCTGCTTAGCTCCTGAAAAGCATGTTTAAAACAAAGGTCAACTACAAAGAGTTGGTGAGTTCACAGGTTTTTCATAACCAAACATTTTTAAAATCAAAGATTAATTTTCGTGAGTCTTTTGTCACGACAAACTTTAAAACTTATTCTTATGAGTACACATTACTATGAATGACTTATGCAAGATATATGTTTGTTGAGCCACTACTAAGCCTCCGACCACTTACGCCCCACGGACTACCTCAGAGGTGGTATGGTGGCCACATGAGTAGAACATTATTAACAGATAAAGTGCACCCCTACTCGTCAGTTTAAGGTGGGTTTGTCAGACCAAATAGCGTTATCCACAAATATCACCGGCTCGTTATGAGTTAACAGTAGTGTACCTATTGGGGACTTAACATTTTTATTAAACTCAACATATCTTTGTCACTTAAGTAAGTTTATTCATTCAATTGTACTCATTTCTCAATTCATAAATATCCACAAATTTTAATATCATGAATCATTTAACATTTCAAAAACATAACATGCTTTTCACCCCAAACATTTAAACAAGTAAAACGGGGCTGTGAAAACTCACCTTGTAGCGTAGATGTAAACGTCGTGTAAGCTTTCTCACTTAAGCGCTCTTTACGGGCTCCCTATAAAGTCATACGATATCTATAAGTCCTTCATAGCTATTCCAATGTTAAACCTAACTAACTTAATCCACGTCTTGTGAAATGCCTTATCTTTAGTAATTAAGTTGAAATACACAATTTAGCCTTGTTCAAGTGTTTTTAAACAATCAAGATGAATGGTTACAAGAAAACTCATTAGCTTCCAAAAATACAGAATCTGTCAGAAACTTTATGCCACAAAGATGACTATTTTATAACAACTTCCAGAATAGAAAATTTACCCATTTTTTATATGTGGTACTATACTAAGTTAAGGAAGTTTTGACCAAATTTCATGAATTTTGGAAGTGTTTAAGGGGTCCAAATAAATTCTATAAAACAGTGCAACACAGAGTCCAAAACAGATTACACCCTTCTGCCATAACAGGCTTTTGGAGGGTCAAAACATAATCTTTTTCAGAGTTTTTACATGTTTTGGAAACCTAACACATAAAGGTATCTTATGGAAAGGATTCACCAATTTTTGATGAGTTTTGAGTGAGTTATGGACAAAAGAAGTTGCATGCACCAATCTGCCATTTCTGGACAGCTTGACATACTTGGTTTGCATAAAATCTTTAACTGACCAAGACAACATATATTGTTATGAAATTTTATCATGTGAAACCTAACTCATAAAAGTAACTTCCAGAAGAAAAATGAGAAAGTTTTATGCATTTTTCAAAGAGTTATATACAAAATAAACTGGCACAAAAATCTGTCAGACCAACCGCTGCACACCAATTTGTTCTAAGGAGTTTAAGGCTCAAAACTCAATGTTTTTGCATGAGACCAGTGGGGTTCGACTCCCCATTCATTAAACCTTACTCCAGAAGAAAAATGGAGGAATTTGGACATGATTTGACCAAGATATGGTCGTCCAAAGTGCATGCAATAAATCTGGCAGAATCTGGAACTTACATAAACTCCACAAAAATCACATTTTTAACATTTTAACATCCATAGATATGGGTTTCTTTGGTAAGGGTTTAGTTCCCACATCAAATAACATGTTTTTAAAAGAAAATGCTTTGAACTTACAAGAAACATGTGCATGCAAAAACCCCAAAACTCAGATTCTAAAATAAGAACAAAAACCCACATTTTGATGATTTTGCTCATTTCTCTTGAGTTCATGATGGAAGCTCATAGATTATCACCATTTTATGGACATTTATCATGTCATGGGTGTTTAATCTCACTTCTAGAACATCAAGAAGAGTTCATCCATTTGAACAATACGAAAAGTGTAGAAATGCAAGGAAATAGCATAAAAAGATGTTAAAAACTTATGAAGAACACTAGTTAGAGTTCTTACCTTGAGAGATGATTTCTAACACTTTAAGTTTTCTGGAAATTTGGTTTTGGATGCTTGAATAAGGCTGGAATGTGGCTGGACTTTGGAGTGTAAAATGGTGAGGATGATGAAGGAAAAAGATGATCTTCAAGAGAGAGAGAGAGAGGAATGTGGATGGTTTTCTTGAAAATTTGAAATGAGAGAAATGAAAATGATTTGAAGTGTATAGAGGGGAGGGGTGGCCGGCCCCCTTATGGGCCCCCAACCCCTTGCAACAAATTTTTTTTTTTAGAAAAATTAGGCCCATAAACTCATTTTGTAAAATACAATTTTGTCTAGAAATTAAATTGCAAAAATAAGCTTCTAAAATACTTTCTTGTTTCTATTAAATCTTATAGAAAGAAAAGTTTTATGTATAAAAGTAAAACCTTATATTTTATATTAGTTGTATGATAATTGAAGCATTTTGGCATTTCACAAGGTGTTTCGGTTAGTCTTGGGTCGAAACCGGGTCTTTTCGGTAACTACCGGGAATTCTAGCGAATTTTCGCCAAAATTTTATTTCGAATAGGTCTTAACAAGGTGTGTTTCCTATGTTAACATTTGTAATGGTTAAATGGTGCTAACCTGAGAGTTTTGATTTTTTTTGTCGGATGTTACAGTTTTCCCCCGTTAGAGAAATTTCGTCCCGAAATTTAATGACTGGTACTCGCCACCGAATTCTTGGTGATCAGATGAGGATACTTACTCCTCATAAAATCCTCCCGTTCCCAAGTGTACTCAGGTCCGAGCCTTGCGTTCCATCGAACTTTTACGATCGGGATCTTGCTACGTCTTAACCGCTTAACATCTCGGTCAAGTATTTCAACGGGTTCCTCTACAAAGCGTAACTGCTCGCTCACCTGTATGTCTTCCAACGGTAGCACCAACGATTCATCCGATAGGCATTTCTTCAAATTCGACACATGGAATGTGTCGTGAATGGCGCTTAACTCTTGTGGTAGCTCGAGTCTGTATGCAACCGGTCCAATCCTTTCTAGAATCACGAATGGGCCGATGTACCTTGGACTCAACTTGCCCTTCTTTCCAAATCGTACCAAACCTTTCCATGGCGATACTTTGAGAAGTACTTTATCTCCCACCTGAAATTCTAATGGCTTCCTGCGATTATCTGCATAACTCTTCTGACGAGTTCTGGCTACTTTAAGTCTTTCTTGTATGGTTATGATCTTGTCCGTGGTCTCCTGAACGATGTCAGGTCTTATCAGCTGTTTGTCACCGACCTCCAACCAACTGAGTGGTGATCTACACTTGCGTCCATATAAGGCTTCGTACGGCGCGCACTTTAAACTGGTATGGTAGCTATTGTTGTAAGAGAATTCGACCAGCGGTAAGTGAGTATCCCAATTTCCCCCAAAATCTAATACACAGGCTCGCAGCATGTCTTCCAGTGTTTGTATAGTTCTTTCTGTCTGACCGTCCGTCTGCGGGTGGTAGGCAGTGCTCAAATCCAAACGCGTCCCCAACGCTTTCTGGACTGACCGCCAAAGGCGTGACGTAAAACGGCTATCTCTGTCCGAGATTATTGAAGTAGGTACTCCATGACGCATAACAATCTCGTTGATGTAAATCTGAGCAAGCTTTTCCACCTTGAAGTCCTCTCGGATAGGCAGAAAATGTGCAGATTTCGTAAGTCGATCCACTATAACCCAGATTGAATCATGTCCTTTCCTTGTCCTGGGTAACTTAGTTATGAAATCCATACTTATTTGTTCCCATTTCCACTCAGGAATCTCCGGTTGCTGAAGAAGACCTGATGGTTTCTGATGTTCAGCCTTAACCAGTGCACAAGTTTGGCACTTGCTTACATACAAAGCAACATCTTTCTTCATCCCTGGCCACCAATAGTATTCCTTCAGATCCTTGTACATTTTATCGGCCCCGGGGTGGATTGAATATCTTGATTTATGAGCTTCATCCAAGATTACTGCTCGCAGTTTTTCAACCTTAGGTACCCAAACTTTATTTCGGAAGTACCTCACCCCGTCTGGTTGTGTTTCAAATTCCTTTTCCAGATGATGTAGGGTTTCGTTTTTCAAATTTTCCTCTTTTAATGCCTCTTCTTGAGTCTCGAGGATTTGATCCCTAAGACTCGTCCGGACCATTGTTCCCATAGCTCTTGCCCTCGATGGCTTCACCCTTTCTTTTCGACTTAAGGCATCAGCTACAACATTAGCCTTGCCTGGATGGTACTTTATCTCGCAATCATAGTCGCTAAGCAGTTCAACCCATCTCCGTTGCCTCATATTCAGCATTTTCTGATCGAAAATGTGTTGTAGGCTCTTGTGGTCGGTAAAGACGGTACACTTAGTGCCGTAGAGGTAATGTCTCCAAATCTTGAGTGCGAACACTACGGCTCCTAGTTCCAAATCATGGGTGGTATAATTCTTTTCATGAACCTTAAGTTGCCTTGAAGCGTAGGCAATGACCTTGTCTTTTTGCATTAGCACACACCCCAACCCTTGGTGTGAGGCATCGCAGTAAACAACAAAATTGTCTGCACCCTCTGGTAAAGCTAAGATCGGTGCATTGCAAAGCTTATGCTTAAGCGTCTGAAAGGCTTCTTCCTGCTTCTCTCCCCAATCGAACTTCTTGTCTTTTTGGGTTAATGCCGTTAATGGTTGTGCAATTTTGGAGAAATTTGCAATAAAACGTCGATAGTAACCAGCTAAACCGAGAAACGAACGAATTTCAGTCGGAGTCTTCGGGGCTTCCCACTTCTTGATGGCTTCTATCTTGGCCGGATCAACATGAATTCCATCTTCATTAACTATATGACCAAGAAATTGTACTTCCCGAATCCAAAATTCGCATTTGGAAAGTTTAGCATACAGCTTCTGGTCTCTGAGCAGTTCTAGTATCAGCTTCAAATGTTGCTCATGCTCCTTCTTGCTTTGCGAATAAATCAATATGTCATCTATGAACACAATTACGAATTTGTCCAAGTATGGTCGACATACTCTGTTCATCAGATCCATAAAGACTGCTGGAGCGTTTGTCAGACCAAAAGGCATGACTAGGAACTCATAATGTCCATATCGAGTCCTAAACGCTGTCTTAGGAATGTCCTCCTCACGAACTCTCATTTGATGGTATCCGGACCGAAGGTCGATCTTTGAAAAGTACGTAGCGCCTTGAAGTTGGTCGAACAGGTCATCGATTCGAGGAAGAGGATATCGGTTCTTGATGGTCAGCTTGTTAAGTTCCCTATAATCGATACACATTCGAAAAGAACCATCTTTCTTTTTAACGAATAAAACTGGAGCTCCCCAGGGTGAAGAGCTGGGTCTGATGAATCCCCTATCGAGTAACTCTTGAAGTTGACCCGACAACTCTTGCATTTCTGACGGTGCTAGTCGGTAAGGTGCTTTCGCCACGGGTGCCGCTCCCGGAATTAAGTCAATATGGAATTCAACTTGTCTTGGCGGGGGTAATCCAGGTAATTCGTCTGGGAATACGTCGGGAAAATCTCGTACTATCGGAACGTCTTGAACATGCTCCTCTTTGATCTCCTTATCCACTACGTGTGCCAGAAACGCAACACAATCTTTCCGCAAATACTTTCGCATCTTCATACTCGACACCATTTTGAATTTCTCCTGGAATTTTCTCCCTGTACTTCAATTACTCTTCCTTCCGGTTGCGGTATACGGACGATCTTTTCGGAGCAAACGATTTCAGCACGATTCTTCGATAACCAATCCATACCTACGACTATATCGAAGCTTCCTAATTTGATTGGGATTAAATCTATGCTAAAATCTTTTCCCGCCAGCTTTAGGGTACAATCACTTATTACATCTCTGGCCCTAACTTCCTGTCCATTAGCAAATTCTATAACATATATTTCTTCCAACTTTTGGGTTTTCGAGTTTAATTTTGACCTAAAGTCTATCGATACAAAACTTTTATCTGCTCCAGAATCAAATAACACAGATGCATAATGGTTGTTCAAGAGAAACGTACCTGTTACTACATCCGGGTTCCTTCTTGCCTCATCTGCCCCGATCTCAAACACTCGACCTCGGGCCTGACCTCCTTGATTTCCTTGATTAAATGGTCGCGCCTGATTTACATTAGGCCTTCGGTTCAGTTTCGGACATGCATTCCGAAAATGATCTGGGCTCCCACATTCATGGCAAGTTCGTTTTCCCCCGCCCTTGCAATCTCTGGCGACATGGCCTCCTTTGTTACATTTGAGGCAAATGATGCATCTTCCGAGATGACGATTATTGCACTTGGTGCACCTTGGGCATAGCCCTCTTTCCTTCTCTTCGACCTGTGCTTGAACCCCAAAATTTCCTGTCACCCTATGACCCTTGTCTGTTCTTCCCCCAAACTGCCTCCTTGCAGGCTCTTCTATCTTTCTTTTCCCAGCGGCCTTGTCATTCCCTGATGTTCTTGAACGATTCGCGTTGTTGGTGAGTCTTGTTGCTAAATTTACTGCTTCTTGGAGAGTCTTTGGGTCAGCTGAAGTGACATTTCCTCTGATTCCTTCAGATAAACCCCACACATACCTATCCACTCTGTTTTCCTCAGGCGTCACCAAATGTGGCACCAGCTTTGCCAACTCATGGAAACGGGCAGTGTAAGAGTCTATATCGTTTCCCTTCATTTCATGATCCCACAGTTCTGCCTCCAGCTTCTGGATTTCACTTCTTGGGCAATACTCTCCCTTGAGTAGCTTCTTGAACTCTTCCCACGTAAGGTTGTAAGCAGCTTCCCGTCCACGGGTTTGTACTTGTGTGTTCCACCATGTTAGTGCTCGGCCTTGCAACAAACAAGCAGCAAATTCTACTTTGTTTCCTTCTGTGCACTTGCTGATATGAAGAACGGATTCCATACCCTCAATCCATGTCAGTAATCCCACAGCTCCTTCAGTTCCATGGAATTCTTTAGGGTTGCAGCCCCTAAAGGTCTTATATGTGCATTCCCGATTTCCAGTCGCTCCCGCATTGTTTGAATTTGCATTCAGCCCAGCTGCTACTTGGCTGACAATGTTCGGAAGTGCAGCCATAATTTGCTCCGCCACGAGCCGTGCGACTTCAGGATTCTCTCTTCTTGGAGGCATAGTCCTACAGTTATGGTTTTAATTAAAGATTCAGTCGCATGGTTACTAATACTATTATTTGGTTACACTTCCTACTTGTTATGTTAATTTGAGTGACGGTACTACTTCATGCATACTATCACCATTATTTACACGTGTTGTCATTGTACATACCCCAATTTCATAATCATGCATTAGAAGTACTTGAAATATATATAAGCATAATTCAAATATTTCATTCATAAACCAAACACATCAATTTTCTCAAAAGATATAGTTAACCAAAACATGCAATGTTTGAAATTAGATGGCCACATGCCCCCAAAAATACAATATGATTTCAAGTTTAATAAATTCCAAAAGCTTCACAGTTTGTGGCCTTCTAACGCACAAGTTCCCAAATTAGTAGTCCCAACATCACTACGAATGCTCCCATCATCCAAGTTAAGTACATGCGTAAGGTCCTCATTTCCCTTCGAGTGAAGGTGATAACCGTCATGGTTCGGTCCGAGACTTCACTTTGTGCATTTAGTATCCCCCTCACCGTATTCAGGGTTTGGTGCTGATGATCCAACCTCGCTTGATGAAGTTGTATGTCTTGCGACATCATCGAGACCCATTGACTCTCTAGGGCGGTCATGCCCGGAGGGTTAGTCACAGGAACCCCGGCTACCACTTGGGTGGCTCCGGATTGCGCCCCTTGCCGGGACGACTCTCCTATGTCTCGTGAGGGGTTTGTGAATCTCATACATCTGGGTATCGGTACGCTTTTCCGTGCCGTGGTTATCACTCTTGGGCCACGGAACGTAGTCGAATGGGGCCTAATGAGTGATGCATAACTCACTTCAAGGTCTTCGTCATACGGATCTCTCTCCCCCTCAACCGGTGGATTTCCCCTAGATTGGTTAGTAGTATCGCCTGAAGGGTCCGCCGAGTTAGAGTACTCGGATGGTGAGTGCTCTGAAGGATCGTGTTCGGACGACATGGTGGACTGCGATAGTTGTAGACTTAGTTATTAAGTGTGTCATTGTAAATGTTTAAAATATGCAATGCTTATGCAAACACACACAAAATCATGCTTTCGTTTTTAAGTATGGAATTTATTTTAAGCATACCTTTAATATAACCAATCCAAGTCCCCCATTATATAATCCTAAATTAAACATAGGTGATCAGCTTTGTTTAATTGAGGTATGATAATGTGACATTCGACTTGATTATATTAGCAATATACTTCAGAATTTAGACAATTCTTTCGAAAACCGTTTTGAAAATAGTTCGCGTTATAGTTAGGTTATAGTTGGGGTTCCCATAAGGAAACCGACATTCTCTATAACCTTAGGCTCTGATACCAAATCTGTCACACCCCGCTAAAGCGGAAACACGAGATGTAACAGCCGAAGTTTCATAGCATAGGGAGACAGACAACATCAACCATACCATTTCATAACATATAACATTTCCAAGTTTAAAAGGGACTCAAGGTTAAAAGTTTACAATTCAAAGTTTACAATTTAACCCAAAAAGTGCTTTTCCCAAAATGTGACCAATAGACGAGTCTTGGAGGATGCCGACATGCATGCTAAATTAAATCTTGTCGTTTACCTGCTTAGCTCCTGAAAAGCATGTTTAAAACAAAGGTCAACTACAAAGAGTTGGTGAGTTCACAGGTTTTTCATAACCAAACATTTTTAAAATCAAAGATTAATTTTCGTGAGTCTTTTGTCACGACAAACTTTAAATCTTATTCTTATGAGTACACATTACTATGAATGACTTATGCAAGATATATGTTTGTTGAGCCACTACTAAGCCTCCGACCACTTACGCCCCACGGACTACCTCAGAGGTGGTATGGTGGCCACATGAGTAGAACATTATTAACAGATAAAGTGCACCCCTACTCGTCAGTTTAAGGTGGGTTTGTCAGACCAAATAGCGCTATCCACAAATATCACCGGCTCGTTATGAGTTAACAGTAGTGTACCTATTGGGGACTTAACATTTTTATTAAACTCAACATATCTTTGTCACTTAAGTAAGTTTATTCATTCAATTGTACTCATTTCTCAATTCATAAATATCCACAAATTTTAATATCATGAATCATTTAACATTTCAAAAACATAACATGCTTTTCACCCCAAACATTTAAACAAGTAAAACGGGGCTGTGAAAACTCACCTTGTAGCGTAGATGTAAACGTCGTGTAAGCTTTCTCACTTAAGCGCTCTTTACGGGCTCCCTATAAAGTCATACGATATCTATAAGTCCTTCATAGCTATTCCAATGTTAAACCTAACTAACTTAATCCACGTCTTGTGAAATGCCTTATCTTTAGTAATTAAGTTGAAATACACAATTTAGCCTTGTTCAAGTGTTTTTAAACAATCAAGATGAATGGTTACAAGAAAACTCATTAGCTTCCAAAAATACAGAATCTGTCAGAAACTTTATGCCACAAAGATGACTATTTTATAACAACTTCCAGAATAGCAAATTTACCCATTTTTTATATGTGGTACTATACTAAGTTAAGGAAGTTTTGACCAAATTTCATGAATTTTGGAAGTGTTTAAGGGGTCCAAATAAATTCTATAAAACAGTGCAACACAGAGTCCAAAACAGATTACACCCTTCTGCCATAACAGGCTTTTGGAGGGTCAAAACATAATCTTTTTCAGAGTTTTTACATGTTTTGGAAACCTAACACATAAAGGTATCTTATGGAAAGGATTCACCAATTTTTGATGAGTTTTGAGTGAGTTATGGACAAAAGAAGTTGCATGCACCAATCTGCCATTTCTGGACAGCTTGACATACTTGGTTTGCATAAAATCTTTAACTGACCAAGACAACATATATTGTTATGAAATTTTAGCATGTGAAACCTAACTCATAAAAGTAACTTCCAGAAGAAAAATGAGAAAGTTTTATGCATTTTTCAAAGAGTTATATACAAAATAAACTGGCACAAAAATCTGTCAGACCAACCGCTGCACACCAATTTGTTCTAAGGAGTTTAAGGCTCAAAACTCAATGTTTTTGCATGAGACCAGTGGGGTTCGACTCCCCATTCATTAAACCTTACTCCAGAAGAAAAATGGAGGAATTTGGACATGATTTGACCAAGATATGGTCGTCCAAAGTGCATGCAATAAATCTGGCAGAATCTGGAACTTACATAAACTCCACAAAAATCACATTTTTAACATTTTAACATCCATAGATATGGGTTTCTTTGGTAAGGGTTTAGTTCCCACATCAAATAACATGTTTTTAAAAGAAAATGCTTTGAACTTACAAGAAACATGTGCATGCAAAAACCCCAAAACTCAGATTCTAAAATAAGAACAAAAACCCACATTTTGATGATTTTGCTCATTTCTCTTGAGTTCATGATGGAAGCTCATAGATTATCACCATTTTATGGACATTTATCATGTCATGGGTGTTTAATCTCACTTCTAGAACATCAAGAAGAGTTCATCCATTTGAACAATACGAAAAGTGTAGAAATGCAAGGAAATAGCATAAAAAGATGTTAAAAACTTATGAAGAACACTAGTTAGAGTTCTTACCTTGAGAGATGATTTCTAACACTTTAAGTTTTCTGGAAATTTGGTTTTGGATGCTTGAATAAGGCTGGAATGTGGCTGGACTTTGGAGTGTAAAATGGTGAGGATGATGAAGGAAAAAGATGATCTTCAAGAGAGAGAGAGAGAGGAATGTGGATGGTTTTCTTGAAAATTTGAAATGAGAGAAATGAAAATGATTTGAAGTGTATAGAGGGGAGGGGTGGCCGGCCCCCTTATGGGCCCCCAACCCCTTGCAACAAATTTTTTTTTTTTAGAAAAATTAGGCCCATAAACTCATTTTGTAAAATACAATTTTGTCTAGAAATTAAATTGCAAAAATAAGCTTCTAAAATACTTTCTTGTTTCTATTAAATCTTATAGAAAGAAAAGTTTTATGTATAAAAGTAAAACCTTATATTTTATATTAGTTGTATGATAATTGAAGCATTTTGGCATTTCACAAGGTGTTTCGGTTAGTCTTGGGTCGAAACCGGGTCTTTTCGGTAACTACCGGGAATTCTAGCGAATTTTCGCCTAAATTTTATTTCGAATAGGTCTTAACAAGGTGTGTTTCCTATGTTAACATTTGTAATTGTTAAATGGTGCTAACCTGAGAGTTTTGATTTTTTTTGTCGGATGTTACATGAATCCATAATCAAACCATTGTTAAGATCAAAGATGGGTTCATAGCTTGCATGCATGTAGTTTTCTTAAAGATCCATACTTTTTGATCCAAAAGTTGTATGGAAAACTCTTTGATTTCACCAAAAACATGTTTTAATCAACATTGCATGTGCCAAAAAAGCTACTATTTTATGGTGTATGGAAAAGTTCTTGGCATAAAACACCCAAAAATCTTCAAAAAAGACCCATTTTCAAATTTCTACAAAAGATGATTTGATAGATAGCATGCATGTGGTTTAAATGGTTTAAAAATATGTTTTGGAACTGAAAATATCTGTATGGGGATGAGTCAAGTCGGATTGCATGCAAGAAGAATAAAAATATTGCTAAAAGAACAAAATGATGCACATGCATAAAGTTTGGTTTTGACAGCATGCTGCCAGATTTTTCCTCTCTCTTCAAAAAGTCACATCTCACTCAATATATGACTTCTAACTTTATATATACTATATAACTCCTAACTTTAGACCCTTTTTGTCACTCGTCATGACAAAATTGTGGTAACCTCATTCTATCATATGTAATGTATTAAATATTGATTACTAATATCGGTAAATTTCTTATAACATACAAACTTAACCTCAACAAAGGCATTTTATGATGATTTGGATAACTAAGCGAAATCAAGGACTAAGGTTTAGAACATAGAATGTTACTAGTGTCCTTACGTTCGTAGGATCGAAGTAGGATCGTATGACGGATTGCATTACGCACCTCATGGGAATATCTTCGCTTACCACCGTGAGTTTTCACAGCCCCCTTTTACTATTTTATACGTTTTGGGGTGAAAAGCATGTCACGATTTTATTACGCATCGATTGTACCGTTTACTCAAAATACTGAATATTGCTCCATATACTTATGCGCTATGGTATGTATGCTTATGTTAGTTGATTCTGAGTTTTTCTATTAAGTCCCCGTTTACTCTATATTACCCATTAACTCACGTTTTGAGCCGTTAGTATTATGGATAACGTTGTTTGGTTGACACCCACTCACCTCGCGAGTGCATAATTACTATTTTTCGTAATTCCGTAATTCCGTAATTCCGTAAGCATGTTTATGAGGAACATGCAGTTTGGGGCATTCCGTAATTAGGTTTGGGTAGTGGGCTCATTTCTTAACATATAATTGCATACGATACTATACCTTGCGCATTTTGACAAACGAACTCTTAACCCGTTATGCGGATTTACAAAACTGTGTTTTACTACAACCGAATACTTATATCCACTTGTGCGGATTAAAACTGTTTCGATGACAAACTTATATCCACTTGTGCGGATTAAAACTGTTTCTATGAAAAACTTTGATGTACTCATAAAAACCTGTGAACTCACCAACTATTCAATAGTTGACCCTCTCATTTACATGCTTTTCAGGAGATAGCAAGTAAGATTGGAACATTAAAAGACACCACAAGTAGCTGCATCCAACACTATTTTCCTTATCATGTCAATTTTTGTTTTGTACATTTTGTATTTTTGAACAAGATGTAACTTTTGTAAACCTTTTAAGATATGATGATTGTGTGTTGTCTTCCACCTTATGCAATGAAACCTTGAACTGTGACATCCTGTATTTCCGCTTTAGCGGGGTGTGACAAAAATGTATCAGAGCCGAAGGTTATAGAGAATACCGATCTTTCATTGGAAAAACCCAACTATAACCAAAATCCAAAATTGACATGAAAACAACTGAACCTACTACTAGTATAACTAAGCCTAGAATGGTATTAAGAGACTTTAATTAAACATAGCCTGATCACCTATGTTCGATTAAGGAAGGTTAATGCGAGACTAGAAATGGTTATAGTACGAGTATGTCGATTTTTACTTGCACTCTCTAGTAGCATGCATAGTGCGTAGACATTGCGTAGGAGAGACACTACACTTATGCGATTAGTAACTAAGTACACTTTTGCCTCAGTTTCACTATGTCATCATCATCATCCCACTCTATCTCTTCTTACTCGGCCGATGAGTCGGGTTATGTCACCGGTCGTCCCCAAGTCAATTTGTCTAGTATCCGGGAGGATGAGGACCCCAGAAACACTGAATGGGATCTTGAAGTATCGAACGAGCGAGCTACCAACAATGGACCGAGAGTGTCACCGACCTCGGTACTACCCCGACCGACCCCAATAATTGTCCAACCGAACACTAGAGGGGCCCGTATTAGGCAAACGGCGAGAAAAAGCATCCCGATCTCGAGATGAGCAACGCTTAGGTCAGAACTTCCGGAGGCGCCGGAGCCACCGCGTATAATCACCGGCATGCCAATCGGATGAGTGTCCGGAATGCCCTGGGTGGAAGAGCAGCTCTTAAGGACAATAACGACCGAACTACACGGCTGTCAGATGAGGGTAACTTACCAAGGACAGATCTTAACAGAACTGGTGGAGCTAACACACCTATTGTCCAATGTTTCGACCCAAGTTTTGGAGAGCGTTAAGACGGTTAGGCGGAGCGCGATGAGGGCGGAGCTTGCATGAGTGATTGGAGGAGTAGTACTCGCTATGCTTGTGTTGATGATCTTGATAGTTGTGTATTTGGGATGGTTTTAATTAGGATGATTGATAGTTTGGCAGCTTTTGATAAGACTATTAGGTTCAGAGGAAAACATTTTCTTGTGGTTATTATGAACTAAGTATTTTGGGTAATTTTAAGTGATTGATTGTATTAGATCTAAAAACTTTAGTATTAATGTAGGATGAACCTCGAACTTTTGGTATTGGTGGCATTATCTAAAAATAGGAATGAATTTTTATTGATGTTATCGGGATCACGGATAGGAGGATAGTGAGAATATCGGAGACAAGGCACAAGACTCTAGGCAGTTCAATGGTCCACACCCAAAGTTTAACAAATGTAACTACCATCATGAAGGAGCCTACCCTATTGTGGAGATTGTAAACGAGTGGGTCATTACACTAAGTACTGTAGGATGGAAAAGGGTGTCAATGAAGGAAGAAGGGTATGCTTCGAGTGCAGAAGTCCGGATTACTTCCGGAATACGTACCTAAGATTGGGTAGGAGGCCGAGCAATAACAATAATGGGAATCAGTCAAGATAAGCCAATCAGGGAAATCAAGGAGGCCAAGCTCGAGGACGGGTATTTGTCATTGGAGCCGACGAAGCATGTCGCGACCCCAATGTGGTGACAGGTACGTTTCTTCTAAACAACCAATATGCATTAGTACTATTTGACACTGGAACGGATAGAAGTTTTGTTTCATTGGAATGTAGGCCACTAATTAACTTGGAATCTAGGAGAATGTCGGATGCTTATATTATTGAGGTTGCTAATGGTCATAAATTTGAGGCTAAGGAGTAATTATAGATTGTACCTTGAATCTAGCAGATAAATTGTTTAGCGTTGATCTTATTCCTATTGAATTGGGGAGTTTTGACATAGTAATAGGCATGGATTGGTTATCCAAGAATCGAGAGGAGATTTGTTGTTTTGATAAGACGACTAGAGTACCGTTGCAAGACGGAGAAACCCTCGTTATACAAGGAAACAAAGTTGGAAGAAGCCTAGAGATAGTGTCAAGTGTGAAAGTACATAAGTATTTGAGGAAGGAGTGCGTTAAATTTTTGGCACTCATAGTTGAGAAGAAGTCCGAGGAAAGGCGAATCCAAGACATTCTGGTGGTGAAGAATCACCCGGAGGTGTTCCCCGCCGATTTGCCTGGACTTCCCCCGTTTAGACAAGTGGAATTTTAAATTGACCTCATACCCGGAGCAGCACCTGTAGCTAAAGCACCATACCGCTTAGCACCTGCTGAAATGCAAGAGTTGTCAAGCCAACTCCAAGAACTTCTGGACAAGGACTTTATTAGGCCAAGTTCCTCACCTGGGGGAGCCCCATTCCTGTTTGTCAAAAAGAAGGATGTATCGTTTCGAATGTGCATCGATTAGGGAGCTAAATAAGTTGACAATCAAGAACCGATATCCTCTCCCGCGAATAGACGATTTGTTCGACCAGTTGCAGGGTGCAACTTACTTCTCGAAAATTGACCTTCGATCAGAATACCATCGGTTGAGAGTCCGTGAGGAAGACATTCCTAAAACAGCGTTTAGGACTCGCTATGGACACTATGAGTTTTTAGTCATGCCATTCGGATTGACGAGCACGCCAGCTGTGTTTATGGATCTAATGAATAGGGTATGTAGACCATATCTTGATAAGTTTGTAATTGTATTCATCGACGATATATTGATCTACTCTCGGAGTAAGAAGGATCACGACCAGCATCTAAAAGTGATTCTAGAACTTCTCAAGGAGCAGAAACTGTATGCCAAATTCTCTAAGTGCGAATTTTGGATTCGAGAAGTACACTTCTTAGGTCACATGATTGGGGAGAAAGGGATTCACGTGGACCCGGCTAAAGTGGAAGCCATTCGGAAATGGGAAGCCCAAAGACTCCAACGGAAATTCTCCAATTTCTAGGTTTGGCAGGTTATTATCGGCGTTTCATTGAGAATTTCTCTAAGATTGCTAAACCCCTCACCGCATTAACACAAAAGGATAGGAAATTCTCTTGGGGAGTTTCGCAAGAGGAAGCGTTTCAACTTTTGAAGAAGAAGTTGTGCAATGCACCGATCTTGGCTTTACCGGAAGGAACATAAAATTTTGTGGTGCATTGTGATGCATCACATCAGGAATTAGGTTGCGTGTTCATGCAAAATGACAAGGTGATAGCATACGTCTCGAGACAATTAAAAGTTCATGAGAAGAACTATACCACACACGATTTAGAGCTTGGAGCTGGGGTATTCGCGTTAAAGATTTGGAGACGTTATTTGTACGACACTAAATGCACCATCTTCACCGATCATAAGAGTCTTCAGCATATCCTAGACCAGAAAATGTTCAACATAAGACAAAGGAGATGGGTAGAACTACTCAGCAATTACGATTATGAAATTCGCTATCATCCAGGCAAGGCCAATGTAGTTGTTGATGCCCTGAGTAAGAAGGAAAGGGTAAAAGCTTCACGTGTACGAGCAATGGGAGGGCTTGTACAAACGAGTTTAAAGACTCGAATTCTTGAAGCTCATACCGAAGCAATGAAAACGGAAAACTTGAAGGATGAAACTCTTCACGTCATAGAAAGTAGATTTGAAGCTAAGGTTGATGGAGTACGTTATTTCAAGGACAGAGTTTGGATTCCAGAAACTAACAACGTACGGGAAACGATTTTGAATGAAGCCCACAAGTCTAGATATTCAATTCATCCTGGAGCGGATAAGATGTATAAGGACTTAAGGAAAAAAATTATTGGTGACCAGGAATAAAGAAAGATATTGCCTTGTACGTAGGGAAATGTTTAACTTGCTCAAAGGTCAAAGTTGTATATCCAAAACCATCTGGTCTGTTACAACAACCAGAGATTTCCCAGTGGAAATGGGAACAAATAACCATGGATTTTATAACCAAGCTTCTGAGAACTGCCAAAGGGCACGACTCGATTTGGGTTATAGTAGATCGATTTACGAAGTGTGCACATTTCTTGCGTATTCTGGAAGGCTATAAGATGGAGAAGCTTGCTCAAATCTACATCAAGGAAATCGTCACGCGACATGGAGTCCCAATTTCCATCATATTAGATAGAGATAGCCGCTTCGCATCACGATTTTGGCAGTCACTTCAAAGAGTGTTAGGTACGCAGTTGAATTTGAGCACTGCCTATCATCCTCAAATGGATGGCCAGAGTGAGCAAACCATTCAGATGTTGGAGGACATGCTTCGGGCATGTGTGATAGACTTCGGAGGAAGTTGGGATAACCACTTGACTTTGGTCGAGTTTTCTTATAACAATAGCTATCACACCAGTATTCAGTGTGCGCCATTTGAAGCTTTGTATGGACGCAAGTGTCTTTCACCCCTTTGTGGGTTAGAAATTGGAGATAGACAGCTATCTAGACCCGATATTGTACAGGAAATTACCGACAAGATTGCAACCATTTGAGATATCTGAAAGGATTGGTCCAGTAGCGTATAGACTCAATTTGCTTAAGGAGCATACTGTTATCCATGATACGCTTCATGTGTCAAACCTCAAGAAATGTCCAGTTGACGAATCATTAATCATACCTCTAGAAGAAGTTCAAATTAATGATAAGTTGCATATCATAGAAGAACCAAGTGAGGTCCTCGGTAGAGAAGATAAGCGTCTTAGGCGAAGTAAAATTCCGATTGTGAAAGTTCACTGGAACACAAGGCGTGGGCCTGAGTATACATGGGAACAAGAGGATTACAAGTATCCTCACCTCTTTGCTAACAAACCGGTTAAGGACGGAAGTTCTTGAATTTCAGGACGAAATTCTTTTAACCGGGGGAGACTGTGACAACCGTCAATTTTGCGTTTCAGGATAGAACTGCACTGAACGTTTTAGTTATTCACATTATAGGTCAGACAGTTCAATTTTAGCAATAAACCCAGTACAGTAGGAAAAATATGAGGATTTTTGCCTATAACCCCTCAAACTAGGGAATTATCCATAAATCTCATAAAATGCCAATATAAAATACTTAAATTATATTTGTATATATATATATACCTTGCATTGTAAATGCTAGTAAATAAAACAAGTACCTTTATTTATATAAACTAGTATTAATTAACAATTTAAAAATAAAATAAAAATAAATCAAAAATCAAAATTTGTCAATAATTCAAACCCAATACCACTCTCCATCTCACTCTGTCTCTCCCTTCCCAAAACCTTCCACCCTCTCTCTCCCTACCCCTTTTTATTATTTCCTCTTCTCAATACAACCTCATTTGCATATTACACATCTCTCTCTAGCTCTCACTCTAGATTTGCTCTTTACTTTTCTCTCTTTTCCTCTCAAGAACATCTTCAAAAACTCATCACATTTCAGCCCCTAACACATCCATCTCCAAGAAGATTCAAGTGTTTAAGGTAAATGCATGGGTGTTGGATGAAATCCACACACCCTTTTCTTATTACTCTTTTTGCTTTTCTTAAGTAATTTTTCTTCTTCTTCTACTCTTTCTTTAAAACTTTTGTTAAGAACCATCTACATACATCTTAATGTTTGTAAATTTACCACCATAACCCTTGCATGTTATTAAAAAGGTGGTGAATCCATAATCAAACCAATGTTAAGATCAAAGATGGGTTCATAGCTTGCATGCATGTAGTTTTCTTAAAGATCCATACTTTTTGATCCAAAAGTTGTATGGAAAACTCTTTGATTCACCAAAAACATGTTTTAATCAACATTGCATGTGCCAAAAATCTACTATTTTATGTTGTATGGAAAAGTTATTGGCATAAAACACCCAAAAATCTTCAAAAAAGACCCATTTTCAAATTTCTACAAAAGATGATTTGATAGATAGCATGCATGTGGTTTAAATGGTTTAAAAATATGTTTTGGAACTGAAAATATCTGTATGGGGATGAGTCAACTCGGATTGCATGCAAGAAGAATAAAAATATTGCTAAAAGAACAAAATGATGCACATGCATAAAGTTTGGTTTTGACAGCATGCTGCCAGATTTTACCTCTCTCTTCAAAAAGTCATATCTCACTCAATAATGCTCCAAATGAGGTGATTCTTTTCTGGAATTTGTTTTTATGAGTTAGGATTCAAACCCAAATGGAATTATTGAAAGATATTAAGATTTAGACCTTCGAATATTTTTCATAAAAACAGTACGCGAACAACGTTTTTTTGTAGCGGTTTACGTCAAGTATTATTTTATGTACTTAAACTCCTCTAAAAATTACGAAGCTTATGTCAAAAGTTTCCTAACACATTGAGTTATCTGGACATGAAATATCATAACTTAAATGTCTTTGGAAGATATCCAAAAACGAACCAAAAGTGACAACAAATTCTGGACAGCAAGATTAACTTTCTGCCTTGGTTAAAAACAAATTCTTAGACCCTTTTCATCACTTCTTGTGATGAAATTGTGGTGATACTAACATGTCCATACTAATATAACTTACATACTATATGTAAACGCATTTTACATATATTCTAACCTTTCGTTTTGAACCCTTTTCATCATCTTTATGATGAAATTGCGGTATATGAATATATGTACTATATATGACTTCTAACTTTATATATACTATATAACTCCTAACTTTAGACCCTTTTCGTCACTCGTTATGACGAAATTGCGGTAACCTCATTATATCATGTGTAATGTATTAAATATTGATTACTAATATCGGTAAATTTCTTATAACATACAAACTTAACCTCAACAAAGGCATTTTATGATGATTTGGATAACTAAGCGAAATCAAGGACTAAGGTTTAGAACATAGAATCTTACTAGTGTCCTTACGTTCGTAGGATCGAAGTAGGATCGTGTGACGGATTGCATTACGCACCTCTTGGGAATATCTTCGCTTACCACCGTAAGTTTTCACAGCCCCTTTTTACTACTTTATACGTTTTGGGGTGAAAAGCATTTCACGATTTTATTACGCATCGATTATACTGTTTACTCAAAATACTGAATATTGCTCCGTATACTTATGCGCTATGGTATGTATGCTTATGTTAGTTGATTCTGAGTTTTGCTATTAAGTCCCCGTTTACTCTATATTACCCATTAACTCACGTTTTGAGCCGTTAGTATTATGGATAACGTTATTTGGTTGACACCCACTCACCTCGCGAGTGCATAATTACTATTTTCCATAATTCCATAATTCCGTAATTCCGTAAGCATGTTTGTGAGGAACATGCAGTTTGGGGCATTCCGTAATTAGGTTTGGGTAGTTGGCTCATTTCTTAACATATAATTGCATACAATACTATACCTTGCGCATTTTGACAAACGAACTCTTAACCCGTTATGCGGATTTACAAAACTGTGTTTTACTACAACCGAATACTTATATCCACTTGTGCGGATTAAAACTGTTTCGATGACAAACTTATATCCACTTGTGTGGATTAAAACTGTTTCTATGAAAAACTTTGTTGTACTCATAAAAACCTGTGAACTCACCATCTATTCAATAGTTGACCCTCTCATTTACATGCTTTTCAGGAGATAGCAAGTAAGATTGGAACTTTAGAAGACACCACAAGTAGCTGCATCCAACACTATTTTCCTTATCATGTCAATTTTTGTTTTGGACATTTTGTATTTTTGAACAAGATGTAACTTTTGTAAACCTTTTAAGTTATGATGATTGTGTGTTGTCTTCCACCTTATGCAATGACACCATGAACTGTGACATCCTATATTTCCGCTTTAGCGGGGTGTGACAATTTTCATCCATAACTTCAATGATATCTTCCGTTGACTCTGCTGAAGGTCCACGAGTTGGTACTGGCGTTTCCATATCATGTTCTTGTTGATCAGACGTAGAATCATCAGAGGTAGTGTTTACTAAAACATGATCATCTTGCTGAGGAACTGGTTCAGAAACATTAATCGGTGTAGATTCATGTTGAATCACGTCCATAGCACTTGTTGATGTAGTACCAACTTCTTCAGTAAGGCCAGACATTTCAGCACTGGTCTGTCGTGTGTTCGCATTTATGGATACTGAAGGTGGTTCCATATCTGCCCAAATATCCATAAAAGCATCAAAGAATAGCAAATCAAGTTCTGAATTATTATTAATTCTATGAGTAGAAACTTCAGGTTGAAGTCCGAGTCCTGAACTGCTTTGTCCAGAAGTCAACACGACGTTTTCATCAAAAGTTACGTTAATGCTTTCAATGACTGACCTCCTCCTTTTGCTGTAAGCTCTGTATGCTTAGGAAGTCAAGGAATATCTGATAAAACCCCCTTCATCAGCCTTTGTTTGAAACTTTGTTTGAGTTTCTCTATCTTTCAATGTGTAACATTTGCAACCAAAAACACGTAAAAATTTAACATTAGTTTTCCGATTGTTTATGATTTCATAAGCAGTTTTATTAAAGCGTTTATTAATAATAGTCATGTTTTGCGTAAAGCACGCCGTCGTAACTGCTTCAGCCCATAAACTTGGAGGAAGTCCAGAATACGCCAACATTGTACGAGCCGCTTCCACAAGCGTTCTGTTTTTGCGATCCACTACTCCGTTTTGTTGTGGAGTCATTGGTGCCGCAAAATTGTGAGAGATGCCAACAGAATCAAGGAACAATTGAAGAGTCGCATTCTTGAACTCCGTGCCATCATCACTCCTTAATTTTTTCACATGACGTTGTAAAAGTACTTGTATCTTCTTTATAAACTTGATTATCAAATCTAGCACTTTTGACTTTTGTCATAAGAATTCTAACCAAGTATATCTTGAGTACTCATCAATCATCACTAAAATATTTTTCTTTCCTCCTGTTGATTGAGTCCTCATGGGGCCGCAAAGATCCATATGGACAAGTTCTAAACAGTTTGTGCAATTTGTTTGAGTTTTTGACTTATGAGAACTTCGTTTCATCTTGCCCATTTCACATGCCAGACACAGAGAAACTTTATCGATCATCAACTCAAGCATTCCAAGAACTAATCCACCGCATCTTAGCTTGTTCATGTCCCAAAAATTCTGACGAGATAACCTCCGATGCCATTACCAACTCTCACCAATAGAAGCCTTGGAAACTAAGCAAACCGGATTAGATGCCACTAATGCAGGAAAATTGATTATGTAGAGAACACCAAATCTATCAGCCTTTAATAACGGAACTCCAGAAACATCATCAATTTGACATAATTTCTTATTAAAATGCATTTCATAGTCTTTTTCGCAGACCTGACTGATGCTGAAAAGGTTATGTCCAAGACCTTCCACATACATTACTTTTTTCAATCGAGATTGTGCCATTCTTTAATGTACCGTGACCTCTGATGTAACCTTTCATGTCATTTCCAAAGCCGACCGATCCTCCAAGATGTACAACATAATTATGCAATAAGTGCTTGTACCCTGTCATATGTCTTGATGCACCAGAATCTATGACCCACACATGACAGTCCTGAAAAATGGATTATCTCAACTTAGGTAGTCATATCAGTATGGGTCCTTTTTTGTTAGTACGGAGCAACTTGTCTAAATTAGTTGAAGAACCATTAATTTTTCCTTTAAAACTGAGTTCTATTTGTGAAAATGGTGTTTTGATTTTATCCTTTGGATACATTTCCAAACCAAATTCACTTCAATTGATTTAGTCTTCTTTTTCTTATAATTCTTCTTTAGACCAAAACCGAACATTCTCGCAGATTGATTAGCCGAAGATTTTGAAGAAGAATCAGAGGTGTTAAAACTTTTATTCTTTTTATTTTTCAAGACTTTACGATTCAGCGAAAATAGTTATCCCAACAATGAGCACAATGACGAGAATTTGCTTAGGTTTTGTCGACGGTTTCATCCAAGGTCGTTTCTGCTGTCGACGTGCGACATATTTAGGGTTTCAGGTTCCAGCGGCGGTCTTCTCCGGTATTATCATTCCATCGGTCTCTCGTGGCCTACCTATTAAAGTTTGTGTTTCCTAGGTCTTCATTGATCTCTTTGTCGTTTACTTGCAAGTTTCAGCACCTAGGGTAACCTAGGTCTTCGTTGCTTGCGTATAAAGTAATCGGTAGGGTCTTCAGCACCGAGGCTTCATTCCTGACCTAGGTATCCAGTGAGACCCCTGTTGGCCCTGTGGCTATGGCTCACTCGTCAAGGACGAGTCTGACTCCAGAAGAAATGGCTGGAGGCGGTAAGGAAGCGGTTAGGGTTTTGGCCGACTCTAACTTGCAGCATCCTGATTTGTGTGATGGTTTGTCGTCGCCTCATGCAGATGGGATTCCCATGCAGACGTCCAGAGTCTCAGTTTTTGATCGGCTAACAAAAGGTAACTCGTCTGGTTTAGCGTATGTGAATGTAGAAATTCTAAAGAGGAACTTTGCTTCGGTGGTTGGTTCCTCTTCATCGAATTCTCTTCAGTTCTTCCCTTTGGAAGATAAGAAAGCCTCCAAGGTGGAAATTCCACTTGCTCTTACTAAGGAGGCCAGTAAATCGTTTAGCACAACTATTTTGGATACTTCCTTGGCCCTCGTCTTTACTTCCCCATTGTTCAACGGTTTGTTAAGGCGGCTTGGAACAAGTTTGGTTTTAAGGATGCAATGATGAACGAAAATGGAATTTTTTTTCTTTCGGTTTAATGATGAAGGAGGTTGTTTGCAAGCAATTGAGAATGGACCATTAATGGTTAGGGGTGTCCCTCTCTTTGTCTTTCCTTGGAATCCAACGAAGGGGTTAACTAAACCAATTCATAAAACATGTCCGTTATGGGTCAAGCTACATAATGTGCCCTTTGTTGCATTTAATAGGGAGGGTATTAGTAGAATAGCAAGTGCCTTGGGGGTACCTAAACAAATGGACTCCTGCACGACGAAGATGTGCGATAAATCGTGGGGGAGGCCAGGTTTTGCCAAGGTATTGATTGAGACTTGGGCGGTGGGAGAACTAAAAAGAGAAATAGAAGCTTGTATTCCAAATCTTCATGGTGGAAAGGAGGAAAATGTGAGTGTGCGAGTTGAATACCTTTGGGAACCACTTCAATGTGGTCATTGCTGTGTGTTTGGTCATAAGACTGGGGCATGTGTTCGGGCAGAAGTAGCAAGATCAGAGAAAGAAAAAGGAAAGCAAGGTGTTGTGGATGAGGAAGGCTTTGCGAGGGTAGAACGTAAACATTGGAGGCCAAAGCAACAAATGAACATTCCTGTTAAGGATGCTAATGTTCAGAAACCAATAGGAGATAAAGAGGATTTTGTGGTGAAGAATGGTGATATTGAAGTCTATTCTACCAAGGAAGATGTGGGACCAACTATTGGTAAGCATGATTCTATGCCTTCCCTTTCCCAAAATTCTACTTATACGGGGTAATGAATCCAACAAGGAGAATGGAAAACAACAAGGGTCAGTAAAGATTAGCAAAGGTGATGGTGCATCATCTTCGGTCACCCCCGCACAGTCCTGGGTTCCTTTTATGTCGGTTATGTTAAAATCATTCTGTACGTATGATAAACTGAGACGTGGACCTTTGATCGCTTCTGAAGATGTACACAATCGTTTTGGCCCTCTATCAAATAATGAGTCGAGTGATGACGAGGTTGAGAATGTGGAGATCCCTTTGGAAGAGTCGTCGTTGAATGAACTGGCGTTGGAAACTTCGCATCCACCCCAAGGTACGTAATGATCAAATTTTCATGTTGGAACATCCGGGGGTTATTGTCCCGGATTAAGCAAAAGGAGGTTAGTACATTTATTTCTTTGCATGGTCTCTCTCTTTGCTCAATTATTGAAAGTCATTTAAACAAGGATCTTCTAGTTGGTGTTTGTGACAAAGTCTTTGGTAGATGGAATTGGGTATCCAACGTGGATTGTTCAGAAATTGGTACAAGAATTATTATTGCATGGGATCCTCATGTGCTTGATCTTACCATCTTAGAGGTCCATGCACAATTTGTGCACTGTTCTATTCGTCTTAGGGGTATTTTTGACCCGATCTTCCTCACGTTGGTGAATGGAACGAATGAGGGGGTCTCTTGACGTCTTTTATTGTCGGGGCTACGAAAATCAAAGGTTTTTCTTGGTAGTAATCCTTGGCTCCTAATGGGGGACTTTAACTCTATGTTATTTCCCCATGACGACTTTGACATGACGACTTTGACATGGAAGAAATGTTCTTATGTGTGGAGGATATGAAAGTATTTGACATCCCTTATACAGGTATCCGATATTCTTGGACCCAAAAACCGAGAGGAGGGAATGGTATTTGCCGTAAGTTTGACCGCATCCTTGGTAATACACAATTTTGTGATCTATTTAGAGATGCTTCGGTTTCTTTTCTTCCATGTGGTCTGTCCGATCATGCACTCGACGTTCTCTCATTTAGGGGTGGGTCTCAAAAAAAGAATAAGGGATTCAAATTTGATAATGTTGTTGTGGAACATCCAGAATTCTTAAAGGTGGTGACTAATATATGGGGTACTAAGGTGCATGGATCTTTCATGCACAAACTTCTTTGTCGTCTCAAACTCTTAAAGCCAGCTCTGCGTCGCTTGAGATCCTCGTATGGTGATATTTCGAAAAAAGTGGTTGGCCTTAAGCTTGAATTGGATGCTATTCAACAAGCGGTTGACGGTGATCCCTCCAATACGGAGCTGTTGGAGGATCTCGCCCACCTCATGTTGGCTGTCCAGCAAGCCCGTATTGATGAAGAAATGTTCCTTCGACAACGGGCTAAGGTTCGTTGGCTTAATGAGGGTGATGGAAATACCAAATATTTTCACAAGGTGGTTAAGGAACGACGAAGTTTTAACTTTATTCGCTCGATTTGTGGGACGGATGGGATTTTTGTGTATGACGACGACGTTGGGAAACTTTTTGTTGATCATTTTCAAACGTTCCTTGGGGTACCAGATTTAAACGTTGATCCCGTAATGCCTCCCTAGCTTTTTGAAAAAAAAAATTGCTTTTAGAAGCTCTTAATATTATCCGACCCATCACGGATGCGGAGATACACACTACAATGTTTAGTATTGGTAATGACAAAGCGCCAGGGTCGGATGGTTTTTCTGCAAAAAAATTCAAAGCGGCTTGGCAGATCGTGGGGAATGATGTGTTATTGGTTGTTCACAAATTCTTTTACTCAGGTTGAATTGCTAAAGAGGTAAACCATACACTTCTTTGCTTGATCCCGAAGGTACCGAACGCCTCTAAGGTAACAGATTTTCGACCCATTTCTTATTGTTCCGTAATCTACAAATGCATTAGTAAAATTAATTCAGAACGCATGAAAGGTTATTTAGATCAGTTGGTTAGCTCAACACATTCTGCTTTTATCCCGGGTAGGCGAATTTCTAACAATATTCTTATAGCGCATGAACTCGTGTCGGGTTACCATTTGAATTCTGGAATTCCTTGTTGTGCTTTTAAGATTGACATACAAAAAGCATACAACACGGTGAGTTGGGAATACATTTTACACATGTTGCATGGCTTTGGTTTTCACCCGGTTTTTGTAAATGGATCAACGAAATGTTGCACACATCCTAGTTTTCGGTTGTTGTTAATGGTAGTTCGGAAGGGTTTTTTAAAGGTGCTCGGGGCATTACACAAGGAGATCCTATCTCTTCTTACCTTTTCACCCTCATTATGGAAGGATTATCCATGATCTTAAAGCAGTGCATAGCGGAAACTGATTCTTTTGGTTATCATCGGGGTTGTAATGATCTAGGAATTACTCACCTCTGTTTTACAGATGACCTGTTTGTATTCACTAGAGGAGACCTTGCTTTAGTGGAGATTTTGAAGAATGCTTTGGAGATTTTCCGTGCGAGATCGGGACTTGCGCCTAGTATTTAGAAAAGTGAGGTCTTTTTTGGGAACGTGCCTGAGGACACAAATCAGTTTATTCTGAATTGCCTACCTTTTAGGTCGGGTGCGTTTCCAATAAGGTATCTTGGGGTTCCCCTTTCCCCGGTTCGTTTAAAAGTGAGTGACTTTGCTTCTCTTGTCAGTAAAGTCAAGTTACGGATACACAACTGGAAGTCCAAATTTCTGTCGTATGGTGGTCGTCGACAACTAATTATTTATGTACTCCAGTCGTTACCGCTTTACTGGATGTGGGTTTTTGTGCTTCCCTCCGGTGTTATTCACGAATTAGAGTCTCTTCTTATAGACTTCTTATGGGCACAAGGGGATCTGTCTCGTGGAAGGTGTCGTGTGGCTTGGCAGGATGTGTGCAAACCCCTTGAATGTGGAGGACTTGGTTTCCGAATACATGGTATTTGGAATCGTGCTTTTGTTAAGAAACATGTTTGGGATGTTTTGTGTCATCGTAACTCGCTTTGGGTTCGATGGGTCTTGCTCCATTATGTTCGAACATCCTCTTTTTGGGCTATTCGAATGAGACCGTCGTGGTCGTAGGTTTTCCGTAAAATGCTTGATCTTCGCACCCATATTCGGCCCTTTATCTTCCCCTCCATTGGTGATGGCCGAACAACTAATGCATGAGAGGATAATTGGATGGATTGTGGGGTTTTATCGGAGCAAATTTCGTACCGTATGTTTCATTGTTGGTCCCGAAGGGTTATACAAGTTTGTAGAACGGGTGGTTGAATACAAACACACAGATTTTACTTTTCTAAATTGTTTATTGATAAATCATTAACAATTTACAGCTTGTTGCGGAAACAAGATTAAGGATAAACCTAAATCTAAACAAGTTGGAACACTAAGTTTCTTGCACTAAGAAAGAGAAGGAAATTACTAATAATAACCTATCTCAAGATAGGAAGGATGAACTTGTCCAGAGTTAGCAAGTTACTTCAAAATGAAGTGAGTACTTCTTCTTATATACTGCATGCATTTAATGCATTGCAGTTTACACTTTACACATGGCAGCAGCTGATTGGTTGCATGTCATTGACCTTTATTGACAACCTTAGTAGCCGCATGTTGAATAGTGTAGTATCAGAGTGGTTGTACGAATTCAGACAATAAGGAGGTTCTTTTTCTGACATATCGTACGGAGACGTGCAAGGGTGGTTAAGACAAAAGTACTTTTTATGGAGGACTTCATGATCAGCTTTTTGTTGATTCAACGATCTATCATTCTATATCAGTGAATGATAGAGTTCAGCGATAGCTGAAGTCTTGTACTTGATACTTCACGTTGAGTGGACAAATCTGAGTCTTCGCTGATCCGCATCAGTTCATTAGGAGACTTGTCGCTGGTTCTTGAGCTTGATCTTCGACTTCAGCGTAGAACCTATGTTAGGTCCATGATCTTCATACAATCCAAGTATTGTGTAACAAGATGATGAAGAACATTATTGAAAAGGAAATCTAACCTAGAGAGAACACAAAGTGATTAGAGATCTACATCTTGTATTAATGAATTTACCTCTTACAAACTACAAGTAAAGACCTATTTATAGTCTTCATCACTTGCTACAACAATTAAGCATAAGCCCTTTAACACAGCTATTGCTTTACAAAACTTTCTATTATAAAGGATAACTTCAGTGTCCTAACAACCTATGTTAACGTGAAACTTGTCTTCAGGGATCATAAGTAAACAATTAACTTATCAGCGATCACCATAGGTACTGAACAGACTCAGAGTATTATGGTGAACAGTTTCGCTAAATGTTTAATCTAAAGAGCGAGAGTTCCTATCAGCGGTACTGTAAGATCTTAGTACTTATCAGCGATAGTGAAACTCTGATACATATTGTTTACTTACAATTTTCACTAAGTATATAAGAGAGGGTCATTATCAAATCACTGAGGGTTTGGATCAACAATCTCCCCCTATTTGATTATGACATAGCAACAGAGAAAATTGCTATTTAATGAAAACATAAGGGTAAAAAGAACTCATAAAAATATTTGTCCCTTTTACTGTTTTCTAGGAACTTTTCTGTACTGATAGAGTAAAGTACATTCGCTGAAATTTTTCGTTAAACTGTGTAAAGATTACAGAGGGACGTGGAAAAATTACAAGTACAACGAATAAAATTACAAGTACAAAAGATATAGACAGATTAGGATAGAAAGAATTACAAGGCGATCCTATCCGTCAAAAGGTTCTTCCTTGATGAGAAGTTCATCGAGGGTCTTTGATGTGGGAATCATCCAGTCAGGGACATCTACTCCTTGATTCTTTTTCTTCAGAGCTTCTTCAAAAATCAAGGGCTTCAGGTGTCTAGCTTTAATGTCGCGTCTGACTTCACACCAGTGTATGAGATCTAACTGTGCCAGGATTGAAAGTTTCTCCAGGTGGTAGGGAGGTGTCACACCTGAGTCTGAGACTTTCTTTTCCTTAGCAGAGACTTTTCTTTGTTGAGGAAGAAGAGTAGAAGGAGGAATATCCACAGCAGAGGAAACTAGGTCGATCTGTTTGTTTAAGATCTTCTCGACATGGCTTTTGAACTTTGAGCGCGATCCCTGAATGGCTAATTTCGTTTCTAACCATTCAGAGAGAACAAACGTTTCTAAGGTAGCAGCATAGAAGGTTTGCTTGGTCTTTTCTTCTCTGTAGACATCTACTTTAACAACAGGAACATCTGCGTACAGTCTTCCTCTGATGTTTACTTTGATGATTTTGGATGGTCTAGATCGATAGGTCAGCATTTGTTTATCCCATTCCAAGGTCGTATCAGAGACCTTAGTCTTTTCTCTAACGATCTTTTGAGCATCATCCCATAGCTGACGTTGAACATCAATGCGTACACTTTTCAGCTTGGGGTCTTTTATTGATCGTTGAGTAAGCTGGATGGCGTATTCTCTGTCTTTTTCTTCAGTTTCCCTTCTTTTAGCGATTAGGCGTTCAGCTATGAGGTGTTCCTTGTATTCCTTTTGGGAAACTCTGAACTTTGGAGGAACCGAATGAAGTTGATCACGCTTCAGAATGATTCGCTAATCTTCGAGTCTCTTGATCATTTCATCTCTCTTTTCTTGATCCTCTTCACTTAGCTTTTGAGGAGCCAAGGAAGGTCTGTTTTTCTGAGAGGATGGTTCATCATCAGATAAGAATACCTTTGAGAGCTTTAGATCTCTGAGCAGGCTTGACGATAAAAGAGTCATCATCATCATCATCTTCATCATCATCATTCTTTGGAGAAGAGGATGGTTCATCATCAGATAAGTCGATGAATTCTTCATCTTCGGCTTCAGACTCAGTTTCTTCAGCTTCTTCTTCGAGTTGCTCCCCCTTAGATACAGAGGTAAGCCTCTCGGTTCCCTTAGGGTGTTCATCTTCCTGAGGTCCAGCGGCTGCTTCAATTGTCTTCTCACCTTCTTCAGTAAAGGTGAGGTCTTCAGTCTTCTCTCCCCTGATAGTTTCATCATGGGAAAGGTCTTCAGCGCTCTTGGAGAGGTCTTCAGCGCTCTTCTCAGGGTCTTCAGCGCTCTTCTCCCCCTCTTTTTCATGATGACTGGGGGAGGAATGTGATGATTCAGCAGCGTGTGTGGTTTCCCTGTCTTCTTGGCCAGGGATCCCCACACAGATATCAATCGCTGATAATCTGTTTTCTATGCCAGAAATACCAGGATTGATCTTCACGAGTTCAGCACGATCCGCCGTATTAAAAGATGGAGGTGCAGGGGCAGGTGCAGGGGCGGTCATGTTGGTCAGGATCTGCTGCAACAAAGGGTTCATAGAAGTGATGTCATTTTTCATCGTATTTACATCAGCCTTCACAGAACTCATGTCAGTCTTGACGGAGCTGACATCAATCTTTACAGCAGACATGTCACCTTCGAGTATGCCAACCGATGTCTTCAGCGTTGTGACTTCGCTGGACATGGTGTCAACTGACTTTTTGATGTCGAGGTAGTCAGTGTAGATATCGGAGAGAACTTTGGCAAAGTCGGTGAGTGATTTATCAACCTTCTCCAAATCAGCTTTGAAGGCATTCTTTTCGACGATTGTTGTCAGCTTTGTAAGATTCTCTCCAGCGTTTGTTACAGCTGAAGAGTTGTCAGAAAGAGTAGTAGTCAGACATGTCAGCGTCGTGTCTATTGTCTTCAGAGAGGCGTTGATGTCTCTCAAATTAGGACATGTAACATATAAAAACTTGTGAACAGAGGAAAGCTCAGAAGTTTGGGGTTTAGTAACAGTGTATATGGGTTGGTGTGTACCTGCAGGAGGATTGGTGAATTTATCAAAATCTCGGGTGCCTGAGTAAAGTTCCATATCGTCAGCTAAAGTGCGTGGACATATGGTCATCTCTGCAGGTCCTATGCCCATCACTCCTTGAAGAGTATTTTCTTTAGCTTACGGAGGAATGACAGGTGCTTCAGTGATAACTGGAGTGGAGTCCAAATGAGTAGAGGGAGAAGCGAAGGGTAAGAATGGAGGTTGGTTACTGAGTTCAGCGTTGGATTCGCTGAGAATCACTTCATCAGTCTTTTGAGAGACTGAATGATGTTGGGTAGATTCCAAGTTTGTAACCTCAGCGTTTGGAGACGCTGAAGTTGGGATAGAATGAGTGGCTTGTTCAGTTGTGGCAGAGCGTACCACTGAACTTTCCTTCAGCCCAACAAGAGGAGCTGAGGAGTCTTTAGCAATAGATTGTTGGGGTTGCTCTTTGGTTTTCTTAGTTCTTTTGGAACCAAGTTGGGTGTCAGAATGTTTCCTTTTAAAAGAAGGACTGGAGGTTGCAGCTGGGGTATCAGCGGTGGGTTTGTCCGTTGAAGGAGCTGCAGAAGTAGAAGAAGTAGGGTTTAGAAGAGTTAGAAGAGTAGAAAGACGTACCTCATTTTCCATCGGCTTAATGTCGAGAATCTTAGGGCTGAACTGAGAGAGTTTCAGGTCACCCTCTGATGGGTAGCTGTCCTTCTGGCCTTTTTGGAATACAGCGCTGATGAATCGAGGATAGGGAACCCATGGAGATCTGTCAGCGACGGAGTCCACTCTGAGTACCAGGTCATCATAGATATTCGATGCCCAGTCTATATGTAGACCTTTCAGCAATGCATATCCCATTGCTTGCTGAGGCTTAGCTGCTTGGTCAGAGGAGCCGGTCTTGGCAGTCATGCAGCTGATCACATGGGCGAAGATGAAATTCATCTCGCTGGGCATTTTCGATTTCTTGATAATGGTCAGCTTCTTCTCGGGCTTCATATCCCTTCCAGTTTCCCATACATAGCCCATTGCATCGAAGAATGCAATGATGGCTTCCCTGCCTGAGTTTTTCTTGGTGTCAGGGAGAGGAACAAAAGGTTTTTCTTTGGTAGCCAAGGGAAGGTTCAGGGCTTTGCGAATGATGGCAGGTGTAATCTTCATAGTGCCATATTCGATATCGCAGAGGATACAATCAATGGTTTTTGAGGGGTCTTTGGCTGATGGTAGCTGAGAGTGTCTGGCAGAGTACCAGAATTGGGATAGCAAAAGCTGATGTGCAGGAGGTGTTATGGTCAGGGCTGTGAAGATGGAGCAGTTCTTTAGGAAGTTTACAGCATCATCTAGATGTGTAACTTGCTTTCGAGGAGGAAACTCGAGAAGCGCATATAGGTTATTTATCTTTGTCCAATCCAGTTTGTCAAGAGAGAACTTGACCTGAGGAGCCTTGGGGATTTCCACTTCCTCAGCAGTATCATCAGCAGCAGTGTTCTCAGCGATGGTGTTCTTGGGAATGTCAGAAGATGCCATTTTCTGTATCATCAGTTCAAACAAAGATTAACAAATAAGAATAATCTTAATGTGGAAAGATTTTCTAATAAGATGGTTCGAATTTTGTCCATTTCATTCAGACAAAATGTCTAAACGAAGATTAGGGTTTTTCATGTTTTTGAAAAACGAAATGCAAACCCAATAAAAATCTTGTTTTCCAGTTTCCTTTGAAGATTGGGATTCTGGAAAAACGAATGAAGAACAAGTTTATGATTTTTGCATTTAACTTGAAGAACAACCATGAAATGGTTGTGTTCATAAAACCATGAAAGAAAATGATTTCATTTTTAAGAAGTTCTTTTGTTTGATCTTGTTAAAACAATGAGAAGATCAGAAACAAGTTATTTGCATTTGGTAAATAATAAGAACATATTAACCTTTGAGGTTTGAAGAAGATGAACAGTTGTTCTTGAAAAATTCGAGAGCAAAATGCAACAATGAATTCTTTCTTTGCTTGGAGGAGAAGTTCGCGTAAAAGGAAAATATAAGCCAAGAAATTGTTTATATAGAGAGATTAGAAAGAGAAAATCTTGAGCGGGAAAAGATTTTCATCATGACACGGGAACATGTTTGCATTTGATTGGCGAGTAAACGAAACGTGCAAACGTGTGTCAGAAAGAAGAACGTGCCGGGGCTTATCCGTTGTAATGACGTCACAACTGTCCTTTCATATTCTTGGATGTCCTTGAGGTTTTGAAAAACTCAGGGACACTTTAGAAAACATGAAGCACTGAATAGAAATATCAGTGATGGTTTTAGAAATTTCAAAGTATCGCTGATAAGGAAAAGATATTCAGCGATGTAATTTATTTTGAAATCTTGCATTTACATGCGATTTGTCAGAGAGAGAAACATACCTTGATATCAGCGAATCACGTTTATTTAGAGAGGATGAGTGGGTTATACAAGCTGATTTTATCCTATTGCTGATCAAATGTGAATCGCTGAAGATTTTACTCTTCAAAATTCAGCATTCCAAGCTCGCTGATGAGAAAGTTGAACCTTGTCTCATCAAGAGGTTTGGTGAACAGATCAGCTAACTGATAATCAGTTGGGATAAAGTGAAGTTCTATATCACCATTCATCACATGATCTCTGATAAAGTGATACCTGATTTCGATGTGTTTTGTCTTTGAGTGTAGCACTGGATTATTTGCTATAGCGATGGCACTTGTACTGTCGCAATAGATTGGAATATTTGAGAGCTGAAGGTCATAGTCCAGTAGTTGATTTCTCATCCACAAGACCTGAGAACAATAGCTTCTAGCGGCTACATACTCAGCTTCAGCTGTGGAGATGGACACTGAGTTTTGCTTTTTACTTGTCCAACTTACCAGCCTTCCACCCAGGAGCTGACATCCTCCTGTGGTGCTTTTCCTATCCATTCTGCAAAATCACTATCTGAATAGGCGATTAGATCGAATCCTGAGTCGTTGGGATACCAAAGACCTAGATTCGTTGTACCCTTTAGATATCGAAAAATTTGCTTTACAGCTTTCATATGAGATATCTTAGGTTCTGCTTGATATCGTGTACACAAACATGTTGCATACATAATATCGGGTCGGCTAGCTGTAAGATACAAAAGAGAGCCGATCATCCCACGGTACAGCGTGACATTAACAGGAATACCCTTAGTATCCTTATCAAGTGTCAGCGGTGGTGCCGTAGGGGTTTTCATAGCTGAACTTTCAGTTAAGTCGAATTTCTTCAGCATATCTTTAACATACTTTCCCTGATTAATGAAAGTTCCTTTTTCATTTTGCTTTATCTGAAGACCAAGGAAATATGTTAGTTCACCCATCATGCTCATCTTATACTCATCTTTCATTCTATCAGCGAAACGAGTACAAAGATCAGGGTTAGTAGAGCAAAATATAATGTCATCAACATATATCTGAACAAGAATGATATGACCTTTTACTTTCCTGAAAAATAGAGTTTTGTCGATTTTACCTTGCTCGAATTGTTCAATATGGAGATAAGTAGAAAGAGTGTCATACCATGCACGTGGAGCTTGCTTTAAGCCATAAAGTTCCTTATCCAGTTTATAAACATAACCTGGACGCTTAGGATCTGAGAATCCTGGAGGTTGTTCCACATAGACCTCTTCATTCAGCTTTCCATTTAGAAACGCTGAGTTAACATCCATCTGATATACTTTGAAGTCTTTGTGTACAGCGTATGCTAGAAATAGACGAATAGATTCTAGCCTTGCTACTGGAGCAAATGTTTCGTCATAATCTATGCCTTCCTCTTGTCTGTATCCCTGAGCAACAAGACGAGCCTTGTTGCGGGTAACAGTTCCATGTTCGTCCAACTTGTTTCGATAGACCCATTTAGTGTCTATCACTGTTTTGTCAGTTGGTTTTCGAACAAGTTTCCAAACTTTGCTTCTTTCGAATTCAGTCACCTCTTCTTGCATGGCGCTGACCCAGTTTGGATCTTTGAGGGCATCATCTACTTTCTTTGGTTCAGTCAGAGAAATAAAGTTAACAAATAAACATATATTACCTGCACTTCGTCGAGTCTGAACACCAGCGTTTGGATCACCAAGAATTTGATCAATTGGGTGATTTACAGTCCATCGCTGAGCCGGGGCGTGAGACGCTGACTCAACCTGAACTGGAGGAGCTGAAGATGAAGCTTCAGCGACGTCTGGAGTATCAGCCAAGAGAGGAATGGATGCAGTTGTCATTATATTCACTGATTGCTGAGAAGTAGATGGAACGTCTGAGACATTAGGTTCAAAAGCAGGTATAGTGTTTATAGGAACAACTGAGACCCATGATGTTTCAGCTTCACTATTCTGCATATTTGGAATGATAGTAGGACCATCATCTTCAACTGTATGAGCACGAGGAGTGGGAATATCTTCTGAATCACCAAGATGAGAAAACATCCATTGATTCAGTTCTTCAGTATCAGCGGATGGTTTGGAGTTCGCTGAACGGGATTCGTCAAACGTGACGTGAATTGTTTCTTCAACAGTTTGTCTTCTTCGATTAAAGACTCTGAAGGCTTTGGAGACTGAGGAGTATCCAAGAAAGATTCCATCATCAGCCTTAGGATTAAACTTTCCAAGGGCATCTCTGTTATTCAGTATGAAACACTGACATCCAAAGATGTGAAGAAAGCTGATTGAAGGCTTTCTCCCATGAAATATTTCCTAGGCTATTTTATTGAATCTTTTAACTATCAGCAACCTGTTTTGCGTAAAACAAGCTGTGTTGACAGCTTCTGCCCAAAACTGAGTAGGCAGGTGAGAATCGCTGAGCCTTGAACGTGCAGCTTCAATAATTGTTCTATTTCTTCTTTCAGCGACTCCATTTTGTTACGGTGTTCTCACTGAAAAAAGTTGTGAGAAATACCCTTACTCTCAAAGAAGGAATCAAGAGAACTGTTTTTGAATTCAGTCCCATGATTACTCCTTATTGAGCGAACGGTCAAATTGTTCAGGGTTTCCATCTTCCGAACAAAGGTGATGAGTTCTTCAGGATTGTCACTCTTGGAACGGAGAAACATAACCCATGTATAACGAGAGAATTCATCAACTATGACCAGTGTATATTTCTTTCCAGCGATGGATTGTTTGTTAATAGGGCCAAACAAATCCATATGGAGTAGTTGTAGAGGAGATGACACTGAGGAGACTTGCTTTGACTAAAAGCTTGCTTTGGTCTTCTTCCCTTTCTCACACGATGAACATAAAGACTCTTTGGCGTATGAGTGTTGAGGTCGACCAGTGACTAACTCTTTTGAAGAAAGAGTGTTCAGTGTCTAGAAATTTAGATGAGAGAGCCTCTTATGACATAGCCAGTTGACATCAGATGAGGCTTTTGAGAAGAAACAGGAGTTCTCAGTGGTTGTTGAGTCCATGTTTATTACATAAACATTTTCCAAACGATAACCGCTGAGAGCTATCTTCTCCTTTTTGTCAGTGACAAAGCAGGATTCCTTAGTAAATATTACTTTGTTATCCTTGTCGCAAAGCTGACTGATGCATAAAAGATTATGCTTCAGCCCTGCAACATATGCGACTCTTCTGAAGGTGGTTGTACCATTAGAGAGTACACCAAACCCTCGGGTATTTCCTTTTCCATTTCCACCGAAAGTCACAGAGGGACCCTTCTGTTCCTTGTATTCAGCGAGCAGGCTTTTCTTTCCAGTCATGTGTCTAGAGCATCCGCTATCGAGATACCAGATACCCTTCTGAACCTGCATCACAAAGGAAGATTAGTTTTTCTTGGGTACCCCCTTAACCATGTGTACACGTTTGTCAGTGGAAGTAGTTGGAATGGAAGGTTCAGCAATCTTCGCATCATTTGAAGATTCAGCTTTGTCGGTCTTCACTTTGGTTATTTTCTTAACCTCAGTGGTCTTCTTTGCCTTGGGGGCAATCTTCACCTTAGCTATCTTTTCAGCTTTGGTGGCTGTGGGGCACTTACTAGCAATATGATCAGTGAGTCCACAGTGATAACATTTCCTATAACTAAAAGTAGTTCTAGGACTATTTGAATGCTGAGCTTTTGATTTAGAATTAGAAGGACCAGCACCAAATAAGCTTTTGGCTTTTGAAATGGGAGGAACGTTTAGTTCTTCAGATTTCTTACCAAGTACATCCACTCTAAGTCTAGGAGTAGATCGCTGAATAGACCCACGCTGAGTAGATCCAGAGATCTGATTCCTTGATCCAGAGGAATAAATCACTAAAGCTTTAGAAGCATTCAACTTTGATACTAAAGTACCCTTCTGAGGATTTTGGTTAAAAGCAATTCCTTTACATTTATCTTTAAAGACAGAGGTAGGTTTTCGATAAACCATTTTCTCTTTACCTTTTGAAGAGGTAGAAATTTCCTCAGGGATAGTTGGTCTGGACGAGGAACACTGAGAGGATGAAGTGTCAGCGACTGAGGATACGAAAGTTCCAAATAAGAGCATGGAACGATCAGTGATTGGTTCTTGAGTTTCATATTTGTAACCAAGACCACGTTTATCACTCAGGGGTATCTGAGACTTGATTATCTCAGTGATCTTTGTTGAAGAGTTATACCATCCTTCAACAGTAGCTTTTTCAGCTTTCAATGCAGCGATAGCTTCTGCTCGTTCGATTTTGACTAGCTGATTTAAATGCACTTGATCTTTAAAATCTTCTTCAATTCTAGAAAGCTTTTCTATTTGAAGGTGACAGTTTTTAAGCTGTTCAGCGAGATCAAGGTTTTGGTTTTCAACTATAGTTTTGCCATTCATGGCTTCATATAAACTTCTAGTCAAGAGATCGATTTTACGGAGACTATCAGCTTCTTCAATATTTGCAATATTTGTAAAGAAGGAAGGTGATACCTGAATTGCAGAGGTTGAAGTAGAGGGAATGTCTGAACTTTCTTCCTCATCTTCAATCTTTGCCATAAGACAGAGATTGGCTTCATCATCTTCAGAGTCAGATGATGATTCTTCTTCTTCAGAAGCAGCCCAATCGTAAACCATCAGGCCTTTGCGTTTCTTCTTGAAGCTTTTCATCTTCGCATATTTTTCTTTCAGCTTAGCATATTTGTCATCTTTATTCCTGGGAATAAAAGATTTCTTTGGAAACGCTGAGTTTCTCGATACTTTCTTAGACCTTCCCTCGTTAGAGAAATGTCCAGTCTTTTCGCAGTTAAAACAAGTAGCAGTAGCCTTATCAACAGGAGTTGATGATCTTGGCTTTTCAGTTATAGAAAGAGGTTTGTTCTTACTGAACATTTTCTTTTTGGCGAATCTCCTGAACCTTTTAGTTAGGAGAGCCAAAGATTCATCATTATCTGAAGAGTCAGTATCTGATGATCTTTCAGAGTTACTCTCTAACTCAGTGATAGTGACCGATGGTCGTTGAGTAGAGGGTTCCTATGAGATTAAAGCAACAGGGGTGCTTTTGGAATCTTTTACAAGATTCTTCTTAAGATGGCTTGATTGCTCATGATTCAGCATCGTGCCATATAAGGTAGCAAGGGTCATTGATCATAGATCTTTTGACAGCTTGAGACACATATAATAACTGTCCCAGCTTTCAGGTAAACATTCTAGAAACTTTGCCAGCACTTCAAAGTTAGAATATTCCTTACCAACAGTTTTCAGATCTATTATTAAGCAATTAAAGCGTTGGTGAACTTCAGAGAGAGTCTCATTCTTACCACAAATGGAACTTTCATACTGTCTTACCAGGTTGATCTTTCGAGAGTCCTGGACTTCAGCAGTACCTTCATACTGAACACATATTGTGTCCCACATGGCTTTTGAGGATTTCAGGTTCATCACGGAATGGTAGACTTCGCCAGGAAGAGCCATGGATAGTATGGATCTGGCTTTGGTGTCGATAGCCACTTTCTTCTTATCTTCGTCAGTCCACGTATGAACTTCTTTGGGTACCAGCCTTTCTGGAATAGCAGGTCTATTCTCAGCGGCTGGTACTGCGGCATCAATTCTTACAGGAATGAATGGGCCGTTTTCAAGATAGTAAGACATAGTAGGGTCTATACCTTCTAGGAAGAGAGTCATCATATTTTTCTATAGATTAAATTATCTCTGGAGAATCTAGGGGGTTTTGCAAGAGAACCATTGTCGATATAATTTGTGTTTGTGTTGGTAGCCATTTTTAGAAATAGCAGGGAAGAGAAATCTTAGTATAGATTAGATCTTGTTTATTAGATTAAACAAATCCGCTCTGATACCATTTGTTGGTCCCGAAGGGTTATACAAGTTTGTAGAAGGGGGGGTTGAATACAAACACACAGATTTTACTTTTCTAAATTGTTTATTGATAAATCATTAACAATTTACGGCTTGTTGTGGAAACAAGATTAAGGATAAACCTAAATCTAAACAAGTTGGAACACTAAGTTCTTGCACTAAGAAATAGAAGGGAATTACTAATAATAACCTATCTCAAGATAAGAAGGATGAACTTGTCCAGAGTTAGCAAGTTACTTCAATATGAAGTGAGTTCTTCTTCTTATATACTGCATGCATTTAATGCATTACAGTTTACACTTTACACATGGCAGCAGCTGATTGGTTGCATGTCATTGACCTTTGTTGACAACCTTAGTAGTCGCATGTTGAACAGTGTAGTATCAGAGTGGTTGTACGAATTCAGACAATAAGGAGGTTCTTTTTCTGACATATCGTACGGAGACGTGCAAGGGTGGTTAAGACAAAAGTACTTTGTACGGAGGACTTCATGATCAGCTTTTTGTTGATTCAGCGATCTATCATTCTATATCACGTTGAGTGGACAAATCTGAGTCTTCGCTGATCCGCATCAGTTCATTAAGAGACTTGTCGCTGGTTCTTGAGCTTGATCTTGGACTTCAGCGTAGAACCTATGTTAACGTGAAACTTGTCTTCAGGGATCATAAGTAAACATTTAACTTATCAGCGATCACCATAAGTACTGAACAGACTCAGAGTATTATGGTGAACAGTTTCGCTGAATGTTTAATCTAAAGAGCGAGAGTTCCTATCAGCGGTACTGTAAGATCTTAGTACTTATCAGCGATAGTGAAACTCTGATACATATTGTTTACTTACAATTTTCACTAAATATATAAGAGAGGGTCATTATCAAATCACTGAGGGTTTGGATCAACATTCATGCTTGTGGATTCTTTGTGTACTCGACGGTGCGACATCTTTTGGATTCGATTAGCGGGTATGGCCGTTAACTTGGATAGCAATATGCCCAGAGCTTGGGTTGCATGAGACTCCTATGACCCAAGAATCGGTTGCCGATAGGATCTTATGGAAGGGGCCTAATAATATGTTGCAAGAGTACACAGTGAGTATTGCATGGCGTACCATGGAGGGGGCGCATCCTACGGCCTCTTGGTACAAGTATGTTCGGTTTCGTGGGAGTATTGCGAAGAATGCATTTTGCATGTGGAGTGCGTGTTTAAAGTGACTTCCAACTCAGGATCGGATAGGTCTTTGTAAACATGATCCTCCAGATTTACAATGAATATTTTGTGGGAATTGTCCGGATTCTCACAATCACCTTTTTTTGGATGTGATTTTTCGGTGAGAATTTGGCGACGGATCAAATGTGAAGCAAACTTGCATGGTTTTCAAGAAGATTGGGATGGTATTCCCAATGGATTGGAGGACGGCACTCTTCGGTTATGGTCTACTGCTCAGAAATTGTCATTATCTGCTACTGTTTACTTCATTTGACAAGAGAGAAATATAAGATTATTTCAGGATCAGAGGCGATCAGAGGATCAACATGTTAAAGATATTGTGAAGTTGGTTTTGTTGCGGATAGATTGGAAGAGGAAGATGAAGACTGTTGTTGTCCATGGCCAATACTAGTTGGAGTTTTTTCTGGTTGGGTGGTGTTTTAGTCTGTGGGGGGTCCTTTTTGGTTGCTTGGTGCTTTGTGTTATTGTTTGGTTTTTATGTTGTTTTTTATTGGGTTGTGTTGTTTTTTGAGGGTTTGTCCTCGGAGTTGGATACTGGTTAGGGGTTTTCCCTCTTTGTTTCTTCCCGTCTTTTATAATATTGCCTAGAGTTTTCTGCTAAAAAAAACAATGAGCACAATGTATTTTTTTCTTGGCATGTGTCAACAACTTAGCATGTGAAATTTGAGTTGTTTTATTGACACTGCTTTTGCAATCATTACAAGAAAGGTTACAATTATTTTTAGCAAACGGAATACATCGGTCACTATTAAAACTTCTATTATTGCTAGAATCGCATTGCTTCTTCAAATCCAATAACTTTTGGTCATCCACTTCTGGAATAAAAGACGAAGGAATGTTAGAACATTTAGAATTTGGAGAATCATTTGAGCATAAATCATATTTAGTACCTGAAGTTTCCCTTTTTCAAAAACACTGTATTCTTTCTCATTTGTGTCAGAAAAGGATTCAAAAAAAGAGTATTCATAACACACAAATGTTGATTTATTGGTAGGAAGTGATTCTTAAGTTTCAACATTGTTTTCTTTAGATGGACATTTAGCTTTAGCATTAATTTCACATGAAGATTTACACTGATCTTTAGATTCATTTTATTTTGAAAAACAATTTTTATCTGAATTTGAATCCTTAGATTTTGAATGTTCAAACAGTTGGGATTCAAGACGCCGAATCTCAATCTGAAGATCAAGATTGACTTTCTTACTATGATCCAAATTCATCCTAATGTTATCATTTTCATCCTCTAATTTTTCAACATACAGATTTAAGTCAGAAATCTGTTTTTCTAAATCAACAATTTTTAATAAAGCAGAATCTAGATCAGGATATTCAGAAATAGTCTTATGAACAAACTCTTCTTTGACCGAATCTTCCAATATTTCAATCTTTATTTCCTTAGAAGAATTAGATTTGGTTGTGTCAGACTCTTTGTTATCAATTTTGAAGTTATTACTTTCAGATTCTTTTGAAAACAACAAATTAAATTCAGTTGATTCAGTCTTTTTGGACTTATAACTGGAATTTAATTCTTCATATTTGAAATTTGTTGTATTAAATCTGGGTTTTTCTTCAGTCTTTCTCTTTCTTTTCATTTTCTTCTTCGGAGATGACAAATGAAGTACTTTCAGATTTAGTGAAAACTTTTGAAATCGGAGGTATTTCTTTTGAAAATTTTCTGTTAGTGCATTATAGTAGCTATCAAGACAGTATCAATCTTGTACTGTATCTTCTAAGTAGAGGCATGGACTTGTCATGGCCCTACTATATAAAGAAGATATTTTGTTATCAACTTAAGCTTTTGTGTCATTTGTACTTTCACACTTATACATGAATGAAAAATTCTCTCTCTATATTCTCTCTCTACATCTTGTGATTACTTTGCTAGATTTGAGGGAACAACAGGATACTCATTAACATCTAAAGCCTATAGAGTCTACAACCTCAAAACAAAAGTCATTCTGGAAAGCATCAATGTATCCTTTGATGACAAGTCATCAAGTGTCTCTGAAAGCAAATCATCAGAGAGGATGCATATCTCAGAGGAGCCCAGTTCCTAAAAGTCAAGAGAAGAGAATACCATCTTGATATTCAATGATTTCTTTGATGATGAAGATTCCTCTGAAGTCATCAACAGAGGCAATAAAGTTCAAGGTTTTAGAGCATTGTTGTATTCAAGATTTACTGTAAAGTCAATGTACTGTATTAGTTAGCTTTGCCTTTATACCTTGTATGTTATGAGTATAAATAGGCATGTCTAGTTCTTAGTTAGAAGGGAATCTAGAACCTTTTATGAACTTCTTGATCATTTTGTCATTTACACTTTAGAGATCAATATATGGATGACAAGTTCTCTAGATTCTCTCTCTACATCATTCTTGATTTCTTGCTAGATTTGGGATTTCACATTTGGTATCAGAGCTAAACAGAAGATTCAAGCAGATCGAAGACCAAATTGAATATTTTTTACACTAAGCCTGAAGAATTCGGATTGGGTCTTCATTACTGTTCATTTGAACACTTATCATTAAGACATAGATTTTTTCTAAATTTTGATTTTTTTTGGATCAATTTTTTGCATCACTGAACTCGAAATTGATTACTGATCATCTTTAATTCTTGGATCAACATCAAAAACTGCACAGAATCATCTGATTTGATCGATTTTTTGGTTTTTGTTCGAAAACCCAAAATTCACTGTTTTGGATCAAAAGTTGTTTAAATCGATCAAATTACGAGTTGTGATCAACAAGAAAAGTGTGCGGATTTCAATTTCGAACAAATCGATACAAGTTTCATCTCATTTGATCAAGAATTGAAAGAGTTATGGCAGATTAAGTGATTTTAAAGTTCGAAGTGCAGAATTCGGATCATTCTTGGTGAATTCGGATCATTCATACACAATTCGGATCATTCAAAGGGAATTCGGAGTGTTCTTGGCATCACAAGTATAGAATTCAACTCAAGAAGCATTCGAATTGAGTTGAATTCGATCCCTTATGGATTCGAATTGAGTTGAATTCGAACCCTTATGGATTCGAATTGAGTTGAATTCGAACCCTGTTAGATTCGAATTGAGAAGTTGTGGATTCATCTGAGTTGGTTTAATTTTCCAAGTAAATAATTCGAACCAAGTTAAGTCTGAATTGAGTGAATTCGAACCCAGTTAAGTCCGAATTGGGTGAATTCGAATCCTTCTACATCTGAATTCATTGAATTCGAATCCTTCAGCATCCGAATTCATTGAATTCGAACCCTTATTCATTCGAATTCATTGATTTCGAATCCTTATTCATCCGAATTCTTGTGAATTAAAAAAAAATGTATTCCGAAATTTTTTCTATAGTGTATTTCATACACTTTAAGAGCTTTTCAAGAAAAATTTTTATATAAAAATTTTTCTGCTTGATTTTCTGAACGATCAATCTTCTAGCATTCTTCAAGATGTCTGACATACAGAATTTAAGTGGGAGAATATGGTATCAGTTAGGAAAAGATAGAAAATGGACTCTTCCTGAAGCTAAAGATGAGATCAAGCGTCTTGAAGGTTTTCTTTCTAGATACATAAGACATTCTAATGAAGATGCAAGAAAAAATACAAAGCTCATGTATGAGAAAGCTTTATTAGAAGACAAAGTCTCTTCTCTTGAGTCCGAACTGAAAGTTTTGAATGACAAGTTTGTAGTGCTTGAAGTCACTCAAGAGAAAAATAAGACACTTGAGATCACAACTCATCAAGATAACATAAAGGAGCTTCAAGGGAGTATAAAAGCATTAGAAGAAGAAAATGCTGATTTGAAGAGACACATTTTTGAGATTTCTTCTTCAAATGAAAAATCTATTTTGAAAGAACAAAATGCTGAACTTACTAAAAGAATTACTGATCTTGAAGTTTATATTGCAGGTCTTGAAACAAAGAAAGACAACTCAAGTCTGCACAATCAAATCGAGAAACTTCAAGAGAAAGTAACAACTCTTCAATGAGAAAATGCTGATATGAAGAGTGAGAAAGACAAGAGTGAAAAGGGGAACTCATATTTACGAAATCAAATAAAAAGAGTTCAAGAAAAGACAACAACGTTGGAAAGTGAAAACGTTGAATTGAAGAAGAAGCTTTCTGAACATGAAGGAGTGTCACCTTCTTCAAAGAAAGTTCTTAAAGAAAAGGAAATAATTGAACTAAAATATATAAAACTTTTGAAACAAATCTCCGATTTTGAGAAAGTTTTATATCTTGAAAAAGAGAAGCAAGAGAAAGAAAGAAATGAATTTGAAACATAACGCAAATCTTTTAAGATTAAAAGTTCTGAGCTTTCCGTGAAAATCTCTGAATTAGAAAATGTTTTGGAAAAGGAAAGAAAAGATTTCACAGAAAAGAAAAATCTCTTTGAAAAGGAAAGTAAACCCCTTAAAAAGAAAAATATGGAAATTTTCAAAGAGATTACTAATAAAAGAAATTTTTTGGAAAAAGATTTTGAATCGGAACGCATATATTTTGAAGATGTGATTCTTAATCTTACCAAAAGATTATCTGGTTTATCAGCAGATATTATGAAGGATCAATTGATAAAATCTGATCTCCAAAAGAAATTTGATCTAATTTCTAAAGAGAAAAATGTTTTGATAAACAAAGTTAAGGAACTTGAAGACATCATTTTTAAATTTGATGTCTCAAAGCAGGTAAGTCCTGAAAGTATCTTTCAGACTCCATTTGTTAATTCAAATGATTCTGAATGCTCTTTTAAAACTGCTTCAAGTTCGGGTTTTAAAAACATTCCTTCTAAACATATTAATAGATCAACTGGTTTCTCAAAAGATCAGATTCGTTCAACAAATATCTTCTATAATCCTCTGTTTGATAAATCAGGTAACAAAAGAAATGTGCCTAAAGTTAATACTTCCAAATCTGAAGAAGTTCCAATCTTCAAGAAGGTGAAGATGGAATGGAGAGTCAAAGGCACAACAATTCCGAAGAAAGGAGTGCCAAAATCATCTGCTTCCACATCAAATGCCAAGAAGAGCAATACATTTCAAGGTAAATCTTTTGTCAAACCTGATTTGGTTTATTCTGTAAATCAATTAATCAGGTTAGCTCAAAAGAAAATTTGTTGTTCTTACTGTGGAACAAGTGATTTTGAGCATAAAAATTATACTTCTTTTTGGTACGGTACTTATAGTATTCCTTCTAAGAAATCTACACCTAACCCACTAGGACCCAAGTGCCATTGGGTACCAAAATCTACTTAATCTGTTTTTGCAGATTTAGAAGCAAAGTGTTGAACTCTCGGAAGAAGATTACTTGTACCATTAAGGAGGAGTAAAGATATATTGGCTTTTGAACATATCAGTTCAAAACCCGTGCTTCAACGACAATGGCTTCTGAACAATTCAGTTTAGGACCCGTACTTCAAAGACTAAGACTTCTAAACAAATCAGTTTAGAACTCACACTTCTCAGGTAATATCCTTAAATGTTATATCCTTTTACTTCAAGGAACAAGTGATGAAAGGTAACATTGGATTATATTTTGTTTCTACCACTTTGAAAACTTGAATCTTTACAAATTTAATTCAATGAGATAAAATTTTCAATTTTCATTCAATGAATTAAATGTGTGCTAAAAGATGATTTTTTCAAGAATCTTTGTATTATCTGAGTTAGATTTGCTTCAACTTTCACCTCTGAAATAAATCAAAAGGTAAGCAAAACATGAATGAAATTATGCTGAATGCTCAAAGTTATGTGAATCTGGATATATATAGAATATAATGCTCAAAAAGCCTATATGTCAGAATGATGGATGGAAACGAAAATATGGGGGAAGCACTATGTTTTAGAACCAAGTGATTGAGATATCATTCATATTTTGTGATGAAAATCCGAACTTATATAAAATATCATTTAGTTTGAAAGTTTGTACCTGTGGCCTTTCTGGTTTGGGAGAGTAAGTCCTAAGGGGTGCTCGACACCTAGTCCCTAAGATTAACTGGTCTGGGATCGGCTGACCCAAATCCTGCAATAGAACCAGATAGAAAGCCATGTTTTACTGGTACAAATGGGTTTAAGATATATCGATGTGGCCTTTCTGGTTTGGGAAATTAAGTTCTAAGGGGTGCTCGACACCTAGCACCTAAGGCCAACTGGTCTGGGATCTACTAACCCAAATCCTGCTATAGAACCAGATAGAAAGTCATGTTTAACGGTGTATCTTATTCTTACTAAACTTTTTGATCAAAAGCTGCCAATGTGCACGAAATCAAAAGATGCCAATGGGCACAAAATCAAAAGATGCCAATGAGCACAAAAGAAAAGATGCCAATGACCACATATCTTTTGATACTTGGGAAAATACAAAGTTGCGATAAACCCGTAAATTTGTGAAATTCTGATTTTGGACAAATAGTGTGACTTGAGCAAAGTATTCTTACATGTTTTAGAATTGCATATACTTGAAGCTAATCATATTTCGCATGCCAGCACACCAAATACATTTGATAAAGGGGTTGAAACTGAACATTTTTAACTTGATATACAATGATGATTTGTTCTTGAATCCAAACACATGCATTTGATTTCATTTGATTGAAAAATATGTTAAATTTCATTAAGCTGAATTTCTTTTGTAAAGTTTTCAAATGATCAAATGTTTGTAGTTATAAAATGAAGTTCAATGAATTTTATTTTCCTTGTGTAAATTTGTTTTAAAATTTGTGCTACAATTTCAAATACTGTACGCTATTGAAATATATGCATACTTTCAGGGGGAGAAAATAAATTGCTCCAGAATTCTTATTTTGAGGGGGAGCAAGGTTATTCTATAAGGAGGAGATTGTTAGCAATACTAAAAAACACGACTGAAATTGAAAATGGTTTTCGATGATTATGATGCGCACAATCATCGAAAAAGGGGGAGAAAAGTTTAATTTCAATTTCATGTCAAAGAGCTTTCAAATCAAAGATATTTCAAGTCCAAGATTCGTGAACAAAGACTAAAGATTAGGGGGAGAAGGATCATGTGAAGTCCAAATGTTGCTGAATTTGGTTATCTTAGTTCTGAGTGGTTCTCGGAATGCGCTTACACCTAAAAGTTCAACAATGTGGATGGGTTCACATCTTTCTAATCCAAACTCTAATCGTTTCTGATTTATCTTGTTCCGAATTGATGGTTTTACATAAAGATCTGAAATTCATGTTCAAGACTTGAAGACAATCTGTTGAAGATTGTATTGAAGAAGGTTGACTTTTCAAAGAAAAAGACAATGACTTTTCATGTTTGTCTGAAGATTCTTCAAAGCTGAGTTCTTAAAGAGTGTCAAAGCATATAGTTCGCCGTGAACTAGTAGAGATAAAGCTATTTGAAGAAGGTTTGATAGAGTGTCTGTTTGAGAAGATTGACTTTACAAAGAGCTGAAGACTGCTATCATATTTTTTAAATCTTGAATCCAAAGGGGGAGATTGTTAGAGCATTGTTGTATTCAAGATTTACTGTAAAGTCAATGTACTGTATTAGTTAGCTTTGCCTTTATACCTTGTATATTATGAGTATAAATAGGCATGTCTAGTTCTTAGTTAGAAGGGAATCTAGAACCTTTTGTGAACTTCTTGATCATTTTGTCATTTACACTTTAGAGATCAATATATGGATGACAAGTTCTCTCTAGATTCTCTATCTACATCATTCTTGATTTCTTGCTAGATTTGGGAGTTCACACAAGGTTCTGAAGGACAGTATCATTCAGGTACATCTCTATCATGTCCTTCAAATATTTCAGCATCTACTTCCTTGACTACAGGTCCAACTCAAGGAGATTGGAAGAACCTGGACCAGAACCATCATCACCCCTGATAACAAATGTCAGAATAAATTCCATCTATGAAAGTTCTCCTTCTCGGAGCCCTGCTGGTACCCTATCGAGTGATGAAGCCACTCTTTAGAGTAGTGTACCTCAGAGCCCTGGTGCCAACCCTCAGAACTCTGGAGCTGTCAATCACCACTTTCCTCCAGAAGCACACAAACCACCTCTTGTCCATGTTCCCATGAAAATATGGACAAAGGATCACCCCATCATCAGATCATTGGTGCTCCTGAAGACGGTGTAAAGACAAGGTCAGGCACATTAAATGATGTCTTCTTTGTGAACTTTTTGAGCATTATAGAGCCAAAGAAGACCTCTGAAGCCCTGGAAGACCCAAACTGGATTGAAGCTATGCAAGAGGAGCTTTTGGAATTCAAAAGAAATAAAGTTTGGTCCTTGGTTCCACTTCGAAAAGACAAAGCTTCTATTGGAACCAAGTGGGTATTCAGGAATAAGAAAGATGAGGATGGGATAATCATCAGAAACAAAGCAAGGTTGGTTGCAAATGGATACTGCTAAGAAGAGGGCATTGATTATGATGAAACCTTTGCACCAGTGGCTAGGCTAGAAGCAATCAGAATCATTCTAGCCTATGTTGCAAATGGATACTGCCAAGAAGAGGGCATTGTTGATTCATTGTGATTGAATTGTTAATCTAGGATCCACAGTTTCTTTTAAACCTTCACCCAATTTATCAAATTTATATAAACTTTCGGGTACTTTCTTGAGTACCTCGACCTGAGAAAGACCAAGACCCATTTTTGGATTGTAAAATCGAGTATCTTTAGGGTTACTGGTCAATAATTTTAGAGTTTGTTCAGTTTGACCTCCTTTAAAATTTAAATCGACTAACTGTTTAATTTTTGCTTAAGCTTCAGTCCTTTCTTCGAATACAGCTTGAAATTTAAATTTTAAATCAATATTCTCGTCTTTAACAACACTCATTTCCTTTTTTAAATCAGGAATTTTGACCTCAAGTTCTTGATTTTTAATTTTAAACACTTCTTTTTCTTTTTCTCTATCTTCCGCCAAACATTTTTAAAGAAAAGCCTTATCCTGATATTTTAACACGGAACTCTTTTCAACATTGAAATTCTTTTTCATTTTGTCAAATTCTCGTTTCATCATGTTGAGTTCCGATATCAGGTTTAGCATTTCTTCACTTTCAGAATTATCAGAATGTTCATCATAATCAGAGATATCAGAAAGATATTTTACCTCAGAATCCTGGTCGTCATCATTGATATTAGCCATGAGACTGTACTTGACTTCGGTGAAATGTGCTTCTTCTTCATCTGATGAGTCCTCCAGCCATATTTCCTCCTCGGCAAGCATTGCCTTTCCACTTTCCTTGGCCTTGACTAGCTGAGTTTATCTCTGGTAGTACTCAATGTTTTTCACCTTCTTAATCTTGCAATCTCTTGCAAAGTGACCAGGTTTCCCACCGTTAAAACAATTTCTATCATCTTTCCTTTCTTGTTTCTCTTTCTCATCTTTCACCTCATCTTTCTCCTCTTTCTCCTCTCTTCTCTTTTCATACCTTTTATACTTGTCAGCTTTGTATGAATCAGATTTGGATTTTTGATAAAAACTTCTTCTTTCCAAATCTTTTGTTGAATCGGTTGGTCAACAAAGCCAACTTTTCAGCAAATTCACTAAGCTCATCACCAGAACCATCTTCCTCTTCCTCATAACTCTTTTCAAAATTTCCCAAATCGGAAATCTAGGCTTTATGTTTCACTACCCCGCTCTTCTTATGTTCAGATATTAAAGCTAGCGACTCTTCCATCTTTTTCTGTTTATCTTTCAAGTCTTTCACTTTATCTTCATGTTGATTCAGAATACTGAAGAAATCATTCAGATTCTCTTCATCCATATCTCTAGACATTTGTAGTTGAACATAGTAGGAATCCCATTCCGGTAGCGAGTTCTTGACAAACTTATAATTGATCTCGGATTCAGTCTTGATTACCCCATTTCTTCTCAAGTAATTTAGGATGATGTTGAATCTATTGAATGATTCTTGTAAGGTCTCACCATCTTTGGCTTTGAACCCCTCATATGCGTTTATGCTTTGGTTCCTCTTTGTTCTTAGGGACTTTTGTGATCCCTCAAGTTGCCTCTCTAACTCATCCCAAATCTCCTTTGCCGATTCTCTGCTACCTGCATGGTTGTAGATATCAGTCGGAATAGCCATAGTCAGAAAAGTTAATGCTTGTTTATCAATAGCCATTAACATTTTATCTTGTTCATTGAAATATTGATAATCCTTGTATACTATTCTAGGAGAAACATATGGAGATGTGGCAGTGGCTTCAACAGCAGGAACAATAATAAATGCTCTATGGGGTCCATTTTTGATAGAGGTCATCAAATCTCTGTTTTGATTATTGGGGAATTGGATCATCCGTTTCTTCCACTGAGGATATTCATCAACTTGTAGAACTTGTGGCTTAGACTTCGATCCCATACTTAGCAAAACTCTAGACATGATTACAGAAGGATCTCAACACTAGATAATGATCGTTCGGAAAATCAAACAGCAAAGTGTAAGATTTACACTTTAAAAAACTTCACAGAAGAAGTTTCCGCATGCAACAATGATTAAAACCCAAATATTTTTCATACAGTTAAACCTTTCGCATCCTTCTTGACACTCAAGAAGTTTTCGCAGACTGAAGATGTGAAAATCAAAACTCTACTCGGAAAGTACTTGCGAAAACAATTCTTTTCGCAACTAACCAATAGATGCAACAATAACTTTTCGTATCCAACTTATGCGAAAACAATAGCTTTTCGTATCGAACTGATAAGAAAATCCAAACTTTTTGCAATTAACGGATGCGGAAACTAATCTTTTCGCAATACACCAATGCGAAAACTAAGACTTTTCGCAGATGCCTAGTACGAAAACCTGAACTTGTGAAATCCCAAATCTAGCAAGTAATCAAGAATGATGTAGAGAGAGAATCTAAAGAGAACTTGTCATCCATATATTGATCTATAAAGTGTAAATGACAAATGATCAAGAAGTTCACAAAAGGTTTAGATTCCTTTCTAACTAAGAACTAGACATGCCTATTTATACCCATAACATACAAGGTATAAAGGCATTAGCAACTAATACAGTACATTGACTTTATAGTAAATCTTGAATACAACATGGCTCTAACAATCTCCCCCTTTGGATTCAAGATTTAAAAAATATGACAGCAGTCTTCAGCTCTTTGTAAAGTCAATCTTCTCAAATAGACACTCTATCAAACCATCTTCAAATAGCTTTATCTCCACTAGTTCACGGCGAACTATTTGCTTTGACACTCTTTAAGAACTCAACTTTGAAGAATCTTCAGACAAACATGAAAAGTCATTGTCTTTTTCTTTGAAAAGTCAACCTTCTTCAATACAATCTTCAACAGATTGTCTTCAAGTCTTGAACATGGATTTCATATCTTTATATAGAACCATCAATTCGGAAGAAGATAAATCAGAAACGATTAGAGTTTGGATCAGAAAGATGTGAAACCATCCACATTGTTGAACTTTTAGGTGTAAGCGCATTCCGAGAACCACTCAGAACTAAGATAACCAAATTTGGTGTAAGCGCATTCCGAGAACCACTCAGAACTAAGATAACCAAATTCAGCAACATTTGGACTTCACATGATCCTTCTCCCCCTAATCTTCAGTCTTTGTTCACGAATCTTGGACTTGAAATATCTTTGATTTGAAAGCTCTTTGACATGAAATTGAAATTAAACTTTTCTCCCCCTTTTTCGATGATGGTGAGCATCATAATCATCGAAAACCATTTTCAATTTCAGTCGTGGTTTTGAGTATTGTTAACAATCTCCTCCTTACAGAATAACCTTGCTCCCCCTCAAAATAAGAATTCTGGAGAAATTTATTTTCTCCCCCTGAAAATATGCATATATTTCAATAATGATATTCATTTCAAATACAGTGCGTTAATGAAAACATTTATACAAGAAAAAAATTCATTGAACCACATTTTATAACTACTAACATTTGATCATTTGAAAACTGGACAAAAGAAATTCAGCTTAATGAAATTTAACAGATTTTTCAATCAAATGAAATCAAATGCATGTGTTTGGATTCAAGAACAAGTCATCATTGTATATCAAGTTAAAAATGTTCAGTTTCAACGCCTTTATTAAATCTATTTGGTGTGCTGGCATGCGAAATATGATTAGCAAAAAGCTTATGCAATTCTAAAACATATAAGAATAATTTGCTCTACTCACACTATTTGTCCAAAATCAGGATTTTCACAAATTTACGGGTTTATCGCGACTTTGTATTTTCCCAAGTATCAAAAGATGTGTGGTCATTGGCATCTTTTCTTTTGTGCTCATTGGCATCTTTTGATTTTGTGCTCATTGGCATCCTTTGATTTTGTGCTCATTGGCATCTTTTGATCAAAAAGTTTAGTAAGAATAAGATACACCGTTAAACATGACTTTCTATCTGGTTCTATAGAAGGATTTGGGTTAGCAGATCCCAGACCAGTTGGCCTTAGGTGCTAGGTGACGAGCACCCCTTAGAACTTAATTTCCCAAACCAGAAAGGCCACATCGATATATCTTAAACCCATTTGTACCAGTAAAACATGGCTTTCTATCTGGTTCTATTGCAGGATTTGGGTCAGCCGATCCCAGACCAGTTGATCTTAGGGACTAGGTGTCGAGCACCCCTTAGGACTTACTCTCCCAAACCAGAAAGGCCACAGGTACAAACTTTCAAACTAAATGATATTCTATATAAGTTCGGATTTCCATCACAAAATATGAATGATATCTCAATCACTTGGTTTTAAAACATAGTGCTTCCCCCATATTTTCGTTTCCATCCATCATTCTGACATATAGGCTTTTTGAGCATTATATTCTATATATATCCAGATTCACATAACTTTGAGCATTCAGCATAATTTCATTCATGTTTTGCTTACCTTTCGATTTATTTCAGAGGTGAAAGTTGAAACAAATCTAACTCAGATAATACAAAAATACTTGTAAAATCATCTTTTAGCACACATTTAATTCATTGAATGAAAATTGAAAATTTTATCTCATTGAATTAAATTTGTAAAGATTCAAGTTTTCAAAGTGGTAGAAACAAAATATAATCCAATGTTACCTTTCATCACTTGTTCCTTGAAGTAAAAGGATATAACATTTAAGGATATTACCTGAGAAGTGTGAGTTCTAAACTGATTTGTTTAGAAGTCTTAGTCTTTGAAGTACGGGTCCTAAACTGAATTGTTCAGAAGCCATTGTCGTTGAAGCACGGGTTTTGAACAGATATGTTCAAAAGCCAAAGACATTGAAGCACGGGTCCTGAATTGATGTATTCAGAAACCAAAGTCGCTTTTAAGTGCGGGTCCTAAACTGATATGTTTAGAAACCATTTTCATTGAAGCACGGGTTCTAAACTGAGATGTTTAGAAGCCATTGTCTCTTTACTCCCCCTTAATGGTACAAGTAATCTTCTCCCGAGAGTTCAACGCTTTGCTTCTAAATCTGCAAAAACAGATTAAGTAGATTTTGGTACCCAACGTGTCTTGGGTCTTGGCTTGTTAAGCGGAGCTCTATAGGAAGGAAAATGATAAGTACCATACCAATATTGAACACTCTCATTTTTAATAAAATCATTAGTACCACAATAAGAACAACAAAAATTCTTTTGTGCGAACTTGATTAAATGATTTGCGGAATAGAATGAATCAGGATTAGCAAAAGATTTAGCTTTCAGATTAGTGTTCTTGTTGGGAACAGAGGATTTTGGCTCACCTTTTTCAGTTGACGTACCTTTTACTCTACATTGCATGTTAACTTTCTTATATGAAGGAAGATCAGCATATTGATACTTGGAAGAATTATCCACCGAGTGATCATAGAATAGATTAGAAGGACGAATCAGACATTCTGAATAGCATTTGGATTTGTTAAATGACTTCACTTTGTAAGATAAGTCATTCCGTTCCTTGGTCACCAAATCAAGCTTCTTCTGAATATTAGACTTGACCCTCTTCTCTTTCATGATGTCAGTCGATAATGCAGCCAAATTCATTGTCAATTTATGAATTTCCTGCCGAAATATCTTCCTTTCTTTAGAAAAGTCGTCTTTAACGCACCTAGCCTGAAAGTCAGCTTTCTTCAACCTTTCTAGCTCTTGACTTTCTTTATCTAGCTCTTGTCTTTCCTTTTCTAAGTCCTTATGAAGATCAGAAATTTTCTTTGACAGATTCGCATTCTTCGCTTCAAAGCTTTTCTTTTCTTTTTCATACTCGACCCTTTCCTTCTCCAACTTCTCCTTTTCAAGAAATAAAACTTTCTCAAAGTCAGAAACTTGTTTTGAAAGTTTTATACAATTACGTTCAATTACTTCCTTTTCTTTAAGAATCTTCTCTCTCTTGTCTTCAATGCTCTTCAGATCAGCATTTTCTTTTTGAAGAGTTGATACTTTCTCTTGAAGTTTCTCGATTTGATCGTGCAGACTTGAGTTGTCTTTGTCTTTCTTTGTTTCAAGACCTGCAATATATACTTCAAGATCAGTAATTCTTTTAGTAAGTTCAGCATTTTGTTCTTTCAAAATAGAATTTTCATTTGAAGAAGAAATGTCAAAAATGTGTCTCTTCAAATCAACATTTTCTTCTTCTAATGCTTTTATACTCCCTTGAAGCTCCTTTATGTTATCTTGATGAGTTGAGATCTCAAGTGTCTTATTTTTCTCTTGAGTAACTTCAAGCACTACAATCTTGTCATTCAAATGTTTCAGTTCGGACTCAAGAGAATAGACTTTGTCTTCTAATAAAGCTTTCTCAGACTTGAGCTTTGTAATTTTTCTTGCTTCTTCATTAGAATGTGTTATGTATCTAGAAAGAAAACCTTCAAGACGCTTGATCTCATCTTTAGCTTCAGAAAGAGTCCATTTTCTCTCTTTTCCTAACTGATACCATATTCTCCCACTTAAATCCTGTATGTCAGACATCTTTTCAAATAGCTAGAATAATTGATCGTTTAGAAGATCAAGCAGAAAGTGTATGAAAATACACTATAAAATTTTTTCTTGAAAAGCTCTTAAAGTGTATGAAAAACACTATGGAAAATTTTTTTGGAATAAATTTTTTTTTTAATTCACAAGAATTCGGATGTATAAGGATTCGAAATCAATGAATTCGAATGAATAAGGGTTCGAATTCAATGAATTCGGATGCTGAAGGGTTCGAATTCAATGAATTCAGATGCTGAAGGGTTCGAATTGAATGAATTCGGATGAAGAAGGATTCGAATTCACCCAATTCGGACTTAACTGGGTTCGAATTCACCCAATTCGGACTTAACTTGGTTCGAATTCTTTACTTGGAAAATTAAACCAACTCAGATGAATCCACAACTTCTCAATTCGAATCTAACAGGGTTCGAATTCAACTCAATTCGAATCCATAAGGGTTCGAATTCAACTCAATTCGAATGCTTCTTGAGTCGAATTCTATACTTGTGATGCCAAGAACACTCCGAATTCCCTTTGAATGATTCGAATTGTGTATGAATGATCCGAATTCACCAAGAATGATCCGAATTCTGCACTTCGAACACGAAAATCACTAATTCAGCCATAACTTTTTAAAATCTTGATCACGAAGATTATAGTTCTTGAAGAGAAGAACAAGACACTTGATATCTCAACTCATCAAGAAAATATGAAAGAGCTTCAAGGGAGTAAAAAGGCATTGGAAGAAGAAAATGCTGATCTGAAGAGACAAATTTTAGACATTTCTTCTTCAAATGAAAAGTCTATTTTAAAAGAACAAAATGCTATACTTACTAAAAGAATTACTGATCTTGAAGTATATATTGCAGGTCTTGAAACAAAGAAAGACAAAGACAACTCAAGTCTGCACGATCAAATCGAGAAACTTCAAGAGAAAGTTACAACTCTTCAAAAAGAAAATGCTGATATAAAGAGCATTGAAGACAAGAGAGAGAAGATTCTTAAAGAAAAGGAAGTAATTGAACGTAATTGTATAAAACTTTCAAAACAAGTTTCTGACTTTGAGAAAGTTTTATTTCTTGAAAAGGAGAAGTTGGAGAAGGAAAGGGTCGAGTATGAAAAAGAAAAGAAAAGCTTTGAAGCGAAGAATGCGAAACTGTCAAAGAAAATTTCTGATCTTCATAAGGACTTAGAAAAGGAAAGACAAGGGCTAGATAAAGAAAGTCAAGAGCTAGAAAAGATGAAGAAAGCTGACTTTCAGGCTAGGTGCGTTAAAGACGACTTTTCTAAAGAAAGGAAGATATTTCGGCAGGAAATTCATAAATTGACAATGAATTTGGCTGCATTATCGACTGACATCATGAAAGAGAAGAGGGTCAAGTCTAATATTCAGAAGAAGCTTGATTTGGTGACCAAGGAACGGAATGACTTATCTTACAAAGTGAAGTCATTTAACGAATCCAAATGCTACTCAGAATGTTTGATTCGTCCTTCTAATCTATTCTATGATCACTCGGTGGATAATTCTTCCAAGTATCAATATGCTGATCTTCCTTCATATAAGAAAGTTAACATGCAATGGAGAGTAAAAGGTACGTCAACTGAAAAAGGTGAGCCAAAATCCTCTGTTCCCAACAAGAACACTAATCTGAAAACTAAACCTTTTGCTAATCCTGATTCATTCTATTCCGCAAATAATTTAATCAGGTTAGCACAAAAGAATTTTTGTTGTTCTTATTGTGGTACTAATGATTTTATTAAAAATGAGAGTGTTCAATATTGGTATGGTACTTATCATTTTCCTTCCTATAGAGCTCCGCTTAACAAGCCAGGACCCAAGACATGTTGGGTACCAAAATCTACTTAATCTGTTTTTGCAGATTTAGAAGCAAAGTGTTGAACTCTCGGAAGAAGATTACTTGTACCATTAAGGGGGAGTAAAGAGAATATGGCTTCTAAACATCTCAGTTTAGAACCCGTGCTTCAACGATAATGGCTTCTAAACTTCTCAGTTTAGAACCCGTGCTTCAACGACGATGGTTTCTAAACATATCAGTTTAGGACCAGCACTTAAAAGAGATTTTGGTTTCTGAATACATCAATTCAGGACCCGTGCTTCAATGTTAATGGTTTCTAAACATATCAGTTTAGGACCCGCACTTAAAAGTGACTTTGGTTTCTGAATACATCAATTCAGGACCCGTGCTTCAATGTTTTTGGCTTCTGAATAATTCAGTTCAGGACCCGTACTTCAAAGACTAAGACTTCTAAACTAATTAGTTTAGAACTCACACTTCTCAGGTAATATCCTTAACTGTTATATCTTTTTAATTCAAGGAACAAGTAGTGAAAGGTAACATTGGATTATATTTTGTTTCTACTACTTTGAAAACTTGAAACTTTACAAATTTAATTCAATGACATGATATTTTCAATCTTCACTCAATGAATTAAATGTGTGCTAAAAGACGCTTTTACAAGAAACTTTGTATTATCTGAGTTGGATCTGCTTCAATTTTCATCTCTGAAATAATCGAAAGGTCAGCAAAACATGAATGAAATTATGCTGAATGCTCAAAGTTATGTGAATCTGGATATATATAGAATATAATGCTCAAAAAAGCCTATATGTCAGAATGATGGATGGTAATGAAAATATGGAAGAAGCTCTATGTTTTAGAACCAAGTGATTGAGATATCATTCATATTTTGTGATGGAAATTCGAACTTATATAGAATATCATTTAGTTTGAAAGTTTGTGCCTGTGGCCTTTCTGGTTTGGGAGAGTAAGTCCTAAGGGGTGCTCGACACCTAGTCCCTAAGATCAACTGGTCTGGGATCGGCTGACCCAAATCCTGCAATAGAACCAGATAGAAAGCCATGTTTTACTGGTACAAATGGGTTTAAGATATATCGATGTGGCCTTTCTGGTTTGGGAAATTAAGTTCTAAGGGGTGCTCGTCACCTAGCACCTAAGGCCAACTGGTCTGGGATCTGCTGACCCAAATCCTGCTATAGAACCAGATAGAAAGTCATGTTTAACGGTGTATCTTATTCTTACTAAACTTTTTGATCAAAAGATGCCAATGAGCACAAAATCAAAAGATGCCAATGTGTACAAATCAAAAGATGCCAATGAGCACAAAAGAAAAGATGCCAATGAGCACACATCTCTTGAAACTTGGGAAAATACAAAGTCGCGATAAACCCGTAAATTTGTGAAAATTATGATTTTGGACAAATAGTGTGAGTAGAGGAAAGTATTCTTATATGTTTTAGAATTGCATATGCTTGATGCTAATCATATTTCGCATGTTAGCACACCAAATAGACTTAATAAAGGGGTTGAAACTGAACATTTTTAACTTGATATACAATGATGACTTGTTCTTGAATCCAAACACATGCATTTGATTTCATTTGATTCAAAAATCTGTTAAATTTCATTAAGTTGAATTTCTTTTTGAAAGTTTTCAAATGATCAAATGTTTGTAGTTATAAAATAAAATTCAATGAATGTTATTTTCCTTGTGTAAATTTGTTTTAAAATTTGTGCTACAATTTCAAATATTGTACGTTATTGAAATATATGCATACTTTCAGGGGGAGAAAATAAATTGCTCCAGAATTCTTATTTTGAGGGGGAGCAAGGTTATTCTGTAAGGAGGAGATTGTTAGCAATACTCAAAGACACGACTGAAATTGAAAATGGTTTTCGATGATTATGATGCTCACCATCATCGAAAAAGGGGGAGAAAAGTTTAATTTCAATTTCATGTCAAAGAGCTTTCAAATCAAAGATATTTCAAGTCCAAGATTCGTGAACAAAGACTGAAGATTAGGGGGAGAAGGATCATGTGAAGTCCAAATGTTGCTGAATTTGGTTATCTTAGTTCTGAGTGGTTCTCGGAATGCACTTACACCTAAAAGTTCAACAATGTGGATGGTTTCACATATTTCTGATCCAAACTCTAATCGTTTCTGATTCATCTTGTTCCGAATTGATGGTTTTATACAAAGATCGGAATTTCATGTTCAAGACTTGAAGACAATCTGTTGAAGATTTTATTGAAGAAGATTGACTTTTCAAAGAAAAAGACAATGACTTTTCATGTTTGTCTGAAGATTCTTCAAAGCTGAGTTCTTAAAGAGTGTCAAAGCATATAGTTCGCCGTGAACTAGTGGAGATAAAGCTATTTGAAGATGGTTTGATAGAGTGTCTGTTTGAGAAGATTGACTTTACAAAGAGCTGAAGACTGTAGTCATATTTTTTTAAATCTTGAATCCAAAGGGGGAGATTGTTAGAGCATTGTTGTATTCAAGATTTACTGTAAAGTCAATGTACTGTATTTGTTAGTTGTGCCTTTATACCTTGTATGTTATGGGTATAAATAGGCATGTCTAGTTCTTTGTTAGAAGAGAATATAGATCCCTTTAGGAATAACTTGATCATTTTGTCATTTACACTTTGAAGATCAATATATGGATGACTTGTGTACTCTAGATTTTCTCTCTACATCATTCTTGATTTCTTGCTAGATTTGGGATTTCACATTTGGTATCAGAGCCAAATCGAAGAATTTTTCATCGATACGATCATCGGATCTTCACAATTCAAGTGTTTTTAGCCCTATTTTGCTCAGATTTCGGATTCTTATGGTGTTTGTTCAAGAAAAAAGTCGAACTCACTTGTTGGATCAAAAGTATGCCAAATCGATCGAATTACATGTTTTGATCAACTAGAAATCTGTTCATCTTCATTTTTCGAATAAGTCTGCGAAAGAATCACTGAAATTGGTCAAGAATTGAAGAAGTTATGATGATTTTAGTGATTTTCGGATGCTGTTACTTGAATTCGGATTATTCTTGATGAATTCGAATTATTCTTGATGAATTCGGATCCTTCATCGTTTACTGTTCATTGATGAATTCGGATCCTTCATCATTTACTGTTCATTGATGAATTCGAATCCTTCATCGTTTACTGTTCATTGATGATTTCGGATCCTTCTTGCTTTACTGTTCATGGTTTCGGATGCTACTATTGTTTGGATGGCTTATATGGTTTCGAACTGTTCAGAGTTGTTGGTTTCGGATCTTGTGAAGTCCGAAATATTGCTGAATTTGGTCATCTTAGTTCTGAATTTCGGAATGTGCTTACACCTAAAGGTTCAAAGGTATGGATGGCTTCGCATCTTTCTAATCCTCATTCTAATGGTTTCGAATTCCATTTATTCAAGATAGGCATGGTTTCGCATCCAACATGACCCGAAATTGCCATGATTTCGAACCCTTCATGATCCGAATTGTCTTGATTTCGAACCCAACATGATCCGAATTGAGTGAATTCGCACCCAGCATGATCCGAATTGAGTGAATTCGCACCCAGCATGATCCGAATTGAGTGAATTCGCACTCAACATGATCCGAATTGAGTGAATTCACACCCTACTTAATCCGGATTCATTGGTTTCAGATGCTTCATGGTCCGAATTCTGATGGTTTCGGATCCAAGAAATTTATTGAAAAATATTTCTCATTAGCGGAACCCCCATGCTAAGTCTCAGGAGGGGGACATTGTTCATGGAATTTAGCATAAGGCGTGTGTGACATCATTCTTATATTCAGTGTGCCACATACATTTAGCAACTGTCAAAGTTTAAAAGAGCTCAAGTCTTTCAAGATATTCAGAAGTTGATTGTTGGAGTTCAGTCTTTGATTGGATTGGAAGAGACGCTTGAATATTTGCAATCATTATTCTGAAGTTTTGTTGACGATGCTAGACCTTTGAGTGCTCTTTATCATTCTTCTGACTTGATCAACCAGAATTGTGAGAGCTTGCAATCATTGTTCTTGTGCTTTGGTTGTGATTCAGGCTTTTGAGTGCTTATAATCATCCAGCTATTTCTTGAAGATTGAAGTTCTGGATTCTCTTCATTCAGTGGCTTGAAGTATTTTGAAGACGAGAATTTCTCCACAGTTGCTGAAAAATGTTATTTGCTTGGGTCGTCTCATCCCTACCGAGTAGCGCGTGTTTTTACCGTTCCTTCTTCGAGCAAATTCGTACCAAGTTCTTAAGCCGAATTCCTACTCAACTCGTGATAAAACGACGGATTCCTTGTTTTACACTAAGAATGCATTTGGTTTTTCATTCAAAACTCACTCGTTATCATTCTTGTGGGCTTATCGGAACGAGCTCGAGTTTCTACATTTTGGAGATGTTGTTCGTGCACTTAGTGGAGTACATTGGATCTAAGTTTACTCAAGGTTGAAAATATGATGAATAAGAGCAACATTCAAGGGGGAGAATGTTAGGACACTGAAGTTGTCCTTTATAATAGAAAGTTTTGTAAAGCAATAGCTGTGTTAAAGGGCTTATGATTAATTGTTGTAGCAAGTGATGAAGACTATAAATAGGTCTTTACTTGTAGTTTGTAAAAAGTGAATTCATTAATACAAGATGTAGATCTCTAATCACTTTGTGTTCTCTCTAGGTTAGATTTCCTTTTCAATAATGTTCTTCATCATCTTGTTACACAATACTTGGATTGTATGAAGATCATGGACCTAACAAGTGGTCTCCTACCATTCCTGAAAGGCAGATCATCAAAGAAGTCTCTCAGTGGACTGATGAAGACAAGAAGAAGGTGGGCATAGATACAAAGGCCAGATCTATCATTTCTATTGCTCTTCCTGATGAAGTATACCATTCTGTCATGAACCTCAAAAGTTCAAAAGCCATGTGGGACACTATCTATGTTCAATATGAAGGTACTGTTGATGTACAAGAGTCCAGGAGAATAAACCCGGTAAAACAGTATGAAAGCTTCATCTGTGATAAGAATGAAACTCTCTCTGAAGTTCACCAACGCTTTAACTGTTTAATCATTGATATAAAAACCGTTGGTGAGACCAATGCTAACTCCGAGATCCTGACAAAGTTCTTGGAATGTCTTCCTGAAAGTTGGGACAAATATACCATGTGTCTTAAACTCTCAAAGGATCTTAAATTTTTTACCTTTAGTAACTTATTTGGCACAATGCTCAATCATGAGCAGTCGTGTCTTCATAAGAAGAATCTTGTCAAAGATTCCAATAGCACACCTGTTGCTTAATCTCTTCAGAGTTAATGCCTGCTTAGATATCTACTCTTACTATCACTGAGATGAAATCTAACTCTGATGATTCATCAGAAGTTGATCCGTCAGAGCTTGATGAATCTCTGGCATTCCTGACAAATTCTTTCAGGAGATTCGCCAGAAAGAGTAACTACAGAATAAATAAACTTCTTACCATCACTGACAAGCCAAAATCATCTCCAGTTGATAAGGCTATTGCTTCCTGGTTTAACTGTGAAAAAGTAGGACACTTTGCAAATGAATGCAGATCAAAGAAAGTCTTTAAGCCTTCTTCATCCTACAAGAATGCATCTGCTCCTAAAAGTAGAGATGACAAATACCTGAAGCTCAAGGAAAAATATGAGAAGTTGAAAAGCTATAAAAAGAAAGGTAAAGGTCTGATCGCTGAAGATCATGACTGGGCTAAATTTGGTGAAAAATCAGACTCTGATGAAGAAGATGAGGCCAATATATGTCTCATGACCGAAATTCTAGAAGACGAGGAAGAACCAACTGAAATTCCCTCTACTTCTACTTCTACCTCTCAGTTTCACTCTATCCTTCTCCTTCTTCTGCTCTCACGGAAGCTGATAGACTTCGAGTTATCGATGTACTAACTGTTGATTTATATGATGCCATGAATGGCAAGACCAAAGCTGAACAAGAAAATCTTGATCTAACAGAAAAGCTTAAAAATTGTCATTTAAAAATTCAAGAGCTTTCAAAACTCGAAGATAATCTGAAAGATCTGGTCTATGTAAATCAAGTTATCAATGCCGAGCGTGAACAAGCTATCGCTGAATTGAAAGAAAAAAAAAGATACTGTTGAAGGATGGTATAAATCTTCAACAAAGATCCCTGAGATAAACAGTGCTCAGACCCATGTCAATGACAAAAGCGGTCTTGGTTACAAAGCTTACGCTGAAGAACCAACCACTGATCATTCCATGCTTAAGTTTGGAATGTTCGTGTCCTCTATTCGTGACACTTCATCATCTCAGTGCTCTTTCTTCTAAAAATCCAATCCCCGAGGATAAATCTACCTTGAGTCCTAAACTTAAAGGTAAAGAAAAGGTTATTTTCCAAAAACCTCAGAAGGGTACCAAAGTACCAAAGCTGAAAACTTCTAAACCTTCACCTAATCACCCCTCTACTTCAAATAACAAGATCTGTGAACATGTTCAGCGATCTACTCCAAGAATAAGAGTGGATGTTATTAGCAAGAAATCTAAAGAACCAAAGGTTCCTCCGATCTCTGATGCCCAGGGTATTCTTGGTACATGCCCTGTCCATTTGAAATTGTCAATTAAATATTCCTATGGTCCTAAAGCTACTTTCATCTATTAGAAATGTTATCACTGTGGACTTACCGATCATTTTGCTAGTAAGTGCCCAACAACCACCAAAGCTGAGAAATTAGCCAAGGTGAAGATTACTGCCCCCAAGGCAAATAAGAATGTCCGTGGTGAAAAACAAGCCAAGGTGAAAAATACCACTGAGGTTAAAAAATTAACCAAAGTGAAGATTGCCACTGACGCTGAGTCATCAAATGCTGCGAAGATCGATGATCCTTCTATGTCCTCTACCACTTACAAGTATGGACCCATTGTAAAGTGGGTGCCTATTTCAAACTGATCTAACTTTGTTTGTAGGTCTCGAAGGGTATCTGGTATCTCGATAGTGGATGCTCTCGACACATGACCGGAATAAAAAAACATGCTCACTGAATATAAGGATGAGAAAGGTCCTACAGTTGCCTTTGGTGGAAATGGTAAAGGATATACCCAAGGGTTTGGTGTACTTTCCAATGGTACAACTACCTTCAGAAGAGTCGCATATGTTAAAGGACTGAAACACAATCTTCTTAGCATTAGTCAGCTATGTGATAAGGACTACAAGGTTTGCTTTTCTAAAGAAGCATGCTTTGTCATTGATAGGAAAGAGAAAATCGCTCTTAGTGGATATTGTTTGGAAAATGTTTATGTCATAAACATGGACTCAACAACCACTGAGAGTGCATGTTTTCTTCCCAAGGCCTCAACTGATGTCAACTGGCTTTGGCATAAGAGGCTCTCTCATCTAAAATTCAAGACACTGAATACTCTCTCCTCAAAAGAGTTGGTCACTAGCTTGCCTCAACACTCATATGCCAGGGAATCTCTCTGTTCAGCGTGCGAGAAAGGAAAACAAACAAAAGCAAGTTTCAAATCCAATGCAAGTCTCCTCGGTGACAAATCCTCTTCAGCTCCTCCACATGGATATATTTGGCCCTATCAATATTCAATCTATTGCTGGAATGAAATACACTCTAGTCATAGTGGATGAATTCTCTCGTAATACCTGGGTAATGTTCCTCCGTGCAAAGAGTGACACCTCATAAGAACTTATCTCATTTGCCAGGAAAATTGAAGTCCTGAACAATATGACTGTTCGCTCAATAAGGAGTGATCATGGAACTGAATTCAAAACCAGTTCCCCTGATAACTTCTTTGAGGGCAATGGCATTCCTCACAACTTCTCTGCAATGAGAACTCCTCAGCAGAATGGCGTCACTGAAAGAAGAAATAGAACGATCATTGAAGTTGCCAGATCAATGCTCAACGATTCTCATCTACCAACTCAATTCTGGACAGAAGCTGTCAACACTGTGTGTTTAACTCAAAATAGGTCCCTGGTCGTTAAAAGATTCTAGAAAACTGCCTACGAACCTTTCCATGGAAGAAAGCCATCTATCAGCTTTCTTCACATCCTTGGTTGACACTGTTTCATCTTAAACAACGGAGATGCTCTTGGAAAGTTTGATCCCAAAGCTGACGATGGAATTTTCTTAGGATACTCTTCAGTGTCCAAGGCCTTCAGAGTCTTCAATAAAAGAAGACAAACTGCTGATAACGAAGAACTGATTCAGTGGATGTTTTCTCATTTGGGGGAATCAGAAGATAACCTTAACCCTGACCCTCAGGTCAACAATCCTACCGCTGATGATGTTCCTAACATCATTCCTAGCATGGAGTCAAGTGAAGCTGAATTATCCTTTTGGGTATCAGCTATTCTCATTAACACTATACCTCCTTCTGAACCCTCTTCTACCTTCCCTAGCCTAGAAGACAGGGTTGGTCAAATTGAGAAAAATCAGTCCTCAGGTTCAGGTGCCTCTGGCCACGAAGACAGGGCTCCTGAATCCAATGCTTTTGTTGCCACCGTTGATGTTTCTCCTCCCTCCCCTCGTGTTACTGAAAAGGGGGAGAATAACCAAGAAGACCTTCCCCAATACATTGAGGGGGAGGAAAATGAAGAAAACCCTTCCTTTGCTGCGGGGGAGGGAACCGTTGAAGAACCCTCTCAATCTGAGGGGGAGCAAGGCGAAGACAAAGCTCTAACTCCACCCTCCTCTCCATGGATACAAGAACCAGTAGAAATCCTCTATGATGAGGAAAATGAAGAAGAGGAATAGGAGGTAGAAATCCAAGATGATGAACCATCATCCCATCCTGAAAAAAAGGATGATGATGATGATGAAGACTTTTGGTTCCAAGCAACTACCATCAGGGTTCCATAACCAAAAGTAGTTTCAATAAATGAACCAGGGGAGAAGACTGAGAAGTTTCATGCAAAAAAGACTTCTCAGGTAGGCAAGCAGAAAGGTCTTGCTCCTGAAGGGAATTTGGCCATCCTTCTCAAGCCATCTGCTCAGGTTTGTTTGTCTCTAATCCCCTACACTGCTTCTATCCTTCACCCCTTCACTTCATCTATTCTCCATCCCTCAAAATCTCTAAACACTTAGCCTTTTTTCTATCTTCTCTCTACCCTCAAAAGATCTAACTATTTGATCTCTTGTTCAGCTAGTCCTCTCCCTTGGTTGAGTATACTGCTGAAGCTCCTCCACAACAACAACAAATAATTCCAGTTGCTCTAGCTGATGAAAATCAAATAATCCCAGTCTTATTGAATGAGACTGATGAAGAAGATGAAGAACAAGAGATGCCCTCTCATCCCAACAGACCCTCTAGACTGCCTCAACTTTCAGAAGAGGATGAATTAAAGAGAAGAGCAACTATGATCCAAAAGATGGAAAATTAAAGGATCATCCCTCCAACTGGTCTTGGCTTCTTGACTCATGGGGAAATCGCTGTAGGCCTTAAAGCGGAAAAACTTCTTGCTGAACAACAAATGAGCATGATCAAAGACAAAAAGTTCGCTCTTAAAATCGCTCAAGGTTCAGTTAAAGATAAGAAGCTGCAACAATTTCCCCTCAGAGTTCAAGAATAACTGCTCAAGAAAGTTGGAGAAGCGCATCAAATAAAGGAAGAAAAAGTCAGTGACACCATTCTGGATTGGTGTAAGAAGCTACTTACCAAGTAGAATCATAAACGTCAACATCAAAGGTAGAACGGTCAGAGGTGTTCCAACGATAGAAATGACAATGATCAGGGAAAATGGAGATACGAAGACCTGCTATCTATCAAACTTCAACCCTGTTGTCGTTGTGGTTTTGATGAATGGTTGGAAATCTGAGCTGCAGTTAAGCGATCACGAGCAAACTTCAAGCCTGTTGTCGAAAGGTTTATCAACAAACTGATCGATCATGTCTCTTCAACGATTGATCTGCCTCCACCTCCAGCTCTTAATCAAAATAAAAAGCCTACAAGGAAAAATAAAGCATCTTCATCTTTTGGGCCTGCTATTCGAAATGAAATAGGAATTGAAATTTCTCGTGAAGCGGTGCTCGGTCCCGCGCCCGATCTATCAGCCCTCAACCTATCGCTGCCACTCGGTGAAAATTTTGAAATCGGTCAAGTGGTCAATGAACCTTTGGGTATCTTCTTCATAGACTTCCATGGTCACAAGTGCTTTCAACGCTGGCCTGAGTTTCCCATCACTCCAGTAGATCAACTCAGAGACCTATTGTATTGGTGTGATCAAACCAGAGTAGGACTCTTCTTGAAGCCTCAAGTACTGAACGAAGCCAAGTTAAGAAGACAATCGGGAGAGAAAGTCCCTGACTGGATGAAGCCTCAAGTACTGAACGAAGCCAAGTTAAAAATTAAATGAAGTACTTTACTCCATCAGTACTAGAAAAGATCCCTGGAAATAGTAAATGGGACACGTATTTATGAGTCTTCTTTATCCTTATGTTTTTAAACATAGCAATTTTCTTACGTTGCTTAGTCATCACCAAATAGGGGGGGATTGTTGATCCAAACCTTTCAGTGATTTGATGATGACCCTTAGAATCACTTAGTGAAAATTGTAAGTAAAAATTATGTATCAGTGTTTCACCATCAAAGAAAATTATACTAAGTCTGTTTAGTATCGCTAATGTGAAATTGTTGTTCTTTAAATATAATTCCACGATAAATGTACATCAGTTAAACCTAAGCCTGTTCAGTCTCGCAGATGATCGCTGAATGTTCACTCTGTAAATGTTTGCTTATGATCCTTGAAGACAAGACTCGCGAAAAAGTGTTCAACGCTGAAATCGAAGACCAAGATGATGAACAAGTGACTACGTCTACTCATGACCTAATGCGGATATCACCGAAGCCAAAGCACGTCCAAATCACGCGATGTTTCAAGTAGAAGACTTCAGCGACAACTGACCTTCATCGTCCTCCCTGATGAAGATCAACTCAGCGGTCGCTGATCATGAAGCATGTTCTACAAGGAATATTTGTCTGATCCCCTTGCACGCCATTGTACGATTTTTCACAAGGACATGCCTCCGTCCTGGGCCGTACAAACCACTCTGCCCACTACACTGTTCTCCTTGTGGCCAACAACATGTTTGCAAAAGTCAGAATCATGCAACCAACCAAGTGCTGCCATGTGTAAAGTTATCCTGACAAGCAATTAATGCTTGTAGTATAAACAGGAAGTTCTACTTCATTCTGAAGTGCTCGTCCTCTGTGAACTTCTTAGTGCCAAGAAAAACTATCCTTAGCTTTTCTTAACTTCTTTCATTCTTATTCTAGTGCAAGAAATCTGTGTGATTCTCATAGTTTGTTTAGATTAGGTTTTATACTTAGTCTTATTTTGCAACAAACTGTAAATTGTTAGATTATATCAATAAACAATTTAGAAAGGTAAAAATTGTGTGTTTGTATTCAACCCCCCCCCCCCCCCCCTCTACAAACTTGTATATCCCTTCGGGACGAACAAATTTAAGAAATAAGAACTTGTAGTCTTGATGGTTTGAGGATCGAGTTCTTAACTTTTAAGTTTGTTCAAATGGCTTGAATAGTTCTTGCCTTTAAAGAGAGTTTATGCGCGTAAAGAGAAAAAATATAAACAAGGAGTGTTTATATAGGATTGAGAAAGGAGAGAGAAAGTTGATGAGCGAGAAAAACAATGATCATGATACAGACACATCCCACAAAGATGCTTGGACAAGAAGTGTAATAGACGAACGTGTCTGATAAAAAATACGTGCCAAGGGTTATCCTTTATGATGATGTCACACAAAAGGTATCTTTTCGTTTTTCAAAAGTCATCCCTGATAAACAAAATATATCAGGATTGGATTTTGTTTTTCGAAGAATCACTGATGATAAATATCAGTGATGAGTTGTTGTTTATCACAGGATTACTGATAGAAAATTTGTCAGTGATCAATTTAAATTTTGAAAAATATCGTGCTGAAGAGAACTTTAGTCAGTTAGGAGAGAAGACATACCTGAATATCAGCAATTATTTACTCAGAAATTAGGAAATGAGTATCAGAGATAGAACCTGATTACTGTCATAATGCTTGACTTATAAAGAGTTATTCCTCAAGGTTTAGCATTCCAAGTTCGCTGATGAGAAATTTGAATCTTGTCTCATTAAGAGGTTTGGTAAAGAGATCAGCTAGCTAATAGTCAGTGGGAATAAAATGAAGTTCTATGTCTCCAATTATCACACGATCTCTGATAAAATGATATCTAATTTCGATGTGTTTAGTCTTTGAGTGTAGCACTTGGTTGTTTGCTATAGCGATGGCACTAGTGCTGTCGCAATAGATGGGAATCTTTGATAGTTGAAGGTCATAGTCTAATAGCTGATTTCTCATCCATAATACCTGAGCACAACAACTACCAGCAGCTACATACTTGGCTTCAGCGATTGAGGTGGACACTGAGTTTTGGTTTTTACTTGTCCAGCTCACCAGCTTTCCACCCAGGAGCTGACAGCCTCTTGTGGTGCTATTTCTATCCAGTTTGCAACCTGCAAAATCACTATTTGAATAGGCAGTTAGATCGAACCTTGAGTCTTTGGGATACCAAACACCTAGGTTGGGTGTTCTCTTCAGATATCTGAAGATTCGCTTGACAGCGATCAGACGTGATTCTTTAGGTTCAAGTTGATATCATACACAAAGACAAGTGGAATACATGATATCAGGTCGACTTGCTATAAGATACAAAAGAGAGTCGATCATTCGTCTATAGGCAACGACATTAACAGGTTTTCCAGAGGGATCCTTGGTAAGTGTCAGCGAAGGTGCCATAGAAGTTTTCATAGTTGAGCTTTGAGTAAGATCGAACTTCTTTAGCATATCTTTAATGTACTTACCTTGGTAGATAAATGTACCATTATCAACAAACTGATCGATCATGTCTCTTCAGCGATTGATCTGCCTCCTCCTCCAGCTCTTAATCAAAATAAAAAGCCTACAAGGAAAAATAAAGCATCTTCATCTTTTGGGCCTGCTATTCGAAATGAAATAGGAATTGAAATTTCCCGTGAAGCGGTGCTCGGTCCCGCACCTGATCTATCGGCACTCAACCTATCGCTGCCACTCGGTGAAGAATTTGAAATCGGTCAAGTGGTCAATGAACCTTTGGGTATCTTCTTCATAGACTTCCATGGTCACAAGTGCTTTCAACGCTGGTCTGAGTTGCCCATCACTCCAGTAGATCAACTCAGAGACCTATTGTATTGGTGTGATCAATCCAGAGTAGGACTCATCTAGAAGCCTCAAGTACTGAACGAAGCCAAGTTAAAAATTCAATGAAGTACTTTACTCCATCAGTACTAGAAAAGATCCCTGGAAACAGTAAATGGGACACGTATTTATGAGTCCTCTTTATCCTTATGTTTTTAAACTTAGCAATTTTCTTACGTTGCTTAGTCATCACCAAATAGGGGGGGATTGTTGATCCAAACCTTTAAGTGATTTGATGATGACCCTTAGAATCACTTAGTGAAAATTGTAAGTAAAAGTTATGTATCAGTGTTTCACCATCAAAGAAAATTATACCAAGTCTGTTTAGTATCGCTAATGTGAAACTGTTGTTCTTTAAATATAATTCCACGATAAATGTACACCAGTGAAACCTAAGCATGTTCAGTCTCGCAGATGATCGCTGAATGTTCACTCTGTAAATGTTTGCTTATGATCCTTGAAGACAAGACTCGCGAAAAAGTGTTCAACACTGAAATCGAAGACCAAGATGATGAACAAGTGACTAAGTCTACTCGTGACCTAATACGGATATCACCGAAGCCAAAGCACGTCCAAATCACGCGATGTTTCAAGTAGAAGACTTCAGCAACAACTGACCTTCATCGTTCTCCCTGATGAAGATCAACTCAGCGGTCGCTGATCATGAAGCAAGTTCTACAAGGAATATTTGTCTTATCCCCTTGCACGCCATTGTACGATTTTTCACAAGGACATGCCTCCGTCCTGGGTCGTACAAACCACTCTACCCACTATACTGTTCTCCTTGTGGCCAACAACATGTTTGCAAAAGTCAGAATCATGCAACCAACCAAGTGCTGCCACGTGTAAAGTTATCATGACATGCATTTAATGCATGTAGTATAAACAGGAAGTTCTACTTCATTCTGAAGTGCTCGTCCTCCGTGAACTTCTTAGTGCCAAGAAAAACTATCCTTAGCTTTTCTTAACTTCTTTCATTCTTATTGTAGTGCAAGAAATCTGTGTGATTCTCATGGTTTGTTTAGATTAGGTTTTATACTTAGTCTTATTCTGCAACAAACTGTAAATTGTTAGATTATATCAATAAACAATTTAGAAAGATAAAAATTGTGTGTTTGTATTCAACCCCCCCCCCCCCTACAAACTTGTATATCCCTTCGGGACCAACATATTTAAGAAATAAGAACTTGTAGTCTTGATGGTTTGAGGATCGAGTTCTTAACTTTTAAGTTTGTTCAAATGCCTTGAATAGTTCTTTCCTTTAAAGAGAGTTTATGCGCGTAAAGAGAAAAAAATATAAACAAGGAGTGTTTATATAGGATTGAGAGAGGAGAGAGAAAGTTGATGAGCGAGAAAAACAATGATCATGATACCGACACATCCCACAAAGATGATTGGACAAGAAGTGTAATAGACGAACGTGTCTGACAAAAAATACGTGCCAAGGGTTATCCTTTATGATGATGTCACACAAAAGGTATCTTTTCGTTTTTCAAAAGACATCCCTGATAAACAAAAGATATCAGGATTGGATTTTGTTTTTCGAAGAATCATTGATGATAAATATCAGTGATGAGTTATTGTTTATCAAAGGATTACTGATAGAAAATTTTTCAGTGATCAATTTAAATTTGGAAAAATACCGTGCTGTAGAGAACTTTAGTGAGTTAGGAGAGAAGACATACCTAAATATCAGCAATTATTTACTCAGAGATTAGGAAATAAGTATCAGAGATAGAACCTGATTACTGTCATAATGCTTGACTTTTAAAGAGTTATTCCTCAAGGTTTAGAATTCCAAGCTCGCTGATGAGAAATTTGAATCTTGTCTCATTAAGAGGTTTGGTAAAGAGATCAGCTAGCTGATAGTCAGTGGGAATAAAATGAAGTTCTATGTCTCCAATTATCACATGATCTCTGATAAAATGATATCTGATTTCGATGTGTTTAGTCTTTAAGTGTAGCACTTGGTTGTTTGCTATAGCGATGGCACTAGTGCTATCGCAATAGATGGGAATCTTTGATAGTTGAAGGCCATAGTCTAATAGCTGATTTCTCATCCACAATACCTGAGCACAACAACTACCAGCAGCTACATACTTGGCTTCAGCGATTGAGGTGGACACTGAGTTTTGCTTTTTACTTGTCCAACTCACTAGCTTTCCACCCAGGAGCTGACAGCCTCTTGTGGTGCTATTTCTATCCAGTTTGCAACCTACAAAATCACTATTTGAATAGGCAGTTAGATCGAACCTTGAGTCTTCGGGATACCAAACACCTAGGTTAGGTGCTCCCTTCAGATATCTGAAGATTCGCTTGACAGCGATCAGACGTGATTCTTTAGGTTCAAGTTGATATCATACACAAAGACAAGTGGAATACATGATATCAGGTCGACTTGCTGTAAGATACAAAAGAGAGCCGATCATTCATCTATAGGCAGTGACATTAACAGGTTTTCCAGAGGGGTCCTTGTTAAGTGTCAGCGAAGGTTCCATAGATGTTTTCATAGTTGAGCTTTGAGTATGATCGAACTTCTTTAGCATATCTTTAATGTACTTACCTTGGTAGATAAATGTACCTTTATCACTTTGCTTGATCTAAATCTCAAGGAAAATATGTTAGTGCACCCAACATACTCATCTTATATTCATTCTTCATTCATTCAACAAATTGAGTACACATAGATGGTTTAGAAGAACCAAATATAATATCATCGACATATATTTGAACTAGAATAATATGACCTTTTACCTTTCTGGAAAATAAAGTGTTGTCAATTTTACCACGTTCAAAATTTTCAGCGATAAGAAAAGAATATAAAGTGTCATACCATGCACGAGGTGCTTGTTTTAAACCATAGAGGGCCATATCCATCTTATAGACATATTGTGGATGCTTAGGATCAGCGAATCTTGGTGGTTGTTCAACATAAACTTCTTCATTCAGCTTTCCATTTAGGAATGCTGACTTAATATCCATTTGGTGAACTTTGAAGTCTTTATGAACTGCATATGCTAAGAAAATTCGAATTTCTTCGAGTTTTTCCACTAAGGCAAAGGTTTCATCCTAGTCTATGCATTCCTCTTGTATATATCCCTGAGCAACTAGTCCAGCTTTGTTGCGGGTTACAGTTCCAATTTTATCTACCTTATTTCGATACACCCACTTGGTGCCAATTACAGTTTTGTCAGATGGTTTCGGAACAAGATTCCAAACTTCGTTCTTTCAAACTCAGTCAGCTCTTCTTACGTAGCACTGACCCAGTTTGGATCTTTGAGGGCATCAACACTTCTTTTTAGTTCAATCAGTTAAATAAAATTAACAAAAAAACAAATGTTACCTGAGCAGCAGCTTGAATTTCTGGCTCAAAATGGATTTCTAGAAGTGCTGAAGAAGAGGTTTCAGCAGTGCTCTTCTTCAGAAACGATGGTGTCAGGTATGTCAGGCAGTAGTTGTTGAGGCTCATATGGTATTTCGTTCACTGATTGTTGATTAGAAGTGGATGAGTTTTTAGAATTTGAGGGTTCAGAAGAAGGCAAAGTGTTTATGGGAATAGCTGATACCCAAGAGGTGGATTCAACTTCACTTGTTTGCATGCTGGGAATAATGATGGGATCAGCATCAGCGATTCGGTTATGAGCCTGAGGACCAGGATTGAAATTAGCTTCTGGTTCCCCATAATGAGAAAACGTCCACTAATTCAATTCTTCATTTTCAGCGGTAGGTTTGGAGTTTTCTGAACGAGATTCATCAAAAGTAACATCAATGGTTACTTCGACAGTTTGTCTTCTCTTATTGAAGACTTTGAATGCTTTGGATACTAAGGAGTATCCAAGGAAGATTCTATCATCAACTTTGGGATCGAATTTTCCAAGGGTATCTCTGTTGTTTAAGATGAATCACTGACAACCAAAGATATTAAGAAAGCTGATAGATGGCTTTCTCCCATGAAAAAGTTCATAGGCAGTTTTGTTGAACCGTTTGACGATCAGCGACCTACTTTGAGTAAAACATGCAGTGTTGACAGCTTCTGCCCAGAACTTAGTTGGAAGATGAGAATCGCTGAACATAGATTGAGAAGCTTCGATGATCATTCTGTTTCTTCTTTCAGCGACTCCGTTTTGCTGAGGCGTTCTTACCGTTGAGAAGTTGTGAGAAATGCCCTTACTCTAAAAGTAGTTACCAAGAGAACTGTTTTTGAATCCAGATCCAGGATCACTACTTATTGAGCGAGCCGTCATATTATTCAGGACTTCCATTTTCCTAATAAATGAGATGAGTTCTTCTGAAGTATCACTCTTAGAATGGAGGGACATTACCCAGGTATAGCGAGAAAATTCATTTAGTATGACAAGAGTATATTTCTTTCCAGCGATGGATTGGATATTGACAGGGCCAAATAAATCCATGTGGAGGAGTTGAGGAGGGTTTGTCACTGATGACACTTGCTTAGATTTGAAACTAGCTTTAAATTGTTTCCCTTTTCACACGATGAGTAAAGAGATTCCTTAGCGTATGAGTGCTGAGGCAAGCCAGTGACTAGTTCTTTTGAGGATAGAGAGTTTAGCGTTTTGAAGTTTAGATGAGAGAGCCTCTTTTGCCATAGCCAGTTGACATATGATGAGGCTTTAGATAGAAAACAAATAGTCTCAGTGGTTGTTGAGTCTATGTTTTTAACATAAACATTTTCTAAGTGATAACCGCAGAGACAAAGTTTCTCCTTCTTATCAGTGACTGAACATGCTTTCTTAGTAAAGCATACTTCAAAGTCTTTATCACATAGTTGACTGATGCTAACAAGATTGTGCTTCAGTCCTTCTACGTAAGCGACTCTTCTGAAGGTAGTTGCACCATTAGGGAGTACTCCAAACCCTCGGGTATAGCATTTTACATTTCCACCAAAGGTCACTGAGGGACCTTTCTCTTCCTTGTATTCAAAGAGGAGGTTCTTCTCGCTAGTCATGTGTCGAGAGCATCCACTATCAATATACCAGATATCCTTCGAGACCTGCAATCATAAGGAAGATTAATTTTGAATTGGTACCCACTAAACAATGGGTCCATATTTGTAAGTGGAAGAGGAAGTGGAAGAGGAAGTGGAAGAGGAAGTGGAAGGATCAGTTGTCTTCACAACATCTGATGAGTCAGGGTCAGTGGTAACCTTCACTTTGGTTAATTTCTTAATCTTAATGGTATTTTTCACCTTGGTTTGTTTTTCACTTGGGGTGATCTTTTTTGCCTTGGAGACAATCATCTTCACCTTAGCCGATTTCTCAGCTTTGGTGGCTGTGAGGCACTTACTAGCAATATGGTCAGTAAGTCCACAGTGATAGCATTTCTTATAGCTGAAAGTAGCTTTAGGACCATAGGCATACGTATTTGACATTTTCAAATGAGAAAGGCATGTACCAAGAATGCCTTTAGCATCAGATATCAGAGGAACCTTAGGTTCTTCAGACTTCTTAGCTATTACATCAACCTTTAAAATAGGGGTTTGATTGATGAACATGTTCAGGGATCTTAACTTTTGAAACAAAAGGTTGATTAGCTGAGGGTTTAGTCTTCTTAAGCTTTGGCACTTTGGTACCCTTTTGAGGATTTTGTAAAACGGTTTTTCCTTTATCCTTGACTTTGGGACTCATAGGAGATTTTTCCTCAGGGATGGGATTATTAGAAGAAGATCACCGAGATGATGAGGTGTCAGGTACGGAAGAAACGAATATTCCAAACTTAAGCATGGAACGATCTTTGCTTGGTTCTTCTTTGTCGACGCAAAAACCAAGACCACTTATGTCATTGACAGGGATCTGAGCACCAATTATCTCAATGATCTTTGCTTAGGTTTTACATCATCCTTCAACAGTAGCTTTTCCAGCTTTTCCAGCTTTTAACTCAGTGATAGCTTGTTCGCGTTCAATGCTGATTATTTGATTTACATAAACCTGATCGTTTAAACGTTCTTCTATATTAGATAGTTCCTGGATCTTTAAAGTACATTTCTTAAGTTGATCAGTTAAATCGAGATTTAGTTGTTCAGTTTAGGTTTTGCCATTCAGGGCATCATATAAATCAATCATCAGTGAATCGATAGCACGAAGTCTATCAGCATCAATGAGAGCTGGAATAGAAGAGGTTGATACCTGAGAAGTGGAAGATGTAGAAGGAACATCATCAGGTTCTTTCTTCACTCCTTGGATTTAGGTCATTAGGCAGAGATTGGCCACATCTTCTTCATCAGAATCTGATTCTTCATCAGACTCAGCCCAATCGTGTTCTTTAGCGATTAGACCTTTACCTTTCTTCTAGAAAATTTTCAACTTCAGATATTTTTCTTTGACTTTAAGGTATTTGTCATCTCTGAATTTAGAGGTTGAGGAGTGTTTGAGAAATGAAGAAGGCTTGAAGATTTTCTTTGACCGACATTCACTAGTAAAATGTCCTTTCATTTCGTAGTAATAGCAAGTAGCAGTTGCGTTATGAATAAAAGAAGATTTTGGCTTGTCAGTGATAGTGAGAGGTTTATTTCTTCTGAAGTTACTCTTTCTTGCAAATCTCCTGAAGGAGTTTGTCAAGAGTGTCGGGGATTCATCAAGTTCTGACACTAGTTTCTGATGAATCATCATAGTTTGATTCCAACTCAATGATAGTTAAAGAGGACCGCTGAGCGGGTATCATCTCTGAGGAGAGTATAGCAACAGGTGTACTTTTAGAATCTTTTACAAGATTCTTCTTAAGCTGAAAAGATTGCTCATGATTGAGCAAAGTGCCATAAAGAGTGCTTAAGGTCATATATTTGAGATCCTTTGAGAGTTTAAGACACATGGTATAACTATCTCAACTTTCAGGAAGACATTCCAAGAATTTTGTCATGGTCCTACCAACAGTTTTTAGGTGAATTAATAAGCAGTTAAAACGTTGGTGCACTTCAGATAAAGTTTCATGCTTACCACAAATGAAGCTTTCATATTGTCTTACCAGATTTATTCTTCTAGACTCTTGTACTTCAGATGTACCTTCATATTGAATACAGATTGTGTCCCACATGGCTTTGGAAGTTTTGAGAATCATAACAGAATGATAAACCTCATCAGGTAGAGCCACAAGAATTATTGATCTGGACTTTGTATCAATGGCTACCTTCTTCTTGTCCTTATCAGTCCATTTGGAGATCTCTTTAATGAGCTCTCTTTCAGCTATGGTTGCGGTGGTAGTAGTGGCAGGAACAACAAGAGAAATAACATATGGAACATATGGACCAATTTCCACATCGTAAGGCATAGTGGGATCTACATCTTCTAGGAATAGCATCATTCGATTCTTTCAGAGATTAATGTTATCTCTACTGAATCGGGGAGGTTTTGTAGAGAACCATTATCGATATAGTTTGTGTTTGTGTTTTGTGTCATTTGAAGAATAGCAAAGAAGAGAAAAGTATAAGCAAGATCTTATTAATGAGATTAAACAATCTTCTCCGATACCGCTTGTTGGTCCCGTAGGGGTTATACAAGTACAACAGCTTGTAGAAGGTGGGGGGTGAATGCAAACACAAATTTTGGTTTTCGAAATTGTTTATTGATAAATCAAATACAATTTACAATTTGTTTCAGAATAAGATTAAGTAGAACCTAATCTAAACAAACTTGAGAATCACTTAGTGTTCTTGCACAAGAAATCAGAGAGAAAAGAAGATATAGAAAAACTAGGCTTTTTTTATGCAGTAAGTAGTTCAGGGACGACCACCTTCAAACTGAAGGGGCATTCCTCTTATTTATACCCATTGCATTTAATGCATGGCAGGAGGACTTTACACGTGTCAGCATGTGGTTAGGTTCATGCTTATGACTTTTAGCAGTACATGCTTTGGGCCGTAATGTTGGCACAGTGGTTGTACGATCGTGGACAAAAGCATGTATCTTCTGACAATTCGTACGATGTGTGCAAGCAGATAAGACAAACATATCTTGAGGTAGAAACTTCATGATCAACGATCACTGACTAGGTCTTCCATCAGAAAAAGGCTGATGTAAGTCAGCTATCACTGAAGTCTTCTATAGGTTCCCAGATTCACCTTTTCTCATATAAACAGAAACATCAAAGATAGCGGAAGCATAAATAATTTGTTTGAATATGAGTGATTGTGTGTAGCATAAAACATTGAGAGAATAGCAATATATTGAACAGTGAAGACAATAAGATTGAATAACAAACTGCTCGTATATTCAATATAAATAACACCAAGAACACTTTCTTGTGTGTGTATTCTGAAATCTCTCAGGCTACAAAATCGTACACTAGAAGTGGGATGGAATGTGCAGTGTTTGTGCTCTCACTATTCTAGTAATGAACCTTTTAAAAACATTCAAATGTGTGCTCCACTAACGTTCTATTTATAGCCTGATAAAGTAATAAACAGTGTACTATCTAACCCTATGATGACACGTGGAAAGTATGCCTTCGTCCTTTTAGGGATGACGTGGAAAGTATGGACACTTGTATATCACTTAGAGATTTTGTAGAAACCAGGATTCAATCTTACAAAGCAATTATCTAATAAGAACACAATCAAACAGTAGAATGATAGAGAATTGGATCTAAAGGCTTCGTATTCATTCAAGAACAAATTTACAGATCTATAGAGAGAGTCTCTCAAGGATTACAAAGTGAATACACAAGCTATTCAAAAGTTATGCGAAAGTTAGTTAGCTTACGGTTGCTAACTCCTATATATACTGTAAAGAAAAGCTAAAGCTACAATAAATATACATGACAAACCAATAGAACAATTATACGTGTTCTAATGAATAACAAACTATAACTGAAAATGTCTAAGACATAAGTTCTGAACATCCTTCTGATTAAGCACTTCAGAACATACACTTGAGAACTTTGACATTTTCATCTTCATAATCAGAACTTCTGAGTCTCCAACTCAGAACTCTGAGCCTTCGGTTCAGACTTCACACTTAATAATCTTTGCAAGACTTCTCAATCAGAACTTCTAAGTCGCCTACTCAGAACTCTGAGTCTTCAGTTCAGATATCAACACTTAGGCTTTTTGACAAACTTCAGTTCTAACAATCTCCCCCTTTTGTCAAACAAGCATGTATTGATCAACCTTGAATTCCTTTAAAGCAGGCACAATCTTTAGAAGAATTATATTCCTCAAAGCTTATCTTCTGTCATTCCTTTCAATGATTTCTTGTGTCTCTTCAACTTGTTTTCCTCTTGATAGTTTCTTCTGTAAGCTGTGTTTGATAAATCTTAGAGTTCCAGAGCAATACTTAGCAACTTCATTAGCTCTGAAGAAGATCTTTTCACTTCTTATGTTTTTCAGGAAGACCCCCAATTCTCGGCATTTACTGATATTACCACTCTTTAGAAGATTTAGTTGCTCATGGTCATTGTTTGGCTTTGAAAGATAAACACATGGTCTATGTATATACAGAGCAACATGGAAATCAATGTATGCATACCATCTCAGGATGTAAAACATTGTTTCTCTTACTGTTGCCAAAGCTCCTCTTTCTCTCTTATACTTGTTACAGTCTTTATTCTCCAGAAGACAATACAATCTGTAGAAATCAGATACTGAGATCTTATCAAAGTCAGCTTCAGTAAAGTAGTATACTTTTCCATCTTCTCTCAGAACCTCAAACCCATAGTATTCATTTTACATGAACTTCTTGACACATAATTCTCTTATTCCAGTGATCATAAAATCAGAATATACAGACTACTTTGGTTTTCCTATGCATCTTGACAATTCAGAACGAAACCTTTGAGAGAACTCTGGCTTATCATGATACACACTCAGAAAATGCACATCTCTTGGTTGAAAGAAGTTTAGCAAATCATATTCCATAAATAAACCATTTAAGTCAACTGGCACTTCTTCTTCATTTGCACCAGATTTTTCAGCTTGTTCAGCATTTTTCATCTGATCATCTTCTTGTGTAGATGATGCTTCTGGAATAGTTTCTTCAACCTCATCAGAATAAACACCATTGACTTGGTATTCTGAAGGAAATACGAAATCAATGTGTAGGAGTTTCTTTGGATTTTCTTCTGATAACATACACTCACTGCATTCTTTGATTCTTGATCTGAGATCCAATCTTTATTTATGTGCCTTGTACACTTGTCCCTCAGTATTGCTTTCTCACCTTCAGCAATTACCTCTATCTCGTCCAACAACCACTGTAGTGTAGCATCACTATACTTTACAAGATCATCCAATCTAAAGAACATTGGTTTACTAGAAGCTATGTAGAAGAAGCCTTCATTTCCCATTCCTTCATTTACAAACCCACGAACACAGCTTTTCATGTTTTGGGTCTCTGGTTGGACAACTTAGATTACACTTGTCTTTTCTTGATTCAATGGCCAACTGGAAATCATATACATGCATATTCCTGACATAGATCCTCAATATCCTTCTGCATTCAATTTCCACCCATGTTTCTTCAGTACTTGCAAAGAACTTCACAAGAAAGATTTGATCATCATGAAATAATCTGTGAAAGTCAAAGCTAGTTAGATTTACTTTCAAGATTCCTTCCTTTAGAACTTCCATACTTACTGTAATACCCTGGGTAAGTTCGTTAGTTAAAAATATCGTTCCGTTAAATAAAGTTAACTATATAATTAATGTTTAGGATAAGTTGGGTTAATTTATAAGTTAAAGGCATTTTGTGTCATTTTTTAGAAGTTCAAGGACCAAAGTGGAAAATATGGATTGATATTATCCCTTAAGATTTCCAGATATTTTCATTCAACAAATATCCAGAAAAATCAGAGTGTGTGTGTGTGGGTTTTAGACAAAAAGAGAAAAGAAGGGTTTGTGCTAAAGTGATAAATCCCAAATCTAGCACAAAGTAATGAACAAGTGTAGAGAGAATCTAGAGAGCAATCTTGTCATCCATATATTGATTTCAAAGTGTAAAATGACAAATGCTTCAAGTTGTTTTACAAAATAACAAAGGAACTCCTTTATATAGTAGGACATGACAAGCCCATGCCTCTACTAAGGAGAAACAGTACAAGATATTAATACTGTCTTGATAGCTACAAAAATGCCCTAACAATCTCCCCCTTAGCTATCAAGGCAGAAAGGGTCTTCTTCTACTTCGAAACCCAAGATGCGTTTCAATCCTTCGCATAGCCATTCTGAAGCTCAATTTTTCATCTATCTCTTCAATGGCTCTTGACAAAACTCTTCTAGGTCTTGAAGACATCCAATTAACTTTTCGTTCAGCATCATGTCTTTTGAGCTTTTCGACTAACTGAAGTCTTACAATTTTAAGCGTACCATCAGAATATTTTTCCAACTCATTAAACCGAATGAATATCTTGTTTGCACCATTACTGAACACAACACCAAACTCTGGTTCTCCAATCACACAATATAAAGGCATCCTCATCAATCCAGTCAATTCTTGATTTGGTCTTAACAGATTTATTCTTGGTTGATAGCTTTCCACACCCATCTGCAAATCATGACACTGTGTGAATAAAACGTGTCTTCTCAGAAATCTCTTAATGGCATTCAAAGCAAGAGTTACGTTTTCCCTTCTGATCTGAAGATCTCTGAAATGATGATACAAGAACTCAAAATCTTCCATGGTTAAATGACAGAAATCAGCTTCAGTAAATCTATAATCTCTGCAATCTTGCCTTTGAACAAGAAACTCTGGATGCCACAACTTGTAATACAGTCTAGCTGTTACCTCCTTTATAGACACAATCAACTTCTTGCTCCTCACCTCTCTTTTCTTTTGACACTTGTCCCTTAGAAAGTACATATATTCGAACTTGTATTCTGCTGTTTGATCTGTAATACCCAACACAGCGTAGGGATTCAAAGTTCTGATTCTGTGCACAAACAGTCTTCTTTCTTCTTCTTCTAGGAAAGGTGTTCTCAAATACAAAGTTCTTTGTCGTTGTTCAAGTTCAGTCAATTTTCTGCTCCGTGAGGATGAAGGACCAGGTTGATCAGCTGGATTAGAAGGACCAGCTTCATCATGACTAGGAATGATAGGAGGTATTGAAGATGTAGTGGATTGAGGATCAGTCTCTTCGGATTTTGGCTCTTTAGATAATGGATCATGAGAATGATGTGGTTCAGATACAGGTATAGTGGTTTGAGTTGAAGTAGATTGGTTAAGGTTGATGGTTATAGGTGTAACAGAAGGTTGTTCTGACATCAAAGTGGTTGAGATATGTTCGGGTGAGTGTACAGGGCTAAAGATTATTTCTTCAGGAGTTTGTGGCCCATATATCTCTGACAAAATATCAACCTCTTCTTCATTAAATCCAACACCTTGATCTTCTGGTTCATAAGTAAATACCAAAAGTGGTTCTTCTTCCTCCTTAACTTTCCAATACCGATCATAAGCTCTTGCACTTTCATCAGCTTCTTCATCATCAGAACTAATTTCAATCAACTCCACAAATTGCACGAATTGATCAACCACTTCTCTTATCTCCTTCTCATTTACCTCAGGCTTTTCAAGCGTTGGTTCTATATTCGGATCAACATATAATACGATCTGTTTTCCGCTTTGATCACCCATAGCACCTGATTCAAACATCTTAGATATTTCAGCAACAGTCGGATTCTTTTTCTGACCTTGAGATCTTTCTGACTCAGCTCTTCTCTTCTTACTCATCTCCCCCTCATGATTATGATCATCGGGATCCTGATCATGTCTTCTTTTAGTACCCTGAGCTTGAGTCTTACACGACTGTTCCATTAATGCTTTCAACTCAACAATTGACTGCTTCATATCACTTAAAGATTTCACAACTTCAGACTTGAAAGTAGATAACTCTTTGGATAATGCTTGAAACTGTGTGGGTGTAACTGAAGGTGTAGGTGGAAGTGGATTTGGAGTAGATTGGAAATTCTGAAGTAGAGATAACAAGGTTTTACTTTGCTGATCTTCAGGACTCATAGACATCAGTTTGGCATAGAATAAATCCCTTAATTCATCAACACTTTGATCCACTGGTGGTTGTTGCATAGGAGAAGACTGAGGTACTCGAGGCGGAGCCAGATAGATTTCTGGACGAGGACGTACAGCTGGCTCATAAGTCATCGGTTCTTTTCCCTTCAACTGATTCTTCACACCTTGTAACTCCCGGATGAACATAGCTTCAATATCCTTTAGGGCGCCATCGAAGTTTTCCCTTGTCACAAAGACGGGTAAAGTAACACCGGCACCACTTAGGTTTGCCGTTGACACAACAGTTGTTGCAACTGTGTGACCTACGCTCAGTGTTGGCATAGTGTTAGTACTGGTAGGATTTCCACTCTGTCCTTGTAGTCCTGTAAAAGAATCTACTCTGAGTGTTCCGGATGGGTCACGAAGACGCGCATCAGATGTTTCTGAAAGTGTCCTATTCAAAGAATCAAATATGTTAGGAACAGGCACTAGACTCGAACTTTGTGTAGGAAAGAAGGTCGAGGACTGGGGAGGAAATGAGACAGTTTCAATATCCGGAATCTCCGAACGAGATCCAGATAGTGTTTGTGCTAAAACCCCGTGAGAAAATGAGACAGTTTCTTGTGAAGAAGAAGCTGAATAGCTGGCAGAGGTGTGCAATTGCGTTACTGGGCGAGTAACGACTTGTTCAACACCTGATCCCAACAAATGAGATCTGGTGGTGGATGTGGCTGCCCTTCTGGAATAGACAGTTTGGATATCTTTCACACTCTCCATATTCTTTTCTTCAGTTTCTCTCACAGACTCACATATATTTTCAACTGATAGTCCCTCGGGTCTCCTTATGCCTTCCGTTCCTTCACTAACTTGAGTCGACATTAAAGGCATGTCATCAAAGTTTAAGCTTTCCACATTAATATTATCTGACATATTCAATTGTGGAAATTCAAAGATATCAGAAACGTTACCAAACCAGGTTTCTTCAGTAGTAGCATCAGCACCATTATTTTCAGCATTCCCTTGATCATCATCATTATCATCGTTGTCATCTTCATCATCATCACGATGTTCCTCCGCTGAATCAGACGCATTATCAGACTCTGTACTATCACTAGAGTACTCAACTAAAGGAGGATCCCCAATGTGTTTAGGAATTTCTCCCTCAGAATCGTGTTGTACAAGATCATCTGTATGTGTGTCCTCGGACGATGACCCTGTATCTTCAAATACAGATGTATGATCCCCACCAGTTCCCCTCTCGGTGTTTTCCCTCGACTCTCCCCGTTCAGTAGCCCGTGCATCCTGAACACTCACCGACTCCTCTTGCCTAGGGGTTGAGTCTGGGGTAGGTCCCTCCGGTTCTGGCTGGACCATAGACTCTCTATACTCGATAATGCACTCAACGTCCTGATCCGCGTATCGAAGAAATCCTTCAGGTAACGGCATCTCATAATCAAATTCAGTTTTACGAAACTGAAGATACTGCATAGCTTTCTCGGGCACAGAAGGATGATTTGCTCGTCTTGGAATTTCTCTGTTAGAACGAAGCATGCTATGAATGATAATCTGAAGAAACCTCATATATGGAACATAAGGCTTTCCCTTGTTTTGTCGGCGAAGATCTATCTTCTCATTCAGTTCATGCCAGAAAATAGCTGCATAATCTACATGAAGATCATACACTACTGCATGAAATAGCTTCAGAAATCCGACGCTGGCACTGTCTGTTCCGGCATGTTTAGCAGATAAGCATCTATTAATAATGGAGAAGATTGTATAGTATAACGGTGGTAGGTTCGCCTTATGGAATTCCTTCACCCGAGTTAAGTTTCCAGTGTATCCCATAGCACGTATTCCTTCAAACGTTTCTTCTTCAGATGGAAAAGGATCAAACTCAGTCTTTCCTTCTCGTGAATCAGGTTCAGGTAGCCTCAGAATCATTCTTAGTCTTTGGAAATCAAGCTTTGTGATGAAGTTGTCTATTTGGAATACAAAAATTGGTCTTCCATCTTCCATAGTTGTTGTTATTGTCTTCCATGCTTGCTGTAAATATAGCATAGGCACAACGACAGTATTCGTTAATGCGTATGCTAACGGATGATTCCTGAGCACTTCCTTTATCACTGGATGAATGTTGATGTGATCAAAATCAATGTGATGATTGTTGTGAATGATCGCAATATAGTTGATCGGATGAATGATAGCATGATCTGGATGAATTTCGGCTTGGGATTGATGTACTGATCGTGTTGACGGTAAAGGTACATCGTGTGTCGGTTCGGGTAGACTCGGAATATGATCATCAAAGCCTTGAATGTGACTTTGTTCTTCTTGATTAACCATTTTACCCGTTGATAATAGTTCTTACAGAATTAGTCTTTGAAAAAAAATTTGAAAGAAAAAAAATTTCTAAGTATAGAATTCGAATCATAGTGCATTCGAATTCATGATTTGTCTTTGAATATCAATTCGAATCCTCAAGGGTTCGAATTCATCCAATTCGAATCCACAAGGGTTCGAATTCATCCAATTCGAATCCACAAGGGTTCGAATTCATCCAATTCGAATCCATAAGGGTTCGAATTCATCCAATTCGAATCCATAAGGGTTCGAATTCATCCAATTCGAATTCATAAGGGTTCGAATTCATCCAATTCGAATCTATAAGAGTTCGAATTCATCCAATTCGAATCCAAAGGCATTCGAATTCAACAGTTAAGCCCTAATTCAGATTATAACATGTGAATTCGAATCTAAAGGAATTCGAATCTAAAGGCATTCGAATTCAACACTTGAGCCCTAATTCAAATTATGACATATGAATTCGAATCTAAAGGCATTCTTTCTTAACATGTTTCATGAATTCGAAACAAGAACGATTCGAAATCATGTTCGAATTCAACAATGTTCATGAATTCGAATCAGGTATGGTTCGAATTCATGTTCATATGAACACGATGATGAACAATAAACTTTTTGATTTTACAGATTAGCATAGTAAATGTTTACAATCAAACACACCATTCAGATAGAATGATTCGTATTACATTTTCGAATCTGATAAGAGTAATTTCGATAGAAATGTTTACCTGATGAGGATGAATCAAGCAGATAAAGGATCGATAAAGTGGAAGATGAACAGTGTTCTCTTGAGAGTGTTTGAAACAATACCAAATAGTGAAAAGTGGGAAATAAGGTTTCGAACCCTATTTATACTCAAAAAAAATTGTACACTTGGCACACATTAGAGTACCCCACTTGGCAATCAGTTAAAAATGCATGTTTCAAAACATTAGATATGGCACTGTTCATCTGAACAATTTACATAAACAAATATGTAAAAAATTCCAAAAGAGTTCGAATCAGATAAAGTTGTACAACAATTGATATTGATCTCATTGAATTCGAATCCTTAAGGGTCCGAATTCATCCAATTCGAATTCATAAGGGTTCGAATTCTTTGAATTCGAATCCTTAAAGGTCCGAATTCATTGAATTCGAATCCTTAAGTGTTCGAATTCTTTGAATTCGAATCCTTAAGAGTCCGAATTCATTGAATTCGAATCCTTAAGTGTTCGAATTCTTTGAATTCGAATCCTTAAAGGTCCGAATTCATTGAATTCGAATCCTTAAGTGTTCGAATTCATTGAATTCGAATCCTTAAGTGTTCGAATTCTTTGAATTCGAATCCTTAAGAGTCCGAATTCATTGAATTCGAATCATTCAGAGATCGAATTCTTCAAATATTTGCATGAAAAATTACAACTTTTTCTGAAAAGTCCAACAACTGTTCTAAAATTCTCACATCAGATAAAATTTTTTAAGCTCTCAGATTTATGCCGAATTGCTCCCCCTTAACAATTGCATAAACTGTTATCTTTTCTTCAGAGAAATCTGCACAAACAGAGGAAGATTTGGTACTCATAGAACATGAGTCCAAACTGTTAGAATTATCACTTTGTGTAAAAATCTAACTCCCCCTTAAAATATGAATTCTTGAGCAACTTGCTTTCTTCCTCTGAAAATATGCATAAAACTCAGTATTTGATATTGGATCAAAAATACATTTCACAAGGAAAGTCAAATTCATTGAATTTTGTTTTATGACTACTAATATTTGATCATTTGAAAGCTTTACAAAAGAAATTCAACTTAATAAAATTTAACATATATTCCAATCAGATGAAATCAAATGCATGTGTTTGGATTCAAGGACAAGACATCATTGCTTATCAAGTTATAATTGTTCAGTGTCAACCCCTTTATCAAATCTATTTGGTGTGCTAGCATGCGAAATATGATTGGCATAAAGCTTATGTATTTCTACAATATATAAGAATACTTTGCTCTACTCACACTATTTGTCCAAAATCAGAATTTTCACAAATTTACAGGTTTATCGCGACTTTGTATTTTCCTTTGTAATTTATGTTTGTAATTGCTATTAGAAGGTTTCTATCGGATTAGAATAGTTGAATTCATTGCTGGTATTGAATCAGTCGATTTGTGGGTAGAAAACACATGAACAGACGAACGTTTCCGGACACAATGAATGTGTCCGGGTAGATTCTTGGGTGGTGTCCGGTAGTTCCTTTTGTTAGTGTCCGGATGATTCATTTGATGGTTTCTGGATGATTTAGATACCGGATGGCATCCGGATTCCTTGTGTTGTCCGGATTAGTCTATGTTGTCCGGATAAATTGTGTTGTCCGAATACTTTTGTGGTTTCCGGATATTTTGGCTGTTTGGTCAATTTTTAAGGATAAGAGTTATGTAGATGTATCTAGAGTCCATAGCCTGCTAGTAAGTCTTATACATAAGTTGGTAAGGAGATATTTGTATGTAAATGGTTTCAGATTCTGAGAATTTTAGATAAAGGATCGGATAGCTCGGAGAAAGTCTTGGAAGCGTATTTTAAGCATTTAAGGTGAGTTTACTTTTAAAACGTTTTCAACATACATATATATGTGATATATATATATATATATATATATATATATATATATATATGAGATAGATATGTACGGATTGAGATTATGATACATGATGTGATTATGTGTTTATATAGAGACGTATATGTGGTTGGAATGTGGTAACGTTTTTTAAAAGAAAATGTGATATATATATATATATATGGTTGGAACGTGATGAAAGGTTTTATAAATGACAATATGATATATTGAGATATATATTGTATTTATATGTGCATTACACTACACGAGAGCACTTGCCGAACTATGCCGGCGGATGTTTGCTGTAGTTGTTGTACAACGGTGCTGTAGTTGTTGTACAGCGGTGTTGTTGGCTCGCTACCAACTATTATGGCCATGGGCAATGAGGATTAGGAGTTGTGCACGATATACGAGTCTTATTTGGTATTTAATTATTTGTGGTATTTGTGTATTTTATAAAAAGAATTTCTAAACTGATAGGGATTATCTCACTAGACCTTTAGGTCTAACCCTCATTTTCCTTTCAAAAATATGTATTCCAGGTCAAGGATCTTTTGTTAGCAAAGGGAAAAATAAAGTATAGGAGGCGATTGCTAGCTGACGAAAATTAGGATATGTTTACATTTTTGTATTGTATAGCTTTGAGACTTTGGGACCGAATGTGAATTATTATGTATTTTGTTATGAAAGTAAAGACGTTGTGTATGAAATGTTAATTGTTATATATATATATATATATATATATATATATATATATATATATATATATATGTATGTCTTGGGATACCGGGTCGTTACAGATGGTATCAGAGCCCTAGTTTAAGGGATTTAGGTATTAGTATCCGTACCTAGACTTAAACTGCATGTGAAGTAGGATGTCCCTAATATATCAAGGACATCCTACTTCACATGCAGTTTAAGTCTAGGTACGGGTACAAATACCTAAATCCCTTAAACTAGGGCTCTGATACCATTTGTAACGACCCAAATCCCATAACATACATAATAATACATAACATTCATACATAACATTGATTTACAACTAAAGTTACATAACAAACCAAGTACGGTCTCAATAGTCTTGACATTACAAAATATATAAAAGCTTCCTAATCAACATCCAACAAAAGCTTCCTATACTTCATCCTCTCCTGCCGATCCTTAACCTGGAAAACATATTTTTGAAAACAAAATGAGGGTTAGACCAAACGGGTCTAGTGAGTTAATCCCGGTCCTTTCCAAAATCATTATCAAACCTTTTATGTAAATCCTTTGTATCAAAATAGTTTAGATAAACCTTTCGTAAAATATAAACATACCACACGTATTTAAATACCAATCCAGACTCGTGCATCGTGTACATCTCATTCACCTTATTCCTCCACAAATGGCCATATTAGTTGGTAGCAAGCCAACTAATAAATCAACAACCGGTCCGCTCACCGGAACCCGGCTACCTGTCGGTCCGCACACCGGAACCCGACTACTCACCGGTCCGCACACCGGAACCCGGCAACAAGTGCACTCGTGTAGTGCAAAGCTTATATAAATACAATATATATCTCATTGCATCATATTGTCATTTACATACACATAATCATATTCCTACCACATAATCATCTCATATATATATACACATATATATGTATTCCAGTTCAAAAACGTTTTAAAGCAAAACTCACCTTGAATGCTTAAAATACGCTTCCAAGCCTTTCTCCGAGCTATCCGATCCTTTATCCAAATACCTCAGAATCTGAAACTATTTACATACAAATATCTCCTTACCAACTTATGTATAAGACTTACTAGCAGGTTATGGACTCTAGATACATCTACATAACTTTTATCCTCAAAATTACCCAAACAGCCAAGTTATCCGGACAACCCAAACAACCCGGACAACACCACCTTTTCCGGACAACAAGACTTTTCCGGACAACCTCAGTAATCCGGACAGCAAGACTAATTCGGACAACACGAGGAATCCGGATTCCATCCGGACTCTAAATCGTCCGGAAACCATCAACAACTTACCCGGACACCCCCAAAGAAGCTACCCGGACACATTCAACTTATCCGGACACCTCTGTCGGTTTACCCCATTTTTGCCCAGAAATCGACAGAATCAACCCCAGAAGTGTTTGTGATGTTTCTACTCCGATAGGAACCATTAACTAGTAATTACAAACATAAAATACAAATGAACTTACCTTATTTTCACTTCCAAATACTCCAACTTGAATCTCTAGCCTTCTTATCTTCTTTTACTTCTTTTCTCCCCAAAACACTCTCACACACACACACTTTCAAAAATCTGGATGAATCTGCTGAAAATGAAATATCTAAATATCCTAAGGGATAATTTCCATTCCATATTTACCATTTATGTTAGAGCATTGTTGTATTCAAGATTTACTGTAAAGTCAATGTACTGTATGAGTCTATACAGTATTGTGAATGCCTTTATACCTTGTATGTCATGGGTATAAATAGGCTTGTCTAGACCATTTGTTAGAAACACTTCAAAAGCTTTAGTAATCTTTTAGAAACCTTTAGTAATCCTTTGAGCTCAATACATGGATGACATATTTGCTCTCTAGATTCTCTCTCACTACATTCATATCTTATTGCTAGAGATTTGGGATTTCACAATTGGTATCAGAGCTAAACAGAAGATTCAAGCAGATCGAAGACCAAATTGAAGAATTTTTACACTAAAAGCTGAAGAATTCGGATTGGGTGTTCATCACTATTCATCACTGTTCATCAAGAATTCTGACCCTTCTTCATTTACTATTCATCCAGATTTCATCTTTTCTTTAATTTTTGATCTTTTGGATTGATTCTTGACATCATTGCACTCGGATTTGATTCCTGATCATCTTTAATTCTTGGATCAACATCAAAATTTGCACAGAATTGACAGATCTGATCGATTCTTGAATATTTTTTCGAAAACTTCAAGATCACTGTTTTGATCTTAATCTGTTCAAATTGATCGAATTGTGAATTGCAATCAACAGAAAAAGTGTGCGGATTTCAATTACGAACAATTTGATATAAGATTCATCACAATTGATCAAGAATTGAAGAAGTTATGGCAGATTAAGTGATTTTGAAGTTCGAAGTGCAGAATTCGGATCATTCTTGGTGAATTCGGATCATTCAAAGAGAATTCGGAACATTCATAGAGAATTCGGATTGTTCTTGGCATCATAAGTGTAGAATTCGACTCAAGAAGAATTCGAATTCATAGAATTCGAATCCTATTAGATTCGAATTGTAGAGAATTCGAACCCTTGTGGATTCGAATTGGATGAATTCGAACCCTTATGGATTCGAATTGGATGAATTCGAACCCTTATGGATTCGAATTGGTTGAATTCGAACCTAAGTACATTCGAATTGAGTGAATTCGAACCAAGTTAAGTCCGAATTGGGTGAATTCGAACCAAGTTAAGTTCGAATTGAGTGAATTCGAACCCAGTTACATCCGAATTGAGTGAATTCGAATCCTTCTTCATCCGAATTCATTGAATTCGAACCCTTACTCATCCGAATTCTTGTGAATTCATTGAATTCGAACCCTTACTCATCCGAATTCTTGTGAATTCTTGGAACCACCAATCACATCTGTGAATGCATCTCAGAATCAGACGAGTGCAAATATCTCCGGTCCAACTGAAGATGTTGATACTAGTACTTCTGTAGAAACTAATGAGATTTCAAGTAAACACGTTCCTGTCTCTGAACCTGAAATTCAACCAGTTGTTCAGGTTTCAGAAAATCATTTATCGGAGACTTCCACATCTGAAGGATTAGAAACAGAAGTCAACATACCGGAAACGACAAATGTATCTTCAGCTGAATCGACAGAGGAGATTTTTGCAGTATTGGATGAAAATAATCCATCAAACACTCGTATGGATATACCAACTCTTCCAAGTAGTCATAAATGGACAAGAGCACATCCTCCGGCTGATATAATTGGTGATCTGAATGATGGAGTGAAAACCCGATCTGCGACTACAAACGAATGTTTGTACGTAAATTTTCTTAGCACGTTAGAACCCAAGAAAGCATCTGAAGCTTTACAAGATCCAGATTGGATCAACGCCATGCAAGAGGAATTAAATGAGTTCAAACGCAACGAAGTGTGGCACTTGGTGAAACGTCCAAAAGACAAAACCATAGTTGGAACCAAATGGGTCTTTAGAAACAAAAAGGACGAAGCGGGGATTATAGTCAGAAATAAAGCAAGACTGGTTGCTAAAGGTTACAATCAACAAGAAGGAATAGATTATGATGAAACCTATGCACCAGTAGCAAGGATTGAAGCAATAAGGATCTTTCTTGCATACGCAGCACATAAGAACATGAAGGTATTCCAAATGGACGTCAAATCTGCGTTTCTGAATGGAATACTACATGAGGAAGTGTATGTAAGTCAACCTGAAGGCTTTGTTGATCCCAAATATCCCAACCATGTCTACATTCTAGACAAAGCACTCTACGGCTTAAAGCAAGCACCGAGGGCATGGTATGAGACTCTGACTATTCACCTGCTTAAAAATGGATACACCAAAGGTACAATAGATACAACTCTTTTTCTCAAAAGAGAAGGTAAAGATTTAATGTTAGTACAAATATATGTTGACGACGTTATATTTGGATCTACAAATCCAGATATGTGTAAAGATTTTGAAAAGGTGATGAAAAGCCGTTTTCAAATGAGTATGATGGGAGAGTTAAAAAATTTTCTTGGTCTCCAAGTGACACAATCAAATGAAGGCATTTTCATTAATCAATCAAAATATATATATGATATGCTTAAGAAATTTGAATTAAATTCCTCTTCCACCATGAAAACTCCCATGGCTACCGGTAAGCTTTTGAACGCTGATTCATCTGGTATATCAGTCGATCAAAAGTTATACCGAGGCATGATTGGATCTTTACTGTATCTAACGGCAAGTAGACCGGATATTTTGTTTGCAACATCTTTTTGTGCACGTTTCCAAGCAAACCCGAAGGAATCTCATATTGTGGCTGTAAAGCGAATCCTTAGATATCTCAAAGGCACAAAAAATTTGGGTCTTTGGTATCCTAAGGATTCTGGGTTTGAACTAACTGCTTACATAGATGCAGATCATGCGGGAAATATGATGGACAGGAAAAGCACATCTGGTGCTTGTCAATTCTTGGGAGATAAACTAGTAAGCTGGTCATCAAAGAAGCAAACTTGTGTATCAACATCTACGGCTGAAGCAGAGTATGTGGCCGCCGCTAGTTGCTGTTCGCAAGTAATTTGGATGAAAACTCAGCTAAAGGATTATGGATATATCTTCAACAAGATCCCCATTTATTGTGATTCCAAAAGCGCAATTGCAATAACTGAAAATCCTGTTCAGCATTCCAAAACGAAACACATAGATGTCAGGTACCATTTTATCAAAGACCATGTTGAGAAGGGAACTATAGAAATGCACTTTGTACCAACAGAACTAGAACTTGCTGATCTTTTCACAAAACCTTTAGATGAAAAGAGGTTAAATTTTTTAATCAGCAAACTAGGAATGTTGAATCCTTAAGACATTGAGGGGGAGTTCGTGTTCTTGCTTACTTAAATCTACACCTAACCCACTAGGACCCAAGTGCCATTGGGTACCAAAATCTGCTTAATCTGTTTTGCAGGTTCTTCATGTGTTGTACTGATTTGTAGATACATACCACACACATGACTGAAAACAGAAGAGAAGCGGCGTATTTTTTGAAGAATATTTGTACCATTAAGGGGGAGACAAATATTATTGGCTTTTGGACATATCAGTTCAAAACCCGTGCTTCAACGACTATGGCTTCTGAACAATTCAGTTCAGGACCCGTACTTCAACGACTAAGACTTCTAAACAAATCAGTTTAGAACTCACACTTCTCAGGTGATATCCTTAACTGTTACATCTTTCTGTTTCAAGGAACGTGGCAAAAGGTAACATTGGATTATATTTGTTTCTACTGATTTGAAAACTTGAATCTTTACAAATTTAATTCAATGAGATGCAATTTTCAATTTTCATTCAATGAATTAAATGCGTGCTAAAAGATGTTTTTTTTTTCAAGAATCTTTGTATTATCTGAGTTAGATTTGCTTCAACTTTCACATCTGAAATAAATCGAAAGGTAAGCAAAACATGAATGAAATTATGCTGAATGCTCAAAGATATGTGAATTCGGACTTATATAGAATATAATGCTCAAAAAGCCTATATGTCAGAATGATGGATGGAAATGAAAATATGGGCAAAGCACTATATTTTAGAACCAAGTAATTGAGATATCATTCATATTTTGTGATGGAAATTCGAACTTATATAGAATATCATTTAGTTTGAAAGTTTGTGCCTGTGGCCTTTCTGGTTTGGGAGAGTAAGTCCTAAGGGGTGCTCGACACCTAGTCCCTAAGATCAACTGGTCTGGGATCGGCTGACCCAAATCCTGCAATAGAACCAGATAGAAAGCCATGTTTTACTGGTACAAATGGGTTTAAGATATATCGATGTGGCCTTTCTGGTTTGGGAAATTAAGTTCTAAGGGGTGCTTGACACCTAGCACCTAAGGCCAACTGGTCTGGGATCTGCTGACCCAAATCCTGCTATAGAACCAGATAGAAAGTCATGTTTAACGGTGTATCTTATTCTTACTAAACTTTTTGATCAAAAGATGCCAATGAGCACAAAATCAAAAGATGCCAATGTGCACAAAATCAAAAGATGCCAATGTGCACAAATCAAAAGATGCCAATGAGCACAAAAGAAAAGATGCCAATGAGCACACATCTCTTGAAACTTGGGAAAATACAAAGTCGCGATAAACCCGTAAATTTATGAAATTCTGATTTTGGACAAATAGTGTGAGTAGAGCAAAGTATTCTTATATGTTTTAGAATTGCATATGCTTGATGCTAATCATATTTCGCATGTTAGCACACCAAATAGATTTAATAAAGGGGTTGAAACTGAACATTTTTTAACTTGATATACAATGATGACTTGTTCTTGAATCCAAACACATGCATTTGATTTCATTTGATTGAAATATTGTTAAATTTCATTAAGTTGAATTTCTTTTGTAAAGCATTCAAATGATCAAATGTTAGTAGTTATAAAATGAAGTTCAATGAATTTTATTTTCCTTGTGTAAATTTGTTTTAAAATTTGTGCTACAATTTCAAATACTGTACGTTATTGAAATATATGCATACTTTCAGGGGGAGAAAATAAATTGCTCCAGAATTCTTATTTTGAGGGGGAGCAAGGTTATTCTGTAAGGAGGAGATTGTTAGCAATACTCAAAGACACAACTGAAATTGAAAATGGTTTTCGATGATTATGATGCTCACCATCATCGAAAAAGGGGGAGAAAAGTTTAATTTTCAATTTCATGTCAAAGAATTTTCAAGTCAAAGATATTTCATGTCAAAGAGCTTTCAAGTCAATGATTCGTGAACAAAGACTGAAGATCAGGGGAGAAGGATCATGTGAAGTCCAAATGTTGCTGAATTTGGTTATCTTAGTTCTGAGTGGTTATCGGAATGTGCTTACACCTAAAAGTTCAACAATGTGGATGGTTTCACATCTTTCTGATCCAAACTCTAATCGTTTCTGATTTATCTTGTTCCGAATTGATGGTTCTATATAAAGATATGAAATCCATGTTCAAGACTTGAAGACAATCTGTTGAAGATTGTATTGAAGAAGGTTGATTTTTCAAAGAAAAAGACAATGACTTTTCATGTTTGTCTGAAGATTCTTCAAAGCTGAGTTCTTAAAGAGTGTCAAAGCATATAGTTCACCGTGAACTAGTGGAGATAAAGCTATTTGAAGATGGTTTGATAGAGTGTCTGTTTGAGAAGATTGACTTTACAAAGAGCTGAAGACTGCTGTCAAATTTTTTAAATCTTGAATCCAAAGGGGGAGATTGTTAGAGCATTGTTGTATTCAAGATTTACTGTAAAGTCAATGTACTGTATGAGTCTATACAGTATTGTGAATGCCTTTATACCTTGTATGTCATGGGTATAAATAGGCTTGTCTAGACCATTTGTTAGAAACACTTCAAAACACTTCAAAAGCTTTAGTAATCTTTTAGAAACCTTTAGTAATCCTTTGAGCTCAATACATGGATGACATATTTGCTCTCTAGATTCTCTCTCACTACATTCATATCTTATTGCTAGAGATTTGGGATTTCACAATTTAAACCTTTAACTATCCACTAATGATCAAATACCCTTAAACTTATAAATTCACCCAATCTTACCCTAAACATCAATTATAAAGTTAACTAACTTAACGAAATTAGATTTTTAACTAACGGATTTACCCGGGGTATTACACTTCAAGCCAATATACAAGCTATGTTCGATAGAACTCGTCACACAGAAACTGGAATACCAGATCCTAGTCTGGAAGACGAAATGCCCATTACACATACTGTCATACCGGTGCCAAGGAAGTGTGACTATAAATTGTTTTTAAATTGCAAACCCCCGACATATACAGGAGAAAGAGATCCACTGAAGGCCATGAGGTGGCTGAAAGGGATAGAAGATGTCTTAAGGACCAGCAAGTGTGCAGAAGAAGATAAAGTGCTATATGGAACCACGATGTTGAAGGCAAATGCTCTATTTTGGTGGGAGGCTCATATTACCTCTATAGGATCTGATGTATACTCAACTTTTACTTGGGATGAATTCACAACAGCTTTCAAAGGACAGTTCTGTCCTCAAGCAGCAGTTAGACAGCTGGAAGAGGAATTCATGAACCTACATCAGAGAAGTTTATCGGTTAGGGATTACACTGCTCGCTTTCTGGAGAAGTCTCGCTTTGTGGAGTACTATGTTGCCATGGAGGCTCTGAAGATGGAAAGGTTTATTTTCGGGTTAAATGCAGATATTAGAAGGCTATTGATTGCAAAAGGACCCGATACCTTCTCAGCCGCAGTAGATGCCGCGGAAAATGTGGAACGGGATAATAGGAGAGACGTTGGTGATAAGAGTGCTGGGAAAAGAAAACTGGAAGAAACGACGTACGATTCGGAAGAATACGAATCCCCGAGGTTTGATAGTTATTCACCTTTCAGGCCATCTGAAAGAAGACCATGTTCAACATGTGACCGTATTCATCAAGGAAATTGCTATGGTGATTCCCGAAAGTGCTACAAATGTGGAAAGGCTGGTCATATCGCGAGAGATTGTCGGGTAACTCGATTTTGTTTCGTTTGCAACTCCCCTGAACATATTCAGGTTAATTGTCCACAGTGGAAAGCACAGCAAAGTAATATGACAGTGAGACCAACGGGTGGTAAGTCGGGAGGAGTACAAGGGTCTGAACTACCTGGAATCCAAGGTCGTGTTTTTCAGATGACGGAAGAAGAGGTAGAAGAAAGTCCTGATGCTGTTACAGGAATGATTCTAATAAACTCTATACGTTTAAAAGTGTTATATGACTTCGGTGTAAAATGATTATTGGTATTTCCGTGCTTTTGTTGCTTATCTGTGTTAGAGATATAGGTGGGTGTGGGGTGTCTAATCAGCTATTTCCTATGGATTTGGTTGAGTTTGAGGTAGTAAGGGAAACTAAGTATTCATACCTTTTCGCTTAACCGAATTCCGGGACGGAATTCTTTTAAGGGGGAGATAATGTAATACCCCGGGTAAGTTCGTTAGTTAACAATATCGTTCCGTTAAATAAAGTTAACTATATAATTAATTTTTAGGATAAGTTGGGTTAATTTGTAAGTTAAAGGCATTTTGTGTCATTTTTGAGAAGTTCAAGGACCAAAGTGGAAAATATGGATTGATATTATCCATTAAGATTTCCAGATATTTTCATTCAACAAATATCCAGAAAAATCAGAGTGTGTGTGTGGGTTTTAGACCAAAAGAGAAAAGAAGGGTTTGTGCTAAAGGGTTCAAATTGGTGTGCTTGGAAGTGTATCTGAGGTATGTTCCTTTGTAATTTATGTTTGTAATTGCTATTAGAAGGTTTCTATCGGATTAGAATAGTTGAATTCACTACTAGTATTGAATCAGTCGATTTGTGGGTAGAAAACACATGAACAGACGAAGGTTTCCGAACACAATGAATGTGTCCGGGTAGATTCTTGGGTGGTGTCCGGTAGTTCCTTTTGTTAGTGTCCGGACGATTCATTTGATGGTTTCCGGATGATTTAGATACCGGATTGCATCCGGATTCCTTGTGTTGTCTAGATTAGTCTATGTTGTCTGGATAAATTGTGTTGTCCGGATACTTTTGTGGTTTCCGGATATTTTGGATGTTTGGTCAATTTTAGAGGATAAGAGTTATGTAGATGTATCTAGAGTCCATAGCCTGCTAGTAAGTCTTATACATAAGTTGGTAAGGAGATATTTGTATATAAATGGTCTCAGATTCTGAGAATTTTGGATAAAGGATCGGATAGCTCGGAGAAAGGCTTGGAAGCGTATTTTAAGCATTTAAGGTGAGTTTACTTTTAAAACATTTTCAACTGGGATACATATATACGTGATATATATATATATATATATATATATATATATATATATATATATATATATATATATATATATATATATATAATATGAGATAGATATGTACGGATTGAGATTATGATACATGATGTGATTATGTGTTTATATAGAGACGTATATGTGGTTGGAATGTGGTAACGTTTTTATAAAAGAAAATGTGATATATATATGGTTGGAACGTGATGAAAGGTTTTATAAATGACAATATGATATATTGAGATATATATTGTATTTATATGTGCATTACACTACACGAGAGAACTTGCCGAACTATGCCGGCGGATGTTTGTTGTAGTTGTTGTACAGCGGTGTTGTTGGCTCGCTACCAACTATTATGGCCATGGGGAATGAGGATGAGGAGTTGTGCACGATATACGAGTCTTATTTGGTATTTAATTATTTGTGGTATTTGTGTATTTTATAAAAAGAATTTCTAAACTGACATGGATTATCTCACTAGACCTTTATGTCTAACCCTCATTTTCCTTTCAAAAATATGTATTCCAGGTCAAGGATCTTTTGTTAGCAAAGGGAAGAATAAAGCATAGGAGGCGATTGCTAGCTGACGAAGATTAGGATATGTTTACATTTTTGTATTGTATAGCTTTGCGACTTTGGGACCGAATGTGAATTATTATGTATTTTGTTATGAAATGTTAATTGTTATATATATATATATATGTCTTGGGATACCGGGTCGTTACACTTACATACTTCAAACCATCAAATTATTCTGTTTGAAATTCTAACACCTTTTCAATCCTTTTCTGAACAAGTAACCTTTCATCTGGTTTTCTTAGTCTGTTTAAAGCTTCGACATACACCATTTGTACTTTCTCATCCATGAAACCATCAATGAAATTCTCAATATCAACAAATTCATCTTCTTTGCAGTAGAGATCTTCATAGTTGTCTTCAGGAAATATGTTACAAAAATAATTTATGGCAAGTGGATTATCACTTTGTTCCACAATGAAGTCACATAAAGGTTCCTCCAGTATTGGCAATTGAAGTCTTGGAATGACAAGTGGTCTTCTGTACACATATTCCAGAGGCATGAAGTAATTTTCAACTCTATCATACTCTCCATCAAAAACTGTCAACTCATCCAGAAAATGAAACATAAACTCATTTTGAAACTTAACTGAATATCCAACTGAGTAGTCTTCTTCTCCCATCGTATCAATTGGTCTCACCATTCTGATACATCTGTGAACATTCTGAACATTTAGAGCACTCACCAACTTACTGTGCATTCTACTTATCAGAATATCATTCATCCTCCTTTCTTCAAACTCAGAGATAAGATCACCTCCAGTGTAAGGAATAATATCTGAACAAGTAACCACTCTATCCATTTTAGAACTTTCTGCTAACTCTACTTCATAGATATCCACCATAGAAGTATTTGCCATAACCATTTCCAAAGACTCCAAGACATCCATTTCAGAACTTTCCAGAGCCATACCAGCAACCAATTTAGAAGACTTATCAAGTATCACTTCTTTTGACTCCATATCCTCAGAACTTTGCTTTTCAGAACTAGAATTTTGAACAACTATCAACTCAGTATTTTTCTTCTGTCTTTTCTCCCCCTTTTGATGATCATGAGGATCATTAGCATCAAATTTTCTTTTTAATGACTAAGTTGAGCAGGCTTGTGTTTTAGCAACTGATAAATGTACAACTTCCAACGGTTTTGAAATAACTGCCAACTGTGAACTGAGAGCCTTAAACAAATAAGTCTTTAAATTATCCATACCCTTCAGAATCTCCTTTTGAAAATATGATAACCCATCTTTGATCTCCTTTTTGTGAGATTCCAAAGACTCTTTGACCTCATCTACCTTTTGTTCAACATACTTAACTTTTCTCTCCAACATTGTTCTGAGATTCTTAACTTCATTTTTCAAAGAAGTTACTGAGTTTTCCAATTTCTGAACCTTTTAACCCAAATTATGATTTTGTTTCTGAATCTTTTCAAATTCAGAATGTGCTAACGGTAATCTTGGAACAACTGATGAACCAGTTTTCATATGTTCAGAAAACACATGGCCTGTAGGTGTCACAGGGTCACCATGTACAATAGATGCACTATATAAAGAGGCTTTTAAGATGTTCACCTCCCCAGGACTTCCATCCAATCCTTGACATCCAATATTAGGTATGTCTATGGATGTTGATACAAGAAAACGAATTCCCTGTGATGTGCTTGTGTGAAATGAAAATTCAGGCCCAAATAGGATGTTACTGTGCAATCCTGACTCAGTGTGATGAAAAATTTGTTGGGATTTATCACCAAACTCCAAATGAGTAGGCAATGGTTCCCATGTTTGAAATGAAACAGTAGCATGTTGAAATGCTTCTGAGTGGAAGGGATTGGGTTGTTCAACTTCCACCATGGGCTCAATGGTGTTTTCTTCATTATTGGTCACCAAGGGTTGTGAACCAATAGCAGATGTGGGTGCCCGGTTTAGATCAGCTGGTTCAGAATTATCTCTATTTTCTAATTCTGGTGACATTCTCTCATCCTCACCTCTCTCTGTCTATTTTTCAGGCTCACTTCTAACCAAGCTCTCAGAATTTTGCCTCTCAATTCTCTCAGAATGTTCTCCCACCGGAACATTCTCCCCCTCTCTTACTGCATTTGACCCCTCATCTCTCCTCTCAGGGTTTTCCGCATGGGTAGAGACCTGAGGTTGTTCAAGTCTCATTGAGGTGCAATAAGCTTTTAAAATCTCACTCTCCCTTGGAATGTAAGACCTAAGTGCCCTTGTTAATGGTTTGTGATTAGGAAAATTCACAAGTTTAAGGGATGATGTTATTTTACCAATGTAGAAAACTGGCCCATGTTCTTCATTAGCTGTCCTTGGAATTTGATTATCTTGCCTCATTGCATACCAAATCACCATTTGCCAGTACCTCTGATAAGGTATATATGTCAAAGGATTCTCTCTTGTTTCTCCCCTTAATGCCTTCTGGTGTCTTTCAACAATATTCTTCATTTCTTCCCATAAGATTGAAGCATAGTCATAACGCCTATTCTTCACTAACCCATAAAAAATCTACATGATTTGTCTTGATCTTTGATCTGGAGAACTGTGCTTCCCAGATAAACATTTGTTGACAATTGTGAAGAAGCATGCCCATATTGGTGGTAGTTTATTTCTTCTGAAAGAGCTAAGATTCCTCAATTCATCATTGTATCCCAATCTTCTGAATTGAGCAATCATCTCCTCTGTTAAAGGTGAATCCTCAAAATCTGACCTTCCCTCCAAATCATCTTTCACTGGCAACCTCAACATGATTCTTAAGAAACTAACAGTCAAAGTTAAATACACCCCCCTACATTTGACACAACTTTATTCCCTTGCAATTCCAAATTCTTCCACCACTGTTGAATGTACTGAATCGGTACAGTCTTTTTCAGAGTAAACCACTTTTTGAAAGGATGATACTTCAACAACTCTATTATAATTCTATGTTCTTCGTTGAAATTCGTTTCATCAAGCAATAAGACACAATTGTTTTCTAATAAAGCCAAATATTCATCCTCTGGTACTGACCTTTCCATTAAAATGTGTCTAGAAGACATTGCAGACCCTACAACACTTTGTTGGTGTTCAATATTTTCATTTCCCTCCTCTGCATTGCCCTCTGATTCAGCCATTTGTTCATCCTCTGCATTTCCTCCAACATTTCCTCCTAAAAGATTACCTCCTATTGCCTCTTCTTCTGCGACAATATTATCAGGCATTCTAACTTCATCATCTGAACCCGAAGATGATTCCATTACGGTTTTCGTTGAATGTAATGAATGAACAACATTTCTTCTTGATCCATACATGATGACAATATAGAAATTTGAAAGAAACAGAATCGAAGAACTCATGAATTTTGCGTATCTCACTTTTCACTCTTAGGATTTGAATGAATTTGAAAGAGGGATTCTACGTTCTATTTAAAATCCGCGAAGCTGAAAAGATTTAAACGGTGAAAAGTTGCTTTATGTCAAAGTTATAACGGTTTCAAACACTGTGAAATACCACAAAAGATATTAATTGAAACGTGGTATAATCAAATGAATAAGATGCTGACACGTGTTATTTGATAGAAATCAACACAAGTTAAAGTTCTGAATAACACGTTCAGTATTCTGAGAATGCATACTCAAAGTTCTGAGTACACAATTCAGAAAAAATACCCTTGTAATCAAAATTCATTTAAATCTCAACTTCTGATAATATAAATCTTTTAACCACACAGAAGTAGTTTGAACAGATAGAAAATTATTTTTATCATCAAAAGTCTGTCCTTCTTGAGATGATTTGAGATTTCTGTAAATCATTTAAAATCTAACCTCTGACCTTGAAAATCTTTTTAAGAATTCAGAAGTAGTTTGAACAAGTGAAAAAAAATTATCATTGAAAGCTTGTTCCCCTTATAAAGATTTGAGATAAGAAAGAAATACAAACCTTGTAGGCACCTTAGAATGATTTCTGAAAGATATCAATGCTCCCCCTTGACTTAAGCATATACTCAAACATATATTTGACATAGAGGAATATGAAAAGGATAAAACAGAAAGAAATTTAACAACTAATTGAAACATTTGTAATTTTTAGAAATGAGTCCTGAAAGGTACAGTTAGAAGATTTGAGTAACCTATTAAAAAAAATTATTAAGTCAGATTTCTGAAGTATTGACTCAGAAGTTCTGAACTCAAGACTCAGAACATCTGAGTAAGCGAGTCAGAATTCTGAGTACATTACTCATAAAATCTTACTTAGAAAAAAAATTATTTCTGAAAAATAACAAACATGCTAAATTAGTCAAATTAAGCATTCCTCTCTTACATATGAGAAAAGTGAACCTTTTGTGATCAAGAGGCTTTGTGAACCAGTCAGCCAATTGATACTTTGTATGCACAAAATGCATTTCTATAGTTCCTTTTTCCTCATAATCCTTAATAAAATGATACCTTACATCAATATGTTTGGTCTTTGAGTGTTGAACATGATTTTTGAGTGATGGCAATGGCACTTTCTGTATCACAATAAATGGGAATCTTTTTGAGTTGATAGCCATAATCCATGAGTTGTGTTTTCATCCCTAGAGTTTGAGAACAGCAAGTAGCAGTAGCTACATATTTTGCCTCAGCAGTTGATGTGGATACACAATTTTGCTTCTTTGAAGCCCAACTCACTATTTTATCTACCAAAAAGTGACAAGCACCAGATGTACTTTTCATGTCCAATCTGCTTCCTGCATGATCAGCATCAGTAAAAGTCGTTAACTTGAAATCAGTCTCTTTTGGATACCCAAGGCCCAAATCAGGTGAACCTTTGAGATATCTTAAGATTCTTTTAACAACCAGCAAATGAGATTCTTTTGGATTTGATTGAAATCTAGCACAGAAACAAGTAGCAAACATGATATCTGGTCTACATGCAGTCAGATAAAGTAAAGAACCAATCATGCCCCTATAAACCTTGTTATCTACTGAAACTCTATAGAGATCAGCATCTAACTTGACATTAGTAGCCATATGTGTTCTCATAGCAGCACAATCAAACATCTTAAACCTTTTCAGTATATCTTTTACATATTTTCCTTGATTTATAAAAATTCCATTTGGTAACTGTTTTACTTGAAGACCAAGGAAAAAGTTTAATTCTCCCATCATGCTCATTTCAAATTTAGATTTCATGATATCTGAGAATTCATCACATAATTCTGCATTATAAAACCAAATATTATATCATCTACATATATCTGAATCAGAATTAAATCATCACCTTCTTTCTTTAAAAATAAGGTAGTATCAATTTTACCTTTCTTGAAGCCATTTTCTAATAAGTATTGAGTTAGAGTGTCATACCAGGCTCTTGGTGCTTCTTTCAGACCATACAATGCTTTATCTAAAACATACACATGATCTGGAAACTCAGGATCAACAAATCTTTCTGGTTGATAGACATAAACTTCTTCATTTAGTATACTATCTAAACATGCTGATTTGACATCCATTTGGTATACTTTGAAGTTCTTATGTGCAACATATGCCAAGAATATTCTGATTGCTTATATTCTTGCAACTGGTGCAAATGTCTCATCATAATCTATTCCTTCTTGTTGTGAGTATCCCTTAGCAACCAATCTAGCCTTATTTCTGACTACAACACCTGACTCATCTTTCTTGTTTCTGAACACCCATTTTGTTCCAATAATTGATTTTCCTCCATGCCTTGGAATGAGTCTCCAAACTTTATTTCTTTCAAACCGTAGCAACTCATCTTGCATTGCTAAAATCCAGTCTGGATCCTCTAGGGCTTCAGTGTCTTTCTTCGGTTCAATTATACTCAGAAATCCTGCAAACATTGCTTCATTTGTTGTTGCTGATCTTGTCTGCACCTCAACTGATGGATCTCCTATCACTTGATGAATAGGAAGGTCTTTTGTCCATTTGTTTGAACTTGGAAGCACATCAATATCTGAAAATTGTTGTTTGTATCATTCTCATCTGTAACGGCATGTAATTCTGAACTATCCCTGTGAGGTGTAGTTTCTAAGTCCACATTCTGAGTAGAAGGGTAAGAATTCTGAATAACTTGTTTAGAGTTCTGAGTACCTTGTTCAGAATTCTGAGAACCATGTTCAGAATTCTGAGTACCATGTTCAGAATTCTGAGTACCTTGTTCAGAATTATGAGTACCAAACTCAGATAAATCACTTGTATTTACCAAAATTGGACATTCCTCAGATGGACCAGAATCAGAAACTACAGTTGTTTGAACCTTTGAACTTCCCTTTTTCATTTCTTGAACCATTTTAGGATTTTCAAAATCTGCATAAGATTCAGAAGTTATTTCCAGAAATGCATCCTTAAACAATATATTGAGTTCTGAACAATTAGGATTAGAATTTGATTTAGAAGTCATTATTCTTGTCTTGTCCTGATTGAGTTCTGAACTGTTTTGTTCAAAAAGTCTTTAATCTTGACTCATCAAATGTAACATTGATGCTTTCCATAATCCTCTTGGTTCTTCTGTTGTAGATTCTGAATGCTTTAGAGGTTTGTGAATAACCAACAAAGTATCCTTCATCTGCCTTTTTGTGAAATTTACCAAGCTTTTCTCTATCCTTGAGAACATAACATCTGCATCCAAAAATATGAAAGAATTTAATCAGTGGTTTTCTTTTATTGATCAGTTCATATGCAGCTTTATCTAGTCTTTTATTAATCAAAGTCCTGTTCTGAGTAAAACAAGCAGTGGCAATTGGTTCAGCCCATAGGAAGGTTGGAAGATTTGAATAAGCCAACATGGTTCTTGCAGCTTCAACTAGAGTCGTGTTATTTCTTTCAACAACACCATATTGTTGAGGAGTTTTGACAGCAGAAAAATTATGAGAAATCCCAAAGCTTTGTAAAAAGTTCTGAAGAGTCTCATTTCAGAATTTAGTTACATTGTCACTCCTGATCTTCTGAACTGGAAGTTGTAAGAACACTTGAATTCTTTTGATGAAATTAATCAATGTTTCAGCAGCTTCAGATTTTGCTGTTAAGAATTCAACCCATGTGTATCATGAATACTCATCAACAATGACAAGTATATACTTCTTTCCTCCCATTGATTGAACTGATATAGGACCACATAAGTCTATATGTAGCATCTCTAATGGTGACATGCATGAGGAGTCCATTTTCAACTTCTGAGAACTCTTCTTCATCTTGCCCATTTCACATGCTGACCATAATGAGTCCTTCTCAAACATAATCTTAGGCAGCCCTTTAGGCAGATGTTTGCCAACTAGATTGTTTAACTCCTTAAAATTCAAATGAGAACATCTTCTGTGCCATAGCCAACATTCATTTGCAGTTGCATTTGACAATAGACATACTGGAGTTAAAGTTTAAATTTTTTAAAAGTTAACCACAAATAAGTCCATGTGTCTTTTGGCCCAGATCACCTTTATCTTATCCTCACTTAGAATTAAGAATCATGTTATACTGAACTTGATCTCACAAAGACTATCAAAAAACTGACTTATGATGAACATATTATGTTGTAAACCTTCCACATAAAATACTTTCTGAATGGTTAGATCTCCCTTAGTTAAATCTCCATAACCTCTAACTTCTCCTTTACTATTATTACCAAAATTTACTGCTCCACTAGCTTTTTCTGGGAAATTTGACAGTGAGGACTTGTGACCTGTCATGTGTCTTGATGCTCCAGAATCTAAAAACCACACATGACAGCCCTGCAAAAACAGTTTAGTTAGATTTAGGTACCCATATCTGAATAGGTCCTGTTTTGTTAGCTTCGTTCACAGATTTAACAAAAGTTCCTTTTACTTTCCATTCAAAATCTTCTTTTAAGCACCACTTTCCTTGTACTTTTATGAAATCATAACATTTTCTGTTTACAAAATTATTTCTTCTCTCTTTGGAAACTTTTGGTTGAGATTTAGAAACATTTTCAGTTTTCTTTCCTTTAGACTTGGATTTAAACATATTTTCAGTCCTTTTCTCTTTTGTTTTGAATTGAGAAATATTTTCAATCTTCTTCTCTTTTGACATGGATTGAGAAACCTTTTCATTCTTTTTTTCTGAATTCTGATTTACTTTAGTTAAATAAGATGTTTTAGAATTTTGACTTTTCTGAGAGAATTGAAATGAATAATTGCCACATTGAACACATTTCAGATGACTTCTTGCATGAAACAACAAATCTGAATGAAAAGAATTTTCAGTTTTATTTATACTATTTAGATTACACTTGCATCTAATACAAGAACTATTGACATTGGGTTCAGAAGTAGTATTCAATCCAATCTTCTCAGAAATCTTTTTCAGATCATCTTTCCTTTTGCTTTCTTCTTTTTCTGAAACATTTGATTTTACAGAATTAGTAGATGATTTAGATGATTCACCATGTTCATAAGTACTTGACTCATTAAAGAATTCCTTGTTCTGTTTTAAGGCATTAATCTTAAAAAGATCATACTCGGATTTTAACTTCTCAAGCACTTCTATTTTCTTGGAAAATTCGATCCCAAAGCTGACGATGGAATATTTCTTAGATAGTCCTTAGTGTGCAAAGCCTTCAGAATCTTAAACAAGAGAAGACAAATTGTTGAAGAAACCATTCTTGTCACCTTTGATGAATCCCATTTAGCAAATTCAAAACTTACTGTTGAAAACGAAGAATTGACTCAGTGGATGTTTTCACATTATGGGGAACCAGAAGCTCATTTCAATCCTGCTCCACAAGAAAATAACCTTATCGCTGATAATGATCCTTTCATCATTTCTTGCATGCAAACCAATGAAGCTGAATCCTCTTCTTAGGTATTAGTTGTTTCCATAAGCACTTTGCCACCTTCTAAACCCTCAATTCTGAAAAACCATCCACTTCTTGTTAACACCTGATCTATTAGGTAATCAATACGTCATCCATTGATCTTGAGAATCTTGAATTACATGTGAGTTGAGAACTTTATCTCTCTATATTCTCTCTCTAAGATATTACAATATGAGCTATCTTGTTACTACTTGCTTAACAACTAAGCAAACCTAACCTATTTATACTACAAAATTACAAGGCATTAAAGCTAATTATATTGACTTTCTATTTAACTACGTTGACTTTGACTTTTCTATTACATTGACTTTTACATAAATCTTGAATACAATATAATGCGCTAACATTCTCCCCCTTTGGATTCATGATTTAAAAAAAAATATAGCAACAGTCTTCAGCTCTTTATCTTCAAAACTTTAACTCTGACTGCTTTAAACTTTGAAGCTCTGACAATCTTCAAACAACTTTACAATCTTCAAACTTTCAGCTTTGAAGAATCTTCAGTGAAACTTGAAAAGTCTTTGTCTTTCTCTTTGAAAAATCAACCTTCTTGAATACAATCTTCAACAAATTTTCATCAAGTCTTGAAAACGAATTTCAGATCTTTGCAGCTTTGATCTTTGCAACTTTAGTCTTTGAAGCTTTGAACTCAAACTCTTTAAACAATCTTTAATTGATTTCTTGAACTTTGTATCTTCATCTCTTGAACAATGTCCCCCCTTGAACAAACTTTGAACATTGATCTCTCTCGAATCATCTTGGAATATCTTCTTGACTTTGACAAATCTATGCTATTTCTCCCCCTTTATCTTTCATTGATATATCTCCACTTTTCTTCAGTATATTATTTCTCCCCCTTTTTGATGATTGTGAGCATCATGATCATTAAAACATTCATCAATTTCAGCACTGTCTTTGTTCACCACTAACATTCTCCTCCTTATGATATGAATAACTGTCAATTCCAAAAGATATTTATCCATATCTTTTCAAATTCAGATAGAATAAATGTGGTAACCTTGAAACAACATATGAATCAGTTAAAATGCATGTAAGTAGCACGGAGCCACTTAGTACAATGGATATACTTTGGAAAGGAGCTTTTTGATGTTCAGTCCCTCATGGCTTCCATTTAATCATTGAAAAACACAAAGAAATTTCTATGAGCGTTATGACAACAAAACATATTCGTTGTGTAAACTGTTGAGACAGCAACAAGTTTTCCACGGACTCAATGTGCATGATCGAAGTGCGAAGGTGGGGCCAACTTCCTTCTTTTTCAATATCCAAACCTTCCGAATAAAGATTAGATAGATTATATGCTGCGTCCCCAAGAAAAATTGAAACATTTCTTTGTTGAGAAAGAAATGAGTAGTTGGTGGGGTTAAAGCAAGAGTTGGCATGGGCTCACTGTAACAACCTGGATTCCCAACATACAAATAACATACATTTCACCGCAAAACAATACATCATATTTCATTTATGGTCCCTTATCTTAACCAAATAGGTCTTTCAGTACAAACTTTTTCACTTATAATGAAGTACATAATAGATACAAAACACAACTAGAATCTTCATAATCATGCATCTTCCAAAAAGCTAAACATGATATATCCTATCACTGCCCTTTATTTGCACCTTGACCTGGAATACATATTTTAAAACAAAATGAGGGTTAGACCTTGAGGTCTAGTGAGAAAATCCTCGTTAGTTAAAAATCATCTTTTACAATCATTCAATACACATAATACACATAATAAAAATACCAAATATGATTCATGCATCATGTATCATTCCATCTCTTTCTCTTTCTCTTGGCCATATTAATTGGTAGCAAGCCAATTAATCAATATACACTGCTGTACTAAATACAGCCAACACCACTGTCCCTCTGTACAACCAACTTTCATCGGTCCTAAGCCCGGCCAACTAGCACCCATGCAATGTAATACTCATATAAATACCATATGCACAATATTACACTCATTCACATATATGTATTCCATTTGAAAACATTTTAATAAAAACTCACTTGTTTCGATTAATTTCCAAGATCTTCCCACGCTATTACCAAACACTCCAAATTCTTTAGTCCCGTTTTACGGAATCTGTACCACATAAATACAAATATTTCTTTTAAAGACTAAAATCTCTAAAATCCTGAAATCCTCGACTCAAGTCGCAATCGACCATGGAAGTACTCTATGTCGCAATACACTACACCAAGTCGCAACCAACTACTGCGACACAGTACCAAGTCGCAATCAACTACTGCGACTTCTCCCTCATGTCGCAACCAACTGTTGCGACAACCCCCTCAAGTCGCAACAAACTGTTGCGACATAGCACCAAGTCGCAACCTGTTAAATCCCAAATCTCTAGCAATAAGATATGAATGTAGTGAGAGAGAATCTAGAGAGCAAATATGTCATCCATGTATTGAGCTCAAAGGATTACAAAAGGTTTCTAAAGTATTTCTAACAAATGAACTAGACAAGCCTATTTATACCCATGACATACAAGGTATAAAGGCATTCACAATACTGTATAGACTCATACAGTACATTGACTTTACAGTAAATCTTGAATACAACAATGCTCTAACAATCTCCCCCTTTGGATTCAAGATTTAAAAAAATAACAGCAGTCTTCAGCTCTTTGTAAAGTCAATCTTCTCAAACAGACACTCTATCAAACCATCTTCAAATAGCTTTATCTCCACTAGTTCACGACGAACTATATGCTTTGACACTCTTTAAGAACTTAGCTTTGAAGAATCTTCAGACAAACATGAAAAGTCATTGTCTTTTTCTTTGAAAAATCAACCTTCTTCAATACAATCTTCAACAAATTGTCTTCAAGTCTTGAACATGGATTTCATATCTTTATATAGAACCATCAATTCGGAACAAGATAAATCAGAAACGATTAGAGTTTGGATCAGAAAGATGTGAAACCATCCACATTGTTGAACTTTTAGGTGTAAGCGCATTCCGATAACCACTCAGAACTAAGATAACCAAATTCAGCAACATTTGGACTTCACATGATCCTTCTCCCCAATCTTCAGTCTTTGTTCACGAATCTTTGACTTGAAATATCTTTGATTTGAATGCTCTTTGACATGAAATTGAAATTAAACTTTTCTCCCCCTTTTTCGATGATGGTGAGCATCGAAAACCATTTTCAATTTCAGTCGTGTCTTTGAGTATTGCTAACAATCTCCTCCTTAGAGAATAACCTTGCTCCCCCTCAAAATAAGAATTCTGGAGCAATTTATTTTCTCCCCCTGAAAGTATGCATATATTTCAATAACGTATAGTATTTGAAATTGTAGCACAAATTTTAAAACGAATTTACACAAGGAAAATAACATTCATTGAATTTTATTTTATAACTACAAACATTTGATCATTTGAAAACTTTACAAAAGAAATTCAACTTAATGAAATTTAACAGATTTTTCAATCAAATGAAATCAAATGCATGTGTTTGGATTCAAGAACAAGTCATCATTGTATATCAAGTTAAAAAATGTTCAGTTTCAACCCCTTTATTAAATCTATTTGGTGTGCTAGCATGGGAAATATGATTAGCTTCAAGCATATGCAATTCTAAAACATATAAGAATATTTTGCTCTACTCACACTATTTGTCCAAAATCAGAATTTTCACAAATTTACGGGTTTATCGCGACTTTGTATTTTCCCAAGTTTCAAGAGATGTGTGCTCATTGGCATCTTTTCTTTTGTGCTCATTGGCATCTTTTGATTTGTGCACATTGGCATCTTTTGATTTTGTGCTCATTGGCATCTTTTGATCAAAAAGTTTAGTAAGAATAAGATACACCGTTAAACATGACTTTCTATCTGGTTCTATAGAAGGATTTGGGTTAGCAGATCCCAGACCAGTTGGCCTTAGGTGCTAGGTGTTAAACACCCCTTAGAACTTAATTTCCCAAACCAGAAAGGCCACATCGATATATCTTAAACCCATTTGTACCAGTAAAACATGGCTTTCTATCTGGTTCTATTGCAGGATTTGGGTCAGCCGATCCCAGACCAGTTGATCTTAGGGACTAGGTGTCGAGCACCCCTTAGGACTTACTCTCCCAAACCAGAAAGGCCACAGGCACAAACTTTCAAACTAAATGATATTCTATATAAGTTCGAATTTCCATCACAAAATATGAATGATATCTCAATCACTTGGTTCTTAATCATAGTGCTTCCCCTATATTTTCGTTTCCATTCATCATTCTGATAAATAGGCTTTTTGAGCATTATATTCTATATAAGTCCAGATTCACATATCTTTGAGCATTCAGCATAATTTCATTCATGTTTTGCTTACCTTTCGATTTATTTCAGAGGTGAAAGTTGAAGCAAATCTAACTCAGATAATACAAAGATTCTTGAAAAAAAAAACATCTTTTAGCACGCATTTAATTCATTGAATGAAAATTGAAAATTGCATCTCATTGAATTAAATTTGTAAAGATTCAAGTTTTCAAATCAGTAGAAACAAATATAATCCAATGTTACCTTTTGCCACGTTCCTTGAAACAGAAAGATGTAACAGTTAAGGATATCACCTGAGAAGTGTGAGTTCTAAACTGATTTGTTTAGAAGTCTTAGTCGTTGAAGTACGGGTCCTGAACTGAATGGTTCAGAAGCCATAGTCGTTGAAGCACGGGTTTTGAACTGATATGTTCAAAAGCCATACTCTCCTTTAAGTGCGGGTCCTAAACTGATATGTTTAGAAACCATTGTCGTTGAAGCACGGGTTTTGAACTGATATGTCCAAAAGCCAATTACATTTAAGCACGGGTCCTGAATTGATGTATTCAGAAACCATTCATGATTTGTCACCCCCTTAATGGTACAAATATTCTTCATAGAAATACGCCGCTTCTCTTCTGTTTTCAGTCATGTGTGTGGTATGTATCTACAAATCAGTACAACACATGATGTACCTACAAAACAGTTTAAGCAGATTTTGGTACCCAATGGCATTTGGGTCCTAGTGGGTTAGGTGTAGATCTCTTTGAAGGAATACTATAAGTACCGTACCAAAAAGAAGTATAATCTTTATGCACAAAATCATTTGAACCACAGTAAGAACAACAAATTTTCTTATGGGCCAACCTAATCAGATGATTTACATGATGAATAGGATTAGGTTTAGCATAAGATTTACCTTTTGGCGTATTGTTCTTCTTTGCATTTGATGTGGATACAGATGATTTTGGCACTTCTTTCTTTGGAACTGTTGTGCCTTTTACTCTCCATTCCATCTTCACCCTCTTGAAGACTGGAACTTCTTCAGGTTTGGAAGTATTAACTTTAGGCACTTTTGTTTTGTTATCTGATTTATCAAACAGAGGATTATAGAAAAGATTAGAAGAACGAATCTGACCTTTTGAGAAATCTGTTGATCTATTAAATTGTTTAGAAGGAATGTTTTTAAAACTTGAACTTGAAGCAGTTTTAAAAGAACATTCAGAATCATTTGAATCAACAAATGGAGTCTGAAAGATAGAATTATGACTGACCTGCTTTGAGACATCAAATTTAAAAATGACGTCTTCAAGTTCTTTGACTTTGTTTATTAAAACATTTTTCTCTTTAGAAATTAGATCAAATTTCTGTTGGAGATCAGATTTGATCAACTGATCCTTCATAATATCAGCTGATAAACCAGATAATCTTTTGGTAAGATTAAGAATCACATCTTCAAAATATTCGCGTTCCGATTCAAAATCTTTTTCCAAAAACTTTCTTTTATCAGTAATCTCTTTGAAAATTTCCATATTTTTCTTTTTAAGGGTTTTACTTTCCTTTTCAAAGAGATTTTGCTTTTCCGTGAAATCTTTTCTTTCCTTTTCCAAAAGATTTTCTAATTCAGAGATTTTCACGGAAAGTTCAGAACTTTTGATCTCAAAAAAATTTCGTTCAATTTCAAATTTAGCTCTTTCTTTTTCGAGCTTGTCTTTTTCTAAAAATAAAACTTTCTCAAAGTCTGAAACTTGTTTTGAAAGTTTTATACATTTCAGCTCAGTCTCTTTCTTTTCTTCAAAAACTTTCTTTTCTTCAAAAGAAAAATTAGACAGTTTTCTCTTTAGATCGGCATTTTCACTGTCCAAAATTTTCCCTATATCTTTAACTTCTTTTAATTGAGCATGTAACTTTAAGTTCCACTTCACTCTCTTTTCTTCTCTACTCTTCAAATTGGCATTTTCTTTTTGAAGAATTGTTACTTTCTCTTGAAGATTCTCGATTTGATCGTGCAGACTTGAGTTGTCTTTCTTTGCTTCAAGATCTGCAATATAAACTTCAAGATCAGTTATTCTTTTAGTAAGTTTAGCATTTGAAGAAGAAATGTCTAAAATTTGTCTTTTCAGATCAACATTTTCTTCTTCCAATGCTTTATTTAAAATAGGAGTTGAAGAATTTGAAGCATTATCTTTAACAGGAGTTTCTGATATAGGAGATGTTTCTGATAAAATAACTTGTTGCAAAATTCCATTATTTGCCTTAGCTTTTTCAAGTGGCTTTGGAGGTGTTTTTGTTATTATGACTTGTTGCAACACTTCATTATTTGGTTTAACAGATACATGTGAATTAACAGATGTTTCTGTTATAATGACTTGTTGCAACTTTACATTTGGTTTAACAAAAACTTTTGCAATTGGAGAATTCTCCTTTTTCAGAGTTTGCTTCAAATCTTCACCACTGCTTTTAACAATAACTTGTTGTAAAACCATTTTGAATATTGCTATAAATTGATTGTTCAGAAGATCAAGCAGACAGTGTATGAAAATACACAAAAAAAATATATAAAAATTTTTCTTGAAAAGCTCTTACAGTGTATGAAATACACTATAGAAAAAATTTCGAGATAAAAAATTTTCTCAAAAATTCGAGATAAAAAATTTTCTCAAATTTTATTTTTTTTTTTTTTTTTTTTTAATTCACAAGAATTCGGATGAGTAAGGGTTCGAATTCAACGAATTCGGATGAAGAAGGGTTCGAATTCACTCAATTCGGACTTAACTTGGTTCGAATTCAATGAATTCGGATGCTTAAGGGTTCGAATTCAATGAATTCGGATGCTTAAGGGTTCGAATTCAATGAATTCGGATGCTTAAGGGTTCGAATTCTATGAATTCGGATGCTTAAGGGTTCGAATTCTATGAATTCGGATGCTTAAGGGTTCGAATTCAACACATGGAAAATTTAATCAACTCAATTCGAATCTAACACAGTTCGAATTCTCCTCAATTCGAATCTAACACGGTTCGAATTCTCCTCAATTCGAATCTAGCTGGGTTCGAATTCAATCAATTCGAATCCTTCTTGAGTCGAATTCTACACTTGTATTTCCAAGAACACTCCGAATTCTTCTTTGAATGATCCGAATTCACCAAGAATGATCCGAATTCACCAAGAATGATCCGAATTCTGCACTTCGAACACGAAAATCACTAAATCAGCCATAACCTTTTCAATTCTTGATCAATTGTTATGCAATTTGCACAGATTTGTTCGAAATTTGATTCCACACACTTTCTTAGTTAATCACAAATCCTAATTCGATCAATTTAATCGAATTTTGATCCAAAAATAGTAGAAAAAGTTTTCGAACAAAAATGATATAAAATGATCAGATCTGCAAATTCTGTGCAGATTTTGGTGTTGATCCAAGAATTAAAGATGTTCAGGAATCAAATCCGAGTGCAATGATGTCAAGAATCAATCCAAAAGATCAAAAAATGAAAAAAAATGAAATCTGGATGAATAGTAAATGAAGAAGGGTTAGAATTCTTGATGAACAGTGATGAACACCCAATCCGAATTCTTCAGCTTTAGTGTAAAAAATCTTCAATTTGGTCTTCGATCTGCTTGAATCTTCTGTTTAGCTCTGATACCAATTGTTAAATCCCAAATCTCTAGCAATAAGATATGAATGTAGTGAGAGAGAATCTAGAGAGCAAATATGTCATCCATGTATTGAGCTCAAAGGATTACAAAAGGTTTCTAAAGTATTTCTAACAAATGAACTAGACAAGCCTATTTATACCCATGACATACAAGGTATAAAGGCATTCACAATACTGTATAGACTCATACAGTACATTGACTTTACAGTAAATCTTGAATACAACAATGCTCTAACACAACCCACTGTTGCGACTTCATGAGCAAGTCGCAACTTAAGGTTGCGACATTCATGAAGATCATAACATTCAACCATGTCGCAACCCACTGTTGCGACTTGCTTGAATGTCTCAGTCCACTGTGTTCATCTAAACCCAGAATTCTAATCTTTTAAGCTATGCATGTTACTGAAATTATGCAGGTATGTTTAAGACTATTAACCTAACCTACCCATGTGCTCAGATTTTCCAAAACATCCCTAAATTATCAAAACCCATCTAACAACTTACACAAAACTTTATCTAAACAAAAAGGATAGATTAAGAGGTTACATACCTTTAATCTTCACAAGATGAACCTTCCAATTTCAGCAACAATCTTTTCCTTCTCTTCTTTTCCTTTCTACGGCTCTCTCTCTCTCAACCGAAAATACACACACACAAGTACACTTTAGATATTTTCTAAGTGTATTCAAATGAGACACCTCCTAATTGAGGTGAGTGTGGCGGTGGTGATATGGGGTTTGGTTAAAATGACCAATCAAACCCCAAACTTATTCTATTTGGCAAAACCTACCCCTAAACTTCCATTATAAAATTAAATCTTACCCCTTAACTTCTAACTCCATAATATTAAATTAAAATAACACCTTTAAGTAAACCAATAACATAACTGGTTATTACAACATCTCCCCCTTAAAAGAATTCCGTCCCGGAATTCAGTTAAGTGAACAGATGAGGGTATTTGGTTCTCATTTCTGTCTCTGATTCCCAAGTAGCATCCTGACCTCTGTGATGTTTCCACTGTACTTTCACTTATCTGATTTCTTTATTCCGCAAAACTTTGACTTTATGATCAACAATTGCTTCCGGTTCCGCCACATAGTTCAACTTTTCATCCACATGTATATCTGGTAAAGACACTGCCTGATCTGGTGTAACGAAACATTTTCGAAAATTCGACACATGAAAAGCGTTGTGAATCCTGCTTAATTCTGGAGGTAAATCTAGTCGGTAGGGTACTTCCCCAATTCTTTCAGTAATTGCAAACGGTCTAATATATCTCGGACTAAGTTTACCTTGCTTTCCAAATCGAATGACTCCTTTCCAAGGTGAGACTTTTAACATGACAAAATCTCCAACCTGGAACTCTAACGGTTTCCGGCGTCGGTCGGCATAGCTTTTCTGTCTGTCTTGAGCCACTTTCAATTTTCTCGAATCTGAGTAACCTTATCCGCTGTTAACTGTACTATATCTGGTCCTGCTAACTGTTTCTCTCCCACTTCATTCCAACACAGAGGCGTTTGGCATTTTCTACCATATAAAACTTCAAACGGTGCCGCTTGTATGCTGGAATGATAACTGTTGTTGTAGGCAAATTTGATCAACGGTAAATGCTTATCCCACGATCCCCCAAAGTCAACAATGCAAGACCGGAGCATATCTTCTAATGTCTGGATCGTTCGTTCACTCTGACCGTCAGTTTGAGGATGATAAGCTGTACTTAACTTTATCTGCGTTCCCATCTCCTTTTGAAAACTTCTCTTGAACCTTGAAGTAAAACGACTATCCCGATCTGAAATAATTGAGATTGGAACTCCATGTCGAGTTACAATTTCGTCAATGTACAATTTGGCTAAGCGTTCTATCGAATCAGTTTCCTTTATCAGTAAGAAATGAGCAGACTTCGTTAATCTATCTACAATCACCCAAATCGAATCAAATCCCTTCGAAGTCCTTGGTAACTTTGTAATGAAATCTGTAGTAATCTGATCCCATTTCCACATCGGTATTTCCAATCGTTGTAACTGACCAAACGGCTTTTGATGTTCAATCTTTACCTTCTTAGAAGTAGTACAATTTTCCACATACTGAGCAATGCTTCTTTTAATTGCCGGCCACCAATAAAATTGTTTTATATCTTTATACATCTTCTTCTTGAAGTACCCGGTCACATAAACCACCCAAACGAGGCACCCAAATTCTGTTTCCCAAACACAACAACCTACGATCATCCTTTACTAGCAATGCTGATAACCACTAACCGTTCTGATTTCAACTGTTCTTCCTGATAGGCTTCTATTTGACACTTCAGCAATTCATCAAATATATTAGGTAGGAGTTCGGCTCGTAGTGATATAGCTTTTATTGTTCCACTTCTTTCTTGACGACTCAGCGCATCGACCACTACATTTGCCTTTCCCGGGTGATAAAGAATTTCACAGTCGTAATCATTCACCAGTTCTAGCCATCTTCTTTGCCTCATATTTAGTTCCTTCTGATCGAAAGATGTTGGAGACTCTTATGATCGGTATAAATTTGACATTTGGAACCATAAAGATAATGTCTCCAAATCTTCAACGCGAAAAGAACTGCTGCAAGTTCCATGTCGTGTGTTGGATACTGTCGTTCATGATCTTTTAGTTGACGAGAAGCATAAGCAATAACTTTCCCACGTTGCATAAGTACACATCCCAATCCCAGTTTAGAAGCATCATTGTAAACAACAAAGTCTTCAGAACCTTCAGGTAGCGACAAAATCGGCGCGCTGCACAGTTTCTCTTTCAATATTCGGAATGCTTCATCCTGTTCTGCTTTCCATTCAAACTTTAGATTCTTCCGAGTCAACTTAGTCAAAGGCGTCGCGATATGAGAGAAGTCCTTTATAAACTTTCGATAGTAACCGTCTAAACCCAGAAAACTACGTACTTCGGTTGGCGTTCTCGGCGGTTCCCACTTTTCAATCGCTTCCACTTTCATCGGATCAACTTGAATGCCTTTCTCATAAACTACATGCCCCAGAAATTGGACTTCCCGTAACCAGAATTCACATTTAGAAAATGTAGCATACAACTTTTCTTGCTTCAATAGTTCTAGAACCAAACGAAGATGTTGAGCGTGCTCTTCCTTGGACCGAGAATAGATAAGTATATCATCGATAAATACAATAACAAATTTATCGAGATACGGCTTACATACTCGATTCATTAAATCCATAAAGGCAGCTGGAGCATTCGTCAAACCAAACGGCATCACTAAGAATTCATAATGACCATACCTTGTGCGAAAAGCAGTTTTCAGAACGTCTTCTTATTTAGCCTTCAACTGATGATAACCGGATCTTAGATAAATCTTGGAGAAATAACAAGCTCCAACTAACTGATCGAAGAGGTCATCAATTCTGGGTAGCGGATACTTGTTCTTGATCGTACGCTTATTCAATTCCCGGTAATCGATACACATTCTCATCGAACCATCCTTCTTTTTCACAAACAAAACTGGTGCTCCCCACGGCGAAGAACTCGGTCTGATGAAGCCTTTATCTGAAAGATCCTGCAGTTGAGTCATCATCTCTTTCATCTCTGGAGGTGCCAAACGATACGGTGCTCGGGCAACAGGAGCGGCTCCAGGAATCAGATCTATACCAAACTCTACTTGTCTAATGGGCGGAAGACTATTCAAGTCTTCAGGGAACACTTCCGGAAATTCACTAACAATCGGAATATCTTCCAACTTGCTCTTCTCTAGTTTAGTATCTATCACATAAGCTAAGTAACTCGGGCAACCTTTATTAACACACTTACGGGCTTTTATCATAGATATAAGACTAGACTGATGATTTCTACGATCACCATAAATCACTACTGTCCCCTTCTCAGGTAACACAACATTTATTAACTTCTTATCACAAATTATGTTAGCTTGATTCTCGGCTAGCCAATCCATTCCCACTACTACATCAAACTCGACCAGGGCTATTGGAAATAACTGAATCGGTACTCCGCACCCTTCTATATCTATCATACAGCTATCAAATACTTCTTTAACCGACACTTGATTATCATTTGAAGTATCTACCATTAACGCATTATCTAACACTTTAGGCTTTAAATGCATATAAGCAGCAAATGAAGGAGACATAAACAATCGGTTTGCACCGGAATCAAAGAACACCTTAGCACGTGTAGAATTTATTAGGAATGTACCTGTAACCACGTACGGATTTTCCTCAGCTTCCCTTGCTGTCATCTGAAATGAACGACCCCTGGTTCTTGCTGGTTCTAGCCTCGGTACTACTGGTCTGACACCCGTCGGCCTTACTGACGTACCTCCTGATTGTATTCTACCCAGTGGACAATCGGACTGAAGATGATCAGGAGAATTGCACGAATAACAAAATCTAACAACTCTACAGTCTTTAGCAATGTGACCGACCTTTCCGTACTTATAACAGTTTCTGGGATCCACTTGACAACTTCCTTGATGAAAACGGTAGCACATTGGGCAAGGCCTTTCAACTGGTCGAAAAGGTGGACGGCTTTCAAATCGCTGAAACCTTGACTTTTTCGGATCTTGTGGTGGTCCTTCCCATTTTCTCTTTCCCATACTTTTATCACCAACATCCCTCCTATTATCTCGCTCCACATCTTCCGCGACATCTACTGCTGCTGAGAAAGTATCGGGTCCCTTTGCAGCTACTAGCCTTCTGACATCTGAATTCAACCCGAAGATAAACCCCTCCACTTTCATTGCCTCCGTGGCAACGTAATACTCCACAAAATGAGATTTTTCTAGAAAACGAGAAGTGTAGTCCCGAACAGATAAGTTTCCTTGCTGCAAATTCATAAACTCCCCTTCTAGTTGTTTAACAGGTGCATGAGGACAGAACTGCTTCCGGAAAGCTATGACAAATTCCTCCCACGAAAAGGTAGAATATATATCCGAACCTCCCGACGATATATGTGCTTCCCATCAATACAAAGCATCACCCTTCAACATTGCGGTTCCATAAAGTACCCTATCCTCTTCCGCGCACTTGCTAGTCTTGAAGATGGATTCTATTTCCTTCAACCATCGCATAGCTTTTACTGGATCCCGATCTCCTGAATAGGTCAGAGGCTTACAACTAAGAAACATTTTGTAATCACACTTTTTCATTACGGGTCCAACGGTAGGAGTAATAGGCATCTCTTCTTCATGTGTGGGATCTGGTCTTTCCGTTTCGTATTATGCATTTGGTTAAACATAGCCTGGATGTTTGCCTGTAATCTTCCCATTTCGGCCGCTAAATCGTCTCTCATAACAAACTCCCTACCATGTCCCTGAACCCCGCCCCCACTTCTGCCTCTGCCTCTTTCTCCCCCTCTTCCCCTTCCTCCGGCTGTAAGATCACAATTACACCGGCCAGGTGTAATCAGAAATTACCTTACATGATATTCCTTCTACCTTCTTATATTTAACATCCCAAGGTTCTACAATAACGGGGACATCCTACTTCACATGCAGTTTAAGTCTAGGTACATATACTAATACCTAAATCCCTTAAACTAGGGCTCTGATACCATCTGTAACAACCCGGATTCCCAACATACAAATAACATACATTTCACCGCAAAACAATACATCATATTTCATTTATGGTCCCTTATCTTAACCAAATAGGTCATTCAGTACAAACTTTTTCACTTATAATGAAGTACATAATAGATACAAAACACAACTAGAATCTTCATAATCATACATCTTCCAAAAAGCTAAACATGATATATCCTATCACTGCCCTTTATTTGCTCCTTGACCTGGAATACATATTTTAAAACAAAATGAGGGTTAGACCTTAAGGTCTAGTGAGAAAATCCTCGTTAGTTAAAAATCATCTTTTACAATCATTCAATACACATAATACACATAATTAAAATACCAAATATGATTCATGCATCATGTATCATTCCATCTCTTTCTCTTTCTCTTTCTCTTTCTCTTGGCCAAATTAATTGGTAGCAAGCCAATTAATCAATATACACCGCTGTACTAAATTCAGCCAACACCACTGTCCCTCTGTATAGCCAACTTTCACCGGTCCTAAGCCCGGCCAACTAGCACCCATGCAATGTAATACTCATATAAATACCATATGCACAATATTACACTCATTCACATATATGTATTCCATTTGAAAACATTTTAATAAAAACTCACTTGTTTCGATTAATTTCCAAGATCTTCCCATGCTATTACCAAGCACTCCAAATTCTTCAGCCCCGTTTTACGGAATCTGTATCACATAAATACAAATATTTATTTTAAAGACTAAAATCTCTAAAATCCTGAAATCCTCGACTCAAGTCGCAATCGACCATGGAAGTACTCTATGTCGCAATACACTACACCAAGTCTCAACCAACTACTGCGACACAGTACCAAGTCGCAATCAACTACTGCGACTTCTCCCTCATGTCGCAACCAACTGTTGCGACAACCCCCTCAAGTCGCAACCAACTGTTGCGACATAGCACCAAGTCGCAACCCACTGTTGCGACTTCATGAGCAAGTCACAACTCAAGGTTGCGACATTCATGAAGATCATAACATTCAACCATGTCGCAACCCACTGTTACGACTTGCTTGGATGTCTCAGTCCACTGTCTTCATCTAAACCCAGAATTCTAATCTTTTAAGCTATGCATGTTACTGAAATTATGCAGGTATGTTTAAGACTATTAACCTAACCTAACCATGTGCTCAGATTTTCCAAAACATCCCTAAATCATCAAAACCCATCTAACAACTTACACAAAACTTTATCTAAACAAAAAGGATAGATTAAGAGGTTACATACCTTTAATCTTCACAAGATGAACCTTCCAATTTCAGCAACAATCTTTTCCTTCTCTTCTTTTCCTTTCTACGACTCTCTCGCTCAACTGAAAATACACACACACAAGTACACTTTAGATATTTTCTACGTGTATTCAAAGGAGACACCTCCTAATTGAGGTGAGTTTGGCGGTGGTGATATGGGGTTTGGTTAAAATGACCAATAAAACCCCAAACTTATTCTATTTGGCAAAACCTACCCCTAAACTTCCATTATAAAATAAAATCTTACCCCTTAACTTCTAACTCCATAATATTAAATTAAAATAACACCTTTAAGTAAACCAATAACATACCTGGTTATTACACTCACTGCCTGTTTCAATGATGGTCACCAAAGAATGTGAACCAATCAGTAATATGGTTGCCCGACTCATAAAATGGTTGGTGCAGAGTTCTCTTATTTATTTACTCTGTTCTCACACCCTCTTTCTGTTTTTAATCCGCTTACTTCTACCCAAACTCTCATTTATAGTTCACCGCTCAGCACAATGAGGTTGTTCAACCGGATGAACTTCTTCCCCCACTCATTGTTGTAGACCCCTCACCCGCCAATCACTCAAGGATAACTTCTTGGGTAGGAAACACTGGTTAACGTGAATCCATAGAAGTATGTTAAGCTCACACACTGATCCCATGAAAATTTATTCTAAAAATTTGTGTTGTTCAACAGTTTAGCTTGAACAAATATTAATCTCATCATATGAAGAACATTGTCATCTAAATCTATGCTCCTCAATAATATCATGATATATTTGAGCATTTGAACTTTGAAGATTTATCAAAACAAGGATAAAGAATGAATGAAATGAATTCGAAGAACTTGTTTGATAATTTGACAATGTATCAATCGGATCAAATATGAAAGATAATCATGTAAGGATTAGGGTATCAAAGAATTTGATATTTTGTTTATATGAACAAATATAAACAATGTTTGAATGAAACCTGTAAGTTCTCATGATGAAAGGAATATGATGCTCAACAAAAGTTGAAATACAAACGGGAGTTTTACCATCGAAAAGTTGTTTCATTATGAGACATGGTATTAATCTTTGGAAACACACGGTCAGAAATGATGTTATAATAATCCGAGATCTCCATTAAAAACATTTAAAGTCACACTTCTAAATTCATAAAATTTGATTGAGAATAGAGAAGTGGTATGAACATTTAAGAAAAAAACGTTTTCATGCTTGAAAGTCGTTCGTCTTTCAAACAATCGGAGATTAAGATTAGAATAACAAGACTTGGATAAAAATATCCTTAATCATTAAAACGAGTTCTGAATCACCAGGATTGAAGTAAATTCAGAAGTCATAGTCGTTGAAGACCGAGTCCTGATATGATATGATCTGAAATCATAAACTTTCAAGTACGAGTCCTGAGCTGATTTACTCAGAAGTCTAAATCTTTTACGCTTGGGTTCTAAAATGAGGTATTTAGAAACCATAATATCTTGTACCCCCCCCCCCCCTTAAAAACACAATTACTCTTCTTCAAAATTCTACACAACTTCTCTTCTATTTTCCAGTCATGTGTTTGTTATACATATAACATTCAGCACTACACATGATGAACCTGCAAAACAGATTAACTAGATTTTGGTACCCAACGGAACTTGGGTCTTGGTTTGTTAGGTGTAGTTTTATTTGAAGAAATTATGTATGTACCATACCAGTATTGAGCATAATCTTTATGAACAAAATCTGTTAATCCCAAATCTAGTGTGTAACAATCAAAATGTAAGAGATTATAGAGAGAGAAAGTCATTGTCATTCATAGATTTGAATGTAAGTACAAATGATCAAGAGTTACAAAAACAATGAAGGGACTTTCTATTTATAGTAGGGTCATGACACTCCCATGTCTCTACTAAGAAAGTCAAACATAAAGGTAATAAAGTCAAATTGTCTTGATTACAACAAAGTAAGTGCACTAACATTCTCCCTTTAAGTAATCAAGGCAGAAACGGTCTTCTTCTCCTTCTAGCTCCCAGATACGTTTCTATTCTCTACATAACACTTCAGAAGGAGATTCGATCATTGATCTCATTGATAGCTCTGACCACTAAAGATCTTGCAAGATAAGGCATCCAAGTATCTCCTATTTCTCTATCATTGATTTTTAGACGATCTTGCAACTAAAGTATTAATATTTTCAACGTTTCATGTGAATACTTTGCAATCTCGCTAAATCTTAGAAACCTCTTCTCTCCTCTTTCATTCTTGTAGACAACTCCAAATTCAGGATCTCGGATCACAGCATATAATGACATACTCTCCAAGCCATTTATCAACTGATTAAGAAACTCCACTTCACTTTCAGTAAATCCCATATTTTGATCATCTTGACCATCAGTGATCATCAACATGTTCCCCGACTCCTCTTTGATTCTCCAAAACTTATCATATTCATTTTCAGTGGCCTCCTCATTTTCATCATCAGAACTTAACTCAAAAATTTCCACAAATAAATCCACCACTTCCCTTATCTCTTCTTCATTAACCTCAGGCTTTTCAACAGTCGGTTCAGCGTCAGGATCAACATACATTGGTCAAAATCATTAGTTCCACAGTAAGAACAACAAATTTTCTTTTGAGCTAACCTGATTAATTGATTTACAGAATAAACTAAATCAGGTTTGACAAAAGATTTACCTTGAGAAGTATTGTTCTTGTTGCCATTTGGAGTAGGAACCGTTGATTTTAGAACATATTTCTTGGGAGTTGTGCCTTTAACTCTCCAAACCATCTTTACCTTCTTGAAAACTTGATTATCTTTTGGCTTAGAAGAAGTATTATCTTTAGGCAGATTCAAATTATTATCTGGCTTATCAAACAGAGGATTATAAAAGAGATTGGAAAGATGAATATGATCCTTTGAGAAACCATATGATCTATCAAATCCCTTTGAATAAATGTCTTTATTGACAGAACTTGAAGTCGTCTTAAACGAACATTCAGAATCAGTTGAGTCTACAAGTAGAGTCTGAACAATCGTATCAGGACTAACTTGTTTTGAAACCTCAACCTCAAAAACTATGTCTACAAGTTCTGTAACTTTGTTGATTAAAATATTTCTCTCTTCAAAAATTTGATCATGTTTCTTTTGAAGATCAGATTTTACCTTTTGCTCCTTCATAATATCTGTTGATAAACCAGATAACTTCATTGTCAGCTTCTTTATTTCATTTTGGAAAATCTTTATTTCATATGAAAAATCATCTTTCACACTTTTTGCTCTAAAATTTTCAACTTTCATCTTTTCAAGCTCTTTCCTATTTATATCTAGTTCTTTTTCCAAATAAGATATCTTTTGTGAAAGATTAGCACTTTTTGTTTCAAAAGATTTTCTTTCAGCATAAAAAACTATTCTTTCTTTTTCAAAATTATATCTGTCAATGATCAAAACTTTCTCAAAGTCTGAAATTTGTTTTGAAAGTTTTATATTCATTGTCTCACAAGAGAATTTTTTTCTTTCAAATTAAAAGATCTTTTCTAAACGATTCTTCTCATGTTGAAAACTTGTGTTGTCAAAGTTCAATTTCTTGACAACTGTTTCTTTAATCTCCTTTTCTGCTTTAATACCCTTCAAATCTTGTATTTCAGCTTCAAGACCAGAAACCTTTTCCTTCAATTTAACATTCTTACATTCCAAGGCTTTTATGTTATCTTGAAGTTTCTTTGTTTGATCCCTAAGATTTGAATTCTCAACTTTTAGTTTGTTTCTTTTTCTTCGAGAATAGGTATTTCAGGCATGTACATGATCACAACCTCTCTCATTGATAAAATTGTTTCTCCTCTTCTCGTAGTAGAAGTCATCTTGAAATGAATCCTGAAAAGAAATCAAACAAGAAATTAGATGTAAAATATAGAAATATAACCAAAAATACTACCTAATAGAGTGATCGTCAAAAGAAGCTTTGCTTAGAAGTTGAATATGTGCACAAGTGAATAATATGAAAATTAACAGAATATATGAAATATGAATAACAAAAATTTTAAGCCCTTTGATCTTCACGGTTGAACTTTTCAAGCTTTTATGTCCCCCTCCTGAGACTTAGCACGAGGGTTAGCGGATGGGGTCAAGGGGCAGCGCCCCTAGATAATTTTTTTTCTGCCATTGGATATGAACTTTTTGCAGCCCAAAGAAGAACTTTTCGCAGCCAACTCTATGCGAAAACAAAAGTTTTCGTATCAAACTCTTGTGAAAAACATAAGTTCACTTGACGACTCTTGCGAAAACTTTGAAGTTCACTTGAAGACCCTTGCGAAAACTTTTTGCGAAAACTTTTATGAATGTTGCGAAAACTTATATGAACTTGCGAAAACTTCAGATCATGGGAAAAGTCGAACTAGAAAACTTTAATCTACCATAACTTGCTCGATTCTTCGAATTTTGAAATGAAATTTTGCACCTTTGCTCGAAATTCAATTATGAACAACTTTGTAGTTATTCAAATCTTCTAAATAGGCCAAATTCAATGACTTTCGATTGAATTACAAAAATAATCAGTTTTCGAACCAAATTAACTTGTACAAATCGATCAAATTCTCTTAATATGTTGATAATTGGATCAAGATTCCTAAATGTAATATGTTCCAAACATTAAACCGAATCTGACCCAACCAAATTCGAATCAAAATCACTTCAATTCAGCAAAATTCGAATCCTCCACACTAACTTTCCAAAAATAGCCAAAAATCTCAAGAAATTGACCAAAAATCTTCAATAATTTGATGAATTTGTGCACAAATCTTCTCCCAAAGCTATGATACCAATTGTTAACACAAAATATATTAGGTAATCAATACGTCATCCATTGATCTTGAGAATCTTGATATACATATATGTTGAGAACCTTCTCTCTCTAGATTCTCTCTCTAAGATATTACAATATGAGCTCTCTTGTTACTTGCTAGGGCTAAATTGTATTGAATTGAAGTTCAAGGGTAGAAATTGTAAATACCTCTAAAAGGGTATAAATAGAATGCTTGGCCTAATTGTTTAGGTTTAATCTTCACATTCATTCCAGTACGCATTGTAAAACTCTCTCTGAATGTTTATGAATGATATATGGATGACAGATTGAAATAAACCGTTCTTATTGCTTATTGATCGTATTATTAATATTATTGCACTAATCTGGGATCCATAATTGGTATTAGAGCATATAGACTAATCGATTCAAGGTTTCCGGTACGTTTATGGTAAGTTTTCTGTGGATTGTTCTTTGGTTCTAAAATCTTTTTTTCGTTTCTGGTAAAATTCGATTCTACTCGTATCAATCGCTTCATAACAGTGTTATTAGTGTTTCTGCAAAGTTTTAGAACCTAATTCGATCGTTTGAGTGATTTCCTAAGCAAAACAGTATTCTTGAGTTTTAGCATCCGTCCTTGAAAAAGTTCAAAATTTTTGCATCAAAAACTAGTTTTTTTGCTTAGAAATCGATTTGGGTCTGTATATTTTTGTGTTTTGGTCGAATTCTAACCTTACAGAAGTGAAAACGAGCAGCCGCAGTGTACGGAACTTCCTAATCGTTTCCGGGTAAGTTTCTTTTTCTCGTCACTTTCCGGACGACATCTGTCCGGATTGTTATTTGTTTCCGGTAAAATCCAGAGTATCCGGAAGCTTCATTCGGTATCTCATCCGGGTTGTTTGCACTTCCCGGTAGTCTTAGTATCCGGTAAGTTTATCCGGATAACTCCAGTTCCCGGTAACCTATCCGGATTACTTCTGTATCCGGACGTCGTCAATTCCCGGGAAAGTTGTTCGGTAACCCTGCTTTTATCCGGACACTCCAGCTTTCCGGACATCCCATCCGGTAAGTATTATTATCCGGTAACTTTGCTTTTATTCAGTAATTGTTTTCATTTGGTAACCTTGTTTGATCCAGTAACTTTGTTTACCCGGCTTCTTTGTTTTATTCGGTAACCTCTTGTTATTCAGACACATCTATCCGGATTCCTATCCGAGTAAGTTTGCAGTATTAGTTTATGTTACCTGTTAGTTCAAATCACTCCTAGATTTCGCCTTAGCACAATGACTCTTAGGGCCTGTTTGTTTTTTACTTAATGAGCTTAATGACACGTATGGCTTATTCGGTCAGCCATATATGGTTGTTTGTTTGGAGCTTAATGGTAAATCACATGACTTATTCGCACAACTCTTGTGATGCTCCTTTATCCACTCAGCCATGACTCTCCCCAAAATGCCCTTGTATACCTTTCTCTATTCTTCTTATTTCTCGGATACATTTGTTTGCTACCTCCTCTCTTCTTCTTATTTATCCATCTCGTTAATGCCGTCTACAACCCCCTTCTTTTTCAGATGCAGCAATGGAAGCCTAACCCTCATCGACATCGACAACCTCCTCTCTTCTTCTTATTTCTTTTTTAGATACAACAATGGAAGCCTAACTCTCGTCGACATCCTCCTTCTTATATCTTTTTCAGATCTATTGATCGATTTTAATTCACATAGAGAATAGCAATACAAGGGCCCAGGTCTGTTAGGCGAAATCTGTTTTGGTTGAACGCCGATTCTACTAAACTTCCTCCTGATTTTGGTTTGCTTTAATTATTAGTTTCTTTTCACCATTTTAGGTACGCTGTTATTGATTGAAGATAACCTTGATTGAAGATAACCAAGACCTAGAGAGAGGGAGGAAGTAATGGCAAGAAACGAGGGTGAAATCACAACTTCTTCTTTTGTGTCTCTCATCTAAAACCCTTATTCTAGTTTTTCTTTGTTTTTTTTCTTCTTCACGTTCCCTTTGATTTTTCATCAGTTTACTTGTTGTAGATAACCAAAACACATAGAGAGAGATATCATCGCCAAATTTCATCAGTTTACTTGTATTGCAGGTTATGATTTCGTTCCTTCAATTGATTCTTTGGGTTTGATGCAACAGTACAATATTGTTTGGTCTTCTTCTTCAATCATTTATGGGTTTGATGTTCTAGATTATTTTGGTATTTTTAGGACAAATGGAAAGAAAATGGTAAAATGGTCATTTTCATCGTTCAGACGATGTATTCAGCACAACAATTTTAGTTAGTCCATACAATCAACTTTATCCATATAGCCAACTTTATCCATACATGGCTTAATGAAAAATCAACCACACATACGCCTTAGTGCCTTACGTTAAGTCTCAACCTTGAATCAAGACTACTGTCTAACGATCACATCAGTGCACATTTCACTATGTCTCGCGACGCTCTTGCTATTGGTACCGACTCCAAGCCTCCATTTCTCTATCGAGGCGAATACACACAATGGCGAGACAGATTCCTGATTTTCATCGAGTCAAAAGACAACTACGAGTACATCTGGCAAGCTCTCACCGAAGGCCCTCAAAACACTCCAATGCAAACTGTTCCAGCCCAAGCCGAAGGTCCTTAAGCTCAGGCAAAACCTAAGGGCCTGTTTGTTTTTTGGGTTTAAGCCCTTGTTGGGCTCTTTTCCCTTAATCGCTTAGACATATCCATATTTAGATTGTTTGTTAATTTTAAATTTTCAGAAGCTCTAATCTCTAAATATCCTCTAAATTAAAAAGTGAAAACCTAAACTCTAAATCCCTTAGAGGTGCTTCCACGCTCCATTGTGAATTTTTGCCGCCAATCAGTTGTCGATTCCATCTTCTCCATCGATTCCATCTTCTCCATCGGACTACATCAAGGTTCTTCAATCAGGTACCCCCTTTTTCTAGTCCCTGATTCTTGTCTTCTAGCGATAAAACTGTTGGGTTTTCTTTGATCATCAACATAGCACACACTTGCAATATCGCTTTTACATTTTTCTATTATCGTCTTTCTCTTCTTTGATATTAGATACATCGTCTTTGCAATTGGTTTCATCATCTGCTGCCAATCTCTCACCACATTGTTCCTTCTATGTTAATGTGAATGGAATTATTTTTTGTGGAAGTAACCATACATTTGGAATTGTATTAAAGTTTAATATCACAAACCTTTTTGTTTTGATCGACAAATAAAGTGAACTTATATGTTTGATTCTCACAAACAGTAGGGGTCTTTTTATTTGGCTGTTGTTTATTTGGATTTCCTTCTGTTTCATGATGCTTCTTTTGGTTCTTGCTTTTTGGTAGTTGGTTTGGCAGTAGGTGGTGTGGCTTTTGTTTTTCTTGTTTGATGGCTTTGTAACTTCTTGATTGGTTTTTGGTTTTAATATATTCTCTTCCTGGCAGGAGTTTGTTTAAACTATGAACTTGAAATAATTGATATGTCATATTCCTTCCTTCCTTCGTGTGTTCTTTGGGGATTTCCATGAAATTTGCAACATTTCTCTTTCTAGAAGTGGCCAACTTAAATTTACATATTTATCAATTTCACAAATGAATTGCTGGTGTTGGTTTCAATCCATAAATTCAATCATTTGGTCTTTGCAGATTGGTATCTTAAATTTACATACTTATCAATTTCAAAAATAATTGATGGTGTTGGTTTCAATCCATAAATTCCATCATTTGGTCTTTGTATATTGGTATCTTATATTGAGTAAAATTGATTTCAACCATTATGTTCGAAAACAATCCTTGTATAACTTACAAGTGCAAAGAACCACCAAAGTCCGCAATTCCTTGTTGTTAACTTTGGTAGAAAAACACAAGAAATTGATCATGTAAGGAACTATCAAATTAGGATAACTTTATATGATTGCATTTCTTGTACTATCAAATTCTCCTGCAACTATTGAACGTTATATGAATTCTTGAAAAGCTTGTTGTATGTGAATGTCTTCGTTATTCTTGAAACTTTCTTGTGTGCTTAGTAATGGACGAGAGTGTACTTATAAGGTGGACCAATGAGATAATCAAATGCTTTCTAGAGACGTGTATTGAAGAGGTCAATAAAGTGGGTCGAAACGGGGGTAGCCTTAGGAAAGAAACTTAGACAAATTTGGCAACAAAGCTTGAGGAAGTGTGTCATGTCAAGCTCACGCAAAAGCTGTTGAAAAATCAATACGATTCTCTAAAAGGAAAGTAATATATTTACTATATTCAACATGGTTTTTACATTTGTTGTTGCGGACTGGGAAGGTGTTGCACACGATTTTAGAGTTTCGTCTGAAGCTTTAACAGATGGTGCTATTGGATTTCCATTTCCTCCTCCAGGTATACGAACGCTTTGAAAGTAATATATTTACTATATTCATATTACTACTTATTTTATTTATTGTCTTCAGATAACTATTATCTATGTGATGCTGCATATACGAATACTCGAGGGTTTATGGCACCGTATCGTAATGTTAGACATTGGCTTGGAGATTTTCGTCGTCGACGTGCAATGAACAAGTATGAAAAGTTTAACCATTCTAATGAAAAACTTAGAAATGTTATTGAACGTTCTTACGGTGTCCTGAAAGCACGTTTTCCGATATTAAAAAGAATGGCACCGTTTTCACTTGAGGTTCAAAGAGACGTTGTTATTGCATGTTTTTCGGTTCACAATTTCATACGAAAGAAAGGTTTAGGCGATGAGTTATTTTCTGAATACGATCAAACCAATGAGCAAGGGAATTGTGGTGATGATGAGGTTAAAGATGTTCAATCGCATGGGAGTACCGCTGACCAAACATATATGACTACTTTAAGAGAAGAAATAGTGACACAATTAATGCAAAATCGAGATTGATTTTAGTTATTATGAGACTTTGTTCATGTTTTGTATTGATTTGAATCAAATGACGTATTTAAGATGAATTTTTGAATGTGTTTAAAATAGATGATAGTATAATTTGATTAAAATGAATGGATGCTTTTATAAATTCAAAAGTATGACATTCCGATAGAAAAAATATATAATTATACATATTCAGACGTTCAACAGACAAAAAAAAAACAGTCTAACTGATTCAGATTTCAGACTTCAGCACCACCTCTTAAAAATCGGAAGTGAAATCAGACTTCAGACTTCAGCACCTCTTAAAAACAAACGCCACCTAAGTCTTACGATCAGATGACCGATGATGAGAAGAACAGACACAATGGGGAGAAGCATGCCAAGAGATATATGGTTCAGAGTTTGCCAAAACAAGGACACTTCCAAAGGCATGTGGGATCAAGTTGAAATGATGATGAGTGAGAGAAAAGTGGGAAATTAGTTGAAGGAAAACAGCTGCATTACGCGATATGAAGGGTTCAAGCAGCGAAAGGGTGAATCGCTAACTGAGGCATACGAACGGTTCTGTCTTCTACTGAACGAGCTCCACAAGAACAAGATCACACGATCCAACACGGAAAATGGTCTCAAGTTCTTAAATAACATTCTGCCATAATTGAAAATGTTTGCTTCTCATGTCAAGCACAATCATCTTATTGAGAACGTTCCAATCAATGAGCTTTATGAAATGCTCATTGTTAATCCAAGATCTATCAAGATTAGAGAGAAATTATAGAGAGAGAGAATAGAGAGAGAAAGTAGATCTTATTATGTCGGCTCTCTGTGTTTACAAGATATGAGTTATGACCAAAAGCTTACAAAGAAAGTCTAAACAAAGCCTTATATACCCTAAGACTTATTAAGGAAATAAGCTAGCTTTGACTTTCTACACATGACTAAATACATTGACTTTGACTCTATAAATCAAGATTAAATCTTGAAGACATATTTGTCCTAACAATCTCCCCCTTGGATTCAAGATTTAAACATTTGAGAACAGCAGTCTTCGGCTTCTTGAATCTTCAAAATCTTCGGTCTTTATCAGGCTTGTCAAAGTCAAATTGTCACAAAATCTTCAGATGGGGAACTGACGGAGATTTTCTATCTTTGATCTGGCGAATTTGTTTCTTCACACAAGGCATTTTGATACAATGTAGTGCAAATCTGAGAAAAAGAGATATTCTTGAGAAACCAAGATGATCAATCGATTTTTCCTAAACTCTTGAAGAATTCTCCCCCTTTTCTTTCTTTGACTTGAGAACTTCAATCTTCAGTAAGGATATTCACCATATAGCACAAGTTTAAGAAAAAGAGATCACAAGATGATCAATCGATTTCTCTTAAACTCTTGAAGAAGAAATCTCCCCCTTTCCTTTCTTAAGACGAAGTCTTCTTTAAACATTTCTCCCCCTGTCATGAAATCGAATATTTGACTTGAAAGCTTTGACATGAAATTGAACTAAACATTTCTCCCCCTTTTTCGATGAAAGTGTGCATCATGATCATCGAAAACCTTCTTCAATTTCAGTCGCATCTCTGATTCTCACTAACAATCTCCTTCTTAATGAATGACCTTGCTCCCCCTCAAAATAAGAATTTTGGAGCAATGTGTTTTCTCCCCCTGAAAGTATGCATATATTTCATTTAGGCACAGTAGTTGAAAAATTTATTCAAAGAAAATAAAATTCATTGAACTACATTTTATAACTACTACCATTTTATTATTTGAAAGCTTTACAAAAGAAATCCAACTTAATGAAATTTAACAGATTTTTCAATCAAATGAAATCAAATGCATGTGTTTGGATTCAAATACAACACATCATTGCATATCAAGTTAAAAATGTTCAGTTTCAACCCCTTTATTAAATCTATTTGGTGTGCTAGCATGCGAAATATGATTTGCAACAATCAAATGTACTTCTGAAACCTATAAGAATACTTTGCTCTTACTCACACTATATGACTGAAATCAGAATTTCCACAAATTTATAAGTTTATCGCGACATTGTTATTTCTCCAAGATATAAGAGACGTGTGCTCATTGGCATCTTTTCATATTGTGCTCATTGGCATCTTTTATTTTGTGCACATTGGCATCTTTTTGTCAAAAAGTTTATTAAGACTAAGATACACCGTAAACGTAACTTTCTATCTGGTTCTATAGCAGGATTTGGATCAGCCAATCCCAGACCAGTTGGCCTTAGGGGCTAGGTGTCAAGCACCCCTTGGAATTTACTCTCCCAAACCAGAAAGGCTACATCGATATATCATAATCCCATCTGTACCAGTAGAACATGGCTTTCTATCTGATTCTATAGCAGGATTTGGGTCAGCCAATCCCAGACCAGTTGATCTTAGGGGCTAGGTATCAAGTACCCCTTGGGACTTAATCTCCCAAACCAGATAGGTCACAGTTACAAACTTTCAAACTAAATGATTTTATTATATATATATATATATATGTATATATAATTTTTTTATTTTTTTATTTTTTTTATATTGCATCTCAATCACTTGGTTCTAAAACATAGTGTTTCCCCTATATTTTCGTTTCCATCCGTCATTCTGACATTTAGGCTTTATGAGCATCGTATTCTACCTAAGTCAAGATTTACACAATTTTGCACATATATCAAAATTTCATTCATGTTTTGCTGACCTTTCGATTTATTTCAGAAGAGAAAGTTGAAGCAAATAAAACTCAGATAATACAACAATACTTGTAAAATCATCTTTTAGCACACATTTAATTCATTGAATGAAAATTGAAAAAATTCATCTCATTGAATTAAATTTGTTGAGATTCAAATTTTCAAAGCAGTAGAAATGAAACATAATGCAATGTTACCTTTCACCACTTGTTCCTTGAATTGAAAGATGTGACAGTTAAGGATATCACCTGATAAGTATGAGTTCTAAACTGATTTGTTTAGAAGTCTTAGTCTTTGAAGTATGGGTCCTGAACTGAATTGTTCAGAAGCATAGTCGTTGAAGCACGGGTCCTGAACTGATTTGTCCAGAAACCATTAATTGTGAAATTCGGGTTCTAAACTGATGTGTTTAGAAACCATTCTATTTACTCCCCCTTAATGGCACAAGAAATCTTCTTCCGAGAGTTCAACGCTTTGCTTCTAAATCTGCAAAAACAGATTAAGTAGATTTTGGTACCCAACGTGTCTTGGGTCCTGGCTTGTTAAGCGGAGCTCTATAAGAAGGAAAATGATAAGTACCGCGCCAATATTGAGTATCATTATTTTTAATAAAATCACTAGTTCCACAATAAGAACAACAAATTTTCTTTTGTGCAAATCTGATTAAATTATTTGCAGAATATATTGAATCAGGTTTAACAAAAGATTTACCTTTCAGTTTAGTGTTCTTGTTGGAAACAGATGATTTTGGTACATCTTTTTCAGGAATTGTACCTTTGACTCTCCATTGCATGTTGACTTTCTTGTATGAAGGAAGATCAGCATATTTATACTTGGAAGAATTATCCACTGAATGATCATAGAAAAGAGTAGACGGTCGAATCGGACTTTCTGAATAGCTTTTGGATTTGTTGAGTGACTTCACTTTGTTTGATAAGTCATTTCGTTCCTTAGTCACGAAATCAAGCTTCTTCTGAATGTCAGACTTAACCATCTTCTCTATCATAATATCAGTTGATAACACTGCCAAATTCTTTGTTAGCTTTAGTATTTCTTGCTGAAAAATCTTCCTTTCAACAGAAAATTCATCTTTGACGCTCCTTGCCTGAAAGTCAGCTTTCTTTTTCTTTTCTAACTCATGTCTTTCTATATCCAATTCCTTTTGAAGCTCAGATATTTTCTCTGACAATGTCACATTCTTTGCTTCAAACTCTTTCCTTTTATCTTCAAATTCAACCCTTTCCTTTTCTAGTTTTTCTTTTTCAAGAAATAAAACTTTCTCAAAATCTAAATTTTGCATGGAAAGTTTTCTGCATCTGAGTTCAAGAGCTTTCTTTTATTGACTTTCTTTATTCTCCGTCTTTGAAGATTGTTCAAGTTCATAAACTTTCTGGGAAAGAGAAAGAATTTGCTTTTTGTCATCTGAACGAGCAACTCTTTCTTTTCTGAAATTTTCTCTTTCCTGTTTTAGCAACTTTTCCGTTTCAGACAATTTCTTTGTAAGTTCAATAACCTTTTGCTTGAGTTCCTCATTTTTAGCATCTGATGATTTCTGTTCCGTATCCTCTTTTTCAGCTTTCTTTTCTTTTTCCTTTCTCTTAAAAGCAACTTCAGATCCAAGCATTTGCTTTATTAACTCGTTCCACACAAGCATTGGATTGTTTTTGAAACATTCAACGCGTTTGAAGATGTGTTGCGAATGTTTGTAAAGTGCGAAGATCAAGTTGGATGAAACTTCCTTGTCGGCTTTCATTCTGTTAATCTCTTCTTCTGTATAATCTTTGCCAGTTCTGATCATTGGGCCTTCAGTGAAAGATTTTATCATATTTTCACCATTTTCTCTACTTGCAATAAAATCGATGAACGAAACTCACCATTTTCTCTACTCTGGAAGCCGCCACATGTTTGAAAAATTAATCTGAAAAATTCAAACAATTAACAACTAGTAAAAACTCGAAAAAAAAAGTCTAAGTCAAAAATGCGCAACAGGAAGAAGCGAGAAGTAAGAAACTCGCAAGCAAAGGTAGGGAGAAGTAAGAATTTCGCAGGCAAAGGTTGCGAAAAGTACAAAACTCGCAACAGAAGGTTGCGAAATACTTCACAAGTCACAACAGTTAGTTGCGAAAAGTTCAGAATTCGCAATAGTTAGTTGCGAAAAGTTACACAACTCGTGACCGTTGGTTGCGAAAATCTTGGCGAGATTCTCACTTCAAAGGGTAACGCAATACTGAGATTAAGAAAACGAGCAAGTAGCTAAAACTAATTAAGAAAGCAAACAAGTAGGTGAAATTAATTCGAAGCAAGCAAGCATGTAGGTGAAAATTTATTAAGTCTGTTTCTCGGGTTGCGCAAAATGGCTTCTTTGAGTTGCGCAATACTGTTTCTTTTGGCTTGCGCATTCCTTAAGCATACACACATACATCCCAAACATACACACACACACAACTGAATTTCTTGCGAGATATGGACTTAAGCTGCTTGCGAAATTCTTTATCAATGGCTTGCTGAATTTCTTGCGAGATATGTGCTTAGCTGCTTGCGAATTATTTTTCTTTAATATCACAACCTCAACAACCAAATTAAATCTCTTGAATTATGAATCAAAACAAGTCACAAACAACTTCTAATCACATCTGAATAACAAGATTGGATCAAAATTTCAGATTTAAAAATTTTATCCAAGAACACTCAAGAACACCTTCAACCCAAAAATTTCAAAAATGAATTTTATGCATTAACACTTGAAATCTTTGATTGAAACATGTCTAAAACTTGTTTTTGGAAACAATTTTGCACAAAAATGAATCAAATCAACACAAAATAGCAAAATCAAGTTTCAAAAAATTTGACAGACAACTTTTTTCTCAAGAACACCAAATTTCACAAAAACTTCAAATTCCTCAAATCTTGATGTGTTTTGAAAATCTTTTGATGCAAAACTTGATTAATATGATGGAGAAACACTTTGCAATCAAAATCAAATCAAAAAACAAACAAGAATTGTATAACCCATTTGTGTTCTTCAAATCTTCAAAAATGGTGGATTTCTCTAAAAATCTTCAAATCTTCATCAAATCTTCGAATTAATCAACCAAACTTTGCAGAAATGTTAGAAAATCAGTTTCTAACACGATGATGTGAACCAATTTTTCTGAAGATCACTGAATCGAAATCTAAAAAACTGATCAGACAGTTACGATCGATATGAACAAAATCTGAAAAATCTTCAAATTGAACTCCAAATCTTTGAAATTAGCCTTCGATCCTTGAATAAGATTTGTTCCTCTATCAAAACGAATTCAACGAGCTAAGATTTGAACAAATTCGATCAAAAAACACCAAAATTTGATAAAATCTCAAGAAAGCGAGATTTTCTTGAAAGATCAAGAAAATCAATCAAATTTGCTTGTGAAATCACCAAATTCATATGTTTGATCAGTAGAATTCCATCTCTCAATCTTGTTCCATCTCTGATACCAATTGTTAATCCAAGATCTATCAAGATTAGAGAGAAATTCTAGAGAGAGAGAATAGAGAGAGAAAGTAGATCTAATTATGTCGGCTCTCTGTGTTTACAAGATATGAGTTATGACCAAAAGCTTACAAAGAAAGTCTAAACAAAGCCTTATATACCCTAAGACTTATTAAGGAAATAAGCTAGCTTTGACTTTCTACACATGACTAAATACATTGACTTTGACTCTATAAATCAAGATTAAATCTTGAAGACATATTTTTCCTAACACTCATGCAAGACGAAGACGAAGTATGGAGAACATGAGCACTCATAAATCTTCTCCTAAATCTCAAGTTGAGCCCCTCGCGCTCGTGTCAGACAAACGCGGCAAGTCATCCAGCCCCAGTTCCAAAAGGACTCAGGTGTCTAGTGAATCTGAACCAGAAGATGAAGAAGTAGAGGAAAGTGACTCAGATCCGGAGTTAACTGAAATCAAGATAGCTATGGCACTGATCACAAAATCCTTTCAAAAGAAGTCCTTCTTCAAGAAACCATCATCCAATAATCAGCGCTATTCAACCACTCCCAACAAGCGCAACGATTACAAGGATAAGTACGAAGGAAAGAGAAAGTCTGACGAGCACAAGCATTCTGATCACAAGGAGAAGCCTGAATGCAAGCCCGAAGCAAAGAATCGAGATGAGCCAGTCACGTGCTACAACTGTGGAAAATTGGGACATTTTGCCAAGAACTGCCGAAAGCCCGTAGTTCGTAACATGTAATACTACAAAGCAAAGCTGCTTCTAGCACAACAGAAAGAAGCTGGAAAGGCATTGATGGTCGAAGACGACTTCTGGCTAACTCTATCTGATGACGAAAGTGATGCTGAAGATGCAGATGCTCACATATGCTTCATGGGCAACCATACTCCTCCTCTAGATCTCGGAGAATCGTGTCAAGTATGTTTCCCTATTCATAAAGCCTTAGTCGATCGGATGCAAACCCTTGTTCAAAGAATAGATTCCCATAAAGCTACCACTAATGAACAACTACTTGAAATAATTCGTTAAAAGAAAAGCTAGATATTCAACAGCGGATAAATGAAAAGATTAAGTCCGATAATGCTAATCTTAAAGAAAAATGTGCAAATCTTTCAATAGCACCAAAGGACTTAATTGCCAAAATATCTGATTTAAACGCTAAGATTGATGAGTGTGAGAATGAGAAGGCTGAGATTGTCTATCAATGCTCTTCTCTTCAAATACAAATCAAAGATCATATTTAAAAAATAACAGATCTTGAGATTAAACTCTACAAAAGAGGTCAAACCGATCAAACGTTCCATCTGAACAAACCTAAAGAATTCAGTTATTTTAACAAAGAATGGGGAATTGGGAACGACAACCCACATTATTTGAAAAAGGTTTTAACAATGAGGCATACTCTATACGAGTTTAATTTCTTTGGCCTCGATAGAAAATACCCCGAATATAAATACAGATGGACGGGACCTCTCGAGGAGAAGGAAGAGGAAACTACGGAATATAAGAGCAAGCATACCACTAAAATTCAATTAGCTTTTGCGTATGAAGTTCTTAACTCTTCTTATACGAAAAAGAAATCAAAGTACCTTTAGAATGACTACTTTGATGACTTCAAGGTTGCAAAGCCCAAGGATTCCTCTAAAAAGAATGAGGCCCCTGCAACTGAAACTAAAACTGAGACAGACGAGTTTAAATGCTATGTTCCTCCTCTCATTTTGGAAATGAAAATAGTTGACTTAGAGGAATCACTTGAGAAGGAAAGGACTACCTTTCAAAAAGGAAAACAAGAACTTTTACTTAAACTTGAGAATTCCAATTTCACAAAAACCGAATTTGTATATGTTGAGGAAAAGGAAATTATTCGGACATAAATCAATCAACTCACATCTAAACTGTCAGCTTTGGCAACAGAAGTGATGGAAGAGCGGGCGAGCAAAGGCAAACTTTAAGAGAAGGTTGACTAGCTCCATAATGAAAAAATCACTTTGCCCGAACCTTCCTCAAACTCATCGGATACATCTTCGTGTAAAGCTTTTATTAGAAAAATATCTTCTAGAAAAGGAAAAGTACCTCAAGTGATAAGTTTGTTAAAGAATTTAAACTCTGATTTTCAACAAGCTTCTACAACCAATTCATTGCAAAACACAGTTCCAAACTGTTCCTCACCTCCCTCATCTTGTGACGTTCCACCCAAAAGTGAGATTGATTTTTGTACTTTCAGGAATTCTAACGCTTGTTCAGATGAATAGTTTTCTAAGTTTGAATTTGACAAACTTCTTTCGAGTCATACCGATTTTCTTTCAAAAAGGTGAATGTTCTACATCTGCTCCTAAAAACCGATATGTGAACGATGTTGCTAAAACCGAATCTAAATCCAAAAAACTTTCACAGAAAAGGAAACAAACCGGTCGACCCCAAAATAGACATCCCTTCTACTCAAGCTCTACTGATCATGCCTTTAATGCTTTTCTAGATAAAAATGGTCGGGCCAAACAAGACAAACAAAAGTGGGTAGTTAAAGGATCTAACAAGAGAAAGTCGGAGTAAAAGTCGTTTAATTATGCTTTCAATTCTTGGGATGACATTAATAATCATGGTTTGAATATGTCGAATAACTTTGTTGAACAAAGCGTTAATTTTCCGTTAAGACTTTATTCCATTCATTAATTGATTCAATTATCTCATGATTGTTTGTGTTGTTCAAATTGTGAATTGAATTACTTTATTGATAATTGATTTGCATCTGATTGGTTTGGTTCTTATCATGTATTTAATTCTCATCCTAAACGTAAATCTCGTAAACCCAAATGAAAACCCAATTCAAAATGGGTTCCCGAAACAGGTGATAAACCTAACCCTCCATGACCTATTTTCAAATGAGTACCTAAAAATGCCTAAACTCATTTTTGCAGAACGGTCATGTGTGGTACTTAGATTCAGGATGCTTCAAGCGCATGACCGGAAGGAGGGAGCTGCTCATGAACTTTACCGAGAAATTATGCGGCAACGTGAGGTTTGGAAACGACCATAAGGTACCGATTATGGGATATGGCGACATCGTTCAAGATAACATCACGATCAAGAAGGTATCTGTTAGCTCCAATCTTTCTGTTTGTGAAAGTAGTGAAAATAGTCTAAGTACAGAAGTCACCCCACAGAGGCTCTGCAGAAGAACCCAAGAATACCGAAGGCAAGAATCAGCGGAAGACTGCTCACAGAGGACCGAGCCGCAGAACCTCTGTCACCCTTGACAGAGCCTATGCGGTTTATACTGAAGACTTAGAAGATTTACCAATATCTTTCTACTGTTCCAGGATCCGTTCATCCACTTGTTCTAGGCGTGCCCTGACATCAACTACACGTGTCAAACTCTGATAGGGCTCTGTCATAATTGGAACATGCGCATTAAATGAACATCGTACCTGCTACTGTTCATACGATCTTGTCTACTGTAGATCAGTCCTTATTGTCTAAAGTATGTCCCCTTTGTAGTAGTATAAATAGAAGACTCATGTTGAGTTCTTCTATTAACAAGAACATAGAATCAGATAATTAAGCTACGCACAAACACACACACCAGCAGTTCTTTCTTGTTATGTTCTTGGTGTTCTTGACTAATATCAAACAGTAATCTTGGAGATACCCATTTGTTCTTTACTTACTGTTTATTTGTTATTGTGTGTTCTTCTACCTTTACATTATCTTTCAGTTCTTAAATACGCTTCCGCACCATATCTAAATATGAACTAACGGAAAGTCAAGATCATTGTTAAGAAACAGGAACCGACAATTGGTATCAGAGCGAACCTTGATTTTTAATATCAAGGGATCCACTCTCTACAATGATCTTTGGTAGAAACTTGGATTTTTTAACCTATTCTTCATACTAATCAAACAGTTTCTGTTTTTCTGCCATTTTTGATTCATTCGAACTTTGGTAAACTTATAGAATCTGTTATTCTGGTTAAAAACACCATTTTAGTGCTCAGCTTAAAGCTTTTAAGATTAAAAACTTCATACGAAGCATCCACTTCATACTCTGAAAAGTTTGATGTTCAAACACTTCTCTGGATAATTTATCTTTCTCTAAAATGACGCATACAAACAACTTCCTCTATGCTGGTTCCTTAACCAAACCTCCCACTCTTCTTAGAGAAGAATACCCTCAATGGAAGATTCGAATGATTCACTTGTTTGAGGGTACTGACAAAGAATTGGTTTATTATATCCGTAACCCTCCTTTCGTTCCCATGATAACTGTACCTCGTGTTCCTGGCACAGACGCACGCCAGAAATCCCTGAAAACAGGAAACCAAAGACCCAGGATAAATGGTCTGTACCTGATTGGGCAAAATACGAAGTTGCTCAGAAAACCAAGAGAATTCTGATTATGGCCATTCCAAATGACCTTTTCCAGTCCATGGATGCATGTGAATCTGCATATGATCTATGGAAAGAACTGGAAAAACAACTAGAAGCAGGAGCCAAAACCCAGAAGAACCGCAGAGCTCAATACATAAATGAATACTATGCCTTTAAAGCTCTGCCAACCGAATCTCTGCAGACTACGTATGATAGGTTCAACTCTCTAATAAACAAGTGCAAAAAGTTCGGCATCCACAGAACCTCTGAAGAAAACAACGTTATGTTCTTGAAGTCTCTGAATGAAGAATGGCTTCAGTTATCTATGTCTCTGCAAACAAATCAAGACTTAGATTTATGGACCCTATCAGACCTCTATGGAACATTGGCAGCACAAGAGCCTTAGGTAGCACAAGTAAAAACCCAGTTCATTGCACCTTTTGCATTGGTTGGTAAGACTACAGAGGCTAGAGAGAAACCAAAGAAAGAAAAAGCAGTAGTGGAAAGAAAGGAGAAGAAGAAGAAAAACATAATGGTGGAAAGTGAAGAAGAAGAGGAAGTAGCAGCAGAAGAAGAAACGACCCTGGCCTCGATAGCTAAATCATTAGCTCTCTTGACTAGGGAATTCAACAGAGGATACGAGAAGAAATTTGGTAATTAACGATATGAAAGAGATAATCGAGAGAGAGAAGGGTCAAACGACAGAAGTGGTGACCGACAGAGGTCAAGTGACAGAAATGACAGAGGTCGGAAGTGTTGATCCAAACCCTCAGTGATTTGATAATGACCCTATCTTATATACTTAGTGAAAATTGTAAGTAAACAATATGTATCAGAGTTTCACTATCGCTGATAAGTACTAAGACCTTACAGTACCGCTGATAGGAACTCTCGCTCTTTAGATTAAACATTCAGCGAACACTGTTCACCATAATACTCTGAGTCTGTTCAGTACTTATGGTGATCGCTGATAAGTTAGTTGTTTACTTATGATCCCTGAAGACAAGTTTAACGTCAACATAGGATCTACACTGAAGTCGAAGATCAAGCTCAAGAACCAGCGACAAGTCTCCTAATGAACTGATGCGGATCAGCGAAGACTCAGATTTGTCCACTCAACGTGAAGTATCAAGTACAAGACTTTAGCTATCGCTGAACTCTATCATTCGTAGATATAGAATGATAGATCGCTGAATCAATGAAAAGCTGATCATGAAGTCCTCCGTACAAAGTACTTTTGTCTTAACCACCCTTGTACGACTTCGTATGATACGTCAGAAAAAGAACCTCCTTATTGTCTGAAATCGTACAACCACTCTGATACTACACTGTTCAAACATGCGGCTACTAAGGTTGTCAACAAAGGTCAATGACGTACAACCAATGAGCTGCTGCCACGTGTAAAGTGTAAACTGCCATGCATTAAATGCATGCAGTATATAAGAAGAAGAACTCACTTCATTTTGAAGTAACTTACTAACTCTGGACAAGTTCATCCTTCTTATCTTGAGATAGGTTATTATTAGTAACTTCCTTCTCTTTCTTAGTGAAAGAAACTTAGTGTTCCAACTTGTTTAGATTTAGGTTTATCCTTAATTTTGTTTCCGCAACAAGCTGTAAATTGTTAATGATTTATAAAAAAAAATAGAAAAGTAAAATCCTAGTGTTTGTATTCAACCCCCCCTTCTACAAACTTGTATAGCCCTTCGGGACCAACAGGAAGACAAAGCTGGCAACACTCCACAGATTCAAGAGTGTTACAAATGTGGTAAGCAAGGCCACTACGCAAATGAATGCCGAACCGAAAGAAGTGGTGACCGACAGAGGTCAGATGACAGAGCTGGAAACTCCACACAGAACCAAGGATGCTACAATTGTGGAAAGCCAGGTCACATTGCCAACGAATGCAGGAGCAAATCAAATCGCCCTTAGAGGGATGCAGCTTTCTACAAAAAGAAAGCGGAATACTATGCTCAGAAGTCACTAATGGTAAACAAAGAAATCCGGGAGTCAGACACATCCTCTGACGAAGGCGAAACAAAGAATGCTCTATTCTGTGGCATGGCAGAAGTCAGCTCCGACTCCGACAGTGAGGTATCCACTTCTACCTCTAACTCTAATACTGCAGAAGATGATCTGATTAAACTTAACATTGAATACACTGAAATGAAAAAGACATGTGAAAATATTCAGAAAAAGCTCACCTTCTATGAGAGAGAAGCTAGACTTCTAACTCAAGAAAAAGCTAAAATCTTTAAAGAAAAAGAAGAAATAGAAATGGAATGGAACAAAAAGTTAAATCCTTTAAAAGAAAAGATTTCTGAACTTAATTCTTCTTTGAAAACAAAGTCTAAAGAACTAATGGACGTTGAGTGCGACAGAATGAACATCCTAGCTCTTAAAAATTATTTTCAAAAGGAAAGAGAAGTCCTCTGTCATGATTTACTCAGAAGAGATCTTCAAATTAAAAAATTTCAAGATGCTCAGAAGGTGTACGAAAAAATAAACACACAAATAGGGAGACGGGGAATTGGCTTCTGTGATATAGATCCTTATACCGGAACCAAAAGAGACAAGTCTCTGTCCTCTCTATTTCACATTGGAGATACAAGAAAACCTGGATTTCCAAATCTTCTCTCGGTAAGTAAAAGGCAAAAAGTCTCTGGGGAACCTCACAAGAGGAAACCTCTGAAGATGACAAATGTGTGGTTTGAAAACACAGATTTGTTACCTTCAATCTCTGTCAAAAGAGAATCCAAACCTAAGAGGCATCTGAAAACTCAAGATCAGATAGGAATCTTCAAGTTTGGTAATCCCGAGACTCAAACTCAAGTTGCATTTGTCGGCATGATGAATTCTGAAAAGAAATTATCAGCAGAGGCTCCCGAGTTCAAGCCAAGAATTACAGAAGAAAAACTTGATATCTCTGAAGAAAATCTCTGTACATCTTCCAGCGATCAAGATCTCTCTGAAGAAAACTTAACATATACTTTTGTTAACATTGAAGATAGTTCCTTAGAAAAGGAAGAAAGTGATTATAGCACATGTTCTGAAATCCCAGCCTCTGTCGAAAGATAACTAAGTGACTCAACCTCTGTATACGAGGATGATTCATCCTCTGACGAATAATAGACTGACTCTAAGTCAGAGATCGGACCTAGTGACACAGAGGATTTTAAGCAAACCTCTGAAGTTCTTAACAGAACTATTCCTCCCAATGAGAATATCACTGGAATTCCTATTTGTCCAGACTTTTTGAATACGTGCATACAAGCAAAAACCTCTCTTGAGCTTGAAAATTTCAAACAACAGAAGTTAATGTCCACTCAAATTCCAACGAGTTCAAAGATTTTAAAACCCTTAAAACCTATTAAAGAAAAACTAACATGGCAAAAGAAGGGTAAATGGACAAAAAATGACAAATCTTTTTCTTCTGTGACAGTGAAACCTGCAGAAGTTCACCACATAAGGGGTACACAGAAGGCCACACTCAACAAAGGATTTTGCAAACAACAATCTATCCTACATAAACCTTCTTGTAATAGAAAGTCTAATGTTAGGATAGACTGTAATACCTCTGTGCCCCCATTTAATGTATTTAATGAAAAGTTCAAGCAAATCTCTTCGCACATTCAATACTGTCATTGCTTTGATCTTATGTTTAAATTAAACCAACACTTCAAAAGTCCACACTGTCATCTCTTTGTACCCAAAGAAAATGATAAATCCAAGGGTAAGAAGAAACAAAATGTTTCTTCAACATAAGCTAAAACAAAGACCAAGAATGCTAAGGCAAACTTGAAGACCCCTAACAAAACTAGACCCATGTGGATATGGGTACCTAAAACTCTCTAATTGTCTTGCAGAAGCAGTATGTCCCAATCTAGTATCTACACTCCGGATGCTCGAGGCACATGACTGGCGACAGAGGTCTTCTATCCACATTCAAAGAAAAGGTCGATGGTGGATCTGGGACCTTTGGAGACAATAAAAAGGGGTACATCAAAGGCTACGGATTCATAAAGAAGGAAAATATAACCGTATGCAAAGTTGCATATGTGGATGGCCTAAAACACAATCTTCTCAGTGTCAGCCAACTCTGCGATACGGGATTCGACGTAATGTTCAAAAGAACCTTCTGCTCTCTACAGAGTAAAGACACAGGAATTGAACTTCTACGAGACGTAAGAAGAGGAGATCTATATCTCATGAACTTCAATGCAAAGAACAAGAAAGACAAAATCTGCCTTGTTGCATGCAAAAGCGAAGAAGCCTGGTTATGGCACAACAGGTTCTGCCATTTAAACTTTCATACTCTTGATAAACTTGTAAAACTAGATCTAGTCAAAGGTCTACCAAACGTTAAATTTAATAAAGATCATTTATGCTCTGCCTGTGAAATGGGAAATCTCAAAAGAGCTTCCTATAAAGGCAAAACTGATGTATCTTGCCCTAGACCTCTGTACATGCTACATGTTGACCTCTGCGGTCCAATATCTACACAGAGCCTAGGTGGCAAGAAATATCTGCTTGTTTTGATCGATGAATTCTCTAGATTTACATAGGTTGAATTTGTCAGAAAGAAACCAGTTGTTCCAAACATACTGATAAATTTAATGAAAAGAATCCAAGTTCTGTATGAGTGCAGGATTCAGAAACTGAGAAGCGACAATGGCACAGAATTAAAAAAATCTGTCATTGAAGCCTATCTTACAGAAGAAGGAATTTCACAGAACTTCTCTGCTGCACGCACCCCACAACAGAATGGCGTGTTTGAACGAAAGAATCGCACGCTTGTGCAGGCCGCCAGAACTATGCTAACCGCATGTGAATTACCAATGACATTTTGGGCAGAAGCAGTATCAACCGCTTGCTATACCCAAAATAGATCAACCATAGTAAAGAGACACATCAAAACACCATATCATTTGATCAACAAAAGACGACCAAACATCAAGTTCTTCCATGTATTTGGATGCAAGTGCTTCGTCTTAAATGATAGAGAAGCAAGAAGAAAGTTTGAAGTAAAGGCAGATGAAGGCAAGTTCATAGGATACTCTGCAACTTCCAAGGCCTACAAAGTTTATCTTCTGCGGTCTCGAACGATCGTAGAAAGCATAAATATTTCTTTTGACGATACCTTCCAAAAGACTTCTGAACAAATCAATTCAGAACTCGGTCTAAAAGGGGAATCCTCTGGCATCTTAAAAACAAGAGAAGAAGACTTAAATCTTCTATTTCAAGAGATTTTCCATGACGACATTGATCCCTCTGCTGGAGCCGTCAGAGCCTCTGGAGAATCATCTTCTGCCAGCCAGAACTCGATAGGTATATCTCTAACTGGTCCCTTAAATAATTCATCTTCCTCTGTTAATCATACAGATGCAAATGCCGAGGGGGAGCCAACATAAGATGTACGACAAGGAAAACAACCAGAGAAGCTATTGAAGAACCAACTCCAGAAACCACAGAGGAACCAATAACAGAGGAACAAGAGGACACAGTCTATACTTCCTCAGAGGAACAAACACCGCCACTCATTCCAATCATTCCACAATCTGTAGGATCAAGCACGAAAGCAAAATCTACGATAGAGGTTACACATGAACCACAGTTAGAAACCTTTGAAGATCAACTTGATGAAATCGATGACCATCGCCCAAGAACAACAAAATGGACAAAAAGCCATCCGCCAAGTCTTATAATTGGCGAACCTTCTGAAAAGGTAAAAACAAGATCTGACACTGCTAACTTTTGTTTCATTACAAACTTTATTAGTGTGATCGAGCAAAAAAGGATCTCTGAAGCCCTTGACGACCCAAACTGGGTAGACGCTATGAAAGAAGAGCTTCTACAGTTTGAACGAAACAAAGTTTGGACTTTAGTTCCTCTGTCGCGAGGAAAACAAGCCATAGGAACTAAATGGGTCTTCAGAAATAAGAAGGATGAAGATGGGGTGGTCATAAGAAACAATGCAAGATTGGTGGCCAAGGGATATCGATAAGAAGAATGCATAGATTACGATGAAACTTTTGCCCCTGTCGCACGACTCGAAGCCATAATAATCTTCTTAGCCTTCGCAACCCACAAAGGTTTTAAAGTATTTCAAATGGACGTAAAATCCGCTTTTCTAAACGGTGAAATCCAAGAAGAAGTATACGTCCAATAGCCACCAGGGTTTGAAAGCTCCAAGTACCCAAGATACGTGTACTATCTCGACAAAGCTGTGTATGGACTAAAACAGGCTCCAAGAGCATGGTACGAAAGACTTTCTACCTTTCTTCTCGATAATGGTTACGACAGAGGTACAACGGATACAACTTTGTTTTATAAACGAAAAAGTGATGAAATTATGCTTGTAGAAATATATGTGGACGACATAATTTTTGGGTCTACAAATACAGAAGAGTGCAAAAAGTTTGAAAAACTCATGCAGAGTGAGTTTGAAATGAGTATGATGGGAGAATTAACTTTCTTCCTCGGACTCCAAGTAAAACAATCAACAGAGGGAATTTTCATAAATCAAGCTAAATATGTCTCTGACATACTTTCAAAATACAGTCTCTCTGATGCCTCTGTAATGAAAACCCCAATGTCCACTGGAAACAAATTATTCTCAGATCCAGATGGTATCTCTATAGGGTGCACACTCTATAGAGGCATGATTGGGTCTCTGTTATACTTAACTGCTAGTAGACCTGACATAATGCATGCCACATGCCTCTGTGCAAGATATCAAGCTAACCCGAAGAAATCCCATTACGATGCTGTAAAAAGAATCTTCAGATACATAAAAGGGACCAAAAATCTTGGCCTCTGGTATCCGCAGAACTCTGGTTTTGGTCTTAAAGCTTATACAGATTCAGACTATGGAGGTTGAAAACTCGACAGAAAGAGTACCTCTGGGAGTTGTCAATTCCTAGGTGGGAAATTAGTTAGTTGGACTTCAAAGAAGCAGAACTGTGTGTCGACATCTACGCCAGAAGCTGAATACGTTGCTGCTGCTAGTTGTTGCTCCCAGGTTCTGTGGATGAAAACTCAACTAAAAGACTATGGTCACATCTTATTTAAGATACCCATCTTCTGTGACTCAAAGAGCGCCATAGACATCTCTGCCAATCCAGTACAACACTAAAAAAACAAAGCATATCGACATCCGTTACTACTTTCTGAAACACCATGTTGAATATGGGACAATCGAAATGCACTTCGTGTCTACAGAATACCAGCTTGCAGACTTATTCACCAAGGCACTATATGAGAAAAGATTCCTTTTCTTGGTGGGTAAGTTGGGAATGATAAACATGAGTTAAAACCTCTATAAGTATAACATAATCTTCTGTAAATTTGTAAATACATTGTTTTTGTTTTGTAGTTTAAATTATTTCTGTATGTAAATTCTCAATCACCAAGTGTTCAATACTCAACAGAGCTTCTATGGGATTGCTCAGAACCTCTGACAGTCCTTACAGAACCTCTGAAAGACTTGATCTATTTTCTATGCACAACTTATCTTATTTGATCCAAGCATAGGTCAAGGGGGAGCAGAATGAGACCTTGAAATTATCTACAGAGGTTGATCATTCAAGGGGGAGCCAAAAAAGAATTGTGATCAACCACAATCAACAGAGGTCAAGAATTTCGCCGAACAAAGGAAAGTCAAAAAAGTGAGTATCTCTTACAAATCCTTCAAGAAAACAATTTTCTAGGACACAAATTTCCAAATATGTCCTAGAAACATTGCTTATGACATTCCAAAAAGAAAATATTCAAAACGATTGATGAGTCTCCCTTTATGAGAAATTTAAGGTTCCAGAGCCTCTGCTGAGCTCAACAGAGCTTCGGTAAGTCAGATCCTCTATTACTACAAATTACATATAAGAACTCGATCGATCATCTTGAATGTCATACTGAAGGTCTCAAGTCAAAAAGTTCCATATACCATAGAACTTATGCTAACCAATCAAGATATTTGAAGTTTACTCGTACAAAATCATTTTCAAAAACAGTTTTCTAGGACACACATTTCCAAAAATGCCCTAGAAACACTGCTAAAGACATTCCCAAACTTCAAATATTCAAAAAGATTAATGAGTTCTTCGTTATTAGAAATTTAGGGTCATAGAGCCTCTGCTGAGCTCAACATAGGATCTGCTAGGGAAATCCTCTATGATCATAAATTTAAAATAAAAACTCTATCAATCTATTTGAATGTCCTCCACAGAATTCTCTTAAAAAATGACACGCCTTAAGACACAAAAAAAAGGTTAGTCACAGAGCCCATTCCAACACAAGAACCTCTGTTGATTAACCTAGGCATCTAATAAGAGTTACTCGCACAGAACCTTATCCAAAACAGTTTTCTAGGACACCAACTTCCAAATATGTCCTAAAACAATTCTTAAAACAATTAAAAACTTGGATGATCAAAAAGTTTAATAGATTTTTAGTTATGAGAAATTTCGACTCATAGAGCTTCTGCTGGCTCTGACAGAGCTCCAAAACCTCTGTGAATACAATTTCTACTCTAAAAATGTATCGATCCTCTCCAATGAATTTTCAAACGTTTTTGGTAAAGAGTATACAAAAGGAAGGTTTCAGAATCACAGAGCTTTGTATCATTACAGAGCCTCTGTCATTTTCAAAAATTGAGAAATTCTGTAACAGTAACGGCTATTTTACTGAGAGTAAAAATCATATGGAGGAAAAGAAACCCACGTGCCTAGCATTAATGGGCCGCGCACGACGTCCTGTCATACTCTGACACTGCTGACGTGTCTCATTTTCATTGGACGTACATGGCACACGTTCGTATGGAAAGTTGAACCCGCCGTTCACACCCAAGTACGGACCCAAAAAATTATCCACTTCCATATATTTACCTCTTCAGATTCTACCGTTACCTCTCACTATAAAACCCAAGTTACCTCTCCTCATAAACCTTTACAAACTTACTTTCTTCTCCGGCGAACCATTGCAAAAAACCTGCAGAATTCTTATCTTCATACAAGAAATGGCCTCCTCTTCTCAAGCTATCTCCCCTGAACACTCACCGGCGAACTCCCCTGAACACTCTGAACATTCAGAAAACCCTGAAATCGCCAGAAACCTGGTACAAGATAACTCCGGCGATGAAGCAGATTTTGCTCCGACCACCCACCTTCAAAACTTCTTAGCACATGAATATTTTGCAAATGTTCTACCTTTAAAACCCAATAATCACTACCTTGTTCATTCAAGAACCGCTTTTGGGAAAGCACATGCTATACTTCTCCATACCTTGAAACAACATATTCTCTACCCTCTTCTGTCCAAAACCGTGGACAAAATCCTTGCCAGATATATAAATCAATTCTGGCAAAGTTGCAGATTTGATCCAGAAGGCCGACAGATCAAAGGCTACATCTCCAAACCCGATAAATCCGCATATCTTGAACTCAAGTTCAATAGAACTATGTTCTCTCTTGAGTTCAGCCTACCCACAAGAGGTCTTCTAGGGTTAAAGACCTTTGCACAGGAACCTACAAATGAAGAGCTCTATAGGTTTGTCGAAATGTTGGGGTACAACGTACCACTCAGAAAGATAAATGATTTTCGCAGAGGCAGATTACCACCTCTGTGGAATACACTCTTTTCCATACTCAACAGATGTTTAACCGGGAAAGTGGGGAGTCCAGATCAATCCTCACACCAAATACTAGCCATCATGTACGGAGTCTACTACGACCTACCTCTGGACTTCGCCACTCTCATGATGCAAGAAATGGTTAACACCATCGACAGAAAGATCACCTTCCAGCAGAAAAAGTCAAAGATAACAGGAGCTCTACCTCCTCTGCAGTTTCAAAGAATTCTAGGTGTTCTGCTAGAGCCTCTACTCTTCCTCAAAAAATGGCCAATGGAGGGGCCAACAACCAAGATGTATGTTATGAACAAAAACTCCCCAACGGAACATGCTGATGGATACCCACACTGCAGACCTCTGCCAAAGAAACTTTTGGGATATTTAAGGGACGAAGAACTAGAATTAGAGTACATATGCGATCATAAGACTCCAGAACCAAGTCCTATGACACCCCCGCGTCTAGGAGCCCCCATAGGTACAAAAGTATTAGATAGGTTGACAGATGAAGAATGGGCAGCTGCTTTTCAGAAGCATGAAGACAATCAAGCCAGATTTCGTGCTCAGAGAAAATCCATCTACTCTGCCTCAAAGAAATAAAAACCCTCTGCCTCTACTCCTCAAAAGAAAACTCATAAGAGGAAAACCACAGAGGGAACCTCTACAAGTGTCGCAGAAGCTGTCTCCTCCTCATGCCACAGAAGTTGGATCTTCTGCTCCTTCCTCTCCCCCAAAGGAAAAGAAGAAGAGAAAATCCAAAGCCTCAGAGGAAGGGGCACCTAAACCCAAGAGGAGAAAGAGCAAGAAGAAAACTGGGAAACCTCTGTCTCCTATGCAAACAATTGCAGAGGATACAGTGGTAGAAGAGGTGCTAGGAGAAGAAGCACAAAAATCACCTGTGCATTCCCCAACTCCTCTCAATTATGCGCATCATGGGAATTTCTCTGACTTCCTCCAACGCCCTGAATGTGCCCACACCCTTGACACTGCTGGATGGACTGCAGAAGCTCTGTCACATGAAAACGAAGAAGCCGCAGAAGATCCTGATTTCACAATCTCTGGAGTTGACTCAGAGTTAGCTGATGATAAACTCCAAGAGACAATCCGGCTGAGACCCCAGAGATACTGCAGAACCGGGATTTTTATAAACCAGGCTAAGTACATCCGGGATATTCTTCGGAAATACCAGATAGAACAGTCTGCGCCCATGAAAACTCCCATGTCTCCGGGTTCAAGGTTACACGCTGATTCTAACGGAAAGGAGGTGGACCCCAAGACCTACCGAGGAATGATAGGTTCTTTAATGTACTTGACCGCTAGTAGACCATATATCATGTTTTCAACTTTTATGTGCGCACATTTTTAGTCAAAACCCAAGGAATCACATTTAATTGTTGTTAAACGGATTTTTAGATATTTCAAAGGTACTGCTGATCTTGGCTTGTGGTACCCGAAAGAGACAGGTTTTGAATTGTGTTAGGTCTAGAGTTTTGTCAAAAACACAAGCGTTGAGTTCTGAGTAAGAAGACTAAAGAAGACTCAGAAGACTCAGAAGTTCTGAGTGAGAAATCTCAAAAAGATTCTAAGTGTTGGATTCTGAGTAAGAAGACTACAGATTCTATAACCAGTTCAGACAATTTAAAAAAATTAAGTCCTGTAAAAGCAAAAGAAACAATTTCTGAAACAAAAACTGAGATTGCTCATTTAAGCAAGATTGCTAATCTTCAAGCGAAACAAGATGAAAATACAAAAGTTATAAAGATTTTGCAAAAAGAGAAATATGATTTTCTAAAGGATTTTGAAAAGGTTCAAGAAAACATAAAGTTGTTAGAAAAAGAGAATGTTGATTTGAAAGAGAAAGGCAATTTTAGAAGAAAGATATTGATAGAGTCTGAAAATAGAATCAAATCATGTGAAATGAAAAATTGTCAACTCTTGAAACAGATCTATGATTTTGAACAAGTTCTTATACTTGAAAGAGTGAAATTTGAGAAAGAGAGAAGAGACTTTCAAACTGAGAGGAAAGGTTTTGAAACAATGTCTGTTGAATTATCTATGAAAATTTCTGATTTGGAGAAAATTCTTGCAAAAGAAAGAAAAGAGTTTGAATGCAAGAAAAATGTTTTTCAAAAAGAAAAGAATGGTTTTGAGAAAAAGAAAACTGAAATGTTAAATGAGTTTTCTGTGAAAATCAATGAGTTGGAGAAAGAGTTAGAAGATGGAAGTAAAGAAACTGAAAAGAAGAAGGTAAATGATTTTAAAGAAAAATGCATAAAAGATAATTTTTTAGATGAACGAAAGATTTTTCAAAATGAGATAAAGAAGCTAACAAAGAAATTATCTGGTTTATCAACATATATTATGAAGGAGCAAATGGTAAAATCTGATCTTCAAAAGAAATATGATTTGATTTTTAAAGAAAATAATGTTTTAATCAACAAGGTGAAAGAACTTGAAGATATTATTTTTAAAGTTGGTGTTTCAAAACAAGCAAGTCCTGATACAATTGATCAGACTCCGCTTGTAAACTCAACTAACTCTGAATGTTCATTTAAAACAACTTCAAGTTCAATTTTTTAAAACATTTCTTTAAAAGAATTAAAAAGATCTAATGATTTCTCAAAGGATCAGATTCATCCTTCGAATCTTTTCTATAATTCTCTGTTTGATAAATTAGATAATAATTCGGATGTGCCTAAAGTGAATACTTCTTCTAAGCCTAAAGATAATCTCATCTTCAAAAGAGTTAAGATGGAATGGAGAGTTAAAGGAACAACTTCTAAGAAAGAAGTGCCAAAATCAAAAGTTCCTAATTCAAATGTCAAGAAGAACAATACATTTCAAAGAAAATCTTTTGTTAAACCTGATGTGATTTATTCTGTAAATCAATTAGTCAGAGTTGCACAAAAGAAACTTTGTTGTTCATATTGTGGGACTAATGATTTTGTGAACAAGAATTTTATTCAGCACTGGTATGGTTCTTATAGAATATCTGCATATGCTACTGCACCTAACAAACCTGGACCCAAGTTCATATGGGTACCAAAGTCAACTTAATCTGTTTTGCAGGTTATTCATGTGTAGAGCTGAATGATAATACTGACACATGACTTAAAACCGATGTTGTGCTTAAATTGAGAATCTTGACTTTTGGATAAATCAGTCCAAAACTCGATCTGAATGTAATTATGGATTTCTGATTCATATAGATCAATTTGTTGATCTTGAAGATTTTTTTGAAAAAGTTCTGTTTGCTATGAGGTTATCGAACTCATAGATGTGAGTGTTTTTCGTAGAAAACATTTCCAGAGAATGTGTTCAGAATCACATTTTAAGCAACCCTGCAAATTTTGGTTGAAAAATTCTGATTTTTGAGCAAGTTATGGTGATTTGAAGTTCAGAATGTTCAAAAATCACAAAATCCAAACATTTTTCTAAGGCATTTTCTCTGGATAGTTTTATCAGAATTCTGACTCTGTTACTCAGAAGTTCTGACTCTACTACTCAGAATTCTGACTCAACTAATCAGAATTCTGACTCTGATACTTAGAATTTTGAGCAAGTTACTCAGAATTCTGACTCTTCTAATCAGAATTCTGACTCTACTACTCAGAATTTTTTTTTGATAACTAATGAGGAATCATCGTAGATGATTACCAAAATCTCTTGATTTTGCAGGATTATCTTGATTTCAGAGGAAGTATTGACTCAAAATTTGATCTGATTGTTTCAAGATAATGTTCAAAACCCGTGATTCAACGTTTTAGGTTTTTGAACATATCAGTTCAAACCCCGTACTTAAATGACAATGGCTTCTGAATAATTCAGTTCAGGACCCGTACTTCAGAGACTTAGACTTCTAAACAAATCAGTTTAGAACTCATATTTCGCAGGTGATATCCTTAACTGTCATATTTTTATGTTTCAAGAAACAAGTGGTGAAAGGTAACATTGTATTACGTTTATTTCTATTGCTTTGAATGTTTGAATCTTAACAAATTTAATTCAATGATATGAATTTTTTTTTCATTCAATGAATAAATGTGTGTCAAAGAGTGATTTTACAAGTATTTTGTATTATCTGAGCTATATTTGTTTCAACTTTCACTTCTGAATTAAATCGAAAGGTAAGCAAAACATGAATGAAATTATGTTGAATGCTCAATGTTATGAAATCTATACTTATATAGAATATAATGCTCAAAAAGCCTAAATGTCAAAATGATGGATGGAAACGAAAATATGGGGGAAGTACTACGTTTTAGAACCAAGTGATTGAGATGAAATAAATATATATAAAATCATTTAGTTTGAAAGTTTGTACCTGTGGCCTTTCTGGTTTGGGAGATTAATGTAACATCCCGCAAAACAAACATACATATAACATATAATTCATAACATGGTTTCAACAAAATAATTCACATTACACATTTGGTCCCCAAAGTCAGACTAATATAAAATTCAGTACAAACTTTTCATATAAAATTTCAAAAACAACTGATCATCTATTTTATAATCACAAAACGCATCCCTAACTTCGTTGAATGTCACAGTCCTCTATTGCGACTTCGATGAATGTCACAGTTCACTGTTTCATCCTAAAACCCAGAATTTGTACTTTTAAGCTATGCATGTTGCTATAAAGATGCAGATATGTTTAAGACTAAGTATACATCCTAACTTTAAGCTTAAACCTCCCAAAACATCCATTTTTAACAAAACCCACCAATAACTTAAACTAGTAATTTCAAGAACACTTTGAGAAATTAAAACATATAAAAGGTATGGATTGCTTACCTTAATTACTTCAGATTGTTCCTAGAACCACTTCAAATAACTTCTTCTTTCCTTTAACCTTTCTCTCGATCTCCCTCTCTCAACCGAATACACCACACAAACACACACTCACACTTTTGCTATAAGTGTTAAAAATTGACACCTCCTGTACATGAGGTGGAAAAGAGGCGGTGGGGGAAAGGTTTGACAAAAATAGCCCAAACAAACCCTAGGCTTATCTTACTAGACAATAAATACCCCTTATCTTTCAAATTATAATTAAAACTTATCCCCTTAATTCCTAACTCCATAAAATATTAACATAAAAACCTATTAAAATTCTAAATTTAACTTAGATAAATTACCTGGTTATTACAACATCTCCCCCTTAAAAGAATTCCGTCCCGGAATTCAGTTAAGAGAACAGATGAGGGTATTTGGCTCTCATTTCCGCTTCTGATTCCCATGTCGCATCCTGACCTCGATGATGTTTCCACTGAACCTTTACCTGCCTAATATCTTTATTCCTTAATACTTTAACCTTATGATCAATTATAGCTTCTGGTTCCTCCACATAGTTTAGCTTTTCATCAGCCTGGATATCCGGTAGAGAGACTGCCTGATCTGATGTCACCAAACACTTTCGAAAATTCGATACATGGAACGCGTTGTGAATTCTGCTTAATTCTGGCGGAAGATTCAATCTGTAAGCTACTTCACCAATTCTTTCCGTAATTTCAAATGGCCTAATATAACGCGGACCGAGTTTACCTTGCTTCCCAAAACGTATGACTCCTTTCCAAGGCGAAACTTTTAACATCACAAAATCCCCAACCTGAAATTCTAAAGGTTTCCGGCGTCGATCTGCATAGCTTTTCTGTCTGTCTTGTGCCGTTTTCAATCTATCCCGAATCTGAGTAATCTTATCTGCCGTAAACTGTACTATTTCTGGCCCTGCCAATTGCTTCTCTCCCACTTCATTCCAACACAAAGGCGTTCGGCATTTTCTACCATACAGTACTTCAAACGGTGCCGCCTGAATGCCAGAATGATAACTGTTGTTGTAGGCGAATTCTATCAAAGGTAGATGTTTATCCCATGACCCCCCAAAATCCACTATACAAGCCCGGAGCATATCTTCTAAAGTCTGAATTGTTCTTTCACTCTGCTCATCAGTCTGTGGATGATATGCTGTGCTCAACTTTATCTGCGTTCCCATCTCTTTTTGAAAGCTTCTCCAAAACCTAGAAGTAAAACGACTATCTCGATCGGAAATAATCGAGACTGGAATTCCATGTCGAGTTACTATTTCATTAATATACAACTTAGCTAAACGTTCCAAAGAATCAGTTTCTTTTATCGGCAAGAAATGAGCAGACTTCGTCAACCTATCCACAATCACCCAAATAGAATCGAATCCCTTTGAAGTTCTTGGCAATTTGGTAATGAAATCAGTAGTGATTTGATCCCATTTCCACATTGGTATATCTAGTCGTTGTAACTGACCAAACGGTTTCTGATGCTCAATCTTTACTTTCTTGCAGGTAGTGCAATCTTCCACATACTTAGCAACACTTCTCTTCATTCCCGGCCACCAATAGAATTGTTTCAAATCTCTATACATTTTATTCGTACCTGGATGAATAGAAAATCGAGATTGATGAGCTTATTGTAGTACACGATCCCGTAATCCACCCAAACGAGGTACCCAAATTCTGTTTCCCATACACAACAGCCCACGGTCATCTTTCCCAAGCAATGCCGATATCCCAACCAACCGTTCTGACTTCAAACTTTCCTCTTGATAAGCATCTATTTGGCATTTCAACAATTCATCAAAGATATTAGGAAGGAGCTCAGCTCGTAACGATATAGCTTTTATTGTTCCGCTTCTTTCTTGTCGACTTAACGCATCTGCCACTACATTCGCTTTCCCTGGGTGATATAGAATTTCACAATCATAATCATTTACCAATTCCAACCATCTTCTTTGTCTCATATTCAGTTCTTTTTGATCGAAAAGATGTTGGAGACTCTTGTGGTCCGTGAAAATTTGACATTTAGAACCATAAAGATAATGTCTCAAAATCTTCAAGGCAAAAACAACTGCTGCTAGTTCCATATCATGGGTAGGATATTGTCTTTCGTGATCCTTTAATTGACGCGAAGCATAGGCAATCACCTTCCCACGTTGCATGAGTACACATCCCAATCCCAACTTAGAAGCATCACTGTAGACCACAAAATCATCAGAACCTTCTGGCAATGCTAATATCGGCGCGCTGCAGAGTTTCTCTTTCAATATTCTGAATGCCTCATCTTGTTCTGCTTTCCATTCAAATTTTAAATTCTTCCTAGTTAACTTAGTCAATGGCGTCGCGATTCGAGAAAAGTCTTTTATGAACTTCCGATAGTATCCAGCTAGACCCAGAAAACTGCGTACTTCGGTTGCCGTCTTCGGCGGTTCCCATCTTTCAATTGCTTCCACTTTCGCTGGATCAACTTGTATACCCTTCTCTGAAACTACATGACCCAAAAACTGAACTTCCCGCAACCAGAATTCACATTTAGAGAACTTAGCGTACAACTTTTCTTTCTTCAGTAATTCCAAAATCAAACGAAGATGTTGCGCATGATCCTCTTTGGATCGGGAATAAATAAGTATATCATCAATAAACACAATGACAAATTTATCGAGATAAGGCTTACATACCCGATTCATCAGATCCATAAAAGCGGCTGGAGCGTTCGTCAATCCAAAAGGCATTACCAAAAATTCGTAGTGGCCGTATCTTGTGCGAAATGCAGTCTTTAAAACATCCTCTTCCTTAACCTTCAACTGATGGTAGCCAGATCTAAGATCAATCTTGGAGAAATAACAAGCTCCAACTAATTGATCAAAAAGGTCATCAATTATTGGGAGTGGATACTTGTTCTTGATTGTGCGCTTGTTCAGCTCCCGATAATCGATACACATTCTCATTGAACCGTCTTTCTTCTTCACAAATAAAACTGGTGCACCCCATGGCGATGAGTTGGGTTTGATGAAGCCCTTATCAGATAAATCTTGAAGCTGTGACATCATTTCTTTCATTTCTGGTGGTGCTAATCTGTACGGCGCGCGAGCAATAGGATTGGCTCCAGGTACCAGGTCTATTCCAAATTCTACTTGCCTAACAGGAGGAAGACTATTCAAGTCTTCAGGAAAAACTTCTGGGTATTCACTAACAATGGAAATATCATCCAGCTTACACTTTTCAGGCCTACTATCTATCACATAGGCTAGATAACTAGAGCAACCCTTATTAACACATTTACGGGCCTTTATCATAGATATAAGACTGGACTGATGATTCTTACGATCTCCATAAATTACTACCGATCTACTATCAGGTAAAACGACATTGATTATTTTCTTATCACAAACTATATTAGCCTGATTCTCCGCTAGCCAATCCATTCCTACTACCACATCAAATTCAATCAAAGCTATTGGGAACAGTTGTATCGGTACTCCACATCTCTCTATATTTATCATGCAACGATCAAAAACCTCTTTAACTGCCACTTGGTTATCATTTGCAGTGTCTACTAATAAAGCATGTTTTAACATTTTAGGCTTTAAATGCATGTGAGCAGCAAAAGAAGGAGACACAAAAGATCGGTTTGCACCGGAATCAAATAACACTTTTGCACGCGTGGAGTTTATGAAAAATGTACCTGTGACCACATCAGGAGTTTCCTCCGCCTCTTTAGCTGTCATTTGGAACGTACGACCCCTCGTTCTCGGCGGTTCTATTCTTGGAACTACTGGTCTCGTAATGGCCGGTTTCCCCGATGTACCCCCTGATTGTATTCTACCTCGCGGACAGTCTGATTGGAGGTGATCCGGAGAGTTGCACAAAAAGCAAAACCGTGTTACTCGACAGTCTTTAACAACATGACCCGTTTTCCCACATTTAAAGCAAACCCGCGACTCTACTTGGCAATTTCCCTGATGGTAACGACTACACTTTGAACATGGTCTTTCTGTTGGTCGAAATGACGGGCGGTTGTCAAACCTCTGAAATCTAGGTTTCCTCGAATCCTGTGGTGGTCCTTCCCATTTTCTTTTTCCTAAGCTCTTATCGCCAGTATCTCTTTTTTTATCTCTTTCCACATTCTCGGCAGCATCCACCGCAGCTGTAAAAGTATTTGGCCCTGTGGCAGTCACCAATCTTCGAACCTCGGAATTCAACCCATAAATAAACCTCTCCATCTTCATCTTATCTGTAGCAACATAATATCCTGCAAAACGAGACTTCTCCAAAAATCGTGCAGTATAATCTCTAACCGACAGATTTCCTTGTTGTAGATTCATGAATTCTTCTTCTAACTGTCTGACAGCGGCTTGTGGACAGAAGTGCGTTGTGAAAGCTAACACGAATTCCTCCCATGAAAAAGTAGTATATACATCCGCTCCTCTCGATTATGTACGAGCATCCCACCAATACAGAGCATCCCCTTTCAGCATCGCAGCTCCATAAAGCACTTTGTCTTCTTCAGCACATTTACACGTCTTGAAGATGGCCTCTATTACCTTCAGCCATCTCATCGCCTTTACCGGATCCCGATCTCCTGAGTATGTAGAGGGCTTACAAGTAAGAAACATTTTATAATCGCACCTTTTCATCCCTGGTAGAACAGTAGAGGTAAGTGGTATCTCCACTTCATGTTCCGGATCTGGTCTTTCAGTTTCATTAAGACGATTACGTTCGAACATGGCTTGTATGCTATCCTGTAATCTTCCCATTTCAGCAGTCAGATTGTCTCGTGTAACAAACTCTGTACCATGCTGTTGTGTTCTACCTCCAGTTCGGCCTCCTGTTCCTCTTCCGGTCCTACCTCTACCACGATCTCCTCCTCTTCCCCCTGTTCCTAATGGTGGATTCTCTCCACTAGTATTTCTTCCTCTTCCCTGATTCCCTTGTCTGGTGCCACTCGCCATTCTGTGGATTCAAACAAAGTTAATATACACATAAGCACATACCCCATATAATAACATATTCCAATTCAAACATGTACCTGTAAGATCATAATTACACTGGCCTGGTGTAATTTGAAATTACCTTACATGATGTTCCTTTTTACTTTTTATACTTAATATCCCCAGGTTCTAAATTAATAGGGACATCCTACTTCACATGCAGTTTAAGTCTAGGTACAGATACTAATACCTAAATCCCTTAAACTAGGGCTCTGATACCATCTGTAACATCCCGCAAAACAAACATACATATAACATATAATTCATAACATGGTTTCAACAAAATAATTCACATTACACATTTGGTCCCCAAAGTCAGACTAATATAAAATTCAGTACAAACTTTTCATATAAAATTTCAAAAACAACTGATCATCTATTTTATAATCACAAAACGCATCCCTAACTTCATAATGATAATCTTCACAAAAGCTAGCCAACAAGTACTCAATCTACTTGTTCTTACTGGAACCATCACTTGGAATACAAAATTTTGAAAACAGAAATGAGGGTTAGACCTAAGGGTCTAGTGAGTAAATCCCTGATATTTGAAAATCATTAAAATTCATTTATATAAATACACACCTTCATATAAATACATATACTTCACACGTAAATTAATACCAACTAAAATTTACACAACATACCTGTCCCATTCAACCTTATCCCTCCACCAATGGCCAATAACAATTGGTTGCGAGCCAATTTAACACACCGGTCCAAAGCCCGGCCACGTATTATATTTTCATATAATACTCACGTAATTATAATATCTCAATATATTATAATTACTCACGTATGACATATTCATACACATTATCAAACATTTATTAATCATATCTTGTATGCCAGAAAAATATACTTTTTAAAGTAAAACTCACCTCGTGTGTTTATCACAAAAACTCTTCCAAGATAATTCACGTATGTCGATCCTTCACAGAATCTGAAATCAGATAAAATACCAAATATCTCTTTTAACACTAAAACTTACAAAATTCTCAATTCAAATCGCAACCCAAAATATCATGAAATCGCAATGAACAGTACAAGTCGCAACCTTGATGAACAGTACAAAGTCGCAACCTCTTACTGCGACTTCACCCCGAAATCACAACCCACTAATGCGACTTCACCCCGAAATCGCAATCCACTATTGCGACTTCATCCTAAGTCGCAATCAACTACTGCGATTTCAATCCCAAATCGCAATCAACTACTGTGATTCCAATCCAAGTCGCAAACGACCATTGCGACTTAAAGCCCAAATCGCAATCGACCATTGCGACTTCGTTGAATGTCGCAGTCCTCTATTGCGACTTCGATGAATGTCACAGTTCACTGTTTCATCCTAAAACCCAGAATTTGTACTTTTAAGCTAGGCATGTTGCTATAAAGATGCAAATATGTTTAAGACTAAGTATACATCCTAACTTTAAGCTTAAACATCCCAAAACATCCATTTTTAACAAAACCCACCAATAACTTAAACTAGTAATTTCAAGAACACTTTGAGAAATTAAAACATATAAAAGGTATGGATTGCTTACCTTAATTACTTCAGATTGTTCCTAGAACCACTTCAAATAACTTCTTCTTTCCTTTAACCTTTCTCTCGATCTCCCTCTCTCAACCGAATACACCACACAAACACACACTCACACTTTTGCTATAAGTGTTAAAAATTGACACCTCCTGTACATGAGGTGGAAAAGAGGCGGTGGGGGAAAGGTTTGACAAAAATAGCCCAAACAAACCCTAGGCTTATCTTACTAGACAATAAATACCCCTTATCTTTCAAATTATAATTAAAACTTATCCCCTTAATTCCTAACTCCATAAAATATTAACATAAAAACCTATTAAAATTCTAAATTTAACTTAGATAAAATACCTGGTTATTACAATTAAGTCCTAAGGGGTGCTAGTCACCTAGTCCCTAAGATCAACTGGTCTAGGATCGGCTGACCCAAATCCTTCTATAGAACCAGATAGAAAGCCATGTTCTACTGGTACAGATGGGTTTAAGATATATCGATGTGGCTTTTCTGGTTTGGGAAATTAAGTTCCAAGGGGTGCTTGTCACCTAGCACCTAAGACCAACTGCTCTGGGATATGCTGACCCAAATCCTGCTATAGAACCAGATAGAAAGTCATGTTTAACGATGTATCTTATTCTTACTAAACTTTTTGATTAAAAGATGCCAATGTGCACAAAATTAAAAGATGTCAATGAGCACAAAAGAAAAGATGCCAATGAGCACACATCTCTTGAAACTTTGGGAAAATACAAAGTCACAATAAACCTGTAAATTTGTGAAAATCCAGATTTTGGACAAATAGTGTGAGTAGAGCAAAGTATTCTTATATGTTTTTGAATTGCATATGCTTGAAGCTAATCATATTTCGCATGCTAAGCACGCCAAATAGATTTAATAAAGGGATTGAAACTGAACATTTTTAACTTGATATGCAATGATGACTTGTATTTGAATCCAAACACATGCATTTGATTTCATTTGATTGAAAAATCTGTTAAATTTCATTAAGTTGGATTTCTTTTGTAAAATTTTCAGATGATCAAATGTTAGTAGTTATCAAGTATAGTTCAGTGAATCTTATTTTCCTTGCATAAATGTTTCATTAAAGCACTATATTTGAAATGAATAATTTTAATGAAATATATGCATACTTTCAGGGGGAGAAAACAATTTGCTCCAGAATTCTTATTTTGAGGGGGAGCAAGGTTATTCATTAAGGAGGAGAAAAAGCATAGACTTCATCGCTAAAGTTTTGAAAATCAAGGGGGAGAAAAGCTAAAGATTTTGAAAATGATTTTGCTTTCCAAAACTTTAGGGGGAGAAAAGCTAAAGATTTTGGAGATTGATATGTTTCTGCTTTACAAAACTTTAAGGGGAGAAGAAAATAGAAAATGATTGTACAGAAACAACAAAAGAGAGAAATGTTATTTTAAGAAGGAGAAGAGGAAAAGGAAACTGATCTATTGTTTCTTATAAAGAAATCTTATGAAAGTTGACACGAAGATGAGAATTGTCATTTCAAGGGGGAGCAAGGAAAAAGCAAATATATAACAGAAATCAATTTGGAAATCGTTGTTGCTGCTGATTAAAGACTGACCAGAAGTTGTTAACTCAGATTATTCAGAATTCTGAGCAGAAGTTGTCAAAGCATTCAGAAGAGATCCTTCTGAAGATTGTTCCTGCTCTACGAATTTGATGATGAAAAGTACAAGTGTGTTTGACAAAAAGGGGGAGATTGTTAGGTCTAGAGTTTTGTCAAAAACACAAGTGTTGAGTTCTGAGTAAGAAGACTAAAGAAGACTCAGAAGACTCAGAAGTTCTGAGTAGAAGACTCAGAAGTTCTGAGTGAGAAATCTCAAAAAGATTCTAAGTGTTGGATTCTGACTAGAAGGTTCAGAGTTCTGAGTAGGAGACTCAGAACTTCTGACTATGAAGACAAATGTTCTGAAGCACCTATTCAGAAGTATGTTCAGAAGTTCTGAACAACATGTTCAGAACTTATATCTTAGGATATTTTCTGTTATATTCAGTTACTAATTAGGACACGTGTAATTGTTCTATTAGTCTGTTTCTTATATGTACTGTAGCTTTAGCCTTTCTTATACAGTATATATAGGAGTTAGCAACTGTAGCTAATAGAATCTCTGGAAAATCTTAGAAAGAATCTTTGATATAATCATTGTAATATCTTGTAATTCACAGATTGTTAATAAATCATATGACCAGTTGCTGTGAATACGATCTTAATTGTTCATATTTGATTGTAAGAGTGTATCCTGGACTTTCAAATTGACAGCTTACTCGGACGTTGATCACGCTGGAAACATGCTGGATCGGAAGAGCACGTCGGGTCATGTGTAGTTTTTGGGAGATAGCCTTGTCAGCTAGGCTTCAAAGAAGCAGTTGTGTGTATCCACATCAACAGCTGAGGCAGAATACGTCGCCGCTGCAAGCTGCTGCTCTCAAGTGATTTGGGTGCTTACACAACTAAAAGACTACGGCTTCACATACTCACACATCCCCATCTACTGCGACTCGAAGAGCGTTATCGCCATATCCAGCAACCCGGTCCAGCACACGAAAACCAAACACATTGACGTTCGGTATCACTTCATCAAAGACCACATCGAACGAGGTATGATTGAACTCTACTTTGTTAATACTGAGCATCAGATAGCAGACCTGTTTACCAAAGCCTTGGACGAAAAACGATTTAATTACTTAGTGTTCAAGGTAGGTATGCGAAATCTGAAGGTTTAGTCATATCTGACTCATATACAGTTTTTGTTCAATTACAAGGAACTTCCTCATCACCATTTGTTGCTAACACAACTATTGGCGAAATCCGCACTTCTATCTGCATTTGCTTCAGATGTTTATAACCTCTATATTAATTAGTTATATTTCTTTCGTCAGTTTGTTCGCGTCGTTCTTTGTTTGAATTTTCATTTCGTTAATTTTTTATACCCGTACGTTTGATAGTTTGCTCATGTGTTCAGGGGAGCACAAATAAATTACGCGCCAAGTAAGTCTGTTCACACGTCAAGGGGGAGCGATACATATATTTTTTTTCTTTCTTGAGTATCAAAGTTTTTTTTGTGTGTGTGCATTACCATTTTGTCATTTTCTCACATCATGCACAATCCGAGGGGGAGCTAAAGTTTTTTTGTGTGCAAACATCGAGGGTGAGCGTTTTTAAGTTCATTAACTGTTTCTGAGAAGAAAATTACTGTTTGAAAATCTCTCAGGGTCAAATTTTGCAATTCCCCAAAAGTTCCCGGATGAGGAATTCGAACACCTCACCCGGAAACTCACCTATCCAGACAAAGTGTCTGGACCGGGTGGTATCCGGACAAGGTATCCGGACCACCCATCCGGTAAGCCTGACCCTATATATACCAGAAACCTTCTTTTCTCTCACTTTTTCCCGGATACTATCTCCAAAACCCTCTCATCGCACAAAACCCTCGGTTCACACTCAAATCGCACGACTCACTCGATTTTCAACTCCAAATAATAGGTATGTTCCTCGATTATCTCTTCTATATGTATTTTGAATGCATTCACTCTCAAATCGAGACTCAAATCAATCGATTCATCGATCGATTTTCATGTTCGGTCCACCGAACCCCTATTGGTTCGTCTTCCAACGATTTTGGGGGTTTTTCTTGTTCATTTTGTCGATTACTGCCCTCGCACACGATCACAACAGGTTATTCAGCTTAGATTCTTGTTTTAGCTACTGGTTTTGATCGATTTAGTCTTACTCGGAAGTTGTCCGGATAGTTGCAAACTATCCAGACACTTTCAAGTTATCCGGTAACTTTCAAGTTATCCGGTAACTTTTGTTCTATCCGGTAAGGGTAAGTATCCGGGTACATTAATGCTTCGTCCGGTAACTATCTCATCTGGACACTTTTTTAACCAGTAAGTACTTTTGTCCGCTCAGTTCCATTTGTCCGGTAACCATCTCTTCCGGTAAGTTCTCCTATCCAAAAACTATGTTATCCGATAACTCATGCATCAGGTAAGTTCTTTTAACTTTATCCGGTCAAAATGTTATCCGGTAAGTTTGATATATAAGGTTACCAAAGGTATCCGGTAACTTTGTTTACCGGACACCTGAATGTAGCCGGACACCCTTCCTATCCGGTCACTTTGCCCAATTTCATACCCTGCCTCTCTGCCATATTTCTAACTTTTGTGAAATTGAGCCAATCATCGCCAAGGTACGTACCAACACATTTATTTTAGTCATATACCAACACTTTATCTATCAGGTACTCAAATGGCTGATCAACAACAACACCATGAAGAATTCATCGATGAGGTGGCCGACAACGCAATCCTGTCACCCGATGATATTCATGAAATTTAGGGTAATAACCATCACCTCGATGTTGCGGAGTTCCGACCTCAACACCGAGTGGTCGTTGACATCCTCCTCAGCCACCCATTCCGTCACGCACTCACGGCCACCACGGACGTTCCTGTCCTCTATCTGCAACAAGTGTGCAACACAATCCAAGTGGTCACTGGTCACAACCCTCAGAAGATTGAAGCTACAATCGATCACTATCCGTTCGTCCTCACTCCAGACTCATTCTGACAACTACTATCCCTACCAGAAGCAACTCACAATGGCCGAGTCGCCTATGATCTTTCAGTCGACAACAACACCCTCTATGCCGAAATTCGGGCTTTGGGGTACAACCATGCTCTGAACCGACCATCCGCATTCAACAGGAAGTATCTGGAACCTCTTTGATACACACTCTTCACAATCCTCAACCCGTGCTTATCTTCAAGGTGGAAAGGCATTGACCAGTGGAACGATAACTTCTTACGACCGACACGTCGACTTCGCCACCATCATCTGGCACGAACTGATAAAGAACATCAGGGACAACGGCGGAACCAAGGAGCACAAGTTCATTCCTTACATTCGTTTCCTACAACTTGCAATCTGTCAACATATGGACGCAAACCCACACATTCCTCGACGTGCTAATCACCCGGTATGTCCTACTTTTAGCCTTCACTACTTAGTTATCCACAACCTGGCCAACGCACAACCCATGCGTATCCCTGAAGCCCTACTGGCCTACGCGAATCCCCAAGCATCGAATGTGATAGCTTATAGACAACAACTAGCGTTAGGTGCTCTGATGGTCCAGCCAGAGCCGGAGGGACCTCCTCGCGGAGCTAGACCCGAGAGATGTGAGGGTCCTAGAACGAGAGGCGACAGAGTTCGGGTAGCTGGGGATCCTGGACGGGGTATGCAGAGAGAACATCTTAGGAGGGGAACTAGAGCGGATGGTGCTGTGGATTCGCGTGCCGGTACAAGTCATTCATCCCGACCTTCCACGACCCAATCCTTCCCAAAATACCACCCATACCACCGATGCCGTCGGACCGTCGACTACCTTACATAAGGTCCCGGTAATCAATGACCCTCTCCTTGAACGAGACCCCGAAATCGATACGGCTGAACCTCAATCTCCGATCATCCAACAATCCACAACCAGTTTTGAAAGCACCGACTCCGATACGGACCAAGCCATCCGCTTATCCAAGATACCCGCCCGTTTCGAACGTCTCCCACCATTGATCGAGGAAACTCCATCCACCTCACCCTCTCACGCCTCTACCCCTCAGCCTAATACGAGAGATATAAGGAGAGAGGAGGGAGAATTAGTTGAAAATCTAGAACATGTGAGACGGAGAAAATGGAGATCAAAAGAAAATAATGAGAGATCTATCTCACGTAATAGAAAAGAAAATGAGCTAGCCCGAGCCTGTGTTGCCCAGGTTGCCACATCTACTATCTTGTCTCATCCGTTGGGACGAGATATTGAAGAAGCCGTCGTGGACCTAGAGACGCACTTGTACGCCCCTCCTAGCTACTAAAGTGACTCTCAACAGTTACTTGTTTCATTTTCTCAAGGAGATTTAGCACAAAATCTACCGCTATCTCACTTGGAGAGTGTCGGTGTTGAAAACAGAGAACAACTGCCCCCGTTCTCGCCTTCTTTCAGTGCACCGTCGAGTCTAGAGCCCTTTGATATTTTAATACATTCCTTAGCTACGACGCAGGTCCATACTTCTGCTACTATTGTTGAATTAAGTGAACCGATCGGAACATCCGTAGTAAGTCTGCCCTTGAGCGGATTACAAGGATCGGATGAAAATCCTACCACAGCTATCCTCACGCCAACTGTGAATGTAGGTGGCACTTCTGTTTGTTCAACAGTCGTCACCTCAACGGGAAGTCTAAGTGATCCTGGTGGTGACTTACCCGACTTCGTGTCAAGGAAATATTTGGACGGCGCCTTAAAGGCTGTCCGGGAAGCACTGACCCAAAAGTATAAGGCAGAATTGGATAAAGTCAAGAGTTTGCTGAAGGGAAAGGAGAAAGTGGTTGAAACTGAATCCGCACCAACAGCTCCACCGCAAACTATTCAGACATCTTACTCTGTGGATGACCTTAAAACCATGCTCCTCTCCCAACTACTACAGCAATCCAATACCGATTCCTCAACTGAAGTTGATCTACATTCCTTGCTCCGGTCACAAGTATCCACTCCACCAACCACCATCACTACCAGGTTAGACCAGCTTGACTTGACCCTGAAGGACGTTCAGAACGCTCTTTCAACCTTATTCGACAAGGTCACCTCACTCAAAGATACATGTAAAAGTCAAGATGGCGGACTCAAGCGCTCGCACGATGACCAGGATGATCCTGATCACCGTGAGGGAGAGAACAAGTGCCAAAGATTATCTGAGTCCAAACCAATCACCATCGACACTACTTCAACGGTTCAACCAGTACCATCAACCATGGCACCATCTGAAGATCAACCACCAAACCAACTAAGCCTAGTCGACATGGTGATCGATATGGATATCTCAGATGAAGAAGATCCAACGGTTGAAAAGCCCGAGGGAGAAATTCAAGACCTGATCGAATTCTCAGCAACGGAAAACCCTGCACTCGAAATGATAGATCTAGAGTCAAAGATAGACCCGGAAACCGAGAACTTAGGGCACGAAAAAGCCGCCAGTGCAATCAATTCCGAGGTAAATCTGATTTTCCCAACCGAAGCTGATGACGATTTTGACTACATTCAGTTTCTTCTTCAATCCGTTTAGAGTACACCCGCTTATGCTCAACTTTCTCCAGCAACATCTCCTCAACCCGAACAGCTACTAATCAACCTACACAACAAGTGAAATGGGAGAAGATCATAATCCAGATTCCCTATCTGGAAGACACCCTGAAGAAGCTCTTCGTCCACAGGATAACACCGCTCGACCCGACTTTTTGTCTCGGATTGTCAAAGTTTGATGACGACTACAAGAAGCAATACATGGAAGTTATGAAAAGGTGTCAGTCGGTAAGTCAGGTCAGAACAAAACATAAGATAACCGAAGTTACCAACATCAGGTCAGGCCGCATTCTGAAGATCTGGTACCCAGTCTTTACCGTCAAAAGAGAAGATGGGAAAGAATGGACATTTTCTAAAGACGACTTCAAGAATCTTCTACTGAATGATTTCTACCATATCGTCAAAGATCTGCGAACCAGAACCATCCGATCACTTCACATTACCAAAGCACTCGAAGTAGTAAAGCGATTCCTGAAATACACGGTAACCATGTCTTACATCACTGTTAGTGGAATATGTCTTCAAGGTTTAAATATAGAAAGGTCAAAGTCAAAGTCAATGTATTGAGTTGTATTGTGTTGTTTACACCTTGTAATGTGTTTAGTATAAATAGGTTTAGTTGTGTGTTAGTTGGTAGGACTCTAGACATACTTAACCCACATTCTTATATTCTAGAGAGAGAAACACTTGTAAAGAACTCCTATATCTTGTATACATTGTTCTTGATCAATGAGATGACAAATTCACATCTTCTCTATCTTGATTGATCTTTAGGGTTTAAACAATTGGTATCAGAGCACGTTATTGAAGATCTTGGATTAACAATTGGTATCAGAGCAGATTCAAGATTTAGAGAAGAATTTCTACAGATCTAACACATCAAATTTGCGGAATTCTTAAGGAAGTTTGATCGATTTTCTTGTTTTTTCAAGAAAATCTCGTTTTCTTGGATTTTCATCAAATTTGTGTGATTTTTGGTCGAATTTGATCAAGATTTAGTTCGTTGGATTCGTTTTTGATAGAGTAACACTTTTCGTTCAAGGATCGAAGGCCAATTTCACTGTTTTGAGTTTCAATTTTGAAGATTTGTGAAGTTTTTGGGGTTCGAACTCGATCTTCTGTTCGATCTACAAGAATTGCAATTCAGACGTTTTCAGTGTTTGTTGTGTGAAGAAAGTACATTCAGACTTCTTTTTCGAGCTTATCTGTGAAGTTTCTTGCTGAGATTTTTCAGATTTCAGACGTTTTTGAAGATCTTGGATTATCAATTGGTATCAGAGCACGTTATTGAAGATCTTGGATTAACAATTGGTATCAGAGCAGAATCTTAGATTCAGATTGTGTTTCTGTGATCATATACAAATTTTTCAGGGACCCAAGACTCGTTGGGTACCAAAATCTACTTAATCTGTTTTGCAGATTTAAAGACAAGTGTTGAACTCTCGGAAGATGAAATACTTGTGCATTCAAGAAGATATTGAACATCACATATTTTCAGGGAGTTTATTATTTTTTTTATATACACATGTGATTAATGACAAATTTTTTTGGTATTTTGTAGGGGGAGAGATTTAAAAGATAATGGCTTTTGAACACATCAGTTCAAAACCCGCACTTCAACGGTAATGGCTTTTGAACACATTAGTTCAAAACCCGCACTTCAACGGTAAAGGCTTCTAAACAAATCAGTTTAGAACCCGTACTTCAAAGGCTATGAATTCTAAACAAATCAGTTTAGAACTCGTACTTATCAGGTGATATCTTTTTGAACTTTAACTGCCATATCTTTTTGTTTCTCAAATCAAGTGATAAAAAGGTAACATTGTGTTATATTTTATTTCTACTAACGTTGAAAGTTTGAACCTTCACAAACTTAATTCAATGAAGTGAAATTCTTCAATTTTTCATTCAATGAATAAAATGTGTGTTAAGGATGATTTTACAAGCATTTTTGTATCGTCGGAGTTATATTTGTTTCTACTTTCGCTTCTGAAATAAGTCGAAAGGTCAGCGAAACATGTTTGAGATTTTGATATAAGTGCAAAATTGTGTAAATCTAGACTTATACAGAATACAATGCTCACAAAGCCTATTCGTCTTAATCATGAATGGAAACGAAAATATGGGGGAAGCACTACGTTTTTGAACCAAGTGATTGAGATGCTTTAATAATAATAATTAAAAATATATATATATATATATATATATATATATATATAAATAATAAAATCATTCAGTTTGATAGTCTGTGCCTGTGGCCTATCTGGTTTGGGAGATTAAGTCCCAAGGGGTACTCGTTACCTAGCCCCTAAGATCAACTGATCTGGGATTGGCTGACCTAAATCCTGCTATAGAACCAGGTAGAAAGTCATGTTCTACTGGTACAGATGGGATTAAGGTATATCTATGTAGCCTTTCTGGTTCGGGAGAGTAAGTTCCAAGGGGTGCTTGTCACCTAGCCCCTAAGGCCAACTGGTCTGGGATCGGCTGACCCAAATCCTGCTATAGGACCAGTTAGAAAGTTACGTTTACGGTCTATCTTAGTCTTAATAAACTGTTTGCTTATAAAAGATGCCAATGAGCACATAATAAAAGTTTCCAATGTACACAATATGAAAAGATGCCTAAGAGCACACATCTCTTAAAACTTGGGGAAAATACAAAGTCGCGATAAACCTGTAAATTTGTGAAATTTCTGTTTTTGGACAAATAGTGTGAGTAAGAGCAAAGTATTCTTATAGGTTTTAGAGGTGCACTTGCTTGTTGCAAATCATATTTCGCATGCTAGCACACCAAATAGATTTAATAAAGGAGTTGAAACTGAACATTTTTAACTTGATATACAATGATGTCTTGTTTTTGAATCCAAACGTATGCATTTGATTTCACTTGATGGAAATATCTGTTACATTTCATCAAGTTGAATTTCTTTTGTTTGGTGTTCAAATGATTAAGTGTTAGTAGTTATAAAATGTTGTTCAATGAATTCTATTTTCTTTATATAAGTTTGGTAAATTGTGCGCTGATGAAATTTTATGAAAATTTTCAGGGGGAGAAAATGAATTTGCTCTATAATTCTTATTTTTAGGGGGAGCAAGATCTTTCGTTTATGGGGAGATTGTTTGTGTTTTTCAAGGGGGAGAAATGTTTTTGAAGAGGGAGATTGTTCGTGACTGAAATTGAAAAGATTTTCGATGCTCGTGATGCTCACTTTCATCGAAAAAGGGGGAGAATGTCTACATCAATTTCATGTCAAAGAAAGTTTAAAATCAAAGATTCGTTTTAATGTCAATGGGGAGATTTGTAGAAAGAAGACGTTGTTTCAAGAAAGGATAGGGGAGTTTTATTCTTCAAGAGTTTTTAAGAAATCGATTGATCATTTCAGTGGTCTCCTTCTTTTGAACTCGCGCGTTTATGAAGATCGACACTGAAGAATGAAATTCTCAAGTCAATGGAAATGGGGAGAATTCTTCAAGAGTTTGAGGAAAATCGATTGATCATTCTGTGATCTCTTTTTCTTGAACTTGTTCTTATTTGTATTAAAAAGCTTTGTGTGAAGATTCATATTCTCCTGCTCGAAGAAAGAAGTTCGTTATTTGTCGTTTGAAGATTGGATGACGTTTTGACTTTGACAAGCTTTGATGAAGACCGAAGATTCAAGAAAGCTAAAGCTTGCTGATCGCATTTGTTTAGACCTTGAATCCAAGGGGGAGATTGTTAGTGCAATATGTCTTCAGGGTTTAAATATAGAAAGGTCAAAGTCAAAGTTGTTGGGAACTGAAGATTTGCTAAGTATGGATAATACTGCCAGAACAACATTACTACTTCCAGAACAAAGTTACTACTGCCAGTAAAGGTTAGTACTGCCAGAACAAAATTACTACTGCAAGACAAAGTTAATACTGCTGGAAGAATGTTAGTACTGCCGATGCATTAATGCTGCTGGAACAAGGTTAGTACTGCTTGTCAAGATTAATACTGCTGAAGCAAGGTTAGTACTGCTGAGTCAAGTTAATGCTGCTGGAATGAATTAATGCTGTTGGAGAATATTAGTACTGCTCATGCTGAATAAAGTTAATACTACTGATGTGATAAGTTTGGTATGCGAAGATTTTGGAGATAAAGATGGAATGGATGAAGATATGCTTAAAGAAGATTCAGAAGATCAATTTATTTTTTATAGTTATCTTGTAACTATTTAGTATAAATAGATGTTGATAGATAGCTATTCAAATAATACGAAATACGCGATATACGAGAGTTTTTGAGAATACATTCTGTTTTAGAGAGAATTAACCTCAAGGTTTAGAACCCTATTTCTAGAGAAGTAGAAGTCGTCTTGATTGAGCCTGTTCATCAAGATTGAGGTTTGGTTGTAAGCTTGTGAGTTGAATCAGTGAATACAAACAGCTGTGTGTTTTCTGATATATTGTTCTTTGATTGTGTGAATTAAAGTTCTATTCCGCAGATTCTTTAATTCTGAGTTCTAAGTATTTTTAGTCTTGTTAAGATTCGATCCTGACAAGTGGTATCAGAGCTTGTGTTTCTTAGAACTCAACAATGGACAATTCTATTGAATCAAACAGTACTCTTGTTTCTAAGGTTCCCATGCTCAGACCCAATGAGTTTGACATGTGGAAAATTAGAATCAAGCAGTATATTCTGCTTACTGATTATTCCATCTGGGATATCATAGAGAATGGTTCATGTGCTGAAGGAAGAATTGGACCAGATGGCAAAAGACCTCATCCAAAGACTGATGCAGAGAGAAAAGTCAGACAAATAGAGATGAAGGCCTTAAGCACTCTGCTTTTGGCTATCCCCAATGAATATCAGCATCAATTTCATCACTGCACTGATGCTCAGACTATGTGGAATGCATTGGAAAATAGATTCACTGGCACTAAAAGCACCAAGAGGAATCAGAAGGCAATTCTCAAGCAGCAGTATGAAAACTTTACTTCTAATAAGAATGAGTCTATGACTCAAACTTTTGATAGATTTAATAAGCTGAATGGAGAATTGGCTACAGTGGGAGTCAAGATGGAGGCTGATGATGTTAACAGAAAGTTCTTAAGATCATTAGGTGAAGAGTGGACAATGTATACTGTGTCCTTCAGACAGAATGACCAATTGGAAGATAAAGAGCTTGATGATCTTTACAATGATCTTAGAGTCTTTGAAGCAGAGGTTGAAGCCAAAAAGAAGCCCTCTGGATATGTACATAATGCTGCACTCCTTTCAGCATCACCTGATTCTACTGCTAACCCTAAATCAGTTAGTGCTGTTGGAGGAGTCAATCAGGAAAAGACCAATGATTCAGTACTAGAAGCCTTTTTTTCTAGTCATGTTAATTCCTCATTGATTAATGATGACTTAGAACAAATTAATGCTGATGATCTTGAAGAGATGGATATCAAGTGGCAGATGGCTATGCTGTCTATGAAGGTGAAGTAATTCATAAAGAGGACAGGGAGAAACAACTTTTCCCAAAGAAGAGAAGATGGTGCTGGATTTGACAAGTCCAAAGTTGAATGCTACAAGTGTCACAAGATGGGACACTTTGCCAGGGAATGCAGAGGTGGAACATCTCACAACAACCATCAACAAACTCAGGCTGGAAGTTCCAATCAAAACATAAACTCTATTCAAGCTCTTGTCTCTCAACAAGGAATGGGATTTGATTGGAGTGATCAAGCTGAAGAGGCCATCCAAAATCAAGCACTTATGGCTGAAGTTTCACATCTTCCCACTGAGGTAAAATCTAATCTCTGTACTCAGGCTTGTATAGACACTGTTAAAAGGTATAGAGATCACAATCAGGGAATGTGTGATGACCTTAAGAGATTAGAAAAGGACAGAAAAGACTATGTAGTAATTGTTGAGAAGTTTGAAGAACAGATTAGGGCTTTTCAAGCCAATGAACTTCAACACTCCTATGATACAAACTACTGGAAATGGAAAAAGGATGGTCTAGAGTTCCAGCTTAGAGAATCCAGGGAAGAGTGTGAGAAACTAAAAGGAGAGCTTGAGAAAGTTAAACTTGATGTAGAAAAGTTTAATTGTGCCTCTAAAGTCATGGACAACATAATCAACTCTCAAATACATAGTAAGTTGAAACCAGGCATAGGGTACAATGCCACACCCCCACCCTACAACAACAACTACATCCCTCCTAAGTCAGACCTATTAGAAACCAAGGATAGGAAGGACTTACCTGAAGGAGCCACTGAAGTAGATCCATTAGATAAAGTAGTTGTTGAGGATAAGACTGAAAAAGAAGGATCTGATGAGAAATGTGTAAGTCCATGTGTTAAGAACAATGAGATGAAAAGGACTGGAAAGGGAAAGGGAGTTCATTATACACAGACCACTGTTGTGAACTCTAATACTTGTGAACATTGTTCTTGCAAGAAACATCAAGAGAATAAGCCCCAAAAACATGATAAAAAGAGGGGAAATCAAAGAAATTGGAATAACCAGTGGGCACAAAAGCAAGGAGTTGATCTGCAAAGGATTAACAGACCAAAACCTTGTTTTATTTGTGGCAAATTGAATCATCTTGCCAAACACTGTTATTTCAATCCTATTAACCAAAAGAAAATTTTTCAAAGAAGTTTTCAAAAATCTTCTGGTTATAGGAAGCCTGCAAGGAATAATGTGGCTAAGAAACAAGCTGAAACCAAAACCCACATGAGAAAACAGACTGAAAAGGAATGTGTCAATATATGGGTCCCCAAAAGCACTAATGTTAGTACTGCTACCTCAGATAGTACTGCTGACAAGGATAGTGCTGCTAGAAGCAATACTAAAGACAATACTGCTGCTAGCAGTGTTAGTGCTGCTAACACTGTTAGTACTTCTTTTAAAGACAATACTGCTGCTAGCAGTGTTAGTGCTGCTAACACTGTTAGTACTGCTTTTAAAGAGAATACTACTGCTAGCAGTGTTAGTGCTGCTAACACTGTTAGTACTTCTTTTCAAGAGAATGTTGCTGCTAGCAGTGTTAGTGCTGCTAACACTGTTAGTACTTCTTCCAAGGTTAATACTGCTTCTAGTTTTTGTGCTGCTAGACCAATCATATTGACAAAGTACTCCAGTTCTGCAGTACCTAAGTTTGAAAATCTCATCAAAACCCAGTGCAAGTACTTTGATGAGCAAGGGAGACCCAAGACCACTTCGGCTTGGGTTCCCAATAAAAACTAACTGATTTATCTGATGTGCAGGGCAACCAACAGCTCAAGGGGAAGAGCATCTGGCATGTTGATAGTGGTTGTTCCAGGCACATGACAGGTAACATGGCCTGCCTCAAGAATTTCAAAAGAATTGATGGAGGACATGTTGCTTTTGGAAATAATCCTGTAGGAGGTAAGATAAGTCGTAAAGGTGATGTGTCAAAAGGTAAGATGACATTTGAGGATGTTTACTATATTGAGAAATTGAGATACAACCTGTTAAGTGTATCACAGGTCTGTGACAAGAAACATAATATATTATTTACTGATTCTGAATGCATTATTCTTGCTCCTGGATTCAAAGTAGTTGATGAAAACATGATACTATTGAGAACTCCTAGAAAGGATAATGTGTATTGTTTAGATTTAGAAAGTGTATCATCTGATTCATCTCTAAATTGTTTGGTTTCAAAAGCTTCAATAGATGAATCTTCACTTTGGCACAGAAGGATGTGTCACATGAATTTTAAAACAATGAATAAACTTGTTAAAAATAATCTTGTTAGGGGTTTACCATCAAAAGTCTATTCATGTGATGATCATTGTGTTGCATGTCTCAAAGGCAAACAACACAAAACTTCTCATAAGTCCAAAGAGATAAACACTATCTCAAATCCTCTTCAGTTGTTGCATATGGATCTGTTTGGCCCTACAAATGTCATGAGCATTGGCAAGAAGTCATACTGTTAGCTTCAATCTTCCTAATCATAGAAGTATTTAGAAGTAGTGAAAAATAGGCTAAGTGAAGAAAGCCTCTTACAGAGGCTCTGCCGACATTACCGAGAAATCAAGGTCAAGAAGCTACAGAAGCAGCAGAGGCTTCCTACAGAAGCTCTGTCATACGCACAAAGAAGACCAAAGACTCGGAATCCGGCGAAGACTGCTCCACAGAGGACCAGACCGCAGAACCTCTGTAATTCATTACAGAGCCTCTGTGGTCCTCTATGAAGACTTGGAAGATATTACTGGATACGTTCATCAACTTGCATGGAAAAGTACTGTCAAAACACGTGTCAAGCTCTGAGTGGACTCAATAGGGCATGGTACAAAATAGACGTCTGTGCCATTTAATGCATTTACCAATAGTACATCTGCTCCATTAAATGCGCATGGCTCAAACAACTGCTCACACCATCCAGTCCACTGTTCACACCATCCAGTTTACTATTCATGCCGTAAAAGGAACAGTGACCAACTTCATAGTCTTCTAAGAGTAGTATAAAAGGAAGTCTCATGTTGAGATCTTCCTAACGACGAATAGACAAGGAATCACTAATACTCTCAAACTTTATTGTCAAATATCTGAGTGTTATATTCTCACACACCAACAGTTCTTAATCTGTTCTTCGTGTTGTTATTATATATTGAATAACAGTAACTGTTCAAGAAATCCTTTTCATTCTTTACTGTTTTCTTTATATATGTGCGTTCTAATATCTATCAAACATATCTGTTAGTTTAATACGCTTCCGCATCAAACTCTAAACTCAACTAATAGACTGTTAATCTTGATTAAGCGTATCTGGGTTCCAACAATTGGTATCAGAGCCTTCCTTGATTTTCAATATCAAGTGATCCACTTATCAAGACTCTTGATAGATATTACTGAGATTTAAAATTGTGTCTGGAAACTGCTTAAACCCAGAAAATCTTCAAGCTCATCGAAGTAACTCTTTAGTCATACTTTCTTTCTAAAATCTTCAAATGACAAATACAAATAATTTCTTTACTACTGGTTCTCTCACTAAACCTCCTACTCTCCTTCGAGATGAGTATCCTCAGTGGAAAATAAGAATGGTCCATTTTTTCGAGGGTACTGAAAAAAATCAAGTACAATATCTGTACAATCCTCCTCCTATTCCCATGACAGTAGTACCTCGTATACCTGCTACTGCTGAATCTGCCGAAATCCCCGAACATCAAAAACCAAAGCCAAAAGGGGAGTGGTCAACCGAAGATAAAGCAGAAGATGAAGTTGCTCAGAAAACCAAGAGGACATTAATTATGGCAATACCCAACGAACTCTTTCAATCCTTTGATTCATGTGAAACAGCGCATGATCTGTGGAAAGAACTGGAAAGACAGTTGGAAGGAGGTGCTAAAACACAAAAAAAACCGAAGAGCACAGTACATCAATGAATATCATGCATTCAAAGCCTCTGCAACAGAATCTCTGCAAACAACATACGACAGATTCAACTCTCTAATCAACCAGTGCAGAAAATCAGGCATTGACAGAACTTCTGAAGAAAACAATGTCATGTTTTTAAAAAGTCTAAATGAAGAATGGCTCCAGCTGTCTATGTCCCTACAGACAAATCAGGATCTAGACACCTGGACTCTCTCTGATCTTTACGGAACATTAGCCGCACAAGAACCTCAGATAGCACAGGCTAAAACACTAACCATTGCACCATATGCATTGGTTAGTAAAACTAAAGAGGATGCACATAGACCAAGAAATGATAAAGCCACAGAGGAGAAGAAGAAGGAGAAGAAGAAGATGGTGATAATTGACAGTGAAGAAGAAGAAGAGCAAGCAGAAAAGGAAATAACTCTTGCGTCACTAGCTAAATCTTTAGCTCTATTGACAAAAGAGTTCAGAGGAAACAGAAGAGGTTCCGGAAATGAAAGATATGATAGAGAAAACCAGGATGACAGAAGAGACAACAGAAGAGATGACAGAAGAGGAGAAGAATCAAGTGGCCGACAGAGGTCAAGCGATAGAAATTACAGAGGGAATGACCGACAGAGGTCAAATGACTCGGTAAGCCACACGCAGCAAGAATGCTACAAGTGCGGCAAACCTGGTCACTATGCAAATGAATGTAGATCAGAGAAAGGCGGAGACCTACAGAAGTCCAATGATCGAACAGGAAACACTCCTCAAGGGTGTTTTAACTGCGGAAAACCAGGCCATTTTGCGAATGAATGCAGAAGCAGATCAAATCGCCCACAGAGGGACTCTGCTTTCTACAAAAAGAAAGCCGAATATTATGCTCAAAAATCCTTAATGGCAAAAGGACATTCTGAGGAGAACACCGAAGACTTCCAGTCAGACTCTACTTCTGACGATGAACATACCGCTAATGCCCTCTTCTGTGGCATGGCAGAAGTCGACTCCTGCACTGACTCTGAGGTATCCACTTCAAATTCCAACTCTTGTATTACCTCTGTAGATGATAATGCACTTAGAATTAACATTGAATTAATTGAACTGAAAGAGATAAAGCAAAGTATTCAGAAAAGACTCACTTTCAATGAGAGAGAAGTACGGCTTCTCACTCAAGAAAAAGCAAAGATTTTTGAGGACAAAGAGAGAATAGAAAAGAATTGGAACAAAACTCTAGATCCTTTAAAAAACAAATTTCTGAATTAACCAATACTTTAAAAGATAAAACAAAAGAACTTTCAGTTTCAAGGAGCGAAACTACTGACATAAGAGCTCTTAAAGAATACTTTCAAAGAGAAAGAGAGGTATTATGGCAAGATTTACTCAGAAGAGAAGTTTTGCTTAAAAACTATAAAGATGCACAGAAAGTTTATGAAAAAATAAACTCACAAATAGGGAGACGAGGTATAGGGTATGATGATATCACCCTAGGTGTTGAAGGCAAAAGAAACAAACCTCTGTCCTCGTTATTTGTGATTGGAAAAACAAACAAACAAGATTTTCCAAATCTAATCTCTGTAAGCAAACGGGCGAAAATCTCTGTGGATCCTTACTTGAAGAAACATAAGAAGATGATTAACGTGTGGTTTGAAAACACAGACTCATCATCTTCAACCTCTGTCAATAGAGGTATCAAACTAAAGAAATATCTGAAAACACAAGATCAGATTGGTATCTTCAAGTTTGGTAAACCAGAGACCCAAACACAGGTTGCTTTTGTCTGTTTGATAAACGTTGAAAAGAAATTATCAGCAGAAGCTCCTGAGTTTAAACCCATTTTTTCAGAAGAAAACTTTAAAAATTTAATTGAAAAAGAAATTTTGGAAATATGGAAATCAAGCGTTTTAGAAAATTTATGTACATCTTCTATAGATAAAACTCTCACTGAAGAAATCTTATTAGAAACCTCTGCAATCTATGAAAACTATTCTACAGAGGAAGAAAGCTCGTACGATACATGCTCAGAAAATCCAGCCTCTATTGAAAGAATTGACTCAACCTCTGCATACGAGGACGATTCATCCTCTGACAACTCAGAGACTGATTTCAAATCAGGGATAATTCACTGTGACACAGAGGATGTCAAATTCTCCTCTGAAGTTCCTCACAGAACTATTTCTCCAAAAGAGAAACTCACAGAGATTCCAATCTGCCAAGATTTTCTAAAATTGAATCTACATATCAAAACCTCTGCTGAGCTTAAAATGTTACAGAAGACCTCTATTGATCCTATAAGTTCTAGATTTTCAAAACCCAAGGTTAATAAATCTTTTTCTTCTGTGACAGTGATGAAAGAAGTTCACCACAGAAGCAACCCACAGAAGGCAGGTCCTAAACAGAGCTTTTGCAAACAACATTCGAGTATTCATAGATCTTCTAGTAATAGGAAATCAAATGTAAAGAAAGAATGTAATGCCTCTGTGGCTGAGTTTAAAAAGTTCAATGAAAAGTTCAAGCAAATTACATCTCATATTCAATACTGTCATTGCTTTGATCTTATGTCTAAACTTAATAATCATTTTTCAAGTCAAGTCTGTTTACTCTCTACGACAATTCAAAAGTCAAATCCCACAAAGAAACAATCTGACTCTTCTGCAGAGAACAAAATGTATTTCAAGAATGCCAAGGCAAACTTGAAAAACTCTAACAATATTGGACCCATATGGATATGGGTACCTAAATCTCTGTGATTGTCCTGCAGAAGAAGTATGTGCCAATCTGGTATCTAGACTCCGGATGCTCAAGGCACATGACTGGTGACAGAAGTGCACTATCCACGTACAAAGAAACACAAGATGGTGGATCTGTGACTTTTGGAGACAACAAGAAAGGACATATAAAAGGCTATGGAGTCATAAGGAAAGAAGACGTTTCTGTATACAAAGTTGCATATGTGGATGGCCTTAAGCACAACCTACTCAGTGTAAGTCAACTTTGTGATACAGGATTCAATGTGTTGTTCAAAAGAACTTTCTGCTCTCTACAAAGTGAAGAAACAAGTATGGAACTTCTGCGAGCTGAAAGAATAGGTGATCTATATCTAATGAACTTCAACTCAAAGAACAAAGACAAAGTTTGCCTTGTTGCCTGCAAAAGTGAAGAAGCCTAGTTATGGCACAACAGGTTCTGTCACTTAAATTTTCACACATTGGAAAAACTGGTCAAACTTGATCTAGTTAAAGGTTTGCCAAATGTTAAATTCAATAAGGATCATTTATGTTCTGCCTGTGAGATGGGAAAACTCAAAAGAGCTTCCCACAAAGGCAAAACAGATGTATCTTGCACTAAACCTCTGTACATGCTTCATGTCGACCTCTGCGGTCCCAATGCCATACAGAGCCTAGGTGGCAAGAAATACATACTTGTCCTAATTGATGAGTATTCGCGTTTCACATGGGTTGAATTCGTTAGAAAGAAATCAGATGTTCCAAATATATTGATAAATCTAATGAAAAGAAACCAAGTTCTTTATAATTGCAGAATACAGAAGTTAAGAAGTGACAATGGCACAGAATTTAAAAACTCTGTCATTGAAGCCTATCTTTCAACAGAAGGAATATCACAGAACTTCTCTGCAGCTCGCACTCCACAACAGAACGGTGTTGTCGAAAGAAAAAATCGAACACTTGTGGAAGCCGCAAGAACTATGATGTCAGCATGCGGATTATCAATGAACTTTTGGGCAGAAGCAATTTCTACTGCGTGTTATACTCAAAATCGATCAACCATTGTGAAAAGACACCTCAAGACGCCTTACGAATTGATTAACAAACGGCGGCCAAACATCAAATTTTTCCATGTATTCGGATGCAAATGCTTCGTCTTAAACGACAGAGATTCAAGAGGAAAGTTTGATGTAAAAGCAGATGAAGGCAAATTCATTGGATACTCTGCCACTTCCAAAGCCTACAGAACATTCCTTACAAAATCTCACAAGATTGTAGAAAGCATCAATGTTTCTTTTGATGATTCATTCCAAATGACTTCTGAACAAATCAGTTCAGAACTCGGAATTAAAGGGAAATCCTCTGTCATCTCACGAGCAAAAGAAGACTTGGATCTTCTATTTTTAGAGATGCTCAACGAAAACATTGATCCTTCTGTTGGAACAATTAGAGTTTCTGAAGAACCATCCTCTGTCAGACAAAATCCTACAGGTTTGTCTCTAACTGGTCCTAAATATGCGTCATCTTCTTCTGTACATACTACAGATGCAATTGCCGAAGCAGAAGAAAGTGCAGAAGATGAAACATCAAGGAAAACGACCACAGAAGCTGCACAAACCACAGAAGAACCAATTACAGAGGAAATCGAGGACCAAGACTATACGTCCTCAGAGGAACAAACTCCACCACCACTCATACCAATCATTCCACAAACGGTAGAATCAACTACCAAGGCACGAAGAACAACAGAGGCTACACAAGAAGAAACACAAGAAGTCTCTAAAGAAAGTCTGAATGACATTGATGATCATCTTCCACGCACAACTCAATGGACAAAAAGCCATCCTCCAAGCCAAATAATCGGAGAACCTTCTGACGCAGTAAAAACAAGGTCTGCCACTGCTAACTTTTGTTTCTTTACAAAATTTATTAGTGTGATAGAACCAAAGAAGATTTCTGAAGCCCTAGATGACCCAAACTGGGTAGACGCCATGCAAGAAGAACTTTTGCAATTTGAGCGTAACAGAGTATGGACTCTAGTACCTCTGCCAAGAGGAAAACAGGCCATTGGGACTAAATGGGTCTACAGAAATAAGAAGGATGAAGATGGAGTGGTCATCAGAAACAAAGCAAGATTAGTAGCAAAGGGATATAGACAAGAAGAAGGCATAGACTACGATGAAACTTTTGCCCCTGTCGCACGGCTCGAAGCAATAAGAATATTCTTAGCCTTCGCAGCCCACAGAGGTTTTAAAGTCTATCAGATGGACGTAAAATCAGCTTTTCTCAACGGTGAAATCCAAGAAGAGGTCTACGTTAATCAGCCACCAGGATTTGAAAGCTCAAAGTTTCCAAGGCATGTATACTACCTTGAAAAAGCTTTATATGGACTGAAACAGGCTCCACGAGCATGGTATGAACGACTTTCTACCTTTCTTCTAGTCAATGGTTACAACAGAGGTACAACAGATACTACCTTATTCTAAAAACGCAAAAGTAGTGAGATAATGCTTGTACAAATATACGTAGATGACATAATTTTTGGGTCTACTAATTCAGAAGAGTGTAAAAGATTTGAAAAACTCATGCAGAGTGAGTTTGAAATGAGTATGATGGGAGAATTAACTTTCTTCCTCGGACTCCAAGTCAAACAATCATCAGAGGGAATTTTTATAAATCAAGCTAAATATGTCTCTGACATTCTTTCCAAGTATAGCTTCTCTGATGCCTCTGCAATGAAAACTCCAATGGCCACTGGAAACAAGTTATTCTTAGATTCAGATGGCATCTCTGTAGAATGCACTCTCTACAGAGGCATGATTGGATCTCTGTTATACTTAACAGCAAGCAGACCTGACATTATGCATGCCACATGTCTCTGTGCACGCTATCAAGCTAATCCAAAGAAATCACATTATGATGCCGTAAAGAGAATCTTTAGATACCTAAAAGGGACCAAAAATCTTGGTCTCTGGTATCCACAGAACTCTGGTTTTGGTCTTAAAGCTTATACAGATTCAGACTATGGAGGATGCATGCTCGACAGAAAGAGTACCTCTGGGAGTTGTCAATTCCTAGGTGGTAAACTAGTCAGTTGGACCTCCAAGAAGCAGAATTGTGTTTCCACATCCACTGCAGAAGCTGAATACGTTGCTGCCGCTAGCTGTTGTTCTCAGGTTCTATGGATGAAGACTCAGCTAAAAGACTACGGCCACATTCTGTTCAAAATACCCATCTTCTGCGATTCCAAAAGTGCTATTGCTATCTCTGCCAACCCTGTGCAACACTCAAAAACCAAGCATATCGATATAAGGTATCACTTCTTGAAACATCATGTTGAATACGGTACAATCGAAATGCATTTTGTGCCCACAGAATATCAACTCGCTGACTTATTCACCAAAGCACTAGACGAGAAAAGATTCAACTTCTTGGTAGGTAAGATAGGAATGATTAACATGGTGTGAAAATCCTCAGTAAGTATAGTTTTATATTCTGTAAATAATAAGTAAATATATTGCTTAATTTATTGCTTTGATTAATTCTACTTCTGTACGTAAATTCTTAAAACCTTAAATAGTTCTTAAAATCACAGAGCTTCTGTAAGTCAACTCAGAAACTCTGACGACCCCTACAGAACCTATGAAAAACCATGACCTATGTTCTATGCAAAACTTATCATTCTTTGATCCAAGCATAGGTCAAGGGGGAGCAAAAGGAAATTACTTGATCTACAGAGGTGATTAGATCAAGGGGGAGCAAAAGGAAAATTCTTGATCTACAGAAGTGATTAGATCAAGGGGGAGCAAAAGGGGCCCTGAGATGATCTACAGAGGTAAAATCTCTCAAAGGAAAGCCGAAGAAGAATGTCGATAATTCTCCATCGACAGAAGAAAGACAAAACTGCCGAAAACAGAAGAACCAAAAGGTATGTCTCTCACATGAAAGGTTTTTAGAAAACAGTTTTCTAGGACAAGAATTGTCAAATATGTCCTAAATATACTGTGAATAACATTTCAAAAATCAAAAGTTCAAAAGATTCAACAAAATTCGAAATAGGAGAAATTTAAGGTCATAGAGCTTCTGCTGAGCTCAACAGAGCTTCTGCAGGAAATATGCTCTGTGATCACAAATTAACCCTCTGTCGATCTTTTGGAATGTTATCTCGAAAACCGACAACACACACCATGACCTTCTCGAACAAAACGTTTATCAATATAGTTTTATCGGACACCAACCTTCAAAAATGTGCGAAAAACATCTCTTAACACAGATCAAAAATTGGATGATCAGAAAATTAATAGAATTCAAGTTATAAGATTTTTTCTCTCATAGAGCTTCTACTGGCTCTCACAGAGCTTCTGCAAGTTCCATCAGAGCTACAAAACCTCTGTGAGTAAAATTTCTTGACAAAATCCTATTAATCCTCTCCAATATTTTTACAAACGTTTTCGTTCAAAGAGGAATCTTCAAAGTCATGATAACAATGAGATATATGAGAAGGTTAAAACTCTAAGATTTTCAAAATCACAGAGCTTCTGTAAAACACAAAAGTTCTGCCATTTTGTTATCTGTGGTAATAACGGTTACTTTTACTGAGAGTGAAACTCATATGGCTAAGAACAACTCCACGCGCCTAGCATTAATGGGCCGCGCACGACGTCCTGTCATCTTCTGACATGGCCTACGTGTCCCATTTTCATTGAGCAAACATGGAACGTTTTTTTTTGGTAAGTTGAACCCGCCGCTCAAACTCGAGTGCGGATTCCAAACTTTAATCCATTGCCATATATTTTACCCTTTCGAAGTCTACCGTTTTACCATCCTATAAAAACAAACCTTACCCTCTCATAAAACTTTTTACAAACTCTCATCTTCTTCTCCGGCGATACCCTGCAAAACACTTGCAAATGGCTTCATCTTCTCGAGCTACATCCTCTGAACTCTCTCCGGCGAACTCAACGGAAAACTCCCCTGCTCATTCAGAACATTCTGAAAACCCCAGCCTTGCAAGAGATATTGAACAACAAGATTCCGGGGACTCCGCAGACTTTGCTCCGACGACACACTTGCAAAACTTCATAGCTAAGGATCATTTCGAAGCCACTCTTCCTATCAAATCCAACAACTGCTATTTGGTCCCCTCACCCACTACTTTCGGCGAAGCCCATGCTATACTTCTGAACATCATGGAAAACCATATCCTCTTCCCTCTACTATCAAGAACCCCTAACAGAATTCCAGTCCGTTATTTGAACCAATTTTGGCAAAGCTGCCGATTTGATAAAGACGATAAACCAAAGGGTACATTTCAAGACCTGATAAATCTGAGCATCTTGAAATCAAGTTTAACAGAACAATGTTCTCACTTGAATTCAACCTACCAACAAGGGGTCTTCTGGGATTGAAAAGTTATGCAGAGCAACCAACAGACGAAGAGCTCTGTCGATTCGTGGAAATGCTTGGGTACAACACCCAACTACGGAAGAGAAATGACTTCCACAGAGGCCGATTACCACCTCTGTGGAACACTTTGTTCTCTATTCTTAACAGATGTCTGACAGGAAAGATAGGGAGTATTGACCAGAGCTCACATCAAATCTTGAGCATCATGTATGGGGTTTACTATGATCTTCCACTAGATTATGCGACCATAATGATGCAAGAGATCATAAACACCATCGACAGAAAGAACAACTCGAAAAGGGTCAAAGAGAACGATCCCAACTTTCTACCACCTCTGCAATTCCAAAGAATATTGGGAGTACTGTTCGAACCTCTGCTGCTAATCCAAAATTGGCCAATGGAAGGGCCAACTCCCAAACAGTTCCCGATGAACAAAAATACCCCCACTGATCATGCTGATGGCTACTCACACTGCAGACCTCTGTCAAAGAAACTTATGCGCTACGCATCGAACATATCCCTTAAGAAAGAGTATATACGCGATCATAGAACTCCAAAACCGAGTCCTATGACACCCCCGCGTTTAGGTGTCCCCCTAGGAACAATGATAGCAAAACCTCTTTCCACTCAAGCAGAAAAGGATCAAAAGTTAGCAAAACACATGGCTATTCAGCTCAGCTTCATAGCCAAACGCGCAGAAATAATGGGAAAGAAGTCTTCATCAAGAACCTCTGCATCTACTCCAAAAGCAAAGAAGAGAAAAACTGCAGAAGGCACCTCAACAAGCACTACAGAAGATCGACCTTCACCTCCCCATGCCACAGAGATTGGCTCCTCTGCTCCTCCCCTTTTCACAAAACAGAAAAAGAAGAGATCCAAATCAACAGAGGAAGGGGCACCAAAACCAAAGAGGAGGAAAACCAAAAAGAAGCATGGTAAAACACTTAAAAAGTTGTTTACCATTGCAGAAGAGGAAATCATAGAGGGAGAAACTGCAGAAGAAGAAGATGCAGAAGTAGGAATGACAGAAGAAGGATATCAATCACCCTATCAATCTCCAGATAGATTTGCTCACCAAGGAGACCTGAATGATTTCCTACAGAACCCCGAAATTGCAAACATCCTTAATACAGCAGGGTGGACGGCACAACCTCTCGACCACCACACTCCAGAAGAACAAGATTTCTTCATTTCTGGCATTGACACACATCTACACGAAGATGACACAACACCCAGAAATCAACCAGCCGAAACCCCTGTGATTTTACAAAACCCTTTCATTCAAGGATTGGACGTCCACAGAAGAAGTCCAAACCAAGCTTCAGAAGAAACAAAACAAATCGAAGCTGAGTGGAATACAACTAAAGTTACAGAGGCAACGGTTGTAGAAGAAACCACAGAAACAGGGATAGAAATCTCAGAGGTAGATTCAGATGAAGAAGAGGCTATCTGGATACGAAAAGGTCTCTATCATCCTCATGTCATGAGATTATACGGATCTCATCACATGTATGACTCCTTGCGCACAGAGCAAGGAACTTCCACAGAACCAGAAGAAGAAACAAGAAAAGATGCCGAAGTTGAAGAAGGCACACATCAATCACCCCCTCCCAGTGCAACCCACATTTCTAACTCCGCAGGTCTAGCTGCAGAAGGAGTTATTGAAAAAGAGCAGCACAGCTCGATCCCAAACCAACCCATCCAGCCAGAGGTTACTCTTTCAACCTCTGTGCCCACAGAAACAGGGGAATCCATTCCTAGGGAGTCTCCTCAAAGAGACTCACCTAATGTTCGAGATCAATCGCCCCAGATCACACAAGAACACCCTACAGAGGAATTTGTTTCCTCTGACACGCACTTATTAAGACCCACACTTCTTTCAGAGAGAAGTAGAGAGCACAAAGACAAAGAGACTCTAGACAAGTCTCCTAGTCAACAGAAGGATATTCCAATACCCACCTCTGGAGTGGATTTGGACAATGTTCTTCTCAGAACTTCTGTAGGGATTGAAACTCATGTTTCTTCTCAAGGATCAGAAGGAAATCCTTCCATTCTCAACATACAAACAGGAATGAAAGAAGGTATCCCAGGAACAGGGATTCACTCTGAAGACGAATGTGTTCCTCCAGAGGTTACCACCGGAACACAAGTCACAAGGGATGAGTTCCAAACCCTTGAGACCTCTGTGAACCAAACCTTGAAAGAGTTGCAAAGCTCTTTCAAATCTTTTGCAGAGACAACATCACTGGCACTGCTAAACCTGAACACCAAAATGGACAACCTGTCCACAGAGGTGAAAACTGCCATCTCACAGATGAAGTCTGCTGCTACCGCATCCACCACTTCTGCCGCAACAACTACTCCTTCTTCGATTGAGAACTCCATCAACAAGTTCCTTGATCAATTGAACAAACAGACTTCAGTGTCAACGGGCATCACTCTTGCAGATCTACAGAAGGCCCTACAAAAAGTTCAAGAAGAAGCCATGCGAAATACCATGCTGATGCAACCCAAAGACTACATGACAAGAGCACAGCTGACAGAGCTTGGGCAGAACGTGATTAATCAAGTGACAGAAGTCATCCTTTCCTTCACCACTGCCAATGCTAACTTCGTCAAAGATTTCAGAGAAAGTGTAGGAAGGATGAGATTCAAAACCGAGGCAGAGCTAGCAACTCTTCTTGGCCTCTGTGATGATGTCTGCGCGAAACTGATCGCTGCTGGAGCCACAATGCCAAAGAAACCCGATGCTTCCTGCAGAGCAGAGGGTACATCAGACAAGGGTCAGGATGACTCTGATGATGATGACCATCTTGGTCCATCAGATCATCCTGAGGGGGAGAAAACTACAGAGAAAACTGCAAGCAGAGAACTTACAGGTCCACCAATAGCCGCAAAACCTCTGAGTCAAGCACCTCCAGAACAGACCCGACAACAACAAACTCAACAAACCACAGAGAATACACCCATCTCTGTGGATTCAACCTCTGAAGAACCCAACACTACAGAAGCAGATAAGCAAACCTCAGAGGCAACAACCGCCCCTGAGGTAATCATTTTGGAAGAAACAGATGAACCAACCACAGAGAAAACACCCACCTCTGTGGAAACACCCCAAACCATACCCAGAAGAAAGTCGATTGCCACCAAACCAAAAAGAGCAACGACCTCTGCTTCTGATATTCTGAAAAGGATGCACACAACAATAAGTGATCGTATGGTGAAGAGAGAAGAAGAAAGGCACAGGTTCACTTTAGCCTTCAGAATGGCAAGAAGATTCAATGAAAACACTTCATCAACAGAAACTGAGCTCACAGAAGAAGTCACCAAACAACCTCCAACAGAGGTTACAGAGCAAGTCAAGCCAACAGAACCATCGCCACAAAAGTCCTCTAAGTCACAATCGTCAAAATCCACAGAGGCAACCTCCATCAAACCTACAGAAGTACAAACCTCAAATCCCACAGAAGCAACAGGTTCTGCCACGACAACAAAAAATAAAGGCAAAGGGATACTGACAGAAGAGCCTAAGAAGAAGAAAACATTGTCAAAGCCAACAGAGAAACTGATGAAGAGTGCGTTTGACGCCTTTCAAACCCCAAAACCCGAAGAAGTTGACTGGGCACATGGATTGAAGCCTCTGTCAGAAATTCCTTTAACTGGTAGAGCTGCAGAAGTCGTTCAACAGATGGAGAGTCTCAGAAGACAAATTCCACGACCTGGTCCAACACATGAAGAAATGGAAGAAGTGGTATACAAATACCTCTACAAACAATCCTTTCAGACAAACTATCCAACAGATCATGTGACAGATCCAAGGATCAGAGAAGAATTTGAGAACATCTTCACGAGAACAAAGCCAAGAACCAAAGCAGATGTTTTCTCAATTCACAAGATCAAAAAGGTGATCTTCTGCCGATTCTCCTTCACAAGAACCTATCCAAGGGTCAGGTACAATCTTTACAAAGTCAGAAGAGAGAACAATTCAGAATCTACCTTCGCTGATGCTGACTTAAGAAACATCAATCCATACGATCTACCTGACCTTCTGCAATGGACAAAGGACAACTACAACACAGAAGCAAACACCAGAGCCTATCAAGTATTGAGAAAAGCGATGAGGGAAAAGCTTCTGCTCTACAGCATGATAGATTTCCAGCTGGGAAAGGATCTCGGTCTCAAACATCTGGATCTACGACCACCAGAGGATCGCTGCCCACCAGACGCCATACCAAACTCAATCATCACAGAACCACGGTTTGGGTTAGTATTTCAAAACCATCAAGGCGAAACTAAACTATTTGTATGCATGGACTGTCAGAAGTACGCAACAAATACTCTGAACAAGTTCAGAGCAAGCCTTGTGAAATACAGAGGTTCAAAGAAAATGGAAAAAGATGCTGCAGATACAATCATAAGAGAGATTGACGCAACAATTCGCCTAAGAGAACTCTGCATCAGATTCTACAAAGAAATCAGAGAAGTCGGCAGAGACAACAGAAGCTACAACGATTTCAAAGATGCCAAAATCTGATTCTCAGACCTCCAATCTCTACAAACAATGTTTTATCTTTCATTGTACTCAAATGTAAAATGCCTCTGGCATATTTCTAAATGAAAGAAATTTCGAGGTATTGTTTAACCTCTGTCTTATCTAACTTAGCCAAACTTAACTCAAGTTCAAATTTTTATTTTTCACTACTTAGGGGGAGATTGTTAGCTTCAATCTTCCTAATCATAGAAGTATTTAGAAGTAGTGAAAAATAGGCTAAGTGAAGAAAGCCTCTTACAGAGGCTCTGCCGACATTACCGAGAAATCAAGGTCAAGAAGCTACAGAAGCAGCAGAGGCTTCCTACAGAAGCTCTGTCATACGCACAAAGAAGACCAAAGACTCGGAATCCGGCGAAGACTGCTCCACAGAGGACCAGACCGCAGAACCTCTGTAATTCATTACAGAGCCTCTGTGGTCCTCTATGAAGACTTGGAAGATATTACTGGATACGTTCATCAACTTGCATGGAAAAGTACTGTCAAAACACGTGTCAAGCTCTGAGTGGACTCAATAGGGCATGGTACAAAATAGACGTCTGTGCCATTTAATGCATTTACCAATAGTACATCTGCTCCATTAAATGCGCATGGCTCAAACAACTGCTCACACCATCCAGTCCACTGTTCACACCATCCAGTTTACTATTTATGCCATAAAAGGAACAGTGACCAACTTCATAGTCTTCTAAGAGTAGTATAAAAGGAAGTCTCATGTTGAGATCTTCCTAACGACGAATAGACAAGGAATCACTAATACTCTCAAACTTTATTGTCAAATATCTGAGTGTTATATTCTCACACACCAACAGTTCTTAATCTGTTCTTCGTGTTGTTATTATATATTGAATAACAGTAACTGTTCAAGAAATCCTTTTCATTCTTTACTGTTTTCTTTATATATGTGCGTTCTAATATCTATCAAACATATCTGTTAGTTTAATACGCTTCCGCATCAAACTCTAAACTCAACTAATAGACTGTTAATCTTGATTAAGCGTATCTGGGTTCCAACACATACTGTTTAGTTATTGTTGATGATTACTATAGATTTACTTGGGTATATTTTCTGAGAACTAAAGATGAGACAAGTGGACTAATCAAATCTTTTATTCTTAGAATTGAAAACCAACCAAATCAAAAAGTGGAAGTCATTAGATCAGATAATGGGACTGAATTTAAAAACTTTGATCTAAACACCTTTTGTGAGGAAAAAGGAATTGAGAGACAATACAGTGCTCCTAGGACTCCACAACAGAATGGTGTTGCTGAGAGAAGGAATAGGACACTGATTGAGGCTGCTAGATCTCTGTTAGCTGATTCAAAATTACCCACTACTTTTTGGGCAGAAGCAGTTAATACTGCTTGTTATGTTCAAAACAGAGTCTTGGTCATAAAGCCTAAAAACAAGACACCTTATGAGCTTTTTCTGAAAAAGAAACCATTTATTGGATTTTTCAAACCATTTGGGTGTCCTTGTACAATTCTCAATACCAAATCTCACTTAGGTAAGTTTGATAGCAAAGCAGATGATGGCTTTCTTGTTGGTTACTCATCTCAGAGTAAGGCTTACAGAGTGTTTAATACCTCTTCTAGAATAATTGAAGAAAGTGACAATGTCAAATGCAATGAGCACACCAAATCCTATTGGTTCAGGTCCTGATTGGCTATTTGACATTGATTCACTCACTAATTCTTTGGGTTTCAGTAGTGATGTAAATGCAGGACAAAGGGATGCACCACCATCAGATAACAGTATTCAGTCTGTGATATTTCCACTCCCCACCATTGATCCTGTTGACTTCTGTGAACCAGAAAAGGAAGCTGAACCCATTCAGAATGAAGAAGAATAGAGGAAAATCAGACTTCAAGAGAGTCTGAAGTACTTGAAGAAGCTGAAGAAAATCCAGACTTAAATGAGTCAAATCTGGATGGGAACTTAGTTGAGGAACCTGGTCATCCATCAAGAACTCAGAAAAATCATCCTCCTGAGTTGGTTATAGGAGACATTGCTTCTCCCATGATGACTAGGAATCAAAGCAGACTTCAAGAGCTACAAGATCAGCAGAATACAGTTAATACTGTACTTACTTGCTTTCTACCCCAAATTGAGCCCAAAAAGGCTTATGATGCTATGAAAGATCCAAGTTGGTTAGAAGCAATGCAAGAGGAGCTGCTACAGTTTAAATTACAGGATGTTTGGGACTTGGTGGACCTTCCAAAAGGTCATAGAGCAATTGGCACCAAGTGCATTTTCAGAAACAAGAAGGATGACAGAGGAATTGTGATCAGAAACAAAGCAAGGCTGGTTGCACAAGGGTATACTCAGGAAGAGGGCATAGACTATGAGGAAGTCTTTGCTCCAGTGGCACGGATTGAAGCAATTAGGCTATTTCTAGCCTATGCCTCATTCATGAAGTTCAAGGTCTACCAAATGGATGTAAAAAGTGCTTTTCTGTATGGAAGTATTGATGAAGAAGTATATGTCTGTCAACCCCCTGGATTTGAGAATCCATTGCACCCTGACAGAGTGTACAAGTTGAAGAAGGCACTTTATGGTTTACATCAAGCCCCAAGAGCATGGTATGACACCCTGTCTACCTATCTCTTGAAAAATGAATTTGAAAGAGGAGTCATTGACAAGACCTTGTTCATTAAGAGGAGAAAGAAAGACACACTACTTGTTCAGATCTATGTGGATGACATCATCTTTGGATCCACAAATGATCACATGTGTAAAGAGTTTGAAGAGTTAATGCACAAGAGCTTCAAGATGAGTTCCATGGGAGAACTTACTTTCTTCCTTGGGCTTCAGGTGAAACAGAGGAAAGATGGGATTTTCATAAGCCAATCCAAATATGTGAAAGACATCCTGGACAAGTATGGTTTAACAGACTCAAAGCCAGCAAGCACACCAATGGAGACACACAAACAGATCACTGCAGATCTTGAGGGGGAAGATGTGGATGTCCATCATTACAGATCTATGATTGGATCACTCATGTATCTCACAGCCTCTAGACCAGACATTATGTTTCCTGTATGTGTTTGCGCCAGATTTCAGGTTACACCTAAGCAATCACACCTTCATGCAGTCAAAAGAATTTTTAGATACCTAAGAGGGCAACCTAGATTAGGTCTTTGGTATCCTTATGAATCTTCGTTTGACTTGCTTGCATACTCAGATAGTGACTTAGGTGGAGCTAACATGGATAGGAAGTCTACTTCAGGTGGATGTCAGTTTTTGGGTGCAAGACTTGTATCATGGCAGTGTAAGAAACAAACCACAGTGTCCTTATCTACAACAGAAGCTGAGTATATAGCTGCTGCAAGTTGCTGTTCTCAGGTGTTATGGATTCAGAATCAGATGTTGGACTATGGGGTAACATTTCTTCACACTCCAATCTTCATTGACAACAACAGTGCCATTAGCATTGTTAACAATCCTGTCAAACACTCAAAAACAAAGCACATAGAGATCAGGTATCACTTTATTAGAGACTGTAATGAAAAGAAATTGATTCAAGTTGCTAAAGTTCATACCAATGACCACTTTGCAGATCTATTCACAAAAGCATTTGATGTGGGTAGATTCACTTTCTTGGTAGCAAGTGTGGGCTTGATCAACCTTGAATAAATTCATGATTTTTAATTTTTTATACCTGTATTTCTTTGTATATTTGGTGTTACTAACTAGTTTTCTCAGAACCTCAGTATGACTCAGATTGACAAGTGCTGCAAAGTGTAAGTATAGTTACTACTGCCACTGCAGAATTACTACTGCTAGTACATATTTTCTACTGCTAATGTGTAGTTAATACTGCTTTGTAGTTAATACTGCTTAGTAGTTAATACTGCTTTGTAGTTAATACTGCTTAGTAGTTAATACTGCTTTGTAGTTAATACTGCTTTGTAGTTAATACTGCTTAGTAGTTAATACTGCTTTGTAGTTAATACTGCTTTGTAGTTAATACTGCTTAGTAGTTAATACTGCTTGTGTAGTTAATACTGTTGTGTAGTTAATACTGCCTTGTAGTTAATACTGCTCAGTCGTTAATACTGCTAAGTCGTTAATACTGCTTCTAAAGAAAATCAGGGCTAGTACTGCTATAAATACTCTTTCAGCCCGCCAAAGTTCATAACGTCTCTTTGCATTCAATTTATCTCTCTCGTTCTAACCTTTTCTCCCTATAATCTATGTATTCTCTATCCAAATCCTCAGGAAGAATGACGACAATGGAGTTTGTCGATGAGCACAATGAGATTGCGATGCTTCAGAAGCCAAAGCAGGCCGCAGGATTTCATGATATGGTGGATTTTCTCAAGTCCACACACATCTCTCATGCCCTAACAGTGTGCCCAACCATATATATTGAGCATCAAAAGCAATTTTGGGAGAATGCCACTGTTATATTCGAAGATGGGCAGAAAATCATTCGAACAAGGGTTTGTGACAAACCCTTGAAGGTCACAGAGGAGGTTATTCGCATCACTCTTCACTTAGATGATGCCTTAGGTATAACCTATCTCTCTAATGATGAACTTTTCTCGACCTTACCAAGAATGGGGTATGAAGGTCCCATTGGAATTTTTAAATTCTACAAGTCAAAGTTTTTCACCCAATGGCGATTTTTTGTTCATACTCTTATGCACTGTATTTCAAAGAAAACAACTGGATGGAGTGAGTTTAGCAGTACCATTGCTTATGCCTTGGTCTGCTTAGCTACTGCCAGAAAGTTCAATTTTTCAGCAATGAATTTTAATGATCTTGTGGCAAACCTAGAATCCAAAAAGTGCTTTTACATGTATCCCAGGTTTGTCCAAGAAGTAATTAACCATGAATTGACGGATTTACCTCAGTCCGCTGAGGTATATGTGCCAAAACCCCCTAAAGGGAAGGTTTTCTCAAATATGAGAAGAATTCCTAGGGACTCGGAAGGAGTTGACACACCATTGTTCTCTACAATGATGGTTGTGTCCCACACCACTGAAGGTATGGCATCAGGGTCAAGGCCCCCATTAGACACACCCACTGATGGCCAATCCCCACCTTCCATTACCAAAGAAATCCCACAGTCCATTCTTTTAAGACCCACTCCAAAAATCACCAAGAAGTTTGAAAGAAGAAAGGTACACAAGGTTCCTTCCCTTGATGTATCTCCTAATAGCCCAAAGCCTACAAGCCCTCTATTGGAGCATTCTCCAATAGAGAATATCAAAAGGATAACCACAGGGGTGTCTCCCAACCCCAAGAAGGTGCTCTCTAAGGAGAAGGATGAGCATGTGGGCTGCAAGGCTGCCACTACTTCTGCTAGCAAAGAGAAGGACAGTGGTAGCATCACTAAGACCTTCCCCACGACAACTCAGAATGTGAAAACATTCAGTGGACCCAGGCGCCAAGAAACCATGGGAGTAGGTTGTACTTTTGTTAGGCAAGAGCCACCTACTAAAACTTCCTATGATCCTGCAAGGGAGGTAAACACTTCTAAACCAGGTGAGGATAGATATACTTATGAGGAATTGATGGAAACCATTGCCAACATCAACATTGATGTCATGGATCAGCAGTAGGAGATTGATGAGCTTAAGAAGGTGGTTCTTTATCAACACACCAAGATAGAGAAGAATAAGAAGATGATCACCAAACTGCTGCAAAGAAGGAAGAAAGCTCAGTATGTTCTGAAAAGGAGAAGCTCAACCACTGATGCTTCCAAAAAGGGGGAGTTAGAAACTGAACTAAACATGGAGGATGCAAAGGTTGAGGGGGAGAATGAGCATAAGGTTGAGGGGGAGGCTGCAGTATCTGAGATTGAAGCAACAGTAACTGAAATTATGAAGAGTCTTGTTGATGCAGCAGTATCTGAAAGTGAGAAAGAAACAGTATCTGTATCTACAGTAACCAAATCTGAGATTGAAGCAGAGGTATTTGAGATTGTGAAGAATAGTGTTGAAGCAGCAGTATCAAAGATTATAAAAGAAGCAGTAACAACTAGAGCAACAGAAATGGTTAATGATGCTAGTCAAAAAGCAGCAGAAACCATTCAAGCAGCAGAAATGGTTAATGTTGCTGAAAAACATAAGGCAGCAGAAACCATCCCTGAAGCAGCAGAAACAAAGGAAACAGCAGAAACGATCCCTGAAGCAGCAGAAACAAAGGAAACAGCAGAAACGATCCCTGAAACAGCAGAAACAAAGGAAACAACTGAAACCATTCCTGAAGCTGTTAAATCACTCAAAAGAACCAAGATGGTGTCAAACAAAAGACCTAGAACAAAGTCTATAGCTTCAAAGAAGAAAGTTGTAAAGAAGCCTAGGGTAGACCCCATTGTAGAAGAAGCTAAGGAGGAAGTTGTGAAAGAGAAAGCTGATCAAAAAGTTGCTGAAGAAGAAGTGGCAACTCCATCAGGTCAACCAAGCAATGTACAATCACCAACAAATGCTCAATGTGATATGTATATTACTGTGGTTGATACTAGTCCAATCAAAGTTAAACCTTTAGCTTCTATGGCTCCTGAGACCATCTTCTTGGATACTTTGAAAGATCAGAGAAAGGAGTACATTAGAGTAAAAAGAGCAGATGGGAAGTTTGAGGTCAGTTCTACATGGGGAAGACTTATCAGGATGTGCTCTAGATCTGACATTGAGGAGATGTTCAAGGTAGGAATGAAGCTTTATGGAAATATGCTGACTGAGAATGGAATGTCCATCACCAAAATGGTACTTGAATACTTGTGCCTAATGTTCAATACAGAAGCAGTTAAGTATTTGACAGAAAGGCAATTTCAAACTGTTACCAACTGGATGCTTATTGAAAACTGTGGTGTGTATGTCATAACACTTGACTATGCATATCATGAGTATTATTTGGTGGATAAAGTATACAAGCACAGCATGACAAGGTTGAAAGGAATGCTAAAAACTAAGTTGGTGGGTAACAAAGATTCTAAGATGGCAAGATACCTGGTAAGAAGGATCATCAATCAAAGTTTGGTATTGAATCCTGACTTGTGTGTTCAAGATTAAGTTTTGGAAGCATCATCATCTGAAGAACTTGACTTCTCTTTCTAAAAGTCAAGTTAGGGGGAGATTGTTGGGAACTGAAGATTTGCTAAGTATGGATAATACTGCCAGAACAACATTACTACTTCCAGAACAAAGTTACTACTGCCAGAACAAAATTACTACTGCAAGACAAAGTTAATACTGCTGGAAGAATGTTAGTACTGCTGATGCATTAATGCTGCTGGAACAAGGTTAGTACTGCTTGTCAAGATTAATACTGCTGAAGCAAGGTTAGTACTGCTGAGTCAAGTTAATGTTGCTGGAATGAATTAATGCTGCTGGAGAATATTAGTACTGCTCATGCTGAATAAAGTTAATACTGCTGATGTGATAAGTTTGGTATGCGAAGATTTTGGAGATAAAGATGGAATGGATGAAGATATGCTTAAAGAAGATTCAGAAGATCAATTTATTTTTGATAGTTATCTTGTAACTATTTAGTATAAATAGATGTTGATAGATAGCTATTCAAATAATACGAAATACGCGATATACGAGAGTTTTTTAGAATACATTCTGTTTTAGAGAGAATTAACCTCAAGGTTTAGAACCCTATTTCTAGAGAAGTAGAAGTCGTCTTGATTGAGCCTGTTCATCAAGATTGAGGTTTGGTTGTAAGCTTGTGAGTTGAATCAGTGAATACAAACAGCTGTGTGTTTTCTGATATATTGTTCTTTGATTGTGTGAATTAAAGTTCTATTCCGCAGATTCTTTAATTCTGAGTTCTAAGTATTTTTAGTCTTGTTAAGATTCGATCCTGACAAAAGTCAATGTATTGAGTTGTATTGTGTTGTTTACACCTTGTAATGTGTTTAGTATAAATAGGTTTAGTTGTGTGTTAGTTGGTAGGAGTCTAGACATACTTAACTCACATTCTTATATTCTAGAGAGAGAAACACTTGTAAAGAACTCCTATATCTTGTATACAGTGTTCTTGATCAATGAGATGACAAATTCACATCTTCTCTATCTTGATTGATCTTTAGGGTTTAAACAATCACAGATTTTCAGATGGGAATCGAACACAGGACGAAAAAGCTCAACCTACTAAAACCCGATCAGAAAGCTCCTGCATTGATGATGTACCCGGTCAACACAATGTTGTTTGAACCAGCGTTCGGAATAATCTACCTAAATGAACAGAACGAAAAGAAGTTTCTCCTCTTCAGCCAAGTAAACCGATTTTGCGATGAAACGTTGATGAAGGTCAGAGACTCATTAAAAGATATCATTGCCAAGGAACAACATGTCCCAAAGACTTTTCTGGTAAGTCAAAATGAGCTAAATGCCCGTGAAACCTTGGAAATGGTTGAAGACCGTCTCGAGTTCTGCAAATCCATCCGAAGCTTTGAGATTATTTTTGCTCTCCGAAAGAGATACGTTCCGAACTGGCGCGACATCGAACTTCAATTCAAAGGGGGAGATTGTTAGGGCTAAATTGTATTGAATAGAAGTTCAAAGGTGGAAATTGTAAATACCTCTAAAAGGGTATAAATATAATGCTTAGCCTAATTGTTTAGGTTTAATCTTCACATTCATTCCAGTACGCATTGTAAAACTCTCTCTGAATGTTTATGAATGATATATGGATGACAGATTGAAATCAATTGATCGTATTACTGATTTTATTGTACTAATCTGGGATCCACATTACTACTTTCTTAACAACAAACAAACCTAACCTATTTATACCTACAAGATTACAAGACATTAAGGCTAATTACATTGACTTTCTATTTAACTACGTTGACTTTGACTTTTCTATTACATTGACTTTTACATAAATCTTGAATACAATATAATGCGCTAACACTTCTCTTCAGCAATCAGTGAACGAGATACAATCTGAACCTCAGCAATTACTGCATGGCATACATGACAATAATGCTGCTGAAGCCACTTCCTTAGCACCTCCAGAAGTCCATTCTGAGCAAGAGATTCATGCTATAGATCAAAGATGGACAGTGAATAACCCAATCGAACAAATTCTCGGTGATCCCAATGCAAGTATTCAGACATGACGAAGTTCTGGTAACATTTGTCATTTTGTAAATTTTATTTCACTGATTAAACCGAAAAGAACCGATGATGCTCTCAGAGATCCGAACCAGGTCAGTGTTATACAAGAAGAGCTGACCGAAAAGTTTGGAATCTTGTTCCCAGACCATCTGACAAAACTGTAATTGGCACCAAGTGGGTGTATTGAAATAAGTTAGATGACTTTGGAACTATAACCTGCAACAAAACTATACTAGTTGCTCAGGGATACAGACAAGAGGAAGGCATAGACTATGATGAAACCTTTGCCCCAGTGGCATGACTCGAAGTAATTCGACATTTCTTAGCCTACGCAGTTTACAAAGACTTTAAGGTTCACCAAATGGATGTTAAGTCAACATTCCTAAACGGAAAGCTGAATGAAGAAGTCTACATTGAACAACCTCCAGGATTCGCTGATTCTAAACATCAAGAATATGTCTATAACCTGGATAAGGCCCTTTATGGTTTAAAACAAGCACCTCGTGCAGGGTATGACACTTTATCTTCCTATCATATCGCTGAAAAATTTTAACGTGGTAAAATTGATAACACTTTATTCTTCAGAAAAGTTAAAGGTCGTATTATTCTTGTTCAAATATATGTTGATGATATTATATTTGGTTCTACTAACCCATCTCAATGTACTCGATTCGCTGAACGAATGAAGAAAGAATATAAGATGAGTATGATGGGTGAACTAACATACTTCCTTGGACTTCAGATCAAGCTGAGCGATAAAGGAACATTTATCCACCAAGGTAAGTACGTTAAAGACATGCTGAGGAAGTTTGATCTTACTCAAAGCACAACTATGAAAACTCCTATGGCACATCTGCTGACACTTAACAAGGACCCCTATGGAAAACCTGTTAATGTCACTTCCTATAGAGGAATGATCGGCTCTCTTCTATATCTTACAGCGAGTCGATCCGATATCATGTATTCTACTTGTATTTGTGCACGATATCAATATGAACCCAAAGAATCAGATATGATTGCTGTCAAGCGAATTTTTATCTGAAGGGTACCCCTAACCTAGGTCTTTGGTATCCCAAGGACTCAAGGTTTGATCAAACGACCTATTCATATAGTGATTTTGCAGGTTGCAAACTGGATAGAAAGAGCACCACAGAAGGATGTCAGCTCCTGGGTGGAAAGCTGGTGAGCTGGACAAGTAAAAAGCAAAACTCAGTGTCCACCTCAACCGCTGAAGCTGAGTATGTAGCCGCTGGAAGCTGTTGTGCTCAGGTCTTACGGATGCGAAATCATCTCATAGAGTATGACCTTCAGCTATCAAAGATTCCTATCTATTTCGACAGCACTAGTGCCATCGTTATAGCAAACAACCCCGTGCTACACTCAAAGACTAAACACATCGAAATCAAAGATCATGTGATGAATGGAGACATAGAACTTCATTTTATTCCAACTGGCTATCAGTTAGTTGATCTCTTTACCAAACCTCTTGATGAGACAAGATTCAACTTTCTCATCTGCGGGCTCGGAATGCTGAACCTTACAGAATAACTCTTCAGCGGTCACACATTATGTCAGCAATAAGGTTCCATCTATGATATTTTTCTCCTAATCTCTGAGCAAATGTTATTTGACATTCAGGTATGTTCTCTCTCCTAAGTCCTAACTCACTAAAATTTTCTTTAGCGGGATGTTTTTCAAAAATAAAATCTATCACTGACACTTTTCTATAAGTGATCCTTTTGATAAACAAAAACCCATCACTGATATTTCTCATCAGTGATTCTTTGAAAAACAAAACTCATTTATGATAGTTTTTACTATCAGTGATACCTTTTGAAAAACAAAAAGACACCTTTTTTTACGTCATCCAAGATGCTAACCTATGGCACACATTTTTGTCTGTCACGTTCGTCCGTTACACTTCTTGACCAATCATCTTCGTGGGACGTGTTCGTGTCATGATGAGTATTTTTTTTCCCGCTCAACCTTTTTCTCACTCCTCTCCCAATCCTATATAAACAACCCTTTTTTATATTTTTTCTATTTACGCGCACAAACTCTCTCTAAAGGCAAGAACATTCAAGGCATTCAAACCATTTCAAAGAATTTAGGAACTCAAACTCAAAACCTTCCAGACTCCAGGTTCATATTCTTAATGTTATGCCATTGATAAAACAAAAACCAAATATTTGATCTTAAATCTTTGATAACAAAGATCAAAAACATGTTTTTTTATTCGAAAATCATCATCTTTCATGATTTTCTTCCAAAACCCTAAAACATTTTCTGAAGTTTAAAACTGTTTCTAAGCTTTCTCTTTCATCTTAAATGTGTTTTCTAGATTATTTCCCAAAATGGAAACTGGTAAAACATAGTTTTCTACCATTTTCAGTATACTTAAAACTGGAACACCCATTTTCCATGTTACTTTCCCTAAAAAGAAACTGGTAAAAACCCTACCTATCTTATTCTCGGAACTTCTTTCCATTCTAAGAGCCTTCTATTCTTCTTCTGTTGTTCTTTGATACTCAGAAATGGCCTCCCAAACATCAACCTTTTTCAAATCGAAGAACGTAAAATTCAAACTCTCAGCGGTACAATTTGTGGGAAACAACCATTTAGAACTTTTGACGTTCCCTGAAAAGAAACCCTCACTGCAACTAACAGATGTTGTCACCATGCTAAGGAACTCTTCTATCTTCTATGCGCTGACAGTCACTCCCCCACCTCATAAACACCTACTACAGCAGTTATGGTACACTGCAGAACGTGCTGAGATGACCCTGAAATCTGGAAGAGTGTGACGGTGATTTCTTTCCAGATCCAATATGGTGTAGGAAGCATCACCGCAAATGGAATCCGTTCAGCTCTCCAACTTCCCACTACTTGACCATTCACTGAACCCCCTACTGATGTTGAAGTCATCTCCTTCCTTGATATCATGAAGTATGAGTGGGAGACAAAACCCATGTCTCAAATCCTTGACAAGAAGCTGACCAAGGTTCTGAAAGCAAAAACACCCTCAGAACTCAACTTCCTCTTCACCCACATAATTCAAGCCATGAGTGGCAAAATCGGCTCTCATGACCAGGCCAACCGCTTCCAACTCCAAATGGGCTACAAAGTCATTATTGGCCGCAACATAGACTATGCCAAAATGATTTTTGGCGATGTAATGATTAAGGGTGAGAAACCAGACAAGGAAGTCAATGTTCCCTACGTTCATTTTGTCTCAGCTCTCCTTTAGTTCTTCCTCAAGGAGCTCTACCCAACCGAGGGTGATTATCAGCTCCCAAAGATCTGGGTCCGTATCGTCAATGTGGAGCGGGCTAATAACTAGGTAAGTCTTTCTACTCTCAAACAACGCCTCTCTTCTACTTCTTCGCTTTCTACAGCAATGCCTGCGGGTCAACCCCCCGTAGCTCCCCAAGCTGCAATCACCACCTTTTCAGCTAAGAGAAAACAATCCACTGCCCCTCTTGGTCTTTTCAAAAAGACCAAGAGAGTTTCAAAGGAGAAAACCCCTCAGCAGCAACCAACTACTACTTTTTCAAGGTTTGCCTCTTTACAGGAGACCCTAGAAACATTCGTGGTACGCTCCACCACGTCCACCACTGAGACAACTGTTGCAGCGATCCCGAGCATCGTTGATTGCATGCTGGTAACTTCCCCACCACTCTTAGTGCATCAAAGCACTGATAAGGTAATTTTTGGCAACACTAGTGCCACTCCAACACAAAGCATTGTCATATTCCCCAACTTCACTTCTCATCACTTTTTCGGTCACCACAACGTCTGCACCAGCGACATCGCTCGCTGACACACGCCAGTCCTTGCTACAAGACCTCATCAACAACAGCATCATAGGACCTGATGGTCTCCCTCTTGAGGGCTCTCAGCAAAAACCCGTGTCTAAGACTCCTCTTCTGCGCACCATCAGGTACTCCAAACTCCCTACCTATTTCTTCTACAATATCTCAGCCGGAGCATCCCTTTGCTCAGTATTTCTCTTCTTTTACAGGACCTAATTTGGAGATGATTAATACCTCAATTAAAGAGGTCAGTGATCGCGTGGAATCTCTCTCCACCAATCTCTCCAACAATAAAGTTGTCGTGAAAACTACCGGCGAATCTCTGAAAGAGCTCTCTACCTCTCTCTCCTCCAAAGTTGATAATTCTCAGCTATCAACGCTAAAAGAGGAGGTGTCATCACTGAAGACGGATGTTGCAGCAAACACTTCTTCGCTGCAATCACTTACAACTGCCGTCGGCTCACTCCACAACTCTGTCAACGACCTAAACTCCAAGGTCGACAAAAACAACTCTCTACTTGCTGACATCCTCAGCAAGTTGAAGGAACCGGTGGTTGCTCCCACTCCATCGTCCCCCAACGATGATCGCTCCAAGATTGGGATGGTCACTGATTTTGTACTACCAGCCACTAAAGCGATCTCTGGCCTCAAAGCCAAAGTGGACAAACTCAAGGCTGCTCTTGCCTCCACTTCAGTAATCCCTGGCCAAGTAGACAGGGAGAACACTTACGCTGCTCCTTTTGACCCTCCCCCATACAATGACGATGACAAAGAGGGGGAGAAAGGAGAAGAAAATGAAGAAAACCACCCTCATGCTGAGGGGGAGGAAAATAAAACCCAAACTCCTCCTTCTTCTTCCACAAACACTGAAACTGTTGATATTCCCACTGATGAGGAAGAGGAAGAAGAAGACGAGGAGGAGGAAGAAGACTTGGAGATTGATAATCCAAGAAGAATGAAGGCGTAGATGACGACGAAGATGAAGATGATGTATCAGTCCTCTAGTTCAAACCTACACCCATCAACGTTCCTCCCCTTAAAGGAATCTCCATTAATGAAGCAGGGGGAGGAGTGAGAAGACTCCCACAAAGAAATCTTCCCAAGGCAAGAAGAAAGGTATTGCTGCTAAGGGAAACCTAAAGATTTGATTTGCATCTGAGGGGGAGCAACCTTCTCAGGCATACCTTTCCATTATTCCATACTCTGCTTCTATCTTTTTCCCCCAAACCTAACTCTTTTCATTTGTATCGGCAACAACAAATGCTGGCAGAGACAAGAAGAAGGAGAAAGACATGAAGAAGAAAGGAAAGAAAAGCCTGATAGCATAGAGTGAAGATGAGAAAAGTTTGTCAGATGATGATGATTATGCTGACATAAATGCTTTTGCCCTGATCACCAAACAGTTCAACAAGTGATTTGGCAAGAAAGTATTTGACAGAAGAGGAAAGTATGAGGGAGAAGAGAAGGAAGAGAAGAGAGGTTACGAACAGATAACTGCACCTCACCACCAGAACAATAACAACATATTTGTACCAGAGCACAGACCACAACAGTATCAGCAGAGATACAACCCACCGGCTCTATAGAAGCAAGCAGACGCCGCTCGGCCCATCAACCAGAACGATGGAAGATGCTTCAGTTGTGGCAAACCAGACCATTTCTCTGCCAATTGCAAAGGTAGACTGGTAAAGGACCAGGACTACTACAAGAACAAATACAAGTATAACTTTAGAGAAAGAAGTTATGTGGCAGAGATGGAAAACTAGATCTCTGACTCGTCCTCTAATGACGAAACAGAGCAGGCCAATTTATGTGGGATGGCTATTGATGATGAAAGCTTAGAGATGAGTAAAGGGATGGCAGAGGAGATACCAGAGAGGTCAACAGAGACAGATGTTTCCTTAATGTCTTGCGCATTCTCTGTGACAGAAACTGCTGACAGAGCACTGGAGACATCTAAACCCAGTGCCAAGGTATGTTCTTCCTCTGATTCCAAATCTGATTCTGAATTGGAAATGAATGTGTCAAAGCTCGCAGAAGAATTTCAAAACCTTAAACATAAACTTTCTAAAGAAAAAGAGTTAAGAAAACTAGCTCAGAAAGATCTGTCCTTCTAAAAGAGAAAAAAAAGTCTCTTGGAGGTAGAGAAGGAAGAAATCTCAAAAGAAGCAAAAGGAAGCCTCATTTTCTAAAAAATGCAAAGAATTTGAAGAGGTTTTTAAACAAAAGGTTGAAGAGGTTAAGAAATCAGAATATGAAAGGCTCAACTCTGTTGCTCTTAAAATTTACTTTCAAAAGGAAAGAGAAGTATTACATCAATCCTTACAGAGAAAAGAACTTTTGATTAAAAAGTACCCGGATGCACAAGATGTGCACATTAAAATTAACTCGCAAAAGGACACTCAAGGTCTGGGTTTTAGCGACCTTGATCCCTTCACTGGAAGGAAGAAGACATCTCTGTCCTCCACCTTCTGCATTGGGAAAGTCCAAATGCCTGATGGTGTACTAACGGGTACTGTTGTTTTTTAAAGAGCTAAAACTTCAGAAGGGTCAAGGACTAGAATGCTACGGTTCATAAATGTTAGCTATGACTCCTCTGATATTGAAAAGGTTACAAAACCATCTATAAAGCTTATTCATGATCAAGGAAAAGATGAAATCATTATTTCTAACTCTACCAAAAGCCTTGATCTCAAGGAGATCTTCAACATTAATTCGTTCAAGGAGCAGAAGCCTGTTACTTCTGTGGTTGGTCCCTCTGATGTCAAAAATCAGAGTGAACTCAATCCTGAAGCTCCATTCTTCTCTTCATCCTCTGAAAGTGCGAGGACTTCATTTAAAGAAGATCTACTGAGAGTTCTTGAAGAAAACTCCATCTCTGATGCTTTGAAACCCAAACTGAGAAAGTTTAAATCCTGTACCATCAAAGTTTTGAATCCCACTGACTCCACCAGAGTAAATGATTTCTTGAAACCCACTGATACTCACACCTCTGCCAGAGCCACCAGAGACTTTCTAGACTCTGAGGTATATGAGCAAATTTTTTTGTACACCCAAGACTATTTTGCACAAACCCAAACAGGCATTTGTAGGATCTAGAGTTTTGAACAACATCATACCTGTTTCTTATAACCAATCCAGAATCCCACCATGCCCTGGTTTTAAAAATATGGGTATCCGAATCCTTTCTTTTGAGGAGCTAGAAGAGAAGTGAAAAGTGAAAGCCAAGAATATTCTTGTGAACCATACCTCGGTTCCTTATGCTTATAAACCTATAAGGCTCACTCCCAAACAAAAAGGGAAATGGAAAGTTAATGACCAACCTATCTCTAATTCTGCAGTGAATCAAAGAGGAAAATCTTTTTGGTCCAAGGAATATCAACAACAGAGGAATGCTAGTTTCAGGAAAACAGATCTAGATAGGAAGTTTGTAAAAACATCTGATTCTAGAAATTTTCATTCTCAAAAGGCATGTAATCCACAGATGATGAATAAAAACAGAAGTTTTAATCAATCATTTCCATGATCTATCGATTGTAATTGCATTAAGCTTTTGTTAGAACTGCAAAATCATCTGAATGGTCCCCACTGAATTCTGAATCAGTCACAAGAAAGGAAAAATCCTAAGACTAATCATCAGAATATGCAGAGAAAATCCTCTGGCACACCATCAAAGAATGGAAAGCCAACAGGTAAAACAGTTAACACCCCCAAGCCTAACAAGAAAGGACCCATTATGCAATGGGTACCTAAGAAAAACAAATTTGTCTTGCAGAAGCCACATGTGCATATCTGGTACTTAGACTCAGGATGTTCCAGGCACATGACAGGAAACAAAGAGCTACTGGCCTCATTCAAAGATAAAATGGGAGGTGCAGTAACCTTTGGAGGTGATGGACAAGGGCAGATTAAAGGATATGTTGTTCTGACCAATGGAGGTGTTTATGTATCGAAAGTTGCTTATGTTGAAGGTTTAAATCATAATCTACTTAGCATAAGTCAATTATGTGATCATGGTTTTGATGTTAATTTTAAGAAGAAATATTGTTCTTTGTTAGTTTCAGAATCTGGTCAAGAACTTCTTAGAGCCGACAGAAAAGGCAATCTTTACAAAATGAATTTCAATCCTAATAAAAAATCTAATACAAAAAACTCTGTTTAGTGTCTTTGAATAAGGAAGATGTATGGCTCTGGCACAAAAGATTTGCTCACTTAAATTTTTCAAATCTTGACAAGCTTGTGAAACTGAACTTAGTAAAAGGTTTGCCTTCTCTTAAATTTGACAAAGACCATCTTTGTTCTACTTGTGAATTGGGTAAGCTGAAAAGGGCTTCACATAGAACAAAAAGTGATCACAACTGCCCTAGACCTTTGCATATACTTCATGTGGACCTATGTGGTCCAATCTCTATGCAAAGTCTATCGGGTAGAAAATATATTCTAGTTCTTATATATGAATATTCTAGATACACTTGGGTTGAGTTCATCAGAGTAAAATCTGATGTCCCAGAAATTCTGATAAATCTGTTGAAGAGAATACAGGTGCTGCTAGGTCTGAAAATCCAAAAGCTGAGAAGTGATAATGGGACTGGTTCAAAAATGCAAAAATTGATTCCTACCTTACAGAGGAAGGAATTTCCTAGAACTTCTCTGTTGCCAGAACTCCTTAACAAAACGGTGTTGTTGAGAGAAAGAACAGAACTCTGGTGGAAGCGGCCATGTTAGCAGGATCTGATCTTCCCATCAACTTTTGGGCAGAAGCAGTATCAACAGCATGTTTTACCCAAAAAAAAGACCTGACATTGTTAGAAGATTTAAGAAGATTGCTTATGAGCTGATCAACAACAGAAGGCCAAATGTGAAGTACTTTCATATTTTTGGTTGCAAGTGTTATATCTTGAATGACAGAGATCAGTTGGGAAATTCGATAAGAAGGCTGATGAGGGAAAATTCATTGGATACTCTTTAACCTCAAAAGCCTACAGAGTCTATTCAAGAACAAAAGTCATTCAAGAAAGCATCAACGTATTATTTGATGAAAGATCATCAAGTTTCTCTGAAAGCCAATAATCAGAGAGGATACAGAGTGTAGAGGAACCCAGTTCCTCAAAGACAAGAGAAGAGAATATCAATATGATATTCAATGATTTCTTTAATGATGAAGATTCCTCTGAAGACATCACCAGAGGCAATCAAGTTCAGAGCTCTGAAGGACAGAATTTAACAGGTACATCTTTGACAGGTCCCTAAAATACTTCACCATCTACTTCTTTGTCCACAGGTCAAATTCAGAGAAATGAGGGACAACAATAAGAGGAAAGGGAGCCTGAACAAGAAACATCATCACCCCTGTTGGTTCCCGTTTTGCTTTAAACAAGATTATTAGATCTATTAGTTCAGGTTTAAGGTTTGATGCGGAAGCGTATTTAAAGAACTAACAGATAAGTTTGATAGATTTAGAACAAACTATAAATAAACAGTGAACAAAATATTATATCTCAAAGTTTACTGAATATATATATCAAGAACAGGTTTATGAACCGTGAGTAAGAAAAAGCTTTAAAACAGATATGACTCTTAAGGTAAATAAGCTTTTTGTGTTCTTAATGTTGTTGTGTTGTGTATTTTTTGTGTAAGGAAGAACTCAACATGAGTCTTCCTTATATACTACTCTAAAGGGGACCATAAAGCATATGCTACTATTGAAAAGGTACGTATGAATAGTTGAGAGGATGTCGTGAACAGTTGCAAGGATGGCATGAACAGTCAGATGTGCTATATTGCATTTAATGAAGCAGACGTCTAATATGTACTAAGCCCTATTGAGTCCAATCAGAGTTTGACACGTCGACGTTGGACAGGGCATGCTACCATGCAAGTTGATGTACGAGTCCTTTAACAGTAGCAAGATATTATAAATATCTTCAAGTCTCAGTAAGGACCACAGAGGCTCTGTAATGAGTTACAGAGGTTCTGCGGTCTGGTCCTCTGGAGCAGTCTTCGCCGGATACCGAGTCTTTGGTCTTCTTTGTGCGTATGACAGAGCTTCTGTAGCTTCTTGACCTTGATTTCTCGGTAATGTCGGCAGAGCCTCTGTAAGAGGCTTTCTTCACTTAGCCTATTTTTCACTACTTCTAAATACTTCTATGATTAGGAAGATTGAAGCTAACAATCTCCCCCTAAGTAGTGAAAAATAAAAAAATTAAACTTGAGTTAAGTTTGGCTAAGTTAGATAAGACAGAGGTTAAACAATACCTCGAAATTTCTTTCATTTAGAAATATGCCAGAGGCATTTTACATTTGAGTACAATGAAAGATAAACTTTAACTTTGTTTGCAGAGATTGGAGGTCTGTGTCAGGATCGATTCTTAACAAGAATTAAACTTCTTAGAAACAGAATTTAGAGAATCTTGCGGAATAGAACTCTAAATCAATTAATGAACAATCAATAGAAATTCAATACACTGTATATATCAAACTGTATTACTCACAAGTTTTACACCAAACCTCAATCTTGTTGAACAGGCTCAACAAGACGATTTCTACTTCTCTAGAAATAGGATCTATGATCTTGAGGTTAATTCTCTCTTGAATGAATATCAAATTCTATTTCACTCGTATATTTTCGTGTATCTCTAAAAGCTATCTATCAATACTATTTATACAAAAGTAATTACAAGATAACTATCAAAAGTAAATTGATCTTCTGAATCTTCGTTAAACATATCTTGATCAATTCCTTCTTTGTCTCCAAAAGTATCGCATACCAAACTTATCAAGTCAGCAGTATTAACAATGATTTGGCTCAGCAGCATTAATGATGATTTGGCTCAGCAGCATTAACGACCTTCAGCAGTATTAACCTTCACAGTCTTCAAGCAGTAGTAACTCAGCTCATCAGTACTAACCATGTCTAGCAGTAGTAATTTGGTCTAGCAGCACTAACTTCGTCTAGCAGTAGTAACTTGGTCTAGCAGTACTAACTTCGTCTAGCAGTAGTAATCTTGCCCAACAGTAGTAACGAAGAACTGGCAGTAGTAATGTAGACTTAGCAGTACTAACCATACTTGGCATATCTTCAGTTCCCAACAATCTCCCCCTAACTTGACTTTTAGGAAAAGAAGTCAAGTTCTTCAGATGATGCTTCCAAAACTTAGTCATCATATACGCACAGATTAGGACTTAAACCTAGACTCTGATTGAGAATCCTTTTTACCAAGAATCTACCCATTGTTGAATCCTTGTTGCAGGTCAGCTTAGTATGTAACATTCCTTGCAGCCTCTTCATGCTGTGATTGTATATTTCATCCACCAGATAGTATTCTTGAGTTGCAGAGTCAAGGGAGATGACATATACTCCACAGTTTTCATAGAGCATCCAGTTGGTAATGGCTTGAAACTGTGTGTTTATCCTATGCTGAACTGCTTCAGGTTTGAACAATTGGCACAAGAATTCAAGTACCATTTTAGAGATTGACATCCCTTGCTCAGTCAGCATGTTTTCATATATCCTCATCCCAACTTTGAACATCTCTTCTAAGTCTGATCTTGAGCAAGTTCTGACAATTTTTCCCCAAGTTGAAAAGACTTCAAATTTTCCATCTGCTCTTTTTATCCTAATGAACTCCTTTCTACCATCTTTCAAAGTGTCCCAAAAGATGATTTCAGGAGCCTTAGATGATATTGGTTCAGCCTGAAGTGGAATTGGGTTAGAGTCAACACTAGTAATGTACAAATCACATTGGGCATCAGTTTGTGATTGCACATTGCTTGATTGCCCTGATGGAGTTGCCACTTCTTCTTCAGCAACTTTTGGATCAGATTTTTCTTTCACTGTTTCCTCCTGGGCCTCTTCTACAGATGACTCCACCCTTGGCTTCTTTTCATTTTTCTTCTTTGAAGTTATGGGCTGGGTTCTTGGTCTTTTCTTTGACATCATCTTGGTTCTTTTAAGAGTTTTAACAGCTTCAGGAGTTGGTTCAGCTGCTTTAAGTTTTTCAGTAGCAATAACCATTTCTGCTGCTATGGCTGTTACTGCTTCTCTTAGAACATGTAACGATGCTGCTTCAACACTGTTCTTCACAATCCAGTATATTTCTTCATCTATTTCAGCTTGAGTTGTAGTTACTGCTTCCTGCTCAGTTTCTGCTGCTTTTTCTGTTTGGCCTCCAGCAGCATTAACTGTTTCTGCTGCTTGTTCAAACTTAGCAGCATTAACAGTTTCTGCTGCTGTGGTTTATGCTGCTTTAACACACTCTTCCCCCTTTTCTGTCTCCCCCTTATTCTGTGCACTGGACTCCCCCTTAAGTTGTGCATAATCCATTTCCATCTCAGTCTCCATGTGAACAGTCTCCCCCTCAATTTGTGGACCCTTCATTTTCAGTTCTGCTTCTGACTCTGACTCCCCCTTTTTGGGAGCATCATCAGCTGGAATTCTTTTTCTCAGCACAAATCTTGCCTTTTTCCTTCTGTGCAACAACTTGGTGACCATCTTCTTGAGCTTCTCAATTTGAGAATGTTGGTAGGTGACCACAGTCTTCAGTTGCTCAATCTCTTTCTTTTGTGCCATAACATCCAAGTTGATATTCCCTATGGTTTCCATCAATTCCTCATAGTTATATCTATCCTCACCTTGTTTAGAAGTGTTTACCTTCTTTAAAGGATCCTTGGAAGTTTTAGCAGAAGCCTTCTGCCTAGCAGAAGCACTAACTGCCCCCTTGGTTTCTTGGCACCTGGGTCCTCCTAATGATTTCTCATTTAGAGTTGCCATGGGGAAGGTCTTATTTATGTTACCACTGTCCTTCTCTGTGCTAGCAGAAGTAGTGGCAGCCTTAGCACCCATATGGTCATCCTTCTCCTTAGAGACCACCTTCTTGGGGTTGGGAGACACCCCTGTGGTTTCCCTGTTGATATTCTCAATTGGAGAATGCTCCAACTGAGGGCTTAAAGGATTAGGGCTCTGAGTAGGTACATCAAGGGAAGGAACCTTGTGCACCTTTCTTCTTTGAAACCTTTTGGTGATTGTGGGAGTGGGTTGTTCAAGAATGGAATGAGGGATGTCTTTTGAGATGGAAGGTTGGGATTGGTCATCAGTGGGTTGATCTAATGAGGGCCTTGATCCTGATGCCATACCTTCAGAGGGGTGGGACACAACCATCATTGTAGAGAACAATGGTGTGTCAACTCCTTCCGAGTCCCTAGGAAGTCTTTTCATATTTGAAAAAACCTTCCCTTTAGGGGATTTGGGTACATATACCTCAGTAAACTGAGGTAAGTCCATCAATTCCTTGGTAATAACTTCTTGCACAAACCTTGGATACATGTAAAAGCTCTTTTTGGATTCCAAGTTTGATACAAGATCATTAAAGATCATTGCTGAGAAATTGTACTTTCTGGCAGTGGATAAGCAAACCAAGGCATATGCAATGGGACTGCTGAACTCACTCCATCCAGTAGTTTTCTTGGAAATACAGTGCATCAGGGTATGAACAAGAAATCTCCATTGGTTGAAAAATTTTGATTTGTAGAATTTAAAAACACCAATGGGACCTTCATATCCCATTCTTTGTAAAGTAGAAAAGAGTTCTTCATTAGGAATAGAAGATATACCTGAAGCATCATTCAACTGAAGAGAGATGCGAATAACCTCTTCTGTGACTTTCAAGGGTTTATCACAAACCCTTGTTCGAATGGTTTTCTGCCCTTCTTCGAAACTAACAGTGGCATTCTCCCAAAATTGTGTCTGATGTTCGATATAGATTGTTGGGCTCACCGTTAGGGCATAGGAGATGTGCGAGGATTTAAGAAAATCGACGATATCGTGGAATCCCGCAGCTTGTTTCGGCTTCTGAAGCATGGCTATTTCGTTGTGCTCATCCACAAACTCCATGATTCCTGAGGATTCTTGAAAGAAAACACAAAGATTCTGGGGAGACTAGGTTAGAACGAGAGAGAAGAAGTAAATGCGAAGAGTCGTTATGAACATTGGCGGGCAAACAGGGGTATTTATATGCCCTAGATTATCAAAAGCAGTATTAACGACATAAGCAGTATTAACTACTGAGCAGTATTAACTGCAAGGCAGTATTAACTACACAGCAGTATTAACTACCAAGCAGTATTAACTACCTAGCAGTATTAACTACCGAGCAGTATTAACTACCAAGCAGTATTAACTACCTAGCAGTATTAACTACCTAGCAGTATTAACTGCACTAGCAGTATAAACTGCTGAGCAGTATTAACTGTGCACTAGCAGTATTAACTACCGAGCAGTATTAACTACCAAGCAGTATTAACTACCAAGCAGTATTAACTACCTAGCAGTATTAACTACCTAGCAGTATTAACTGCACTAGCAGTATTAACTGCTGAGCAGTATTAACTGTGCACTAGCAGTATTAACTACCGAGCAGTATTAACTACCAAGCAGTATTAACTACCAAGCAGTATTAACTACCTAGCAGTATTAACTACCTAGCAGTATTAACTGCACTAGCAGTATTAACTGTAGAACACAGGCAGTAGTAACTTTGCACTATGCACCACTTGTCAAATCCTCAAATGTCATCTTACACATCACTTTTACCACTTCTCTTACCTTCTGCAGGATTATTTTCAAAAGTAGCATGTCCTCCATCAATTCATTTGAAATATTGAAGGCAGGCCATGTTACCTGTCATATGCCTAGAGCAACCACTGTCAACATGCCAAATGCTTCTCCCCTTAAGCTGTTGGCTGCCCTGCACATCTGATAAATCAATTAGTTTTTGTTAGGGACCCAAGCCATAGTGATCTTGGGTCTCCCTTGATCATCAAAATACTTACATTCTGTTTTGATGAGCTTGTCAAAGTGAGGAACATCAGTGCTTGAGTACTTTGTTTTGATGATAGGTCTAGAAGCAGTACTAACTGATGCAGGAGTACTAACTTTGTTAGCAGCACTAACATTGCTTCCAGAAGTACTAGCCTTCTCAGCAGTATTAACTAACTTAGCAGTACTAACACTAGAAGCAGTATTAATTGTTGAAGAGGTACTAACTGTGTTAGCAGTACTAACACTGCTAGCAACATTGTTGCTTCCTGCAGTACTAACATTGTTAGCAGTACTAACTGAGTTGGCAGTATTATCATTAGTACCTTTGGGCATCCATACTCTAACACTTTCTGTTTCTGCCTTTTTCATGTGGCTGTTGGTTTTAACTTGTTTCTTTGCCACAACTTTCCTCACAGACTTTTTATAGGCACCATCCTTTCTGTAACCACCAGGTTTTTGAAAAAATCTTTGAGCATTAAACCTTTGGTTAACTGGATTGAAATAACAGTGTTTGGCTAAGTGATTTAGCTTACCACAGATGAAACAAGGTTTTGGCCTGTTGATTCTGTTCAGATCAACTCCTTGTCTCATAGCCCACTGGTTATTCCAGTTCCTTTGATTTCCCCTCTGATTATCATGTTTTTGGGGCTTGAGTTCTTGAGATTTCTTACAAGAACACTGTTTACAAGTATTAGAGTTCACAACTTTGGGCTGTGTGGAATGAACTCCCTTTTCCCTTTCAGTCCTTTTGATCTCAGTGTTCTTATCACATGGACTCTCAGATTCCTCATCAGAGTCTACTTTGTCAGTCTCATTCTCAACCAGTACTTCTTTTTCACAAGGATCTATATTAATCTTTAATTCAGGATCCTTCCTATCCTTGGTCTCTAACAAATCAGACTTAGGAGGTATGTAGTTGTTATTGTAGGGTGGAGGTGTGGCATTGTACCATATCCCTACTTTCATCTTGTCATGGATTTGAGCCTTAATGATGGTATCCATGGTTTTAGAAGCACAGGTAAACTTTTCAACATCAAGTTTAACCTTCTTAAGCTCTTCTTTTAATTTCTCATTCTCCTCCCCAGACACTTTCAGCTTAATCTCATACTCATTCTTCTCCCACTTCCAATAGTTAGTATCATAGTGGTGTTGAAGTTCATTAGCTTGAAAAGCTCTAATCTGTTCCTCAAACCTTCCTACAATCCTAACATAATCTTTCACATCTTTCTCTAGCCTCTTAAGGTCATCACACATACCCTGATTGTGATCCCTATATCTTTTAACAGCATCAATGCAAGCTTGAGAACAGAGTTTAGATTGTACCTCAGTGGGAATATCAGATACTTCTTGAAAGTGCAGGATCTATTCTTACAATCAATATAGAAAGAAGTAATTGAGAAATTGTATGATCAAGCCCAATTGTATTCAATGATGCACAGAATTACAGATCTAAGAGAGAGATAACCTCAAAGATTACAAGGAATGAATACAAGTAATATGGGAAAATCAATCAGTTAGCAACGTAGTGCTAACCACTCTATTTATACTGTAACGGATATATTAAAGCTACAGTACAAATAAGAAAGACTAATAAGAACAAAACACGTGTCCTAATTAGTTTACACATTACTAAGTAACGAAACTCGTCATAAGTTCTGAACAGGTAGTTCAGAACTTCTGAACATTCTTCTGATCACGCTTCTCAGAACTTCTGACTTCTCTTTCTCAGATCTCTGACTCTTCTTCTCAGAACTTCTGACTCTTCTTCTCAGAACTTCTGAACCTTCTTATCAGATCTTCAACACTTGGTTTATTGACAAAACTTCAGATCTAACAATCTCCCCCTTTTTGTCAAATAAACTTAAACTTTGCATCATCTAATTCTTTCAGAGCAGGAACAATTTTCTGAAGTAGCACATTCCTCAGATTAAGCCTCTTATCAATCTTGTCAATAATTTCTTGAATAACTTCAACTTGCTGATTTATTGCTTCTTGAGTTATGTTTGCTTCCTTTACTTTCAGCATCTTTTTCTCCAAATTGTGCTTTATGATCCTTAAAGTTCCAGAACAATATTTTGCAGTTTCCTTTGCTCTGAAGAAGATCTTTCCACTTTTGTTCTTCAAAAATACTCCCAGATCTGGATACTTGTGAACACTTCCAGTCTTTAACACCTTTTTCTGCTCATGATCTGTATTGGGATTTGCCAGATAAACACATGACTTTTGCAAATACAGAGCTATTTGGAAATCTGTATAGCAATGCCACCTTAAGATATAGAACATGGCCTCAATCACCACACTTCTTGCCTTCCTTTCATTTCTGTCTTTACTTGACTCTTTAAAACATAGAAAGCTGTGTAATCTGTAGAAGTCAACCACTGACAGTTTCTCAAAATCTGCATCAGTAAAATAATAAACCTTGCCATCTTCTCTCAAAACTTCAAAGGATAAGTACTCCATCTTTCTGAATTTCTTAACCTTCAATTCTCTGATTCCAGTGATTAGAAAATCTGAGTAAACGGCTTGCTTTGTTTTGCCAAGACATCTTGATTTTTCAGCCAACCAGATCTGAGTCTCCTTAGACCTATCATAATACACATCCAAGAATTGTACTTCTTTTGGTTTGAAAAACTCAGGCAGATCAAATTCAAGAAAGTATCCATTCAGATCAATGAATATTTCATCTTCTTTGGGTTCAGACTGTTCAGCTTGGTCAATATTAGTTATCTGCACATTCTGAGGTGTTGTGTCCTGAACTTCTTCAACTTCATCTGACAAAATTTCATTCACTTCATACTCAGCAGGGAACACAAAATCACTGTGTAACATCTTCTTGGGATTAACTTCAGATAGCAACCATTCACCACAACTTCTGATCTTTCTTCTGAGATTCAACCTTCTATTCATAGAGTTTACACACCTTTTCTTTAAGTTCTCTCTTTCAGTTTTAGCACTTACTTCCATTTCAATCAGTAACCAACTCAGAGTTGCATCACTATATTTTACCAGTTCTTTCAGTTTGAACATTTCAAGTCTCTCTTGAACTTTATATGCAAACCCTTCAGATTCCATTCCTTCATTTACGAATCCTTTTGTACACACATCAAATCCTGCAATATTTGTTGGAGACCTCAGATTGCACTTCTCTTTTCTTCCTTCAATGGCTAGTTGAAAATCATATAAGTACATGTTTCTGACATAGATACCCAGAAGTCTTCTGCATTCAATTTCCATCAAGGCTTCTTCAGTACCAGAGAAAAATTTGACTAGAAAGATCTGATCATCAAGTGTTAGTCTGTGGAAATCAAAACTGGACATGGCAACTTTTGTATTTTTCTCTTTCAATACTTCCATTCTAACAAACATTAAACCACTGAATTCTTCTTCTTGAAACATTAGAACTTTCTCAATTCTTTTCTGAATATGCAGTCTTGAGTCAGGAATTCTGAATCTGTTTGAAGCTTCTGTGTAAATCATCTGAGCTCTTTCATCCATGAAACCATCCACATTACTTTCTAAAAACTCATATTCTCCTTCTGAGTGGTAGAGGTTTTCATACATTTCCTCAGGAAAAATATCATCATGAAATTGTCTGGCCAAAGGTACATCACTTAGTTCCAGGATGAAATCACATATGGGTTCTTCTAACGTCTGCAAGTTAATCTTGGAAATCTCAATTGGTTTTCTGAATACATACTCAGAAGGCATGAAGTAATCTTCTAGTTTCTCATATTCTTCTTCTGTGTTCATCTCATCAGCATAGTTATATCTGAACTCATGCTTAAAATTCTGAGAATAATCAACAGTTCTGTCTTCTTCACCCATCAGATCAATAGGTCTTATTACTTTTATCCCTTTATGAATTTTCTGAACACTCAAAGCTCTGACTACTTCATTATGCATTCTTCTGATCAATTCTTCATTCAACCTCCTTTCTTCTGATTCAGACTCCATTGCCCTTTCACTGTTATAAACCACAATATCTGTACACCTGTTTACCACTGTACTTTCCACTATTTCTTCTATTCTCAAATCAGATTCCTCAATAGCTACAGTTTCATCTGAGTTTCCTTCCATCTCAGTATCCAAGTTCAATTCCTCTGTTTTATCTGATTCATTACTATCAATACTTCCCAACTCCATTTCTTCTGTATCTGAACTGTCAAGCTGTACTATCTGAATCATCTTCTTTAAATTTTCCTGTGTCTGATCTTCTGAACTTTTTGTATTGGCTAAGTGCATGTCTGCTATCTCAAAATCTTCTATGCCAATGTCATCATCAGAACTTAACCTTTGTCTTTTCTCCCCCTTTTGATGATCATGAGGCTCATTATCATCAAACTTTCTTTTTAAGTTCTGATTAGAAGTACCTTCAGCTTCAGCTTCTGCAATAGGAACAGGATCAAGAGGCTTTGAAGTAGAAGCCAGTGATACACTCAGTGCTTTCAGTATAGAATCCTGCATATCTTGCATTTGTTTCAACATATCTTTTTGAAAACCAGACATTATATCCATGATCTCCTTTTTGTGAGAATCCAAGGATTTCTTTACATCATCTACCTTGGTTTCAACAGAAATTAACTTTTTCTCCAACACATCTTTCAAATCTGATACCTCATCATTCAGATCCTCCATCCTCTTCTCCAAATTTTCTACTTTTTCCCCCATCTCCTTGTTTTGTTTCTGAATCTTTTCAAATTCAGAAGTTTCTAACAGTGAACCTGAACCAACAGATGGTCCAGTTTTCATGTGCCCAGAGAGCTCATGGCCTGTAGATAACACACAGTCATCTTGTACAACAGATGCACGTTTGAATGAGGCTTTTGTAATGTTCACCTCACCAGGACTTCCATCCAATCCTCGACACCCAACATTAGGCATGTCTATGAATGTTGTTTCAGGAGTACGAAATTCCTGATCTGTGCAAGTGTCAAAAGGAATTTCAGGCTCAATATGAATAGGACTGTGATATTCAGACTCAATGTGTTGAAAAATAAGTTGGGATTTATCACCTCCCTCCAAATGAGTTTGGGATGGTTCCCCGGATTTGTGTGAAACAGTAGCATGTTGAAATGCTTCTGAGTGGGTATGGATGGGTTGTTCAAGATCCACCACTAGGTCCATGGTGTTTGTTTCAATATTGGACACCAAGAGATGTGAACCAATAGCATGTGTGGTTACCTGGTCAAGATTAGCTGGTTCAGAGGCATCTCTTTCTGTTTGAACCTCTGTTAACAATCTCTCATCCTCACCACTCTCATTCTGTTTTTCCTCACTGAGTCTAACCAAGCTCTCAGAATTTTCCCCCTCAAGTCTCTCAGAATGTTCACCCATCTGAACATCCTCCCCCTCTCTAATTCGACTAGACCCCTCACCTCTCTTCTCAGGTTGGTCCTCTTGGGCAGGGATTTGAGGTAATTCAATTCCCATAGAGGTGCAATAAGCTTTTAAAATCTCACTCTCCCTTGGAATATAATTCCTAAGTGATTTTGGCAACAGTTTATGATTGGGATAATTTTCAAGTCTTGTTACTGAGGTCATCTTACTCAAATAAAATGTAGGACCATGCTCTTCATTTGTTCTTCTTGAGATTGTTCTGTTTTCCTGCATGGCATACCAAATAACAATTTGCCAGTACCTTATGTAGGGAATGTATGTCAGTGGAGCATCCTTTGTCTTCTTCTGAATTGCTTTCTGATTCTTCTCAAATGTATTCTTCATATCTTCCCAAAGTATTAAAGTATAGTCATAATGCCTATTCTTCACTAAACCTTGAAATATCTGAAGAATTTGTTTAGAACCTTGATCAGCAGAACTATTTTTCCCTGACAAACATTTATTTACCACATGAAAGAAGCAAGCCCAAATAGGTGGTAATTTGTTTCTTCTGAACAAACTGAGAGTCCTCAATCCTTCATTGTATCCCAACTTCATGAACTCTGCTATTAATTCCTCTGTTAGGGGTAAATCCTCAAAATCTGTTCTTCTTTGTACATCATCTTTCTCTGGTAGATTCAGCATTTCTCTTAGTGCAGAGATAGATAAGACAAATGTCACTCCTCCAATTTCAGACACAAACTTATTATCTTCTAACCTAAGATATTTCCACCATTGTTGTATGTACTGAACAGGCACATTTTTACTTCTTGTAAACCATTTTCTGTACGGATGATGTTTGAATAACTCCATGACAATTCTGTGTTCAGGCTTAAAACGACTTTCCTCAAACAATATAATACAGTTATTTTCAGATAATTTCAACCATTCACTCTCAGGAACAACTCTTTCCACTAGAATAGATCTATCTGACATAATAGAACCTGCAGCACTCTGATCATGTTCAATATTAACGTTTACCTCATCCGCATTTCCTTCAGATTCATCCATTTGTTCATCTTCTTCATCATTTCTTATTGCCCCTTCCTCTGCAACTCTATTTTGTACTTCATCATTTTCCGAATCGGATGAATCCATTATCGATTTTGTAGAATGTAGAGAAATTGGACCACTTCTTCGTATTTCAGACATGATTTAAGAAGAAAACAGATTCAAAGAACTCTGGATTTGATTCGTATCTCACGTTTCGCTCTGGAATTTGAAAGAAATTTGAAATAGGGATTTTAAGACCTATTTAAAATCCGTGAAGTTGAAAGGTTTAACGGAAAAGCGAAATCAATGTTATAACGGAGTCAACACATGTGAAATACCACAAAGGATTTAAATGAAATACGTGGCATTGTCAAACAAATATGAAGCTGACACGTGTTAGTGGATAGAATTTTGACTCAAGTCAAAAATCTGAATAACACGCACAGATGTTCTGATTCCATGACTTAGAAGAATTTTGCCTTGTAACCAAAATGTCTTTTAAAATCAACTTCTGACCAATATAAAACATTTTGATTATTCAGAAGAGGTTTGAACAGATAAGAAATGAAAACAAATCTTTTAAGCATCACAAAATGATTTCCAAAAGAATTTTGATGCTCCCCCTTGACTTGAGCATGCATTTGAGTATTAATGATACATAAAGATGAGATTAAAAGATAATCAAAGAAGCATAATCCATACAGTTGAAGTTATTTGTATTTCTCAAAAGTAAATTTTTGAAAGTTAGATTGCTGAAGTATTGACTCAGAATTTCTGACCTTAAGATTCAGAGGTTCTGATCTCAGGACTCAGAAGTTCTGAACTCAAGACTCAGAGGTTCTGAACTCAAGATTCAGAAGTTCCGAACTCAAGATTCAGAAGTTCCGAACTCAAGACTCAGAAGTTCTGAATACACTACTCAGACAAGTTTACTTAGAAAAATTTAGCATTTTTAAGAAAAAAATATTTTCAACTAGGCAGATTAAGCATTCCTATTTTACATATGAGAAAAGAAAACCTTTTGTGATCAAGAGGCTTTGTGAACAAGTCAGCCAATTGATACTTTGTATGCACAAAGTGCATCTCTATAGTTCCTTTTTCCACATAGTCCTTTATAAAATGATACCTCACATCTATATGCTTAGTCTTCGAATGTTGAACAGGGTTCTGAGTAATAGCAATTGCACTTTCTGAGTCACAATAGATGGGAATCTTATTAAGCTGATATCCATAGTCCATGAGTTGTGTTCTCATCCACAATGTTTGAGAGCATGAAGCAGCAGCAGCAACATACTCTGCTTCAGCAGTTGAAGTGGATACACAGTTCTGTTTCTTTGATGCCCAACTCACTATTTTATCTCCCAAAAAGTGACAAGCACCAGATGTACTCTTTCTGTCCAACCTACTTCCTGCATGATCAGCATCAGTGAAAGCAGTCAATTTGAAGTCAGTTTCTTTTGGATACCATAAACCTAGATCAGGTGTTCCTTTGAGATATCTTAAAATCCTTTTGACAGCCAACATATGTGATTCTTTCGGGTTAGATTGAAATCTAGCACAGAAACAGGTAGAAAACATGATATCTGGTCTACTTGCAGTCAAATAAAGTAATGATCCAATCATGCCTCTATAAAGTTTGATATCTGCTGAAACACCTTTGAGATCAGCATCTAACTTTATGTTAGTTGCCATAGGTGTTCTCATAGAAGCACAATCAGACATTTTGAACTTTTTCAGAATATCTCTGACATATTTTCCTTGATTTATGAAAATACCTTTTGGTAGTTGTTTGACTTGAAGACCAAGGAAAAAATTCAGTTCACCCATCATGCTCATTTCAAATTCAGATGACATGATTTTTGAAAAATTATCACATAATTCTGGACTGGTAGAACCAAATATTATGTCATCAACATAAATCTGAATCAGAATCAAATCATTACCCTGTTTCTTTAAAAACAAAGTTGTGTCAATCTTACCTTTCTTGAATCCTGAACCTAACAGGTGTTTAGTAAGAGTGTCATACCAGGCTCGTGGTGCTTGTTTTAGACCATATAAAGCTTTGTCTAAAATATAAACATGATCAGGGAATTCTGGATCAACAAAACCTTCAGGTTGATGGACATACACCTCTTCATTAAGTTTGCCATTTAGAAAGGCTGATTTGACATCCATTTGATACACCTTGAAGTTTTTATGTGCAACATAGGCTAAAAATATTCTGATTGCCTCTATTCTTGCCACTGGTGCAAATGTCTCATCATAATCAATTCCCTCTTGTTGACAGTATCCCTTAGCAACCAATCTTGCCTTGTTTCTGATGACAACACCTGATTCATCCTTTTTGTTTCTGAACACCCATTTAGTTCCAATTATAGATTTACCTTCAGGCTTTGGAATGAGTCTCCAAACTTTATTTCTTTCAAATTGAAGCAATTCCTCTTGCATTGCTGAAATCCAGTCTGGATCCTCTAGGGCTTCATTAGCTTTCTTTGGTTCAATTACACTTAAGAAACCAGCAAACATTGCTTCATTTGCTGTAGCTGATCTTGTCTTTACTCCTGCTGATGGATCACCTATTACTTGATGAATAGGGTGATTTTTAGTCCATTTATTAGCACTAGGGAGTACATCAATCTCTGAATAATTGTTGTTTGCATCATTCTCATCAATGATTGCTCGTAATTCTGAACTGTCACCTTGTTCTGACGTATGAGTAGGAGTTGCATCCAAGTTTGAGTTCTGATTAATGAAGTCAGAGTTCTGATTGACTTGTTCAGAGTTCTGAGTACAAGAATCAGAATTCTGATTACAAGGTTCAGAGTTTTCACCACTTGTATTTATTAGATTTGGGCACTCCTCTGATGGACCTTTGTCAGAAATTACAGTTGATTGAACTATTTCTGGAGTCTTATTTTTCATCTCTTTGACCATCTTTGGGTTTTCATATTCTGCATAAGAATCAGAAATTAGTTCACTAAAAGCATCCTTAAACAGTAAATTGAGTTCTGAACAAATAGGATTAGAATTTGTATCAGAAGTCATTTTTGTCTTGTTCAGCATGAGTTCTGAACTGTCTTGTTCAGAAGTCCGCATTCTGGCTTCATCAAAAGTTACATTTATGCTCTCCATCATCCTCTTGGTTCTTCTATTGTAGATTCTGAATGCTTTGGAAGTTAAAGAATAACCCACAAAGTATCCTTCATCTGCCTTTTTATCGAATTTGGCAAGATTTTCTCTGTCTCTGAGAACATAGCATCTGCAACCAAAAATATGAAAGAATTTGATTAATGGTTTTCTTTTATTTATCAGTTCATAAGCAGTCTTATTTAATCTCTTATTGATTAAAGTTCTATTTTGTGTAAAACAAGCAGTTGCAATTGCTTCAGCCCATAGGAAAGTAGGAAGATTTGCATAAGCCAGCATTGTTCTCGCAGCCTCAACTAGAGTTCTATTCTTCCTTTCAACAACACCATTTTGTTGAGGAGTTCTGACAGCAGAAAAATTGTGAGAAATCCCAGAACTTTCTAAAAAATTCTGAAGAGTCTCATTTCTGAACTCCGTTCCATTATCACTTCTGATTTTCTGAACTTGAAGTTGTAAGAGAACTTGAATCCTTTTGATAAAATTTATCAATGTAGTAGCAGCTTCTGACTTAGCTCTTAGGAACTCAACCCACGTGTATCTGATACCAATTGAAAGTGCAGGGTCTATTCTTACAATCAATATAGAAAGAAGTAATTGAGAAATTGTATGATCAAGCCCAATTGTATTCAATGATGCACAGAATTACAGATCTAAGAGAGAGATAACCTCAAAGATTACAAGGAATGAATACAAGTAATATGGGAAAATCAATCAGTTATCAACGTAGTGCTAACCACTCTATTTATACTGTAACGGATATATTAAAGCTACAGTACAAATAAGAAAGACTAATAAGAACAAAACACGTGTCCTAATTAGTTTACACATTACTAAGTAACGAAACTCGTCATAAGTTCTGAACAGGTAGTTCAGAACTTCTGAACATTCTTCTGATCACGCTTCTCAGAACTTCTGACTTCTCTTTCTCAGATCTCTGACTCTTCTTCTCAGAACTTCTGACTCTTCTTCTCAGAACTTCTGAACCTTCTTATCAGATCTTCAACACTTGGTTTATTGACAAAACTTCAGATCTAACACTTCTGCCATAAGAGCTTGATTCTGACAGGCTTCCTCAGCTTGATCACTCCAATCAAATCCCATTCCTTGTTGAGAAACAAGGGCTTGAGAGGAGCTTCTGTTTTGGTTTCCATTTGGAGCCTGTTGTTGTGATCCTCCACTTCTGCATTCTCTGGCAAAGTGTCCCATCTTGTGACACTTATAACACTCAACCTTGGACTGATCAAAGCCTGCATCATCTTCTCCAATCTTTCCTTCATTACATGGGCCATTTTCTATGATGTCCCATATTGCATAGTTAGTAAGAAGAATGTACTGCTTGATTCTCAGTTTCCACATGTCAAATTTACTGGGTTTGAGCATGGGAACCTTTGAAACAAGAGTACTGTGAGTATCCATTGAATTGTCCATAGCTTCTAAGATACCAACGCTCTGATACCACTTGTCAGGATCGATTCTTAACAAGAATTAAACTTCTTAGAAACAGAATTTAGAGAATCTTGCGGAATAGAACTCTAAATCAATTAATGAACAATCAATAGAAATTCAATACACTGTATATATCAAACTGTATTACTCACAAGTTTTACACCAAACCTCAATCTTGTTGAACAGGCTCAACAAGACGATTTCTACTTCTCTAGAAATAGGATCTATGATCTTGAGGTTAATTCTCTCTTGAATGAATATCAAATTCTATTTCACTCGTATATTTTCGTGTATCTCTAAAAGCTATCTATCAATACTATTTATACAAAAGTAATTACAAGATAACTATCAAAAGTAAATTGATCTTCTGAATCTTCGTTAAACATATCTTGATCAATTCCTTCTTTGTCTCCAAAAGTATCGCATACCAAACTTATCAAGTCAGCAGTATTAACAATGATTTGGCTCAGCAGCATTAATGATGATTTGGCTCAGCAGCATTAACGACCTTCAGCAGTATTAACCTTCACAGTCTTCAAGCAGTAGTAACTCAGCTCAGCAGTACTAACCATGTCTAGCAGTAGTAATTTGGTCTAGCAGCACTAACTTCGTCTAGCAGTAGTAACTTGGTCTAGCAGTACTAACTTCGTCTAGCAGTAGTAATCTTGCCCAGCAGTAGTAACGAAGAACTGGCAGTAGTAATGTAGACTTAGCAGTACTAACCATACTTGGCATATCTTCAGTTCCCAACAGTCTGAGAATCAGATTTTGGCATCTTTGAAATCGTTGTAGCTTCTGTTGTCTCTTCCGACTTTTCTGATCTCTTTGTAGAATCTGATGCAGAGTTCTCTTAGGCGAATTGTTGCGTCAATCTCTCTTATGATAGTATCTGCAGCATCTTTATCCATTTTCTTTGAACCTCTGTATTTCACAAGGCTTGCTCTGAACTTGTTCAGAGTACTTGTTGCATACTTCTGACAGTCCATGCATACAAATAGTTTAGTTTCGCCTTGAGGGTTTTGAAATACTAACCCAAACCGTGGTTCTATGATGATTGAGTTAGGTACGGCGTCCGGTGGGCAGCGATCCTCTGGTGGTCGTAAATCCAGATGTTTGAGACCAAGATCCTTTCCCAGCTGGAAATCTATCATGATGTAGAGCAGAAGCTTTTCCCTCATCGCTTTTCTCAACACTTGATAGGCTCTGGTGTTTGCCTCTGTGTTGTAGTTGTCCTTTGTCCATTGCAGAAGGTCAGGTAGATCATATGGATTGATATTTCTTAAATCAGCATCAGCGAAGGTAGTTTCTGAATTGTTTTCTCTTCTGACTTTGTAAAGATTGTACCTGACCCTTGGATAGGTTCTTGTGAAGGAGAATTTGCAGAAGATTACCTTTTTGATCTTGTGGATTGAGAAGACATCTGCTTTGGTTCTTGGCTTTGTCCTTGTGAAGATGTTCTCAAATTCTTCTCTAATCCTTGGATCTGTCACATGATGTGTTGGATAATTGGTCTGAAAGGATTGTTTATAGAGGTATTTGTATACCACTTCTTCCATTTCTTCATATGTTGGACCTGGTTGTGGTACTTGTCTTCTGAGACTCTCCATATGTTGAACAACTTCTGCGGCTCTACCAGTTAGAGGAATGTCTGACAGAGGCTTCAATCCATGTGCCCAGTCAACTTCTTCAGGCTTTGGGGTTTGAAAGGCATCAAACGCGCTCTTCATTAGTTTCTCTGTTGGCTTTGGCAATGTTTTCTTCTTAGGCTCTTCTGTCAGTATACCTTTGCCCTTATCTTTGGTTTTTGGCGGGGCAGAAACTGTTGCTTCTTTAAGTTTGGAGGTTGGCACTTCTGTTGGCTTGATGGGGGTTGCCTCTGTGGGTTTTGACATTTGTGATTTAGAGGACTTTTGTGGCGATGGTTCTGTTGGCTTGAGTTGCTCTTTAACCTCTGTTGGAGGTTGTTTGTTGACTTCTTCTGTGAGCTCAGTTTCTGTTGATGAAGTATTGGCATTGAATCTTCTTGCCATTTTGAAAGCTAAAGTGAACCTGTGCCTTTCTTCTTCTCTCTGCGTCATACGATCACTCATTGTTGTGTGCATCCTTTTCAGAACGTCAGAAGCAGAGGTCGTTGCTCTTTTTGGTTTGGTGGCAATCGACTTTCTTCTGGGTATGGTTTGGGGTGTTTCCACAGAGGTGGGTGTTTTCTCTGTGGTTTGTTCATCTGTTTCTTCCAAAATGATTACCTCAGGGGCGGTTGTTGCCTCTGTGGTTTGCTGATCTGCTTCTGGAGTTTTGGTTTCGTTAGGAGATGATTCCACAAAGATGTGTGTTGTCTCTGTGGTCTTTTGGGTTTGTTGTTGGGTTTCTTCTGGAGGGGCTTGGTTTATTGGTTCTGCTGCGATTGGTGGACTTTGTATTCCTCTGCTCGTAGCTTTCTCTCTTAGATTCTCCCCCTCAGGATTATCTGATGGACCAGGTTGGTCATCATCAGAATCATCCTGACTTTTATCAGAAGTACCCTCTGCACTGCAAGAAGTTTTGGGCTTCTTTGGTAATTCAGCTCCTGCTGCCATCAACTTTTCACAGACATCATCGCAGAGGCCAATCAATGTCGCAAGCTCTGCTTCTGTTTTGAAACGCATTCTGCCGACACTCTTTCTGAAATCCTTGACATAGTTGGCATTTGCAGTTGTGAAGGAGACAATGACTTTTGTGACCTGGTTAATGACGTTCTGTCCGAGCTCTGTAAGCTGTGCTCTAGTCATATAGTTATTTGGTTGCATCATTGTCGTGTTGCGTATTGCCTCTGCTTGTACTTGTGATAGGGCATTCTGTAAGTCTGCAGGAGTGATGCCCTCTGCTCTGTTGGATTGCGTATTCATTTGTTCAAGGAAATCTTTGACAGAGTCCCTGAAAGCAGAAGTTGCAGTTGTTCCGAATTCCTGAGCTGCAGAAGTGGCTGTTGCTTTGGCAGTAGTTTCGGCAGAAGACTTCATCTCTGAGATGGCGGTTTTTACCTCTGTGGACAGATTGTCCATTTTGGTGTTCAGATTCAGGATAGTCGTAGATGTTGTCTCTGTAAAGGATTTGAAAGAGCTTTGCAACTCTTTCATTGTTTGGTTCACAGAGGTGACAAGGGTTTGGAACTCATCCCTTGATACTTGTGTTCCTTGTGTAACCTCTGGAGGAACACATTCGTCTCCAGATTGAGTCCCTGTTCCTGGGACACCTTCGTTCACCCTTGTTTTTACGATGGGGGTGGAAGGATTTCCTTCTGATCCTCGAGAAGAAACCTGAGTTTCGATCTCTACAGAAGTTCTGTGAAGAACAGTGTCCAAATCCACTCCAGAGGTGGTTATTGGAATGTTCTTCTGTTGACTGGGAGACTTGTCTAGAGTCTCTTCGTCTCCGTGCTCACTACTTCTCTCTGAAAGAAGTTTTGGTCCTAATGTGTGCGTGGCAGAGGAAACGAAATCCTCTGTAGGGTGTTCTAGGGTGATCTGGGGAGACTGATCACGAACAATAGGTGAGTCTCTTTGAGGAGACTCCCTAGGAATGGATTCCCCGGTTTCTGTGGGCACAGAGGTTGAAAGAGTAACCTCTGGCTGGATGAGTTGGGTTAGGATCGAGCTGTGCTGCTCTTTTTCAATAACTCCTTCTGCAGCTAGACCTGCGGAGTTAGAAATGTGGGTTGCACTGGGAGTTGGTTTTGGTTGTGTGCCTCTATTTATACAGACATCTTTTCTTGCTTCTTCCTCTGTTAAGCATCCAAGCACTACTTCATTGTCTATCATTTCATCCTCTGTAACTACCCAATGGATTGGTGCTTCTTCCCTAAGTTATGTTGAAGTTCCTTGCTCTGGTCGTAAGAAGTCATACATTTGATGAGATCCGAATAATCTCATGACATGTGGATGATAAAGACCCTTACGTATCCAGACAGCTTCTTCTTCATCTGAATTTGTCTCTAAGATCTCTATTTCTGTGTCTGTTGTTGCTAATCCCTCTTTTTGTACAACTTCGACCCCTTTTTCTTTTTCTTCTTCCATCATATTCTCAGAAGCCTCTGTAATTTCACCTCTGTTCCACTCAGCTTCTGTTTGTTCTATTTCTTCTGAAGTTGGGTTTGGACTTCTTCTGTGAACGTCCAATCCTTGAATGAAAGGGTTTTGTAAAATCACAGGGGTGTCGGCTGGTTGATTTTTTGGTGTTGTGTCATCTTCTTGCAGATGTGTGTCAATGCCAGAAATGAAGAAATCTTGTTCTTCTGGAGAGTGGTGGTCGAGAGGTTGTGCCGTCCACCCTGCTGTATTTAGGGTGTTGGCAATATCAGGGTTCTGTAAGAAATCGTTCAGGTCTCCTTGGTGAGAAAATCTATCTGGAGATTGATAGGGTGATTGATACTTTTCTGTAGCCATTTCTTCTTCTGCAACTTCTTCTTCAGCAGTTTCCTCTTCTGCAATGGTAACCAACTTTGCAAGTGATTTACCATGCCTCTTTTTGGTTTTCCTCCTCTTAGGATTTGGTGCCCCTTCTTCTGTTGATTTTGATCTTTTCTTCTTCATTTTTGGGGAAGAGGGAGGAGCAGAGGAGCCAATTTCTATGGCATGAGGAGGTGAAGGTTGATCTTCTGCAGCGCTTGTTGAGGTGCCTTCTGCAGTTTTCCTCTTCTTAGCTTTTGGAGTAGATGCAGAGGTTCTTGATGAAGACTTCTTTCCCATTAGTTCTGCACGTTTGGCTATAAAGCTGAGTTGAATAGCCATGTGCTTTGCTAACTTCTGATCCTTTTCTTCTTGAGTGGAAAGAGGTTTTGCTATCATTGTTCCTAGGGGGACACCTAAACGCGGGGGTGTCATAGGACTCGGTTTAGGAGTTCTATGATCGCGTATATATTCTTTCTTAAGGGATTTATTCGATGCGTAGCGCAGAAGCTTCTTTGACAGAGGTCTGCAGTGTGAGTGGCCATCAGTATGATCAGTGGGGGTATTCTTGTTCATCGGGAACTGTTTGGGAGTTGGTCCTTCCATTGGCCAGTTTTGGATTAGCAGTAGATGTTCGAACAGTACTCCCAATATTCTTTGAAATTGCAGAGGTGGTAGAAAGTTGGGATCGTTTTCTTTGACCCTTCTCGTGTTGTTCTTTCTGTCGATGGTGTTTATGATCTCTTGCATCATAATGGTCGCATAATCTAGTGGAAGATCATAGTAAACCCCATACATGATGCTCAAGATTTGATGTGAGCTCTGGTCAATACTTCCTATTTTCCCTGTGAGGCATCTGTTAAGAATAGAGAACAAGGTGTTCCACAGAGGTGGTAATCTTCCTCTGCGAAAGTCATTTCTCTTCCGTAGTTGGGTGTTGTACCCAAGCATTTCTACGAAGCGACAGAGCTATTCGTCTGATGGTTGCTCTGCATAACTCTTCAATCCCAGAAGACCCCTTGTTGGTAGGTTGAATTCAAGTGAGAACATTGTTCTGTTGAACTTGATTTCAAGATGCTCAGATTTATCAGGTCTTGAAATGTATCCTTTGATAAGAGAATCGTCTTTATCAAATCGGCAGCTTTGCCAAATTTGGTTCAAATAACGGACTGGAATTTTGTTTGGGGTTCTTGATAGTAGAGGGAAGAGGATGTGATTTTCCATTATATTCAGAAGAATAGCATGGGCTTCGCCGAAAGCAGTGGGTGAGGGGACCAAATAGCAGTTGTTGGATTTGATAGGAAGTATGGTTTCGAAGTGATCTTTTGCTATGAAGTTTTGCAAGTGTGTCGTCGGAGCAAATTCTGAAGAGTCCCCGGAATCTTGTTGTTCAATAGCTTTTGCAAGGTTGGGGTTTTCTGAATGTTCAGAATGGGCAGGGGAGTGTTCCGGTGAGTTTGCCGGAGAGAGTTCTTGGGAGATAGCTTTAGAAGATGAAGCCATTTGATTTTAAGAACAAGGTTTTTGCAAGCTTTTGTAGGGTTTTGCCGGAGAAGAAGATAAGAGTTTGTAAAAGGTTTTATGAGAGGGTATTGCTTGGTTTTTATAGGAGGGTAAAACGGTAGTATTCGAAAGAGTAAAATATATGGCAATGGATTAAAATTTGGAATCCGTACTCGAGTTTGAGCGGCGGGTTCAACTTTCCAAATAAAAACGTTCCATGTACGCCCAATGAAAATGGGACACGTAGGCCTTGTCAGAATATGACAGGACGTCGTGCGCGGCCCATTAATGCTAGGCGCGTGAGGTTGTTTTTAGCCATATGAGTTTCACTCGCAGTAACAGTAACCGTTATTACCACAGATAATAAAATGGCAGAACTTTTGTGTTTTACAGAAGCTCTGTGATTTTGAAAATCTTGAGTTTTAACCTCTTCTCATATATCTCATTGTTGTCATGACTCTGAGGGTTCTTCTTTGAACGAAAACGTTTGTAAAGACATTGGAGAGGATCAATAGGATTTTGTCAAGAAATTTTACTCACAGAGGTTTTGTAGCTCTGATGGAACTTGCAGAAGCTCTGCGAGAGCCAGCAAAAGCTCTATGAGAGAAAAAATCTTATAACTTGAATTCTATTAACTTTCTGATCATCCAATTTTTGATCTGTGTTAAGAGATGTTTTTCACACATTTTTGAAAGTTGGTGTCCGAGAAAACTATTTTGATAAACGTTTTGTTCGAGAAGGTCATGGTGTGTGTTGTCGGTTTCCGAGATAACATTCCAAAAGATCGACAGAGGGTTAATTTGTGATCACAGAGCATATTTCCTGCAGAACCTCTGTTGAGCTCAGCAGAAGCTCTATGACCTTAAATTTCTCCTATTTCGAATTTTGTTAAACTTTTTGAACTTTTGATTTTTGAAATGTTATTCATAGTATATTTAGGACATATTTGACAATTCTTGTCCTAGAAAACTGTTTTCCAAAAACCTTTTGTGCGAGAGACATACCTTTTGGTTCTTCTGTTCTCGGCAGTTTTGTCTTACTTCTGTCGACATTCTTCTTTGGCTTTCCTTTGAAAGATTTACCTCTGTAGATCATTTCAGGGTCCCTTTTACTCCCCCTTGATCTAATCACTTCTGTAGATCAAGAATTTTCCTTTTGCTCCCCCTTGATCTATGCTTGGTTCAAAGAATGGTAAGATTTGTATTGAGCATAAATCATGTTTACCAGATGTTCTGTAAGGATTATCAGAAGATCTGAGCGGACCCACAGAAGCTCTGTAACCAAGAATTATTTTTGCACAAAAAAATACATACAGAAATAAATTTATCAAAGCAATAACTTAAGTAATAATAGATATTTATACTTGTTTACAGAAGATAAAGCTATACTTACAGAGGATTTTCACACCATGTTAATCATTCCTAACTTACCCACCAAGAAGTTGAATCTTTTCTCGTCTAATGCTTTGGTGAATAAGTCAGCGAGTTGATATTCTGTGGGCACGAAATGCATTTCGATTGTACCGTATTCAACATGATGTTTCAAGAAATGATACCTTATATCGATATGCTTAGTTTTTGAGTGTTGCACAGGGTTGGCAGAGATAGCAATAGCACTTTTGGAATCACAGAAGATGGGTATTTTGAACAGAATGTGTCGTAGTCTTTTAGCCGAGTCTTCATCCATAGAACCTGAGAACAACAGCTAGCAGCAGCAACGTATTCAGCTTCTGCAGTGGATGTGGAGACACAATTATGCTTCTTGGAGGTCCAACTGACTAGTTTACCACCTAGGAATTGACAACTCCCAGAGGTACTCTTTCTGTCGAGCATGCATCCTCCATAGTCTGAATCTGTATAAGCTTTAAGACTAAAACCAGAGTTCTGTGGATACCAGAGACCAAGATTGTTGGTCCCCTTCAGGTATCTAAAGATTCTCTTTACAGCATCATAATGTGATTTCTTTGGATTAGCTTGATAACGTGCACAAAGACATGTGGCATGCATAATGTCAGGTCTGCTTGCTGTTAAGTATAACAGAGATCCAATCATGCCTCTGTAGAGAGTACATTCTACAGAAATACCATTTGGATCTAAGAATAACTTATTTCCAGTGGCCATTGGAGTCTTCATTGCAGAGGTATCAGAGAGATTATATTTTAAAAGTATGTCAGAGACATATTTGGCTTGATTTATAAAAATTCCCTCTGAAGATTGTTTGACTTGAAGTCAGAGGAAGAATGTTAATTCTCCCATCATACTCATTTCAAACTCACTCTGCATGAGTTTTTCAAAAATTTTGCACTCTTCTGAATTTGTAGACCCAAAAATTATGTCATCTACGTATATTTGTACAAGCATTATCTCACTATTTTTGCGTTTATAGAATAAGGTAGTATATGTTGTACCTCTGTTGTAGCCATTGACTAGAAGGAAGGTAGAAAGTCGTTCGTACCATGCTCTTGGAGCCTGTTTCAGTCCGTATAGAGCCTTTTCAAGGTAGTATACATGCCTTGGAAACTTTGAGCTTTCAAAACCTGGTGGCTGATTTACGTAAACCTCTTCTTGGATTTCACCGTTTAGAAAAGCTGATTTTACGTCCATCTGATAGACTTTAAAACCTTTGTGGGCTGCGAAGGCTAAGAATATTCTTATTGCTTCGAGACGTGCGACAGGGGAAAAAGTTTCATCGTAGTCTATGCCTTCCTCTTGTCTATATCCTTTTGCTACTAATCTTGCTTTGTTTCTGACGACCACTCCATCTTCATCCTTCTTGTTTCTGTAGACCCATTTAGTCCCAATGGCCTGTTTCCCTCTTGGCAGAGGTACTAAAGTCCATACTCTGTTACGCTCAAATTGCAGAAGTTCTTCTTGCATGGCGTCTACCCAGTTTGGGTCATCTAGGGCTTCAGAAATCTTCTTTGGTTCTATAACACTAATAAAATTTGTAAAGAAACAAAAATTAGCAGTGGCAGACCTTGTTTTTACTGAGTCAGAAGGTTCTCCAATTATTTGGCTTGGAGGATGGCTTTTTGTCCACTGAGTTGTGCGTGGAAGATGATCATCAATGTCATCAAAACTTTCTTCAGAGGCTTCTTGTGTTTCTTCTTGTGTAGCCTCTGTTGTTTTTCGTGCCTTGGTAGTTGATTCTACCGTTTGTGGAATGATTGGTACGAGTGGTGGTGGAGTTTGTTCCTCTGAGGACGTATAGTCTTGGTCCTCGATCTCCTCTGTAATTGGTTCTTCTGTGGTTTGTGCAGCTTCTGTGGTCGTTTTTCTTGATGTTTCATCTTCTGCACTTTCTTCTGCTTCGGCAATTGCATCTGTAGTATTTATAGAAGAAGATGAAGCATTATTTGGACCAGTTAGAGTCATACCTGTAGGATTTTGTCCGACAGAGGATGGTTTTTCAGAAACTCTGATGGTTCCGACAGAAGGATCAATGTCATTGTGGAACATCTCCAAAAATAGAAGATCCAAATCTTCTTTTGTTCTTGAGATGTCAGAGGATTTCCCTTTAATTCCGAGTTCTGAACTTATTTGCTCAGAAGTCATTTGGAATGAATCATCAAAAGAAACATTGATGCTTTCTACAATCTTGTGAGACTTTGTAAGGAATGTTCTGTAGGCTTTGGAAGTGGCAGAGTATCCAATGAATTTGCCTTCATCTGCTTTTACATCAAACTTTCCTCTTGAATCTCTGTCGTTTAAGACAAAGCATTTGCATCCGAATACATGGAAAAATTTGATGTTTGCCGCCTTTTGTTAAGCAATTCGTAAGGCGTCTTGAGGTGTCTTTTCACAATGGTTGATCGATTTTGAGTATAACACGCAGTAGAAATTGCTTCTGCCCAAAAGTTCATTGATAATCCGCATGCTGACATCATAGTTCTTGCGGCTTCCACAAGTGTTCGATTCTTTCTTTCGACAACACCGTTCTGTTGTGGAGTGCGAGCTGCAGAGAAGTTCTGTGATATTCCTTCTGTTGAAAGATAGGTTTCAAGGACAGAGTTTTTAAATTCTGTGCCATTGTCACTTCTTAGCTTCTGTATTCTGCAATCATAAAGAACTTGGATTCTTTTCATTAGATTTATCAATATATTTGGAACATCTGATTTCTTTCTAACGAATTCAACCCATGTGAAACGTGAATACTCATCAATTAGGACAAGTATGTATTTCTTGCCACCTAGGCTCTGTATGGCAATGGGACCGCAGAGGTCGACATGAAGCATGTACAAAGGTCTAGTGCAAGATACGTCAGTTTTGCCTTTGTGGGAAGCCCTTCTGTGTTTTCCCATTTCACAGGCCGAACACAAATGATCCTTATTGAATTTAACATTTGGCAAACCTTTAACTAGATTGAGTTTTACTAGTTTATCCAAGGTGTGAAAGTTTAAGTGACAGAACCTGTTGTGCCATAACCACGCTTCTTCACTTTTGCAGGCTACTAGACAAACTTTGTCCTTGGATTTTGAAGTAAAATTCATTAGGTATAGATCACCTCTTCTTTCAGCTCGCAGAAGTTCCATTCATGTGTTTTCACTCTGTTGAGAGTAGAAAGTTCTTTTGAATAACACATCGAATCCTGTATCACAGAGTTGACTTACGCTTAGTAGGTTGTGTTTGAGGCCATTCACATATGCAACTTTGTATACAGAGACATTTTCTTTCTGTATGACTCCATAGCCTTTGATGTGTCCCTTCATGTTGTCTCCAAAGGTTACAGATCCACCATCGTGTGTTTCTTTGTATGTGGATAGTAATCTTCTGTTGCCAGTCATGTGCCTTGAGCATCCGGAGTCAAGATACCAAATTGGCACATGTTGCTTCTGTAAGACAATCATAGAGATTTAGGTACCCATATCCACATGGGTCCAATATTTGTTAGAATTTTTCAAGTTTGCCTTAGCATTCTTGAAATACATTTTATCTTTTGTAGAAGAATCAGATTGTTTCTCTTTTGGTTCTGACTTTCGAATTTCAGTGGTGAGAAAGCAATCTGAACTTGAGAAGTGTTTATTCAATTGAAACATAAGATCAAAACAATGACAGTATTGAATATGAGATGTGATTTGTTTGAACTTTTCATTGAATTTTCTGAACTGAGCCACAGAGACATTACATTCTTTCTTTACATTAGATTTCCTATTACAAGAAGATCTATGAATACTAGAATGTTGTTTGCAAAAGTCTTGTTTAGTTCCTGCCTTCTGTGACTCTCTTCTGTGGTGAACATCTTTCTTCACTGTCACAGAGGAAAAATATTTGTTAGCTTCAGGCCTTTTTCCCTTTTGTTGCCAAGTGGGTTTCTCTTTGATTTTCCTTAAAGGTTTTGAAAATTTTATGCTTTTTGGATTTTCCGAGGCCTTTTTCAGATTTTCAAGCTCTGTAGAGGTTTTGACTTGTATACACATTTTGAGAAAATCTGGATGGATAGGTATCTCTGTGAATTTCTCTTTTGGAGAAATTGTTCTGTTAAGAACTTCAGAGGAGAATTTGACATCCTCTGTGTCACAGTGAATTGTCCCTGATTTGAAATCAGTCTCTGAGTCGTCAGAGGATGAATCGTCCTCATATGCAGAGGTTGAGTCATTTCTTTTGACAGAGGCTGGATTTTCTGAGCATGTATCATACGAGCTTTCTTCCTCTGTAGAAAAACTTTCGTAGTTGGCAGAGGTTTCTAATGAGATCTCTTCAGCGAGTTTTTGATTTATAGAAGATATACAGAGATTTTCTAAAATATTTGATTTCAAAACTTCCAAAATTTCTTTTTCAATAGATTCTTCAAGTTTTTCTTCTGAAAAAGATGGGTTTAAACTCAGGAGCTTCTGCTGACAATTTCTTTTCAACATTTATCATACAGACAAAAGCGACCTGTGTTTGAGTCTTTGGTTTACCAAACTTAAAGATACCTATCTGATCTTGTGTTTTCAGATATTTCTTTGGTTTGATTTCTCTTTTGACAGAGGTTGAAGATGATGAATCTGTGTTTTCAAACCACACATTGATCATCTTTGTATGTTTCCTCAAGTGAGGTTCTGCAGAGATTTTAACCCTTTTACTTACAGAGAGTAAGTTTGGAAAGTTTGGTTTGTTAGTTTTTCCCAAAACAAATAGAGAGGACAGAGGTTTTAGTCGTTTATTTTCAACTCCTAAGGTAATGTCACTGTACCCTATACCTCGTCTTGCTATTTGAGTGTTTACCTTTTCATACACCTTCTGTGCATCTTTATAGTTTTTAATTAAAACTTCTCTTCTTAAAAGATCTTGCCAAAGTACCTCTCTTTCCTTTTGAAAGTATTCTTTGAGAGCTCTTATGTCTGTAGTTTCACTTCTTGAAACTGAAAGTTCTTTTGTTTTGATTTTTAAAGCATAGGTTAAATCAGAAATTTGCCTTTTTAAAGGATCTATATTTTTGCTCCAATATTTTTCGACTTTTCCTTTTTCTTCAAAGATTTTGGCTTTTTCTTGAGTGAGAAGCCTTACTTCTCTCTCATTAAAGGTCAGCTTTTTCTGAATGCTTTCAATTATATTTTTCAGTTCAATGTTAAGTTTAAATAAATCACCATCTACAGAATTAGTACTTGAGATAGAGTTTGAAATGGATACCTCATTGTCAGTGTCGGAGTCAACTTCTGCCATGCCACAGAACAGGGCATTTGTGGGAAATTCATCGTCAGAGGTAGAGTCTGACTCGAAGTCTTCTTTGTTTGCCTCAGAATGCCCTTTGTTCGCCATTAGGGATTTTTGTGCGTAATACTCGGCCTTCTTTTTGTAAAAAGCTGAGTCCTTCTGTGGGCGATTTGGTCTACTTCTGCATTATTTTGCGAAATGACCTGGCTTGCCGCAGTTGAAACAACCTTGGGAGATGTTTCCAGTTCGGTCGTCGGACTTCTGTAGGTCTCCACCTTTCTCTGTTCGGCATTCGTTTGCGTAATGACCGGGTTTACCACATTAGTAGCATTCTTGTGTGTGGCCTATCTTGTCATCTGATCTCTGTCGATCATTTCCTCTGTAGCTTCTGTCGCTCGACCTCTGTAGGTCATCATTTCTGTAGTCTGACCTCTGTCGGTCACTTGATTCTTCTCTTCTTCCATCATCTCTTCTACCAGAAATCCTTTGGTTATTTCTAAACTCTCTTGTCAATCGAGCCATTGATTTAGCTAATGACGCAAGAGTTATCTCTTCCTCTATCAGCTCTTCTTCTTCGCTATCAACCATTACCATCTTCTTTTTTCTCCTTCTTTTTCTCCTCTGTAGATCTCTCATTTCTTGGTCTGTCTGCAGCCTCTGTGGATTTACTAACCAATCCGTATGGCACAGTGGTTAGTGTTTTAGCTTGAGCTATTTGAGGCTCTTGTGCAGCAAGTGTTCCATAGAGATCAGAGAGTGTCCAGGAGTCTAGATCTTGGTTTGTTTGTAAAGACATAGACAACTGAAGCCACTCATCGTTCAGGCTCTTTAGAAACATGACGTTATTTTCTTCCGTGATTCTGTGAATACCATACTTTTTGCATTTGTTTATGAGAGAGTTGAACCGGTCGTATGTTGTTTGCAGAGATTCTGTTGCAGAGGCTCTGAAAGCATGATATTCATTTATGTATTGTGCTCTTCGGTTCTTCTGAGTTTTAGCACCCCCTTCCAACTGTCTTTCTAATTCTTTCCAGAGATCGTGCGCTGTTTCGCATGCATCTAAGGATTGAAAAAGTTCGTTGGGGATTGCCATGATCAATATTCTCTTTGTTTTCTGTGCAACTTCATCTTCTGCCTTATCTTCATTTGACCATTCTTCTCTTGGCTTAGGTTTTTGATGTTCAGGGATTTCAGCAGATTCAGCAGTAGCAGGTACACGTGGCATAGTTATCATCGGAACTGGAGGAGGATTGTAAAGATATTGTTTGAGAGTTTTTTCAGTACCCTCAAAGAAATGAACCATTCTTATCTTCCATTGAGGATACTCATCTCTAAGAAGAGTAGGGGGTTTGGTTAGTGAGCCAGCAGTAAAAAAGTTATTTGTATTTGTCATTTTGAGGAGAGGATAATCTGATGGAGGATTTCTAAGTATGAAGATCTGGAAGGTTTTCAGGGTACGACTAATATTTAGAAATATTGTGATGAAGAGAGAAAATAATCTATCAAATAAAAGTTGTAAAACGAGGATCACTTGATATTGAAAATCAAGCTAGGCTCTGATACCAATTGTTGGTTCCCGTTTTGCTTTAAACAAGATTATTAGATCTATTAGTTCAGGTTTAAGGTTTGATACGGAAGCGTATTTAAAGAACTAACAGATAAGTTTGATAGATTTAGAACAAACTATAAATAAACAGTGAACAAAATATTATATCTCAAAGTTTACTGAATATATATATCAAGAACAGGTTTATGAACCGTGAGTAAGAAAAAGCTTTAAAACAGATATGACTCTTAAGGTAAATAAGCTTTTTGTGTTCTTAATGTTGTTGTGTTGTGTATTTTTTGTGTAAGGAAGAACTCAACATGAGTCTTCCTTATATACTACTCTAAAGGGGACCATAAAGCATATGCTACTATTCAAAAGGTACGTATGAATAGTTGAGAGGATGTCGTGAACAGTTGCAAGGATGGCATGAACAGTCAGACGTGCTATATTGCATTTAATGCAGCAGACGTCTAATATGTACTAAGCCCTACTGAGTCCAATCAGAGTTTGACACGTCGACGTTGGACAGGGCATGCTACCATGCAAGTTGATGTACGAGTCCTTTAACAGTAGCAAGATATTATAAATATCTTCAAGTCTCAGTAAGGACCACAGAGGCTCTGTAATGAGTTACAGAGGTTCTGCGGTCTGGTCCTCTGGAGCAGTCTTCGCCGGATTCCGAGTCTTTGGTCTTCTTTGTGCGTATGACAGAGCTTCTGTAGGAAGTCTCTGCTGCTTCTGTAGCTTCTTGACCTTGATTTCTCGGTAATGTCGGCAGAGCCTCTGTAAGAGGCTTTCTTCACTTAGCCTATTTTTCACTACTTCTAAATACTTCTATGATTAGGAAGATTGAAGCTAACAACCCCCTCTGACCAATGTTGGAAGAAATCCCTTATATGGCCTGAGAATGAACCTGAGATGCCTCCACCTCCACCTCCAATTATGCAAACACCACAAACTCAGCCTGATACTTCTATTGATGAACTCAAAGATATGATGTATCCCAAACTACTTTCCATTAGCCCAGATGATCCAAACAACAAAACCTTACTAAGCTTACTTGAAAACTTTCAACCTAGACCTCGAACACCCCAACCACCTCAACCTACACCCAATGCTGTTACTTCTACCGAGTTCAACCAATTCAAGACTGAAGTTATGTCCAGTCTTGATGAAACAAAGAAGGCTATGGATTCATTGTCAAAATAGGTTGCTTCACTGAATGAGTCTTGTAAGTCTCAAGCGCAAGGCGTTAAAAGGAAGCATGATCAAGATCCCGATGATCATTATCATGAGGGGGAGAAGTCTAAGAAACGAAGATCTGATGTTGAGACTTCAAGTATGGGGAGAACTTTGACAACTGAAGAAGTTATTCAGATGTTTGAATCGGGGGCACAAGGTGATGAAAGTGGCGAACAGATTGTGCTATATGTTGATCCTGACGCTGAACCGACGGTTAAAAAGCCTGAGGTTAATGAAGAAGAGATAAGGGAAGTGGTGGATCTGTTTGTGGAAATTGTTGAACTCAATTCTGATGATGAGAATGAAGAGGGCACTAGAAATGATTATGACATGTTTTGGAGGATTAAAGAGGAATCGGAAAATATGTTGATGATCACTGATGGCCAAGATGATCAAAATATGGGATTTACTGAAAGTGAAGTGGAGTTTCTTAATCATTTCTATGGGTAAAGCACTCCGAATGATACACATGTTAGCCCTATCCAGTCTCCAGATCCCATATCCAGTACCATTGTTCCATCCCAACCTGAAACAACCCAAATTAACATCAATCTTTCACAAACAAAGCTATCTGAACTTGAATTCACACCACCTATTCAACCTTACTCACCACCAACACCTGAACCAACACCTAAATCAGTTTCTAAACCTGAAGTTAAACCTGAAGAACCACATTTCAATCCATCTTTCAATCCTAATACTGACCAAGCTGGTCCATCCAACCCATCTTCCTCAAACCAACCTGTTCCTTCTACTTCTAGAAACCCAAGGGTAAGCAAATTGGAGGAAAGGCAAAGAACTTTGTGGTTGAGAATGCCATTCTTGCAGGATTCTGAAAGGAGGATATTTGCACATTACATACGGAGGTTCAATCCATATGCAGTGTTGGGGATAACTGGTCAGTCTTAGGCCTTCAAGTTTGAATACATGTTCTTTATGAGTGCCATGTGCCAAAAGGTTCATGAGGTCAGAAGCAAGAAGCTGATTGGGTCGATTAAAGAGGTTTATGCTAAACAGCTTTACAAGATGTGATATCCAGTTTTCGTGGTCCAAAGGCAGGATTGCAAGATATACACTTTCACTAGAGCATATTTCTGTCATATATTGATTAAAGACTTTGAGTTTATGTATCATTACTTCAGAGATCTTCAAATCAGATAGGATAACATTGCACTTGCCTTGAATGCCATCAAGAGATTCCTGCGGAGACACATCTTATATGTACTATAAGTTTAGGATCCACTCTTACAATCAATATATCAATGTATAAAACAGTAATTGAGAAGTAATATGATCGAACCAACTTGTATTCAATGAAGAACAGATTTACAGATCTTAGAGAGAGAGTATCTCAATATATGCGGAAAAGTCAGTTAGCGTAACAGTGCTAACCACTATATATACTGTAACGGAAATACTAAAGCTACAGCACAAATATGAAAGACTAATAGGAAAAATACACGTGTCCTAATTAGTTAACTAAATACAAAGTAAAGCATTTAGTTATAAGTTCTGAACATGTTGTTCAGAACTTCTGAACATTATTCTGATTAGGCTTCTCAGAACTTCTGACTCTTCTTCTCAGACTTCTATACTTGGTCAACTTTCAGAGCAATACTTCTGAGTCTTCTTAGTCAGAACTTTGACTCTTCACTTCAGAACTTTTGAGCCTTCTTAGTCAGAATTCAACACTTAGTTTATTGACAAAACTCAGATCTAACAATGTGAAATCCCAAATCTAGCAAGAAATCAAGAATGATGTAGAGAGAAAATCTAGAGTACACAAGTCATCCATATATTGATCTTCAAAGTACAAATGACTAATGCTACAAGTTGTTCCTAAAGGGATCTAGATTCTCTACTAACTAAGAACTAGACATGCCTATTTATACCCATAACATACAAGGTATAAAGGCACAGCTAACTAATACAGTACATTGACTTTACAGAAAATCTTGAATACAACAATGCTCTAACAATCTCCCCCTTTGGATTCAAGATTTAAAAAATATGACAGCAGTCTTCATCTCTTTGTAAAGTCAATCTTCTCCAACACACACTCTATCAAACCATCTTCAAATAGCTTTATTTCCATTAGTTCACGGCGAACTATATGCTTTGACACTCTTTAAGAACTCAGCTTTAAAGAATCTTCAGACAAACATGAAAAGTCATTGTCTTTTTCTTTGAAAAGTCAACCTTCTTCAATAAAATATTCAACAGATTGTCTTCAAGTCTTGAATATGGAACAAGATGAATCAGAAACGATTAGAGTTTGGATCAGAAAGATGTGAAACCATCCACATTGTTGAACTTTTAGGTGTAAGCGCATTCTGAGAACCACTCAGAACTAAGATAACCAAATTCAGCAACATTTGGACTTCACATGATCCTTCTCCCCAATCTTCAGTCTTTGTTCACGAATCTTTGACTTGAAAGTTCTTTGACATGAAATATCTTTGACTTGAAAATTCTTTGACATGAAATTAAACTTTTCTCCCCCTTTTTCGATGATGGTGAGCATCATAATCATCGAAAACCATTTTCAATTTCAGTCGTGTCTTTGAGTATTGCTAACAATCTCCTCCTTACAGAATAACCTTGCTCCCCCTCAAAATAAGAATTCTGGAGCAGTTTATTTTCTCCCCCTGAAAGTATGCATATATTTCAATAACGTACAATATTTGAAATTGTAGCACAAATTTTAAAACAAATTTACACAAGGAAAATAAAATTCATTGAATTTCATTTTATAACAACAAACATTTGATCATTTGAAAACTTTACAAAAGAAATTCAACTTTATGAAATTTAATAGATTTTTCAATCAAATGAAATCAAATGCATGTGTTTGGATGCAAAACAAGTCATCATTGTATATCAAGTTAAAAATGTTCAGTTTCAACCCCTTTATTAAATCTATTTGGTGTGCTAGCATGCGAAATATGATTAGCTTCAAGCATATGCAATTCTAAAACATATAAGAATACTTTGCTCTACTCACACTATTTGTCCAAAATCAGAATTTTCACAAATTTACGGGTTTATCGCGACTTTGTATTTTCCCAAGTTTCAAGAGATGTGTGCTCATTGGCATCTTTTCTTTTGTGCTCATTGGCATCTTTTGATTTTGTGCTCATTGGCATCTTTTGATCAAAAAGTTTAGTAAGAATAAGATATACCGTTAAACATGACTTTCTATCTGGTTCTATAGCAGGATTTGGGTCAGCATATCCCAGACCAGTTGGCCTTAGGTGCTAGGTGACGAGCACCCCTTAGAACTTAATTTCCCAAACCAGAAAGGCCACATCGATATATCTTAAACCCATTTGTACCAGTAAAACATGGCTTTCTATCTGGTTCTATTGCAGGATTTGGGTCAGCCGATCCCAGACCAGTTGATCTTAGGGACTAGGTGTCGAGCACCCCTTAGGACTTACTCTCCCAAACCAGAAAGGCCACAGGTACAAACTTTCAAACTAAATGATATTCTATATAAGTTCAGATTTCCATCACAAAATATGAATAATATCTCAATCACTTGTTTCTAAAACATAGTGCTTCCCCCATATTTTCGTTTCCATCCATCATTCTGACATATAGGCTTTTTGAGCATTATATTCTATATATATCCAGATTCACATAACTTTGAGCATTCAGCATAATTTCATTCATGTTTTGCTTACCTTTCGATTTATTTCAGAGGTGAAAGTTGAAGCAAATCTAACTCAGATAATACAAAGATTCTTGAAAAAAATCATCTTTTAGCACACATTTAATTCATTGAATGAAAATTGAAAATTTTATCTCATTGAATTAAATTTGTAAAGATTCAAGTTTTCAAAGTGGTAGAAACAAAATATAATCAAATGTTACCTTTCATCACTTGTTCCTTGAAGTAAAAGGATATAACATTTAAGGATATTACCTGAGAAGTGTGAGTTCTAAACTGATTTGTTTAGAAGTCTTAGTCTTTGAAGTACGGGTCCTGAACTGAATTGTTCAGAAGCCATAGTCGTTGAAGCACGGGTTTTGAACTGATATGTTCAAAAGCCAATGTTCTTTGTCTCCCCCTTAATGGTACAAATATTATTCAAAAAAAAATCCACCGCTTCTCTTCTGTTTTCAGTCATGTGTGTAGTATGAATTTACAAGTCAGTACAACACATGATAAACCTGCAAAACAGATTAAGCAGATTTTGGTACCCAATGGGACTTGGGTCCTAGTGTGTTAGGATATGATCATAGAGTTAAGTAAACAAGAACACGAACTCCCCCTCAATGTCTTAAGGATTCAACATTCCTAGTTTGCTGATTAGAAAATTGAGCCTCTTTTCATCTAAAGGTTTTGTGAAAATATCAGCAAGTTCTAGTTCTGTTGGTACAAAGTGCATTTCTATCGTTCCCTTCTCAACATGGTCTTTGATAAAATGGTACCTGACATCCATGTGTTTCGTTTTGGAATGCTGAACCGGATTTTCAGTTATTGCAATTGCGCTTTTTGAATCACAATAAATGGGGATCTTGTTGAAGATATATCCATAATCCTTTAGCTGAGTTTTCATCCAAATTACTTGTGAACAGCAACTAGCGGCGGCCACATACTCTGCTTCAGCCGTAGATGTTGATACACAAGTTTGCTTCTTTGATGACCAGCTTACAAGTTTATCTCCCAAGAATTGACAAGCACCAGATGTGCTTTTCCTGTCCATCATATTTCCCGCATGATCTGCATCTGTGTAAGCCGTTAGTTCAAACCCAGAATCCTTAGGATACCAAAGACCCAAATTTTTTGTGCCTTTGAGATATCTAAAGATTCGCTTTACAGCCACAATGTGAGATTCCTTCGGGTTTGCTTGGAAACGTGCACAAAAAGATGTTGCAAACAAAATATCCGGTCTACTTGCCGTTAGATACAGTAAAGATCCAATCATGCCTCGGTATAACTTTTGATCAACTGATATACCAGATGAATCAGCGTTCAAAAGCTTACCGGTAGCCATGGGAGTTTTCATGGTGGAAGAGGAATTTAAGTCAAATTTCTTAAGCATATCATTTATATATTTTGATTGATTAATGAAAATGCCTTCATTTGACTGTGTCACTTGGAGACCAAGAAAATGTTTTAACTCTCCCATCATACTCATTTGAAAACGGCTTTTCATCACCTCTTCAAAATCTTTACACATATCTGGATTTGTAGATCCAAATATAATGTCGTCAACATATATTTGTACTAACATTAAATCTTTACCTTCTCTTTTGAGAAAAAGAGTTGTATCTATTGTACCTTTGGTGTATCCATTTTTAAGCAGATGAATAGTCAGAGTCTCATACCATGCCCTCGGAGCTTGTTTCAAACCGTAGAGTGCTTTGTCCAAAACATAGACATGGTTGGGATATTTTGGAACTATAAAACCCTCAGGTTGACTTACATAAACCTCTTCATGAAGTATTCCGTTCAGAAACGCATATTTGACGTCCATTTGAAATACCTTCATGCTTTTATGTGCGGCGTATGCAAGAAAAATTCTGATGGCTTCAATCCTTGCTACTGGTGCATAGGTTTCATCATAATCTATTCCTTCTTGTTGATTATACCCTTTTGCAACCAGTCTTGCTTTGTTTCTGACTATAATTCCTGCTTCGTCTTTCTTGTTCCTAAAGACCCATTTAGTTTCATCATAATCTCCCCCTTTTTGTCAAATAAACTTGTACTTTGCATCATCCAATTCTTTTAAGGCAGGAACAATCTTCTGTAAAAGCACATTTCTTTGAGCAAGCCTCTTGTCAATCTTAACAATGATTTCTTGAATGGTTTCAACCTGCTGAGTGATTACTTCTTGAGTCATGTTAGCTTGTTTCACCTTCAGCATCTTTTTCTCCAAATTGTGCTTGATGATCCTTAAAGTTTCAGAACTATACTTTGTAGTTTCTTTTGCTCTGAAGAATATCTTTTAACTTTTATTCTTCACAAAGACTCCCAATTCTGGATGATTGGACACACTTCCAGTTTTCAAGACATTTTTATGATCATGGTCTGTGTTGGGATTTGAAAGATAAACATATGGCCTTTGTAAATACAGAGCTATTTGAAAATCTGTATAACAATGCCATATTAAGATATAGAACATAGCTTCGATCACCACAACCCTTGCCTTTCTTTCATTCTTGTCTTTGCTTGAATCTTTGAAGCACAAAAGACTGTGTAACCTGTAGAAGTCAACTACTGATAACTTTTCAAAGTCAGCATCAGTAAAATAGTACACTTTTCCATCATCTCTTAAGACTTCAAAGGACAAGTACTCTTGCTTTCTGAATTGCTTAACCTTTAGTTCTCTGATCCCTGTGATTAGAAAATCTGAATACACAGCTTGCTTTGGTTTTCCAAGACACCTTAACTTTTCTGCCAACCAAATCTGAGTCTCTTTTGGTCTGTCATGATATACACTTAGAAACTGTATTTATTTGGGCTTGAAGAACTTGGGTAAATCAAATTCAAGAAAATATCCATTCAGATCAACAGATATGTCATCTTATTTTGGTTCAGATTGTTCAGGTTGATCAATACTTGTTATTTGAACATTCTGAGGAATTGTGTCTTGAACTTCTTCAACTTCTTCTGAAAGTATTTCATTTACTTCATATTCAGCAGGGAATACAAAATCACTGTGCAACATCTTTTTGGGATTAACTTCTGATAGCCGCCGTTCACCACAATTTCTGATCTTACTTATGAGACTTAATCTTCTTTCCACAGATTTCATACATCTTATCTTTAGATTCTCTCTTTCAGTATTAGAATTTCCTTTCATTTTTTTAGTAGCCAACTCAAAGTTGCATTACTATACTTCACCAATTCCTTTAGTCTGAATAGCTGAAGTCTTTCTTGAACTCTATATGTAAAGCCTTCAGTTTCCATTCCTTCATTTATAAACCCCTTCATATTCACACCAATCCCTGGGATCTTTACTGGACAGCTCAAGTTGCATTTCTCTTTTATTCCTTCAATAGCCTACTGAAAGTCATACAAATACATATTCCTGACATAAATGCCCAGAAGTCTTCTGCATTCAATCTCTATCCAGGCCTCTTCAGTACTGGCAAAGAATTTAACTAGGAAGATCTGATCATCAAGAGTTAATCTATGAAAATCAAAGCTGGACATGGAAACTTTTACACTTCTTTATTTCAGTACCTCCAATCTTACATACTTCAGACCATCAAATTCTTCTGTTTGAAACATCAACACTTTTTCAATCCTTTTCTGAATATGCAATCTTGAATCAGGAATTCTGAATCTGTTTGAAGCTTCTGCATAAGTCATATGAGATTTCCCATCCATGAAACCATCAATATTTCTCTCCAAAACTGCATAGTCTCTTTCTGAGTGATAGAGATCCTCATATGTTTCCTCTGGAAAGATATCATCATGAAACTGTCTAGCAAGTGGTACATCACTCATTTCCAGAACAAAGTCACATAAAGGCTCCTCTAAAATTGACAAGTCAATCTTAGGAATTTCAATTGGCTTTCTGAAGAAGTATTCTGAAAGCATAAAGTATTCTTCAACTCTATCATATTCTTCTGATTTTTCACCAATATCATCAATATAGTTAAACTGAAATTCCTCTTGAAATTTCTGAGAATAGCCAACAGTACTATCTTCTTCTCCCATCAGATCAATAGGCCTTACCATTCTCACAACTTTTTGAATTTTCTGAACATTTAGAGCTTTGACTAATTCACTGTGCATCCTTCTGATCAAGACTTCATTCAGTATCCCTTCTTCTAACTCAGAGTTCTTATAGGGAACAATGTTTGTACAAATGTTTTCAACAACTGAACTCTCAACTGTTTCCTCTGACCTCAAAACAGGCTCCTCAATGGCTTCAGTTTCATCAGAATTTACTTCCATCTCTGCATCTAAGTTCAATTCTTCTGTTTTATCAGAATCACCACCATCTGTACATTCAACTTCCATTTCCTCTGTATCTGAACTTTCAATCTGAACTATCTGATTATCCACTATCTGAGCAGTTTTATCTGTCTGAACTTTTGTGCACTTTGTATTGACCAATTGCATATCTGCTATTTCAAAATCTTCTATACCAATGTCATCATCAGAACTCAACCTTTGCTTTTTCTCCCCCTTTTGATGATCATGAAACTCATTATCATCAAACTTCCTTTTGGAGTTCTGAGCAGGAGCACCTTCAGGTTCAGCTTCTGATAGTGGAACAATTTCAAGTGGCTTTGAAGTTGAAGCCAAAGAAGTACTCAGTGCTTTAAGTACAGACTCTTGCATATTCTGCATTTGTTTAACCAAATCCTCCTGAAATTCAGACACAATATCCTTGATCTCCTTTTTATGAGATTCCAAAGATAGCTTCACATCATTCATTTTAGTCTCAACAGATGTTATCCTTCCTTCCAACATATTTTTCAAGTCCTTCACCTCATCATTCAGTTTATCCACCTTTCCCTCCAAATTTTCAACTTTATCCCCCATCATCTTGTTTTGATTCTGAATCTTTACAAATTCAGAAGAGTCTAACTGTGAACCTGAACCAACAGATGGTCCAGTTTTCATGTACCCAGAGGGCTCATGGCCTGTAGATAAAACTAAGTCATCTTGTACAACAGATGCACATTTTAATGAGGCTTTTGAAATGTTCACCTCACCAGGTCTTCCATCCAATCCTTGACATCCAAAATTAGGTATGTCTATGAATGTTTTGTCAGGAATACGAAATTCCTGATTTGTGTAAGTGTTAGAAGGAATTTCAGGCTCAAATTGGATAGGACTGTGAGATCCAGACTCAATGTGATGAATAACAGGTTGGGATTTATCACCTCCCTCCAAATGAGTTTGGGATGGTTCCCCTGATTTATGTGAAACAGTAGCATGTTGAAATGCTTCTGACTGGGTATGGATGGGTTGTTCAAGATCCACCACTAGGTCCATGGTGTTTGTTTCAATATTGGACACCAAGAATTATGAACCAATAGCAAATGTGGTTACCTGGTTAAGATTAGCTAGTGCAGAGGCATCTCTTTCTGTTTGAACCTCTGGTGACAATCTCTCATCCTCACCACCCTCATTCTGTTTTTCCTCACATATTCTAACCGAGCTCTCAGAATTTTGCCCCTTATTTCTATCAGAATGTTCACCCACTTGAACATCTTCCCCCTCTCTAACTTGACTAGACCCCTCACCTCTCTTCTCAGGTTGGTCTTCATGGGTAGGGATTTGAGGTTCTTCAATTCCCATAGAGGTAAAATATTCTTTTAAAATCTCACTCTCCCTTGGTATGTAATTCCTAAGTGATCTTGGCAAAATTTTATGATTAGGATAATGCTGGATTTTAGTAACTGAAGACATCTTACCCAAGTAGAAAATAGGACCATGCTGTTCATTTGATCTTCTAGGAATGGTTCTGTTTTCTTGCATTGCATACCAAATCACAAGTTGCCAATACCTTATGTAAGGTATGTATGAAAGAGGTGTATCCTTTGTTTTCTTTTGAATAGCCTTCTGATTTTTCTCAAAAGTGTTCTTCATGTCTTCCCAAAGTATAGCAGTGTAGTCATAATGCCTATTTCTCACTAAACCCTGAAAGATTTGAAGAATCTATTTTGAAGCTTGATCTGCAGAACTATTCTTCCCTGACAAACACTTATTCACCACATGAAAGAAACATGCCCAAATTGGTGGCAATTTGTTCCTTCTGGACAAACTAAGAGTCCTTAATCATTCATTATATCCTAACTTCATAAACTCTGCAATTAATTCTTCAGTTAAAGGTGAGTCTTCAAAATCTGACCATCTTTGCACATCATATTTCTCTGGAAGATTTAGAATTTCTCTCAGTGCAGGGATTGATAAAGCAAATGTTACTCCTCCAATTTCAGATTTAAACTTGTTTCCTTCTAACCTAAGATATCTCCACCATTGTTGAATATACTGAACAGGGACTGTTTTGTACCTTGTAAACCATTTCCTGTAAGGATTATATTTGAATAACTCCATTATGATTTTGTGTTCAGGCTTAAATCTACTCTCCTCAAATAATAAGACACAACTGTTCTCTGACAATTTCAACCATTCGCCTTCAGGTACAACCCTCTCCACTAAGACTGGTCTATTTGACATAATCGACCCTGCAGCACTCTATTCATGTTCAACATTCATATTTCCCTCATCTGCATTTCCTTCTGATTCAGCCATTTATTCATCTTCTGCATTTATTTCATCACTTCTTATTGCTATTTCTTCAACAACTCTATTTTGTACTTCATCATTATCAGAATCAGATGAATCCATTAAAGACTTAGCAGAATGCAGAGATATTTGAATACTTCTTCGAACACCAGACATGATTAAGAAGAAAACAAACTCAAAGAACTCTGGATTGATTCGTATCTCACTTTTCGCTCTGAAATTTGAAAGAATTTGAAAGAGGGATTTTAAGACCTATTTAAAATCCGCGAAGTTGTTCTGCAACATTTTTCCTTTCTTCAACAACAATCTTAACAGAGTATTCATGCTGATTAAGAACACAAAATAGATCATTGAGATCTTCTTCACACGTATCCTTATTCATTTGCAGACTGATAGCAAATGATGACCATTCTGAATTTCGACTGTTCAGAAACTTGTAGTTTATTTCTGATTTTGTCTTTTTCAACCCATTTCTTCTCAAATCATTCAGTATGGTGCAAAATTTACTGTACGTCTGAGTCAAACTTTCTGATTCTTTTGCCTTGAACCTTTCATAAGCATTTATGCTTTGATTTAACTTTGCTTGTATTGACCTAACAGTTCCTAACATTTGTCTTTCCAGTTCATCCCACATTTCCTTAGCAAATGATCCACTGTCAATTCTGTTTAGAACTTCATTTGGAACGGCCAATGTCATCAATGTAATGGCTCTTTTGTCTATAGCATGCCCGTTTTTCTGTTCTGCTGTGTATTGAGAAAAGTTCTTCTTCACCCTTGTAGCAGGAATTTTTGGAGTTGTCTCTGTTTCAGGAGTTGCAGCAACATCGACATAAACTTCGATTGGACCTTCTCGGATAGAAACCATCAGATTTTCATCTATGTTATCCAAGAATTGGATCATTCGGATCTTCCATTGCTGATACTCTTCAGGTATGAGAACAGGTGGCTTGGTTTCCGATCCCATGGCTAGATACTCATTTGAAGACTTGATTGTAAGATATTTCAACAGATAGACAAATTCAATTTCTTGAACAAACACAGAGAGAATTTCAAGAATTGCTAAGAATTCAAGAAATTCAAATAGCAGCGGAATTAATTGACGAATTGATCAAGAAAACTTCAAGAATGCGATCAGGAAACCCTCGAGAACACGATCTTGAACGAATTTGTTTGTTGATTGGCTCTGATACCAATTGTAAGTTTAGGATCGACTCTTACAATCAATATATCAATGTATAAAACAGTAATTGAGAAGTAATATGATCGAACCAACTTGTATTCAATGAAGAACAGATTTACAGATCTTAGAGAGAGAGAGTATCTCAAAGATTACAAAAGATGAATACAAATATATGCGGAAAAGTCAGTTAGCGTAACAGTGCTAACCACTATATATACTGTAACGGAAATACTAAAGCTACAGTACAAATATGAAAGACTAATAGGAACAATACACGTGTCCTAATTAGTTAACTAAATACAAAGTAAAGCATTTAGTTATAAGTTCTGAACATGTTGTTCAGAACTTCTGAACATTATTCTGATTAGGCTTCTCAGAACTTCTGACTCTTCTTCTCAGACTTCTATACTTGGTCAACTTTCAGAGCAATACTTCTGAGTCTTCTTAGTCAGAACTCTGACTCTTCACTTCAGAATTTCTGAGCCTTCTTAGTCAGAATTCAACACTTAGTTTATTGACAAAACTCAGATCTAACATGTATAGTGCTTTGACTTTCAATTAGGTTTGGAAAGTGATCAACCTATTGTCAATATGTTGAGGCCCAATCAGTTGATAAATGGCTTGGAGAGTATGCCATTATATGCTGTGATTATAGATCCTGAATTTGGAGTTGTTTACAAAAATAAAAGAGGAGAGAAGAGGTTTCTGAGACTCAGCAAGATTGCAAAGTATTCAGATGGAACATTGAAAGCGTTGTTACTTCAGTTGCAAGATCTTCTGAAAATCAATGATAGAGAAATAGGAGATACTTGGATGCCTTCTCTTGCAAGATCTTTAGTGGTCAGAGCTGTCAATAAGATTAATGATAGAATCTCCTTCAGAAGTGCTATGCGGCAAATAGAAACTTATCTAGGAGCTCGAAGAAGGAGAAGACCATTCCTGCCATGATTACAGAGGGGGAGAATGTTAATGTATTTCTATGTTGTAATCAAGACAGTTTGACTTTCTGTATTAATCATGTTTGACTTTATGGTAGAGCCATGGGAGTGTCATGAGCCTACTATAAATAGTTCCTTTAATGTCTTTGTGACATAAGCTTGTAAGTCATTCTCATTTTGTACCTTTTGCATATCAAGGAATGATGGATGACTTTCTCTCTCTAGATTGTGTCTCAATTTTCACATTCTTTCACTAGATTGGGAACTAACACAAAGAAGTTGAGGTTTGTTGTTGACGACCAAGAAGACACTTCTGGGTCGTCAAAACCATAAAAGGGGGAGTATCAGAATCCTGAAGTAGACTATACCTTCAGAAACACAACCATCAGAACTGACCTTGCAGAAGCCTCTTCTTCTACTCAACCAAACCATGATACAATCATTCGTGATTCACCAACTCCCTCACCCACAAGAAAAGAACCAGAGAGGCAAAACCAAACCTCTACCCAAACCAACACCAACACCACAATGACTGTACATAGCTCAACACCCAAGCCCATAAACATCCTTGTTCCAACAAAAGAAACTGACAAGGGAAAAGGCAAAACAACAGAAGAAGCTGAACAACCCGAACCCAACATAGATCAGATTCCAGAGGCACAACAATCCACTTTTGCACAACAACCACCCCCAGAGACCTCTGCACACTAAAAAAATTATGCATCTCTTGAGGATGTATACTTTCATCTCTATGCAGACAGAGACTTAATTGCCTAATACTCAAAACCTCCCAATCCTTATCTCAACCCCAAGAGAATGAAGAACTTATCAGATGAGAGACGGAGATTCATCGACACCAAAACCAACTTACGACGAGATGCATACTCTCCGCTGTCCATTAAAGAAATAAGGAAGATCATCCACAGAATGTTTGCACTCGACAGAGTACTTTACCATGACTACGTAGTAGAAAGGACAGATGACAGCATCTACGTGTTTAACGACAATGACTTAGTACTCATCAATCCCTACGATTTAACTCGTCTGCACGCCTACTGTGTTAACTTCATAGATAAAAAGAAGACTGCCAGGACTGCCAAATACGAAATTGAAATGGCCATGGAAGAGCACATAAATCTCAGAACCCAAATAGACTTCCAGCTTGGCATCGCCTTTGAGCTTCAGAAACTGAGCATTTGCCCCCCAAATGAAAGTCTTGAGGGCTTTGAACACTATCCGTCACGATCTCTAGCTGCTAATCCTAAAGCATTTATCTATCGTCAGAAGGATGTGAAAAAAGAAATTCGTTCTGCTGAGGTTGCTAAGTATTCAACAAAGTCTCTAAGGTACCTAAGGAAGATAGTGCAAGATAGGAGAGGAAGCTCAAAATGCCCTGAAGAAATCATCAGAAGTTTTGTTATAAACATTGACCTCACTCTAGAATACAAGAATCTGTTAGGACACTAAAGTTGTCCTAAATATTAGAAAGTTTTGTAAAGTAAAGGCTTTGGGCCTAATGGGCTTGGATGTCTAAATGGGCTTGGGCTTAAGTGTTGTAACAAGGGAAGGGGACTATAAATTTTGTATTCAATTAATTCATAATACAAAATGTAGCTCTCTAATCTCACATTGTTCTCTCTAGATTAGATTTCCTTTTCTAATAAACAATTAGTTCTCTTATACCTAATCTTGTTACATAATACTTGAATTGTTGAAGATCATGGACTCACAATTGGTATCAGAGCCAAATCGACGAATTTTTCTTCGATACGATCATCGGATCTCGACAATTCAAGTGAATTTTATTTGAAGACTTTGACCAACACCACAAAGATATGAAGTTTATGTTTCAAGACTTTGATGACTATTTGATTTTGAAGATCCAGTTGAAGATTAAAGCAGTCAGATTGGATTTCTGAAGACAATGCGTATTTGAAGATTCTTTAGAATTGTCTTTAGAATAATGTTCTTCCTTCAAAGCGAAGAGGGAGATTGTTCAAGGTGCTGAAATGTTGAAGATATGAAGATCACAAAGAGCTGAAGACTATCGTCCTAAATTTTTAAATCTTGAATCCATAGGGGGAGATTGTTAGTGCATAAAATGTATTCAAGATTTAATGAGTATATGTATGATTTGTAAGAAGTCAAATGTAATAGTCAATAGTCAAAGTAAGGGTGTTGATAGTCAAAGTCAACACATTTAAGTGAAAGTCAAAGATATATAAATAGGTGCTTCTAATAGATTTAGAAAGTAGTTGTCATTGAAGAAGTATCATACGTGTGATATAATTGTAATAGAGAGGGATGACAACCTAGAGAGAGAGAGAGTTTAGAGAGAGAAAGGGGATCTCAATCCAATTCTTGTATTCTTTCTCTATTCTAATGAAGATCATTAAGTTTATGATTGTTACCTGATTGAATATGGGATCATAGAATCTTATCATGAGATTTGATAGGATCCTCAGAGGAAACTTCTATGATTAGTTTACTATGTTTTTGTAATGCATTGTACTTATCTTTGAAAAGAAGTAAAAGTTTTACAAAGGATGACTTTCTCCTCTTTGTCTTTTTGCTTATCTCTGTAAAATAGCATAGTTTGAATTTTCAATACTTAGTTGAAGAACAATAGAAGTCCATCAGAGATCATCAGAGCTCTGGCAGAAGACTTAGTTGAAGAACAATAGAAGTCCATCAGAGATCATCAGAGCTCTGGCAGATGACCTCTGATCTAACATCAGAGACCAAGACCAACAGAAGACCTTCAGAGCTCTGATACTAATTGTTGATCCTAGTTTCAAGCAAACAATAGAAGAACTCCATATATAAGATGTAGAGATAAGATGAATCATGAAGAACAATCATAAAATAAATTTCATCTCATATTCATTGAATCACAATATGGAGGAGAAAATATGAAGAACACCACACTTTACATTTAGATGACTCTCATGAGAATAGTATTGTGTGTGTTTTTGTGTGTTACTTCTAAAACCCTCTCAAATGAGAAATGAAACCCTAGACACCCCCTTATAAATGGTCCATTTACATAGAAAAAGGCCTAAGCCCATATTCTAGCTAAAACCCCATAAAGCTATCTAAAAGCCATATTACAATAATTCTTTATAAATAATTCATTAAATTAGGGGCTAATTTAATCTAACAACAGGATGTTGAAACTGCTTCTGCCCATAAATTTGTTGAGATATCAGATTCTGCTAGCATGGTTCTGGCAGCATCTACCAATGCTCTATTTTTCCTTTGAACAACACCATTTTTCTAAGGGTTTCTTGCTACAGAAAAGTTTCGAGAAAGACCTTCTTCTGTAAGGTATGATTCAAGCTTTGCATTCCTGAATTCTCTTCCATTAAAACTCCTCGGCTTTTGAACCTTGCAGTTTAGCAGCACCTAATTTCTATTCAATAAATTTATTACTATCTTTGGGACATCAGACTTAATTCTGATGAACTCAATTAAAATATATCTTGGGTATTCATCTATGAGTACAAGAATATATTTCTTGCCAGACAAACTTTACACAGATATAGGACCACAGAGGTCCACATGAAGCATATGCAAAGGTCTTGGGCTATTGTGATCACTTTTGGTTTTGTTAGCTTACCCATTTCACAAGTAGAGCAGAGATGGTCCTTGTGAAACTTCAAAGATGGTAATCCCTTTACTATGTTAAGCTTTACAAGTTTGTCAAGAGTTGAAATTTGTAGATGTGAGAACTTTTTATGCCAGAGCTAGACATTTTCATTATTCAAAGAGACTAAGTAGAGCTTCTCCGAATTTTTGTTAGTGTGTGTGTGTGCGTTGAAGTTCATGCGATAGAGATTTCCCTTTCTATCAGCTCTGAGCAACTCTTGACCAATGATAGAAAGCAATAAAAAGCAATGTTTCTTTTGAAGTTTAACATCAAAACCATGATCAAACAGTTGACTTATGTTGAGCAGGTTGTTCCTTAGCCCATCTACCAAAGCAACTTTGGAAACAGAGATGTCTTCTTTGGACAATACCCTATAGCCTCTGATCTGTCCTTCCTTCTCATCTCCAAAAGTTACTAGACCTTCCACTTTATCTCTGAATGAGGATAGTGACCCTTTATTTGCAGTCATGTGCCTTGAACATCCAGAATCCAGATACCAGATGTGCACACGCTGCTTCTGCAAGACATATTAGAGTTTCTTAGGTACCCATCTCATAATGGGTCCTTTTTTGTTAGGCATGAGTATAATCTTTGGATCTCCTGGCTTTCCATTCTATGATGGTTTGCCAGGTGCTTTCTTTTGTTTCTTCTAAGGTTGGGTCTTAGGATTTTTCTTTTTTGGTGACCCATTCAGAACAAAGTGTGGACCATAGAAGTGATTCTAAAGTTTTAACATAAGATTAAGACAATTGAAATTAAAAGAACATTGATATGATTGCACAAAACTTCTGTTTTCATTAATGAACCTAGGAACATTGGCCTTTTGAAATTTCACTGCCCTAGCATCACAGATTTTACAAAATTTCATATCTAGTTCAAATTTATGGGAATAAAAATTGGCTTTCCTCTGACGATGGTTCTTTTCTCTAGCCCAAAAAGTATCCTTTCCTCTTGTACTCACTGCAATTTGAGGAACAACGTGGCATTTACTTTCCACTTTCCTTTTTACTCTGGTGTGAATTTGATTGACTTAAAAGCATAAGGTTTGGAATGTCAACAGTTAGTCTACTTCTAGAGAGGTTTTGGCCTTAAGACACATCTCCATAAAATTAGGACATCTTGGAACTCTGGGTTTGTTCTTTGGTATAGGAATTGTTGATCCCAGTTTATCTCAACAAATGATGAACTCAAACAAAACTATAAAACAGAGTATGAAATGATTATGTGCGGAAGCTTTGATAAATAGGAATGTTTAAGTTATTCGGTAGATTAACAACACATAAAGTAGAAGAATAACATAAGATGTAATGCACTCAATACGTTATCTCACATTATTTCTTCATAAAGTAGTTACACCAAGAACATATAATAGTGTGTGAATTGCTCTCCAAGTATTCTCTCTGACCATGTAAGAATAACGTGAAATCTGTGTGTGTGCGCCCACATTTCTGCAGTGATAGTTCTCATTACATATAGTGTCGTGGTTGTACAAAGTCAAGGCTGTGACCAATGGAATGGTGACACCTGGAAAGACAATCAACGGATTGTACTATAGAATCTTCGTACGATTTGTCCAGGTGAGAGGCACAAGCTCCTTTATCCTGAAATGCACAAGTTTAATCTACACATAGGTTGGCCGCTCAGAGGATCTAGGAAGCTTCACAGAGGCTCTGTGATCCGAGGTTGATCTTCAGGTTGGGCTTGATCTTTCAAAGAGTAAACGGTAGAGGGTTGGAGCATGTGCGGAAAAGTCTTGGTGATGTTTTGGCAGAGGTCTTCTGCGCGCTATCCTTAGCTACTTTTTCAATACTTTTGAAAAAGGAGAAATTACAGAATGAAAAACTTAAGCTAAAAGGACAAGAGGTGTAAATTTCAACCTCTGTAAAAGATGTTTTCATTTAAGTTCATTTGCCAGAAGCATTACATGGAAATGGGAAAAATTACACAACGCTCGTAACAAAAAAAGAACAAATGGCTAAACTCTGGCATTTGGGAAATCATTCATCTTCTTAGTAAAGTGATTTTTGAGCTCTGTGTAGAAGTAAATGACAAGGTCTCTGAATCTCAGAGTAACATCAATCTCTAAGATCAGTTGGACTGCAAGATCTGGATGGACGAACTCGGCTCCTCTGCGCTTTAGAATCGATTTCTTGAACTTTAGCAGGGTTTTCGTAGCGTACATCTAGTTATCAAAGCTTACAAACAACTTGCTTTTCTCTTATGCATCTTTGAAAACGTAGCCAAATCTTGGTGAGGTTATGATGGTCTTGGGTATAAGGTTCTCAGAACCTGGGCAGTATTCATCGGATGCGGTTAAGCTTATCTTCTTTACTCCAAGGTCCAGAGCGATCTAAACGTCGGTTAGACAGTAGATTCTATGGGTAAGGTCGTACTCTTGTTTCCATCCTATCCTTTTAGAAGTCAAGTCATAGACAGTAGATTCTATAGGGCAAGGTCATATGGGTGTAGATTCCTTAGGTCAACATCTATGAACTTCTGTTTCGACCTGTCTTCTCTTTCAATGTGGTACTCGCAATACCTGAGCTCTTTTCCATAGTAGTGGTGAAACTTGATACCAAACACCATTGTGATCTTTGATTCTGACCATACATATTCTTTCTTATGTGTCTTTGTTTTGAAGAAGTCTTTATGTATGTCACTTAGAACTTTAGGGTTAAGTGTGGGCTCTGGATAATATCATTCATATGTACACTGTAGAGGTATTTATGGACTTCTTCTTCCATATTCTTCTATGGAGGTTTGGGATAGGGAATGGGCTTCTTCAGAGCATCCATCGATGGAATAACCTGAGAAACTCTGTCTTTTGTGACCTTCTCCTTGCCTTTTGATTTTGAAGTGGGTGCAAGAGAAGGAATAGGTGCAAGAGGGGGTGGTAGTTCCCAGTCCTCTAATTCAGGTTTTCGGGTGACAAAGGCTTGGTACCATGGTTTGGGAGGGTCGGGGTTTGATTGGGGTTCAGAGGGTGGCTTCTGTGGAGCTTTCCCTTTATCCTTTGTAGAGGGTTTTTCCTTAGTAGTTTCCTTTGGATTTTGGCTTTGTGGTTGATTTTGGGGTTTGGCTTGTTGATTCTACGGGGGTTGTCCCGAGGTTTTCTTCTGTGAGGGGTGCTCTGTGAATTTCTTCTCAATTTGTTTTTCTTTGAAGCTTGAATCTTTCTTGGTTTTGGAAGGTTTGCTTACCACGGTTTTTATCCTTGGATTAGTTTTGGATGTGGGAGAGGGTTGGTTGTCGGTTTTGGGTGTGGGTGAGGGAAGATCTTCAGGATTGGGTTCCACAGAGGTGGGTGTTTCATATGTGGATTTCTTTTATTGAGTTCCACTTGTGTTTGTTTCGGTAATGACTAAGGAGTGGGTTGTCGTAGAAGGCTCTATGGTTGTGTTTTTGGGTTCTGCAGCTTTCTCCCCCTCATAAGGACCTGATGGTCCTACACCATCATCCTCATGGTCACCATGCTTGGATTTCTTACTTGCCTCTGCTTGGCATGAGTCCGGTGCAGGTCTCTTCTTTAGGAGATTCATCACTGCAGCTTCTAGTTTTTCACACACACATCTTCGCAAAGGCCTAAGATGTATGCGACTTCTGCCTCTAAGTTAAACCTTAGATTGGCCACACTTGCCTTGAACTCTTTGGCGTATGATCTTGTTGCAGTGAAGAAGGCTTGAACGAATCCACAGACCTCTGATACAACCTTTTGACCCAAATCTATGATCTTCTCTCTAGTGATGTAGTCTGTGGGCCTGAGGGGCATTAGCTGATTTGTTGTTATTTGTTGAACTTTCTCTATAGCCTTCCTCAGATCTTCTGTGATAATAGAGGGTTGTGGGTGGTCAGCTTGCTTCTTGCTCATAACCTCTATGAAGAATTTTGCCGATTGGAGTTCTGGTCAAAGAGGTTATGGTGGTTTGTACTTCTATGGGCGGTGTGGGGCATGAGCTCTGTTGGATCTAATTTTTAAGATCACCAACCTTGGTTGTTGTGGCCTTGACCTCTGTAGAAATGGAGTCAATCTTCGTGTTCATAGAGGATAACAGGTTGTTGGTGGCTTATGTGGATGATTTCACCAAGCTTTGCAACTCGGTGAATGAGTTGGTCATAGAGGTAACAAAGGCTTGGAACTCATCCTTTGTTACATGTGATCCAATGGTAATCTCTGGAGGAACATATCTTGCCCCAGAGTCTACTCCTGTTCCTGGAGTGCCCACCATAGACCCTGTTTTGGGTTGAGGTCTGTGGGACTTCTCTTCTGTCCTCGTGAAGAGTCATCCGTGGATGGCTCTGTCACTCTGAAGGTTCTATCGTCAGCCTTCTTCTGAGCCAATCCAGAGTTGGACACAAAAGGGATGTCGATTGGACTCACAGGTTTGTCTAGAACCTCTTTGTCATTGTGCTCTGTAGATCCCTCTAAAGGATCTTTGGTCCCTAAGTTGTTTTGTGGAGAGACAACGGATGCCTCTGTATGTGGTAGTTTCATATCCTTGGGCGAAGGTATACTTATGTTTTCAATGACTACATCCTTTTGAGAGTATGTAGCCAGAGGTGTGGCTTCCTGGCTTAATAATAGAGCAGAGGAAGAAAAAGAATCCTCTGTCCGGTTGGTTGGGGATGGGATCGAGGTGTGCACCTCTTGTTTAATACCTTCTACTGCTAGACCAGCTAAGGTAGAAATTTGGCTTGAATTGGGAGGAAGTTTGGGGTATGTGTCAGAGGCATCTTTTCCTATATCTATCTCCGCCTCTGTTTGTTTTCCTAACACCACTACCTCTTCGTTGCATCTATCCTCATCTGCGACATCCATTTCGAACTCTTTATGAGACTCTCCTTCTATGATCAGTGGGGATCGGCCTCCATGATATCTCATGTTCCACTTGGATGTATCTAGAGAGGCATCCATTCCTCTAGCTTCAAGAAAATTTCAAAAGAGCTGGCAGATTTGTCGCTCTGTGGATCATCAGATGTTAGGTGTTGAAAATTTTCAGGAAATTGGTAGTGAGGTTCTGTAGAGGGTGTAGGTAGGCGTTCTTTTGTGGGGTTGGTTAGAGGTTGTTCAGCTTCTTTGGGGATGGATTACAGAGGTGTGGTTGGGGTGGGTTATTGGGTTTTCCTTTTCTTCTTCATATCTTTCTTTGGTTTAGCGGGTTGAATTATGGTTTGGAGTTCTTCGGTTATATAGGGTTCTCTTCTTCTATTGTCCTTGGTTCTTGGTGACTTTCAGAGGTTTCTTCTTTGGGTTTTCTTAACTTTTCTAAGGCTCTGAGTCTCTCTTCTTCTGTCATTCACTCAACTACCTCTTCTCCAATGCGTAAACTGTTGATCCAAACCCTTCAGTGATTTGATAATGACCCTGAGAATCACTTAGTGAAAATTATAAGAAAACAATATGTATTAATGTTTTGCCATCTAAGAAAAATATACTAAGTCTCTTTAGTATCGTTGATGGAAACATGCGCTTTAATTTATGCCTCAGCGATACATGCACATCAGGGAGTCCTAAGCCTGTTCAGTCTCACTGATGATCGCTGAAAGCTTCATATGTAATTGTTTGCTTATGATCCCTGAAGACAAGATTCGCGACAACTGAGTTCAAAGCTGAAATCAAAGACGAAGCTGAAGAACGATTGACTAAGTCTACTAGTGACCTGATGCGGATATCAGCGAAGACAAGACTTGTCCATTTCACGTGAAGTTTCAAGTAGAAGACTTCAGAGAGAGCTGAAATTTATCATTCGTTGATAAAGATCAACTCAGCGATCGCTAATCATGAGGCTTGTTCTACAAGTAACTTTTGTCTTATCCCCTTGCACATTTTTGTACGATTTTTCAGAAGGACATCCTTTGTCCAGGATCGTACAAACCACTCTGCAACTACACTGTTTATCATGCGGCCAAAAGGGGTGTTTGCTAAAGTCAAATCCATGCATCCAACCAGAGGCTGCCACGTGTAAAGTTATACTGATTGCATTAAATGCATGCAGTATAAATAGGAAACCCTACTTCATTTTGAAGTGTTACTTCCTTCGTTGAAATACTTTGTTAGCTCCAATCTTTATGTTTATAAAAGTATAGAAGTCTTCGACAGAGGCTCTGCCGAGTCACCGAGAAGACCGAAGTGAAGAATCGCCAGAAGACTCTTCTCAGCGGACAAGGCCACAGAGCCTCTGTCTTACTTGACCGAGCCTCTGTGGTATAAAGACTAAAGATCTATGCAAGGACAATCGTGCTTCTCATGATTTCTGTTGTACGAAGATTCTGAAGACAATTCGTACAAGGCGTGACCTGACAACTCCACGTGTCAAACTCTGATGGGTCTCAGCCTTAGCAGTAGTCGGCGTATTTAATTAACGTTGTACTAACAACAGTACCAGAATAGTGTTTTAGTACCTTCAGTCCTTGTTGTCCAGAACTTGTCCCCTTTAGAAGTAGTATAAATAGAAGACTCATGTTGAGTTCTTCAATTAAGCTTTGCACAACACACACACCATTAGAACAGAATTCTTGTTATATCATCGGTGTTCTTGGTATTCTTATTTATATCAAATACAGTGAACCATTGAGTTATTTATCTGTGTTATTTACACTTCACGTATTTGATATTGTGTGTTATTCTACCTTATTATATCTTTTAGTTCGTTAAAAACGCTTCCGCATTATATATTGTTTGAACTATTAGATAGAATCATCATTGTTAAGCAAAACAGGAACCAACAATTGGTATCAGAGCGGTTCTTGATTTTCTATATTAAGAGATCCTCACTTACAATGATTTTTGGTAGAAACCTGGAGTAATTTTAACCTGTTCTTCACTTATTTCAAAACAGCCTATGTTTTTCTGCCATTCTCGACCTGTTCGACTTTGGTAAACTTACAGTCTGTTACTTCGGTTAAATCTCCATTTGAGTGCATTGTTCAAAGGTTTTAAGTTTATAAACACCATTCGAAACATCCACTTCATCTTCTGAAAGTTTACTGTTCATACCCTATTTTCTGGATTTCTCAACCTCTTTCAAAATGACAAACACAAACAACTTATTCACCGCTGGTTCTTTAACCAAGCCACCCACACTACTCAGAGATGAGTACCCTCAGTGGAAGATACGAATGATTCACTTCTTCGAGGGTACTGACAAAGAACTCGTCTACTATATCAACAACCCTCCTTTCGTACCAATGATCACAGTACCCCGTGTACCTGCCACAGACGACACTCCAGAAATCCCTGAGCACGAAAAACCAAAGACCAAGGACAACTGGTCAGACCCTGATTGGGCAAAATATGAAGTTGCTCAAAAGACTAAGACACTTCTGATTATGGCCGTCCCAAATGACCTCTTCCAATCCCTAGATGCGTGTGAATCTGCATACGATCTGTGGAAGGTACTGGAAAAACAACTGGAGGGTGGGGCCAAAACTGAGAAGAACCGCAGAGCCCAATGCATCAACGAGTACTACGCATTCAAATCTCTGCCGCTCCAAAACTCTGCAGACAACATATGATCGGTTCAACGCTCTAATTAACAAGTGCAAGAAGTTCGGAATCCACAAAACTTCTGAGGAGAACAACGTCGTGTTCCTAAAGAGTCTAAATGAAGAATGGGCCCAGTTGTCTATGTCTCTGCAAACAAATCAGGACTTAGACTCCTGGACTCTGTCAGATCTATATAGAATGTTGGCAGCCCAAGAGCCTCAGATTGCACAAGCAAAAGCTCAAATCAGTGCACCTCTTGCGCTGGTTGGTAAGGCTACAGAAGCTAAAGAGAAGCCGAAGAAGGAGAAAGTTGTGGAAGAAAAGAAGGAGAAGAAGAAGAAGATCTCGGCAAACTGGGTATGCTGAACATGTTCTCCTAACTCTGTTCAAACCCAACAGAGCCTCTGATGTTCCAACAGAGCTCTGTCCAAAAGTTAGGAAGGATAGTTCAACAGAGTCTCTGCTATTCACCAGAACTCTGTCATGCATACTTTTTCAACAAGCTTAGTGAATCTGTTTGTATATATCTCTTTTTTTTGTAAAATTCTTTTTGTAAAAAGTTTTTTTTGCTTATATTTCAAGGCTTCTTCATTCTTTTCAAATGGGAGACTTCAGAAAATCAATTCTTAGCCGAATAATGACGATTTCATCAAAATTTGGAATGAAAGCTAAGGCGACAGAACAACATGTGCAAACATCTCTTGATAAACACAAGGTCAACTTTGCGGCTCAAGTAGAAGAGATCAGGAGTGCCGCAACAGAGGTAGAGGATGTAATGACGAAGGCAACCTCAAATTTTACTAACATTATTTTACAGGCTACCTCTACATCGAAAAGACCTGCAGAAGAAGCACCTACAGGAGAACCTTCAAGCAAGAGACACAAAGTTGATCTAGGATTTGTTGTTCCGCCCTCACCAGAAGCTCGAATTGACTTTTCTGGCGATGATGATGATTTTGAGGATGCTCAAGAAGGTCAATCAGACAATCAATCGGGTGAGTCCTCAGAACAACAAAAGGGGGAGAAGGAGAAGGAGAAAGAGGCAGAGAAAGGGAAAGAGGTTGAAAAAGAGAGAGAAACCAAGGGTAAAGGGGTAGTCACAGAAGCAACTGAGGCAGAGGCTACAGGAGGAGAAAAGGGGATAACAGAGGAACACACGCCAGAAATGACTGTGGTGGCATTTGACTACATGTTCAAGGACAGAGTCATCAAACCAACAGAAGCGTCAACACAAGAACCACCAGAGATCATCTGCCTAGATACCCCTCCTACATCTCCAAGTAAAGAACCAGAGAGGACAGACCCATCATCTGCTGAAGGACAAACAAGTCAAGCCTAACCTCAAGCTACTCAACAATCTGATCACATCGACATTCTTATGGCAGAAACCCACGATGACCCAAACCCAATAATACCAGAACAGAACCCAGAAACCTCTACCCATCATACCGAAAAACCTGCCTTAGAAACGGTATTTGCATTTCTATATGCTGACAGAGACATCATCCCTGTAAATGTCGTACCCATTAACCCATACCTTAACCCAATCAGAATAAACACCATTTCTGATGCATGGCTAAAGTTCATCCAAACCAAGTTAAATCTGAACAGAGCCATCAACATAAACTTCGGTATCCGCAGAATCCTGGACATCAAGCATAAGAAGTTTCAACATGACAGAGTCACATACCATGAGTATATACTATGGAATCAGCAGAAGGCAGAAATGAAATCTTCAATGACAATGATCTCGTCCTTCTGAACCCATACGACCTGATCACACTTCACGCATATTGCTTGAACTTCTCAGAAAGATACACGCCGGCCAGAACTGCGCTACCAGAAGTCAGATTCGCTATGCAAGAGCACATCAATCTCAGAATACAGACTGATTATCATCTAGGCCTAGAGTTTGAAGTATAGAAACTAGCAATTGCACCACCAAGTGAAACCCTTGAGGGTTATGGCCATCACAGAACTGGAACCGTAGTAGAAGATCCTCCAGTATTTGTCTGTCGACAGAAGGGCACAAAGAAGGCCATCAGAGCAGCTGAAGCCCACAAGTACTCGAGTGAGTCGCTAGTATACCTCAAGAACATAATCCAAGATCTCCCAAGAAGCAAGTGTCCAGAAGAACAGCAGAAACTCTTCGTCGACCAGATTGATCTGATGCTGGAATTTTGTATACTAATCAGAAGATTCGACATAATTCTTAGGGGAGATGTCACACCCCGCTAAAGCGGAAACACGGGATGTACAGCTCAAGTTTCATAGCAAAAGTTACAAGATCACAACAACCATCAAAAATACATTCAAAGGTTAAACCTTGTCTTTTACAATTGTCTTTACGAAAAGGAAATGAACATAAAATTTAAAGATAGTAAAGAAAGCTTCATCACGTGTAGCCTTCCTAATCCCAACCTTAAGAACGTTCTCCTGAAAAGCATGTAAATGAGAGTGTCAACTAATGCACTAGTTGGTGAGATCACAGGTTTAATGAGTATAACATTGTTTGCCATCACAAAATAGTTTAAATCCACACATGGGATAAAATAATACGGTTATAAAAAAAACACTTGCTCAAGGTAATCATATGTAAAATGCTAAGTTCTTGAGCCCGTTACCCGACCTATACCGACATACTTTGCCCCTACTACAGTGGTGGAATCATTCCACATACGCGCATGTTCTATCACCAACAATACGCCAATACAACAATAATTATGCACTCAAACAAGCGCTACTTGTGAGTGGGGTGTCAAACCAAATAACGTTATCCATAATTACCAATGGCTCAATCCATGAGTTAACGGGTAACGTATACGTAAACGGGGACTTTTCAATGATAGCAAAAGAAACTCAAACTTACAACATTTGTAACAACATAGATACCATATAGCATAAATAAGCAAGCTTCGTATTTTCAAGAAAACGAAATAATCCGTGTGTAAAATAGTTGTAGTAACCACATGCTTTTCACCCCAAAATATGTAAAACATTGAAAAAGGGGATGTGAATACTCACATGATACGCGATAGAATCCGGGAATCTCCCACAAGTACTCCGAGATGATCCTACTTCAAACCTATGAACGTAAGGTCACTAGTGAGTTCTCAATCTCAAAGGTTCGATACTAACTATCCAAATCATCATAAAATGCCTTGTTGTGTTTTAATATTATAACGTAATAAACGTATACATTGTCCTTCTTAGATTAAAGTTTCCACAATTTCGTCCCAATAAGTAACGAAAAGGGTTTTAAAGAACATAAACATATTTAGTACATATATATGTATAAACCGAAATTTTATCGTAACGACGATAAAATTAGGGGTCGTAAACGAAATGACAAATATTTAAATGTATAAATATATAGATATAATATATATTTATACTCCACTGTTTCATCATAAAATGATGAAATGGGATCAAGAATAAAATACATAAATATATATAATTATATTATATATATGAACATTCCACAATTTCATCATAAGAGATGAAAAGGGATAAAGAATAAATAAAATGCATAAATAAAAGACATAAATAAATTGCATAAATAAACTGCATAAATATAAGATATACTTATATACTCCACTATTTCATCATGAAATGATGAAATGGGATTAGAAATAGTCCTTAATAATAAATAATAATTTGTCCTTTACTGTCCAGAATTTGATGTCACTTTGTGTCCATCTATGGGTAACTTCCAGGTATAATTTGATCATGACATTTTATGTACAGTTGGTTCAATGAGTTAGGAAACTTTTGGCATCAGTTTCATAATTTTTGAAAGAGTATAAGTACATGAAATAATACACGACGTAAAACCCGACAGAAGACTTTTCTGTTTGTACACGGATTTTGTGAGGACTGTTTGATAAATGAAATCTTTGAGTTTTTGAATGAAACCACTTGGGTTTGAATCTTAACACAATAAAATGATTTCCAGAAAAAGAATCACTCCATTTGGAGTTAAAATGAGTGAGATATGACTCTTTGAAGTGGGGTGTGAAATCTGATAGTAAGCTGTCCAACCAACACCTTGTGCATGTGCTCTCCAATTGACTTTTAAACCAAAATTCTTATTCTTTTGCATGCAAAATCCGATTTGACTCTCACCCATACACTTATTTTCAGTTCTCAAAACATATTTGTGATCCATTAAAAATGCATGCAATTTATCCATCAACTCAAACTTGGAAAACTTTTATAAAAGACCCATTTTGAAAATTGTTGATGTTCTTGCTAAGAACATCAACATGCAACTAAAAATTCAGTATTTTGAGCTCATGCATGTTTGTTTAAGTACATTTTTAAGGGTTTTCAAATATCCATTCATGAGACTCTTGAACAAAATGATAGATTTCCCAAGAACACTACATGCATGTGTTTAAAATGTTCATCTTTGGTCTTAACATTGGTTTGATTTTGGATTCCACCATCTTTTACTAACAAAGGATGTTATGATGGTAAATCTACAAACATTAAGACCTATAGAAGATGATTTTAAAAGATATGAAGAAAGTGTAGAAAAGATGAAGATCATACTTTAAAATGCAAGAAGATAAAAAAAGTCTTGAAAGAATGTGTGTGGATTTTACCCAACACACTTATTTTTACCTTTGATTGCCTTGGACTCTTGAAGAAGAAGAGTTTAGGGGATGGAGTTTATGATGAACACTTGAAGATGATATGAAGATGAGGATGAAGATTTGAAGATTTGAAGATGAACACTTGAAGACTTGAAGATGGAGAGAGAAGGAGTGATGGCTAGTGAGAGAGTGAGATGAGAGAATGATTCAAAAATGGAGAGAGAGAGAGGGGGGGGCTCTCATAAGGGGGGGGGGGTGATGGTGATAAAAATAAATTTGTCAAATCTTGTCTTTTTGATTAAAATTTAAAATACAAGTATTTTTCATATTAATTAAAAATACAAGGTAATTATATAAAATAAAGTATTTACATATATAACAAACTTGAAATACATAAAAATTAACAACTACATAAATACTTGTAGTATAATATATATTAAGTTGGCATTTTATGAGATTTATGGATAATTTCCTAATTCAAGGATTTCTTAGGCAAAATTTCTCAATTTTTCCTATCGTACCGTGTTTACTGCTAAAATTGCACTGCGTAAACTATGTCATAAAGAATGAGGTATCCAAAGCAGTTCTAACCTGAGATCTGAATTTGACAGTTGTCACAGTCTCCCCCGGTTAGAAGAATTTCGTCCCGAAATTCAAGTGTCACTAGCGTTAACAGGTTTGCTTGCGAAGAGGTGAGGATACTTTTGTAACATGTAATCCTATCGCTCCCAAGTGTATTCAGGCCCACACCTTGTGTTCCAATGGACTTTTACTATCGGGATTTTGCTTTTCTTAAGACGCTTGACTTCCCTATCGAGTATTTCCATTGGTTCCTCTACAATGTGCAGTTTATTGTTGATTTGGACTTCTTCAAAGGGCACGGTTACTGCTTCGTCAGCTAAACACTTCTTTAGGTTTGACACGTTAAACGTGTTGTGGATAGCACTTAACTCCATTGGTAATTCCAGCTTATAAGTTACTGGTCCAATTCTTTCCGTGATCTTGAATGGTCCAACATACCGTGGACTCAACTTTCCTCTTTTCCCAAAACGGACTGTTCCCTTCCAAGGGGATACTTTTAAAAAGACTCTATCACCAATTTGAAATTCTAGAGGCTTTCTTCGATTGTCCGCATAGCTCTTCTGACGATCTTGAGCTGCTTTAAGCCTATCTCTGATAACTGCAATCTTGTCGGTGGTTTCTTGTACGATATCCGGACTAGATAGCTGACTATCTCCTATTTCCAACCAACAAAGAGGTGATCGACACTTGCGTCCATATAGAGCTTCATATGGCGCACACTTGATACTAGTGTGATAGCTATTGTTGTAGGAAAACTCAACTAATGGCAAATGGTTATCCCAACTTCCTCCAAAATCTAATACACATGCCCGAAGCATGTCCTCCAACGTCTGAATGGTCCGTTCACTCTGCCCATCCGTTTGAGGATGATAAGTCGTGCTTAAGTTCAACTGAGTACCCAACGCTTTTTTGGAGTGATTTCCAAAATCGGGATGTAAAGCGACTATCTCTATCCGATATAATGGAAACTGGAACTCCATGCCGCGTAACGATCTCCTTGATGTAGATTTGGGCAAGCTTTTCCATCTTATAATCTTCCCGAATAGGTAAGAAATGTGCAGACTTCGTAAATCGATCTACTATAACCCAAATCGTGTCATGCCCCTTGGCAGTTCTCGGGAGCTTGGTTATAAAATCCATAGTGATTTGCTCCCATTTCTACTAGGGAATTTCCGGTTGTTGCAACAGTCCCGATGGCTTTTGATATACAGCCTTGACCTTTGTACACGTTATGCATTTTCCTACATATATGGAAATATCCTTCTTCATTCCTGGCCACCAATAGTATTCCCTTAAATCCTTGTACATCTTATCCGCTCCTGGGTGAATTGAATACTTCGATTTATGAGCCTCCTCAAAAATCATTTCCCGTAGGTTGTCAGCCTTTGGGATCCACACTCTGCCCTTAAAGTAACGTATTCCATCAATCTTAGTTTCAAAACTAGACTCTAAACCATGAAGAGTCTCTCCCTTCAGATTTTCAGGTTTCAATGCTTCAATCTGAGCTTCAAAAATCCAGGTTTTCAAACTTGTTTGAACCAGTGCTCCTAACGCTCGGACTCGTGAAGGTTTTACCCTTTCTTTCCTACTCAAGGCATCGGCTACCACATTGGCCTTACCTGGGTGGTAACGTATCTCACAATCGTAATCGCTGAGAAGTTCTACCCATCTTCTTTGCCTCATGTTCAGCATCTTTTGATCAAAGATGTGTTGAAGACTTTTATGATCGGTGAAAATAGTACACTTGGTACCATATAGATAATGTCTCCATATCTTCAGAGCGAATACCACAGCTCCGAGTTCCAAATCGTGTGTGGTATAGTTCTTTTCGTGAACTTTTAATTGTCTCGAGGCATATGCTATCACCTTATGATTTTGCATCAATACGCAACCAAATCCTTGATGTGATGCGTCACAATATACAACAAAATTTTCTGTTCCCTCCGGTAAAGCTAAAATCGGTGCATTGCACAACTTTTTCTTCATAAGTTGAGATGCTTCCTCTTGTGGAATTCCCCAAATGAATTCATTCTCCTTTTGGGTTAATGTGGTAAGGGGTTTAGCGATCTTAGAAAAATTCTCGATAAAACGTCGATAATACCCTGCCAAGCCTAAAAATTGGCGAATTTCTGTGGGAGTCTTTGGGGCTTCCCATTTCTTAATGGCTTCCACTTTAGCCGGGTCCACGTGAATCCCTTTCTCCCCGATTACGTGACCTAAGAAATGTACCTCCCGAATCCAAAATTCGCACTTAGAGAATTTGGCATATAGCTTCTGCTCCTTGAGAAGTTCTAAAATCACTTTTAGATGCTGCTCGTGATCCTTCTTACTCTGAGAATAGATTAGTATATCATCGATGAACACAATCACAAACTTATCAAGGTATGGCCTACATACTCTATTCATTAGATCCATAAACACAGCTGGCGCGTTCGTCAATCCAAATGGCATAACTAAAAACTCGTAGTGTCCATAGCGAGTTCTAAAAGCTGTTTTAGGAATATCTTCCTCTCGGACTCTAAACTGATGATATCCCGATCGAAGATCAATCTTAGAGAAGTAAGTTACACCTTGCAACTGGTCGAACAAATCGTCTATTCGAGGGAGGGGATATCGGTTCTTGATTGTCAACTTATTTAGCTCCCTATAATCGATACACATTCGAAACGATCCATCCTTCTTCTTGACGAAGAGAATCGGGGCTCCCCAGGGTGATGAACTTGGTCGAATGAATCCTTTATCCAAAAGTTCTTGAAGTTGATTCGACAACTCTTGAATTTCCGCAGGTGCTAAGCGATACGGGGCCTTAGCTACGGGCGCCGCTCCGGGTACAAGATCAATCTGAAATTCGACTTGTCTAAACGGTGGAAGTCCGGGAAAATCGTCTGGAAATACTTCTGGGTGATCCTTCACCACAGGAATATCATGAACTCGCCTCTCCTCAGACTTCTTCTCAATTACTTGCGCCAAGAATGCAACATACTTCTTCCTTAAATACTTATGGACCTTCATACATGATACTATCTTTAGACTCCTTCCAGTTCTATCTCCTTGGACAACTAGGGTTTCTCCGCCTTGTAATGGTAACCTAACCGTCTTTTCAAAACAACTAACCTCTGCTCGGTGCTTAGATAACCAATCTATGCCTATTACTACATCGAAACTCCCCAATTCAATTGGAATAAGATCGACACTAAACAGTTTATCAGCTAAGTTCAAGGTACAGCCTAAGATTACATCCTTAGCTTCTAATTCAAATCCATTAGCAACCTCAACAATATAAGCGTTCGACACTTTCTTAGATTCTAGATTGATCAAAGGCCTAAAATCTAACGAAACAAAGCTCTTATCGGCACCAGTGTCGAATAATACGGATGCATAATAATCGTTTAGAAGAAACGTACCTGTCACTACATTGGGGTCTCGACGTGCTTCTTCTGCTCCTAAAACAAATGCCCGTCCTCGAGCTTGTCCTCCTTGGTTTCCCTGATTAGCTTGTCTTGTTTGATACCCAGCGTTGTTATTGTTTGGTCCCCTTCTCCACCTTGGGCACACGTTTCGGAAGTGATCTGGACTTCCGCACTCATAGCATACCCTTCCTTCCTCTTTCACATTCTTCACCGTCTTACAAAATCGGGCTAAATGACCTTTTTGCTTACAGATGCTACAGATGAGACAGGCTCCCTCGTGATGCGAACCACATTGGTTACACTTTGGGTGGGGCCTATTGTAACATCCTACTTCCTTAGCATTCACCCCAAAATTTCCCACTACTTTCTTGTTCCCACTTGAACTACTTCCAATTGCTTTTCCCGACTGATTCTCCGGCCTTCTCTTAATACCTACTCCTTTCTGAGTTAGAGTTCCTGCTCGGACCGCATCATGGGTCAAACTAGTTGCTAAGGCTACGGAGGCTTGGATCGTGGTCGGACTTGATGACTTAACCATCCCTCGGATCTCCGGGGTTAATCCGTACAAATATCGGTCGATCCGTTTGCTCTCCGGGGTAACCATGTGAGGTACTAGTTTTGCAAGTTCGTGAAAACGAGCGGTGTAGCGATCTATCCCCGAACCAACCATGGTAAGATCCCAAAGTTCAGCTTCCAATTTCTGAACTTCGCTCTTGGGACAGTATTCCTCCATGAGCATTTCCTTGAACTCAGTCCAGGTCAGGTTGTACGCATCTTCCCTTCCACAGGTTTGTACTTGAATGTTCCACCAAGTTAGAGCTCGCTTTTGCAACTGACAGGCCGCATACTCTACCATGCGATCCTCCGAACACTTACAGATATGAAGTACTGACTCCATACTATCAAACCATGAGAGTAATCCTATAGCACCTTCCGTCCCATGAAACTCCTTGGGTTTGCAAGTCATGAACGTTTTGTAGCTACATCCTCTATTGTCTTGAGTGTTATTAGGAGTTCCTCCTCCTACATTAACATTCCTTTGATTCTCATTAATACCCGCGGTAACTTGGGCTATGGTGTTAGGTATCGCCTCTTGTATACGTTGAGCTATGAGTTGGGCGATATCGGGGTTTTGATCATCAGGATTTCCTCCCGTGTGACGTGTGGATCTTCTTGGTGGCATTTTTCTAAAACACAATTGCAAAAATCGAGTTGATTAAAAATTGAGTAATTAAAGTCGGATGTTTTTGTAAAGAATACATTTGAAACTTCGAAGTGTTGGAGAATAAATAAATAACTATTGCATGTTTCACATATATAATTAAAACACAAAAATGCCTTTTCATTGAAGTCATTAATAATAGCCGTTTGATACAAAATTTCTGATGTGCATCGCACATCAGTATAGAATTACGAACTGAAATTTAAGATTGAAACAACTAGAAATTAAAAAGTTCCATTTTCTAAATTTTTCCACCGTACACGTCAATATCCGCCCCGATACACTTCAATCGAAACCCACAACACCAATAGCGTCAACAGCATCACTACTACTATGCTCATTATCTCGGCTCGTAAAGCTACCCTCCGAGCTATTTTCGCTCCATTTAGGGCGTCGGACGACATGTTGGTCAAAGGGTGAATTAATTCCACTAGCTCGGTCACAACTTGACTCTGGTGACTGAACCTCATTTGACATCCGTGCAAGTCCATTGTCACGGCCCTAAGGCGTTGCTCTTCGGTCCAGGTCATGCCAGGCGCTCGACTAATCGGCACTCCCTCGATCACCCGTGAGGGTTCCGGTGCGTCTCGCTGATCAGACCTAAAAGACACTCGTCTAGGTATGGGCACGCTCTTCCTAGCGGTTTGCCTCATACGTGGACCCCTAGGTGGCATTACTACCGGGATGGGTTGGGGAGGAGCCACAGTCGGAGGCATCCTTGGCCCATCATACGGGTCTCGTTCCTCGTCAGACGTACGCTCACTTGATGGCGTGTAGGAAGGTTGTGAGCTTGATGATGATGATGACGACATAGTATTGCTGAAGTAAGAGTGTGATGAGGATGTTGACATAGTGATACTGAAGTAAGAGTGTATAACATTACTATCGCGCAATATAAAGGCTAAGCGTACTATACTATTGCATACTATAGGCAATAACTACACTCCTATTAGGCATACAACGTGAAGCATCAAGTGTGAAAACACACATATTCCTAGTATATCCATTTCCGGTCTCGCATCACTCTTTCTTTAATTAAACATAGGTGATCAGGCTTTGTTTAATTAAAGACCGATGATGCAATACCCGAACCAGTTATACTAGCAACATGTTTAGTAATTTAAATGTTCATTCCCGTTTTTGGTTATAGTTGCAGTTTTCCAAAGGAAACCGGTATTCTCTATAACCTTTAGCTCTGATATCAAATCTGTCACACCCCACTAAAGCGGAAACACGGGATGTACAGCTCAAGTTTCATAGCAAAAGTTACAAGATCACAACAACCATCAAAAATACATTCAAAGGTTAAACCTTGTCTTTTACAATTGTCTTTACGAAAGGGAAATGAACATAAAATTTAAAGATAGTAAAGAAAGCTTCATCACGTGTAGCCTTCCTAATCCCAACCTTAAGAACGTTCTCCTGAAAAGCATGTAAATGAGAGTGTCAACTAATGCACTAGTTGGTGAGATCACAGGTTTAATGAGTATAACATTGTTTGCCATCACAAAATAGTTTAAATCCACACATGGGATAAAATAATACGGTTATAAAAAAAACACTTGCTCAAGGTAATCATATGTAAAATGCTAAGTTCTTGAGCCCGTTACCCGACCTATACCGACATACTTTGCCCCTACTACAGTGGTGGAATCATTCCACATACGCGCATGTTCTATCACCAACAATACGCCAATACAACAATAATTATGCACTCAAACAAGCGCTACTTGTGAGTGGGGTGTCAAGCCAAATAACGTTATCCATAATTACCAATGGCTCAATCCATGAGTTAACGAGTAACGTATACGTAAACGGGGACTTTTCAATGATAGCAAAAGAAACTCAAACTTACAACATTTGCAACAACATAGATACCATAGAGCATAAATAAGCATGCTTCGTATTTTCAAGAAAACGAAATAATCCGTGTGTAAAATAGTTGTAGTAACCACATGTTTTTCACCCCAAAATATGTAAAACATTGAAAAAGGGGATGTGAATACTCACATGATACGCGATAGAATCCGGGAATCTCCCACAAGTACTCCGAGATGATCCTACTTCAAACCTATGAACGTAAGGTCACTAGTGAGTTCTCAATCTCAAAGGTTCGATACTAACTATCCAAATCATCATAAAATGCCTTGTTGTGTTTTAATATTATAACGTAATAAACGTATACATTGTCCTTCTTAGATTAAAGTTTCCACAATTTCGTCCCAATAAGTAACGAAAAGGGTTTTAAAGAACATAAACATATTTAGTACATATATATGTATAAACCGAAATTTTATCGTAACGACGATAAAATTAGGGGTCGTAAACGAAATGACAAATATTTAAATGTATAAATATATAGATATAATATATATTTATACTCCACTATTTCATCATAAAATGATGAAATGGGATCAAGAATAAAATGCATAAATATATATAATTATATTTTATATATGAACATTCCACAATTTCATCATAAGAGATGAAAGGGATAAAGAATAAATAAAATGCATAAATAAAAGACATAAATAAATTGTATAAATAAACTGCATAAATATAAGATATACTTATATACTCCACTATTTCATCATGAAATGATGAAATGGGATTAGAAATAGTCCTTAATAATAAATAATAATTTGTCCTTTACTGTCCAGAATTTGATGTCACTTTGTGTCCAACTATGGGTAACTTCCAGGTATAATTTGATCATGAAATTTTATGTCCAGTTGGTTCAATGAGTTAGGAAACTTTTGGCATCAGTTTCATAATTTTTGAAAGAGTATAAGTACATGAAATAATACACGACGTAAACCCGACAGAAGACTTTTTTGTTTGTACACGGATTTTGTGAGGACTGTTTGATAAATGAAATCTTTGAGTTTTTGAATGAAACCACTTGGGTTTGAATCTTAACACAATAAAATGATTTCCAGAAAAAGAATCACTCCATTTGGAGTTAAAATGAGTGAGATATGACTCTTTGAAGTGGGGTGTGAAATCTGATAGTAAGTTGTCCAACCAACACCTTGTGCATGTGCTCTCCAATTGACTTTTAAACCAAAATTCTTATTCTTTTGCATGCAAAATCCGATTTGACTCTCACCCATACACTTATTTTCAGTTCTCAAAACATATTTGTTATCCATTAAAAATGCATGCAATTTATCCATCAACTCAAACTTGGAAAACTTTTATAAAAGACCCATTTTGAAGATTGTTGATGTTCTTGCTAAGAACATCAACATGCAACTAAAAATTCAGTATTTTGAGCTCATGCATGTTTGTTTAAGTACATTTTTAATGGTTTTCAAATATCAATTCATGAGACTCTTGAACAAAATGATAGATTTCCCAAGAACACTACATGCATGTGTTTAAAATGTTCATCTTTGGTCTTAACATTGGTTTGATTTTGGATTCCACCGTCTTTTACTAACAAAGGATGTTATGATGGTAAATCTACAAACATTAAGACCTATAGAAGATGATTTTAAAAGATATGAAGAAAGTGTAGAAAAGATGAAGATCATACTTTAAAATGCAAGAAGATAAAAAAGTCTTGAAAGAATGTGTGTGGATTTTACCCAACACACTTATTTTTACCTTTGATTGCCTTGGACTCTTGAAGAAGAAGAGTTTAGGGGCTGGAGTTTATGATGAACATTTGAAGATGATATGAAGATGAGGATGATGATTTGAAGATTTGAAGATGAACACTTGAAGACTTGAAGATGGAGAGAGAAGGAGTGATGGCTAGTGAGAGAGTGAGATGAGAGAATGATTCAAAAATGGGTGAAGTGTTGCATAGATATGGAGAGAGAGAGAGAGGGGGGGGGGAGGGGCTCTCATAAGGGGGGGGGGGGGGTGATGGTGATAAAAATAAATTTGTCAAATCTTGTCTTTTTTATTAAAATTTAAAATACAAGTATTTTTCATATTAATTAAAAATACAAGGTAATTATATAAAATAAAGTATTTACATATATAACAAACTTGAAATACATAAAAATTAACAACTACATAAATACTTGTAGTATAATATATATTAAGTTGGCATTTTATGAGATTTATGGATAATTTCCTAATTCAAGGATTTCTTAGGCAAAATTTCTCAATTTTTCCTATCGTACCGTGTTTACTGCTAAAATTGCACTGCGTAAACTATGTCATAAAGAATGAGGTATCCAAAGCAGTTCTAACCTGAGATCTGAATTTGACAGTTGTCACAGGAGATAACTATGCATAAATGTACTATTTCTTACAATGCATTGTAATATCTTAGAAGAATAGTACATCTCTGTTATTTCTGTTTACATCTCTGTTTCAAATTTTTATTTTCAATACTTAGGGGGAGATTGTTAGCCCCAAGTATCTGTAATGTAAAAGTATTGAAAATATTATCAAGTCAGAAGACCATCAGAGATGCAGCAGAAGACTTAGAAGAAAAAGCTTCAAGAAGATCAACAGAACTCAACAGAGTTCTGGTGGAACTAACAGAGCTCAACAGAGCTCTGTCAGAAGATCAACAGAAGAACTGTTCACAACCCGAAGACCATCAGAGCTCTGGTCTATGAGCTCTGTTGAAGTGAAGACCTCTGTGATGCCTAAGTCTCATAAGAAATCCCAAGTGTTAGACAAGTGTCCATACTTTCCACGTATGCCCTAAAATTAGGAGACACACTTTCCACGTGTCATTCTAGGGTACGATAGTACACTGTCTACACTTTATCAGGGCTATAAATAGAGAGGTAGTGGAACAAACAATTATAAGCTTTGGGAAGAATAGTTTTCCACAATTGTTTAAGCACACACTGCAGTAATCCCGAGCACTACCTCCGTACGATATTGTTCCCTGTGAGATTTCAGGACACACCATTGATCTTGTTCTTGGTGTTATCCACTATCAATATACGAGCAGCGTTTCTTATTTGATCTTGTTATCATTATCCTGCTCTATAATTGATTCTCACTATTACAATATCATTCACACAATCACTCACTTTAATGGCTTTATATTTAAATGCTTCCGCTGTCTATGTTACTACCATTAATGTGATACAACGTGAATCTGGGAACCTACAGAATCAACTCCAGAGATTGTGAAATCTGGATCTTCTGTGGCTTCTTTGGTTTCATGTGACAGCGCTTCTGCAGTCCATCCTGCAGTGTCAAGGGTGTTGGCAAATTCAGGACGTTGGAGGAAGTCTGAGAAATTCCCATGATGTGCATAGTTGAGAGGGGTTGGGGAATGCACAGGTGATTTTTTGGTTTGTTCTTCTGTGACTTCTTCTGTCACCTTTTCTGTCACTTCTTCTACCACTTCTTCTGCCACCGTATCCTCTGCAATTGTTTGCATAGGAGACAGAGGTTTCCCAGTTTTCTTCTTGCTCTTTCTCCTCTTGGGTTTAGGTGCCCCTTCCTCTGAGGCTTTGGATATTCTATTTTTCTTTTCATGTGGGGGAGGGGGAGGAGCAAAAGATCCATCTTCTCTGGCATGAGGAGGAGAGGGTTGAGTTTCGACAGCAGAAGTTGAAGTACCCTCTGTGGTTTTCCTCTTTTTTTTTAGGAGTTGAGGTAGAGTAGATAGATTTCCTCTAAGCAAGGAACTTGGTTTGAACTTCTTCATGCTTCTGGAAAGCCTTAGCCCATTCTTCATCTGTCATTCTTTCAACTACCCTAGTTTCTAAAGGCACAGCTAAACGCGGAGGTGTCACAGGGCTCGGTTCTGGAGTCCTATGATCGCATATGTAAGCTAACCTTAGGGTTTCATCTGTAGCATATCCCAGAAGTCTTGATGGCAGAGGTCTGCAGAAAGGATATCCATCGACGTGCTCAGTTGGAACGTTTTTTGTCATGGCATATATTTTGGCAGTTGGACCTTCTAAAGACCATTTTTCTATAAGGAGTAGGGGCTCCAGAAGTACTCCAAGAATTCGTTGATACTGCAGAGGAGGTAGAGATGGTTTTGAGCGTTCTTTGGCTTTCTGGGTGGAGATTTTTCTGTCAATGGTATTTATCATTTCTTGCATCATCAAGGTCGTGTAGTCCAGAGGCAGATCATAATATACCCCGTACATTATGGATAGAATCTGATGGGAGGTTTGATCTGGACTACCGATTTTGCCAGTGAGGCATCTGTTTAGAATTGAGAAGAGGGTATTCCACAGAGGGGGTAATCGACCTCTTCTGAAGTCGTTCCTTTTTCTTAGGGTTGTGTTGTACCCTAACATGAAGAGGGTATTCCACATTCTATTATAAAGAATGATGTATGACTGGGTTCTAGTAAACCCATCAACTGCTAAAGTGCTATATCAGATTCTGAATCTGGTAAGTGGCTTAGAGTCATAAACACTGAGATACAATCCATTCATGGATCAGTACAAGTATCTCAAAACTGAAATCTTCATTTTGACAGGAAAATTAAAAGTTTAATTTTCATCAAAATAAAAGATGACTCATGTATTTTCTAAAACTAGTGGGAGCGCAGTAAAATTCCTAATCCTGTATGTGCAAGACATACTAGTATTTGGAAATTAACTTCCCGACATAGCAAAACATCATGTTTTGGCTCGGACAGTATTTCCTCAATAAAAGACTTAGAAAGGGCTAATTTTGTTCTTGGAATAAAAATCTTTAGAGATTAGATCAAGACGACTTATAGGTTTAAGTCAAAGTGCATATGTTGACATGATCTTGAAAGATTCAAGATGCAAGGCTCTAAAGGTAGTTTCTTGCAAATATGATATGACATCATTTTGAGCATGTCTCAATATTCTAGCACAAAAGATGAGCTAGATAAAATGATTAGTATTCCATATGCTTCGGCAATTGGATCTATCATATATACCTTGACATGCACTAGATCGAGCGTGTCAAAATGCTTAAGAGCATTAGAAAACGATACCTACGAAAAACGAGGGAAGGTCATTAGATGACTATAAAAAACGATTTAAGGTATTTAGAAAGAACCAAGGAAGTGTTCTTTAACTGAGGAATGGAAGAAGATCATAGCAAAATGCTGCACTAATGATAGCTTCCATAAAGATTGAGAAGGTTCTCAATCACAAAAGGGGAAATGTCTTCATTGTGAATGAAGAACTAGTTCGTTTGAAAAGGTTCAAGGCGAAGGTCAAATTGCATAATACACTACAAATAAGAACACACTGCCGCTTTAGAAGCCGCAAAAGAAAGATGCTTGGATGAAAGAGTTCATTGAAAAGCTAGGTAGACGCCTCCCATTCAGGATCACCTAGAAATCCTTTGTGAGAATGTGGGTGCCATTACGCAAGCTAAAGGACCCTATCTCACATCAGAGTACCAAGCATCTACTCCAAACATTTAACTATATTTGGAATAAAGTTAAAATAGAGATGTTAATGTTCACAAAGTTTAATCAAATCAAGTTTCTGGATGAACCCATTCATGAAGTTCCTTATATAAGCTAAACTTGAAGGGTCATGTTTGAGCTTTAGGACTTCGTTATTCTAGTGATGGGATTTGATTTGAATTTAGTATTTGGATATTGGAACAAGTTAAGCAACGAGTATAGTATTTAGTTAGATATATAGAATATGATCTTTTCATACTCGTTGTGTTCTATATTAGCATGTTTAAATCCTTGAATAAATTAGTTATTCTAAATGTCCATAGTCGATCATAGTTGTGGGAACAACTATGAAGTAAGACTAATATGAATTGGATTGGTTGACTTTTAAGAGTAAAAGTGGCAAAGTGTTGCAACCAAGTTCATAGGTACTTGTTAGGGAGCGAGTACTGGACCTGACCCGTTTCAAGATCACTTCATGGATCGTCGTCATAAGTGATTCTTGAATAAAAGGTAGTATCTTTGTATCCTTCGACCTGAGATGCATATTTGGGACTCAAGTGTAGGGAGTGTTATGTTTTGATATGGTTAACCGTTGTTCTTGAAAAAGGCAGCTATAAAGGCTATTATTGAGCATGGCATGAACTGCATGAGAGGCGTATGTAGTCAAGATGGGATTTGTTTCTCTAAATACATTAAGAGTGAGACATCTAAGGCGCCTTACCAAAAGTTGAACAATAGATGAGAATGATAATGATCCATGTCTCATGTTCAACATGATGTCTAAACAAAGGGATAATTGATACCACACCTAATACATCAATTGAAGTTATGAGCTCGTGGGAATTGGATGTTGTTGAATGGCACTTACAGTCATACGTTGCTGGGGGCAGTGAGATGTTGCTAGACGTCCACCACTTTCTATATTATTCTATAATACAATCTTGAGCAAGTAGGAGATTGTTGGTTCTATATGCTCAAGAATGATTATAAAATAATATTACCGGTAATATATGATCCTATAGGGTCACACCGAACAACAAGTAGACACCGAATTGATATTTATAAGAATTTGATTCTTGATAAATATTAATTAATTCTTACAAATATTAATAAATATGATTTATAATATTTGATGCAAATAATAATTTTGGTTAAATTAAATAATACATATGATGGATTTATTTTATAACTAAAAGGAAAGGAGGGACTTGAGAAGATATTTCATAATACTTAAACTATGTTTTAAACATCTTAAAAGGGAAAGGGTTTATTGTGTAATTTTTGCATGGACTCTTATTGGACCATTTTTGTGGTCCAATAAAAAAGGCCCTAGCTTTATGATACTTGTAATTTTTCAAGAGAGTTTTAAAACACACACAACTAAGAAAAGCATTCACTCCCTCTCTCCCTCTTGTGATTCACGGCCGAAACACACACAAGTGTGTGTGTGTGTTTTGGTGTTCTTCTCTTTCAAATCCTATTGTAGTGATTGTTAGAGTTCTTGCATCAAAGTAGAAGAAGAACTAGCATTCTTGAAGGTGTCATTTACTTGTGGTGGATACCTCTAGAGGAGCTCTAGTTTTGAGTTCTTGCCATCTTCATCTTCTTCAAATAGAAGACTTAACAAAGGACTACAAAGGTTGTATTTTCTAAAAGCTCCCTATGTATGTTTTTCTTTAGTCTTTCATTGCATGCAAATGGATCCTTGATGGGTAATGAAATACTTTTCATGTTGTTCAAAGTTTTAAAGCTTCCGTTGCACATTTTATGATTTTAGAAATCGTTTTTTTGAACAAAACCCAACAGAATTTACATACATAAATAAAATAAAATAAATAAAACAACAGAAACATGTATATATATATATATTTACAGAAGATTTAAGTTATACTTACAGAGGTTTTAACTCATGTTTATCATTCCCAACTTACCCACCAAGAAAAGAAATATTTTCTCATCTAGTGCCTTGGTGAATAAGTCTACAAGCTGGTACTCTATAGACACGAAGTGCATTTCGATTGTCCCATATTCAACATGGTGTTTTAGAAAGTGGTAACGGATATCGATATGCTTTGTTTTTTAGTGCTGTACTGGATTGGCAGAGATGGCTATAGCGCTCTTTGAGTCATAGAAGATGGGAATCTTGAATATGATGTGGCCATAGTCCTTAAGCTGAGTTTTCATCCACAGAACCTGGGAGCAACAACTAGCAGCAGCAACGTATTCGGCTTCTGCTATAGATGTGTATACGCAGTTCTGCTTCTTAGAGTTCCAGCTGACTAGTTTACCACCTAGGAATTGACAACTCCCAAAGGTACTATTTCTGTCGAGCTTGCATCCTCCATAATCTGAATCTGTATAAGCTTTAACACCAAAACCAGAGTTCTTCGGATACTAGAGGCCAAGATTTTTGGTCCCTTTGAGGTATCTGAAGATCCTCTTTACAGCATTATAATGGGATTCCTTCGGGTTAGCTTGATATCTTGCACAGAGACATGTGGCATGTATTATGTCAGGTCTACTTGCAGTTAAGTATAACAGAGACCCAACCATTCCTCTGTAGAGCATGCACTCTATAGGTATGCCATTTGGATCTGAGTCTAACTTATTTCCTGTGGCCATTGGAGTTCTCATTACAGAGGCATCAGAGAGACTGTATTTTGAAAGTATGTCAGAGACATATTTAGCTTGATCTATGAAAATTCCCTCTGATGATTGTTTTACTTGGAGTCAGAGGAAGAAAGTTAATTCTCCCATCATACTCATTTCAAACTCACTCTGCATGAGTTTTTCAAACTTTTTGCATTCTTCGGTATTTGTAGACCCAAAAATTATGTCGTCCACATATATTTGTACAAGCATAATTTCATCACTTTTTCGTTTATAAAACAAAGTTGTATCCGTCGTACCTCTGTCGTAACCATTATCGAGAAGAAAGGTAGAAAGTCTTTCGTACCATGCTCTTGGAGCCTGTTTCAGTCCATACAGAGCTTTGTCGAGGTAGTACACGTATTTTGGGTACTTAGAGCTTTCAAACCCTGGTGGCTGTTGGACGTATACTTCTTCTTGGATTTTGCCATTTAGAAAAGCAGATTTTACGTCCATTTGAAATACTTTAAAACCTCTGTGGGCTAGAGCTACCCCCAACCTGAGACCTGTTGCACATGCCGACAAATAAAAAGGGTTAGGCTAACGCCTAGTGAGTTCAAGAGTTTATAGCATGATTTAAATAATTTCTTTAAAAGAAGGTTTGCAATATGGATTACGATTTATAAAAAGAGTTTGCAAAAGGGATGTAAACGACTCATTTTTCAATGCACCCAAAATCTTTGAGAAAAGTTCTCAAAAGGTATAAAGTGTTTTACCAAAATGAATTCCAATCCCAACTCACTCAAATACGTGAATAATTCTATATTAGGCAAAGCCTTCAAATACGGTTGACAACAAAATACTCAACCTATAAATCATGGAAAACCATCCATTTAATTATAACACTTCATTGAAAACATAATACGAAGCAATACTCATGCGAACGTAAAATGTAATGAAGTCCAAATACCATGAATATGGAAGTGACATGCTTCGTTTAAACTTCAATATACATGGAGGGGAATCCAACATTAAAGTCATCCAATCGCAGTCAAATGTATAAGACCAACAATGATAATAAAACAGGGACAATATAAAATCCCAATTAGGTTGGTCAACGACGGGGGAGACCCGTATCCATTGAGAGTGGATGAACACAAAAGTACGCCACTCATACAATGTTAATCGTATGACACTTCACTGCATAAAAGCCCAAGTGTCCCATACGATGCCTTACAAGTCACACCCAAAGAGACAGCTGACCTTATTGAAGTATCAATAAGAATACAACCAAAGGCTTGGCACAAGCGGGGATGCAACCATGGCATTGCCCCGACATGGCGAAGGTCAAATAACACCCGTCAATCAACCTGGCAGCTCAACCAGACTCAGCCCTCCTAGTGTACCCTTGAAGGTAAAGGTCATCAAACATGGGGTTCGGTCAAATTCTGCAACCCCAGTAGACCATCAAATAAAGACTGACTCACATGCCTATGGATCCAATGCAACACAGTCTATAATAATAAGCCCATCCTGGAATGACTAACGCACCCGGGCATGTAAATATCAATAATGCGCAATACCATGCGATATGATGCGATATATGCAATATGGTGCAATACAAGCAAACCATAAATAAGACTCCACATCGAGCCATTAAAATCGGACATATGTCAAGACCTCCTCAAAGTCAAAGCCCGAGCAAAATGCTCAAAACTCGTTAGACCCATAAATAACGGTCATCATAGCATAAAATGCATTTAAACATCGTTTAGGTAAACAAGTACCACGAAATCATTATTAACCCAAAACTCGACACGGGTTAAACAAAAGGGTTTTCCCAAAAGGACTCACACCCTTATAATTCTCAAAATGACTGTTGGCACTAAAATGTGCATTCTCCCAACTGGTTTATAAATTCATTTTCACTATTATGATTGAACCATCAAATAGACATCATTTTGAGTAATAAATCTTTTAAGGACATATTATGATTTCTCCATATCAAAATATCCAAAAATCCCAAATATGGGTGTTTTTCAACATTTAAGAAGATAATTACTTCAAAAGAGCTAAACTCATCAAATAACTCAACAATTGATATTTTCAAGTAAAACACACAAACATTTAGAAAGTAACATTTTTGGCATGTACAAAGTTTTCACAAATCAACTTGAACTCACCTTGCTAGATTTAAGCTAAATCTAGAATTTCCCCAAACGTAAGCTCCTTTGAATAAACTTGAACCTCCAAGCCAAATCTTCCAAAAACCTAGATCCATAAGTTTTCAACCATCAATAACCCGATCCAACCAAGTACAATCATTCCCCAAACATTTTATATCCAAGTCCCAACTTATAACAAAACCCTAACTTCATAGGTGAAGAGAATAGAAGATCACCAAAATCACCCAAAATACCCCAAATATGGAAGAGAAAGTGAAAACAACAACAATCTAACTTTTGGGTAGGGAGAGATTACCTTTACCACTTGAATCCTCCAACTAAAGCTCCTAGTCTCCACAAAAGCTTCAAGCTTCCATATATTCAACAATGGTGGAAGTGGGTATGGTTTGGGTGGAGAGGATGAAGAAGAAGAGAAAGGATTTGTGGTTGTTTTGGGGGAGAAATCGATTTAGTGAGAGAGAGATGGAGAGAAGGAGTTGGGGTTTTGAAATGAAATGGGGAAGGGAGAGAGAAGGGTTTCTTTAAAACACAAAATATCTCACCAGGGGTCTCGCGAACGTCCGGCGTGAAGCCCTGCGGACGTCCGGCCCTCGAGCTGGTCGAACCCCACGGATTCCCTGTTGCTTCCGCGGATGGCACGCGGACTTCCGCGCTACGCGGATGTCCGGCCTGAAGCCCTGCGGAGGTCCGCAAGTCCCATTTCCATTTTGTTGTTTTCGGGGTGTTACAAAATGTTTTTAAAAATTGAACTTGAAGCAGTTTTAAAAGAGCATTCAGAATCATTTGAATCAACAAATAGAGTCTGAATGATAGTATCAGGACTGACCTGCTTTGAAACATCGATTTTAAAAATGATGTCTTCAAGTTCTTTAACTATGTTGATCAAAACATGTTTCTCCTTAAAAATTAGATCATATTTCTTTTGGAGATCAGATTTTATCATTTAATGCTTCATAATTTCTGTTGATAAACCAGATAATCTTTTTGTAAGATTTAGAATCGCATCTTCAAATTATTTTCATTCTGAATCAAAATCTTTTTCCAAAAAAATTTCTTTTATCAGTTATCTCTTTGAAAATTTCCATATTTTTCTTTTTAACACTGTTATTTTCTTTTTCAAAGAGATCTTTATTTTCCGCAAAAACTTTTCTCTCATTCTCCAAAATCTTTTCTATGTAAAAAAATTTCACTGAAAGCTCAGAACTTTGAAGACTGTTCTTTTCCTTCTCAAAAAGCTTTTCTTTTTCAGCAAATTCTTTTCTTTCATTCTTTAAGACATTTTCAAAATCAGATAACTTCATGGAAAGTTCAACACTTTTTGTCTCAAAAGATTTTATTTCTTCATTGAATTCCATCCTTTCTTTTTCAAGTTTTTCTTTTTCAAGAAAGAAAACTTTTTTCAAAATCAGAGACTTGTTTTGAAAGTTTTATACATTTCAGTTCAACCTCTTTCTTCTCATCAAAAGATTTCTTAGAAAAATTTGATAACTTTTGTACACAAATCTTTTCTAATTTTTCTTTTTCTTTTGTAAACTCATATGCGAATTCATAAATTTTTCTTTTTACGACAGTGTTTCACTTTCCAAATCAGAAATCCTTTTTGAAAATACAAATGATTTTTCTTTGAAAGATTTTCTTTCAGTTTCAAAAGATATTTCCAAACAGATTTTCTTGTCCTGAAAATCAGTGTTATCAAAAACCAGTTTCTTGGCAACTTTGTCCTTTTCAGCTTGAACTCCTTTTAGCTCTTGTATCTCTCTTTCAAGACTATAAACTTTCTCTTTCAGAGATGAATTCTCAATTCTCAGATTTTCTCGTTCTGCTTCGAGAATTGGAATTTTAGGCATGTATAAAATTGTCGTATCTCTTCTGGAGTATCTAACATTCCCTCTCTCATCAGTAGTAGGCATCTTTCCTCACTAGATTGTAGATCTTTCAGAGATTCAGACAGAAAAGTGTATGAAATACACTTGGAAAACTTTTTCAGAAAACGTTTTCTTATCCAACTTGAAGAGATTCCTTGTCTTCTTAAACTTTTCGCAACACACATTGTTCTGGAAACTTTTATTATCAACCTGATGCGAACAATAAACTTTTCTTATCAAGCCGATGCGAACAATAAACTTTTCTTATCAAGAGGATAAGAACAATAAACTTTTCTTATCAAGCTGATGCAAACAATAAACTTTTCTTATCAAGCTGATACGAACAATAAACTTTTCTTATCAAGAGGATAAGAACAATAAACTTTTCTTATCAAGCTGATGCGAACAATAAACTTTTCGTATCAAGCTGATGCGAACAATAAACTTTTCTTATCAAGCTGATAAGAACAATAAACTTTTCTTTTCAAGAGGATAAGAACAATAAACTTTTCTTATCAAGATGGTGCAAAAAACCCTTGAAGTTTGAGAACAGTAGATGAATGACGCGAGTTCTTCAGATCTTGCGAAAAGTCGAACCAGGAAACTTTAATCTGCCATAACATGCTCGACTTTTCGAAATTTGAACTGAACTTTTGCAGGGTTGCTCGAAATTCAATTGTGAACAACTTTTTAGTTGATCAAGACTTCTAAAAAAGTCAAATTCAATGACTTTCGATCCAAACACAGAACTGATAACTTTTGAACAAAATGATGCAAAAATCCTCAAATTCTCTTGATCTGTACAAAATTAGGTGAAATTTCCTGAATCAAATGTGTTTAAGATGATGATTCGCAGGATATAGTCACAAAATCCAATCCAAATTGACCAAAATGATGAAAATTGGAAAAATATAGATGAATAGTAGATGCGAACACTTCAAGAACCAAGAAATCTTCAAAAAATCTTCAAGAATTTGTCTGAATTCTCTGTCTGTGCTCTGATACCAAATGTAAATCCCAAATCTAGTGTAAATCAATCAGAGTGTAAGAGATTCTAGAGAGAGAAAGTCACTGTCATTCATATATTGGAAAGTAAGTACAAATGACCAAAAGTTACACTTACTAGAACAACTCACACTAAAACAAGAACATGACAAGCCTATTTATACCTAATTCCTACAAGGCATAAAGGCTTAAGGCATACAATATTGACTATTACAAGACATTGACTTTACAGTAAATCTTAAATACAATAATGTCCTAACATACTACAGCAGTTCTGGTATACTACACATCGCACCACTGTTGTCTCCAAAAAGACTGGGAAAGAATACTCAGTAATCGGGTTTCAAACCGAGCTGGGAAGAGGGACCATTTCTCTTATTGTACTCAGATCAGCACTGAACGTACCTGGAAGCACCAAGGCCAAACACTTCGTTCCTTTTACTTACCCAAACACCCCTAGAGGTAAACAAACCTTGATCAACTTACTTGACCAAATGAATTATCTCTGGGATACAAACCACAATAAGGAACCTGAGAAGAAGCTGACAAAGGTTCTAAAGAACAAAATGCCCTATGAGCTCAACTTCATCTTTGCACACGTCTAAGCTGCATGACGGCAAAGACTGGCTCCACTGATCAAGTCAACAAACCCCAAGTCGTTGTGGCCTATGCACTCCTCAAAGGCATGCATGTTGATTATGCTCACTTCATTTTTGAAGACCTGATGGATCGGGTAGAGCAACCTGAACGCCTAACAACAGTTCCTTACCTGAGGGTTATCTCAGCCATCCTGCAAATGGCTCTAGGCAGCAGCTACGCCAAGAACGGAGACTATAGACTCTCCCAGGTCGGCCCCAAGTTCCTAGATTTCAAGCCTATCGATGGTGAGGTTAGTCTCTCTACTCTTTTATCTTTTCTTTGCCCCACTTCTTCGTCTTCTGCAGCTAACCCTGCCGTGGTTCACCCCCCGCTGTGACCCAGGCTGCAACCACTACCTCTCTGAAAAAGAGGAAACCCTCTCAATCCCCCTTGGCACCCATAAGTCCAAGAAGACCTCAACGGAGAAGCCTCAACCTTTACAGGCTCAAGACTCCACATTGGCCTCTTCACAGGCAACGCTGGATGGTTTCATGGTCCACTCCACCACATCTGCTACAGCCACCCCTTCCATAACTGTTCCAGGGACTACGTTCTCTGAAACTTTCTTGGTTGAGAACCCAGCATCCTCAGCGCCTCAAAGCGCTGCGGAGGTCCTTTCCAGCGTCACCATCGCTGAACCTGCACCCACTCCTTTCTCAGCCATCACATCTCCTTCTTTCGTCTTTCTAACTTTCAACATCCCTCAATCGGTTCTGCCCTTTACACTGACGGACACCAGCGCTGAAGTGTTGCGAAGCTTGATTCAGCGAAGTTCTACAAGACCTGTAGGATCTACAACAACTATCCTTGTGCGTTTTTTTAGGACGACATGGAACATTGGAGAGGCACTCGTGACTTCACCACCTTCTCCAACCCCAATCCTACAGGTATCCAAACACAATCCATATCCCTCTTTAAACCCCTAACTTCTGAGCTTTCCTTAGCTCACAAGTTAATTTCTTTTTCAAGTCCAAATTTGGGGACTATCAGCAATTCCCTTACGGATATCACTGGTAACGTGGCAAATCTCTCCACAACCATCTCCAACGACACAACCGCCATCACTGATGTTGGTGAATCACTGAAAAACGTCTCCCACTCCCTTGCAGACAAGGCAACAACAACTGACATTTTCTCTCTGAAAGGGGGAGTATCAAATTTGGATAGCATTGTCACCAATAACACCACCTCCATCAACAACCTTCAGACCTCCATCACCGAACTCTCCACAAATTACTCCAACCTCAGCAGCGAGGTTAGAACGCTGAAGACCAGTCTAAATGGGCTTCAAGGTGAGGTTAGCAACCTCTCGACCCAAGTCGCTGCAAACAATAATCTGCTCAGCAAGATCCTAGAGCAAATGGAAGCTCCAACTGTCCCTGTCTCCTTCTTCTCTCTAGCGGATAGAACCCTCCTAAGGATGACAGTGGACTTTGCTATTTTGGCTACATCTCGCATTCCCAACCTGGAAACCAGGTTGGACACTATGAAGATGTTAACGGCCTCCATCTCCAGGTACCCTCCACCTCCGCTGCTGCTGATGTCGCTGCTACCTCCCCCCGTTCAATGGAAGAGGGGGAGAAGAACACTGAAGACTTCCCCTAAACTGTTGAGGGGGAGGAAGAAAGTGAAAAGGAAGACCTTCAGGAAGCTGATAATCCTCAGGGAACCGCTGATAGTCCCTCTCCATCTAAGGGGGAGAAAGGCGAAGACCCTTCCTCTCCAAACACTTTAGATATTCCATCCGATGGTGAGGAGGATGAAGTAGATGAGAAAGAGGGTCAAATTGATGATGAAGAAACATCATTCATGCCTCTGAATGATGATGATGATGATGAAGATGACGATGAAGACAGATTCTACTTTCACCCTAAAGTCATAAAAGCCCCCATTAAATGGGTATCCATCAACGAACCAGGGGAGGGGACCGCTGCAAAATCTCCTAAGAAGATGCAGCATGGAAAAAATAAAGGCCTTGCTGAAGACAACTTGGCTATACTACTCAAAAGCCAACTTGTCAACTAGTCCTCTCCCCTGCTTGAGGCTACAGCTGAAGTTCCTCCACCAACACCACTGCAAATAGTATCAGCGATCAATGCTGAAGAACAAATAATCCCAGTCTCCATTCCGGATGAGACTGAAGTACAAACTGAAGAAGAACTGCTTTCCCACCCTAGAGGACCTTCTCTGACTCCTCAAAGGTCAGATGAAGATGAACGTAGAAGGAAAGTAGCGATGATCCAAAAGAATGAAAGTCAGTGACTCATCCCTGTGCATCTTAGCTGCCTGATTCCCAGTGAGATAGCTGAAGCTCTAAAAGCTGAAAAGATCTTTGCTGAACAACAAAAGGCTGAGATTAGTGATAAAAATTTTGGTATAGAACTAGCCCAACATTCAGTGAAAGATCCGGAACTGAAGAAGTTTCCCCTCCGAGTCCAGAAAGAGCTGCTGAAGGAATCCAGGATGAAGAAACATAAGAAGGTTCAGGTCAGTGATTCCACACCGGCTTGGTGTAAGAAGAAAGTTCACTTCAGGGCTCTACCAGCAAGGATCAAAAACGTAAACATGAGGGGTAAGACTGTTAGAGGCACTGCAATAGTCGAAGTCCAAATGATCAGGGAAAACGGCGTTGCAAGAACCTGCTACCTTTCAGCTTTGGAAGCTCTTGGCCTTACAGAATGGTTGGAAATCAGGGTTGCAATTCAGCGATCACGTTCAAACTACAAACCTTGTGTCGAAAGTGCTATCAATAAGCTAATCGACCAAGTGTCCTCAGCAGTTGATTTGCCTCTTCCTCCAGCTATCCAACAAAGGCAAAGTGCTCTAAGGAAGAAAGCTCAGTCCTTATTAGGCCCTGTTATAAGAAAATAGACTAGTGTTGACTTCTCTCGAGAAGATGTTCTTGGCCCTAATGCTGATCTTTCAGGGCTCGACGTCTCTCTGCCTCCAGCTGAAGAATTTGTAGCGGGAAAGGTAATCAGTGAACCTCTTGGCATCTTCTTTCTCGAATATACCGGTCGCCCATGTTTTCAACGATGGTCAGAGTTACACAAGGCCCCCATCGAATAATTCAGAGACCTGCTCTACTGGTGCGACTATAACCGTAATATTCTTGGAACATTCCTGAAGCCCCACATCTATCGCGAAGCGAAACTCAGAAGGGATCATGGAGCAAAAGTCCCTGATTGGATGATTCCTGAAACTGACACTCTTGACGAACTTCTTGTCAAGAAAGAACCTGAATAGCTGATAGGATCTCCTTGTATTCTTCTATTTTGTCAGCTTGAAACTTTTTGTACTTGTAATTATTTTCATTGTACTTATAATTTTTCGACTTCCCTTGTAATCTTGTTTACGAAGTTAATGAAAATTTTCAATGAAGTACTTTACTCCATCAGTACTAGAAAAGATCCATGAAAACAGTAAATGGGACACGTATTTATGTGGCCTTTTTATCCTTATGTTTTTAACTTAGCAGGTTTCCTTTATTGTTATGTCATCATCAAATAGGGGGAGATTGTTGATCCAAACCTTTCAGTGATTTGATAATGACCCTGAGAATCACTTAGTGAAATTTGTAAGTAAACAATATGTATTAATGTTTTGCCATCTAAGAAAAATATACTAAGTCTGTTTAGTATCGCTGATGGAAACATGCGCTTTAAATTTACGCTTTAGCGATACATGTACATCAGTGAGCCCTGAGCCTGTTCAATCTCACTGATGATCGCTGAAAGCTTCATCTGTAATTGTTTGCTTATGATCCCTGAAAACAAGATTCGCGACAACTGAGTTCAAAGCTGAAATCGAAGACGAAGCTGAAGAACGAGTGACTAAGTCTACTAGTGACCTGATGTGGATATCAACGAAGACAAGACTTGTCCATTTCACGCGAAGTTTCAAGTAGAAGACTTCAACGAGAGCTAAAATTTATCATTCGCTGATAAAGAGCAGCTCAACGATTGCTGATCATGAAGCCTGTTCTACAAGCAACATTTCTCTTATCCCCTTGCACACTTTTGTATGATTTGTTAGAAGGACATCCTTTGCAACTACACGGTTCATCATGCGGCGAAAAGGGATGTTTGCTAAAGTCAAATCCATGCATCTAGCCAGACGCTGCCACGTGTAAAGTTATACTGACTTGCATTAAATGCATGCAGTATAAATAGGAAACCCTACTTCATTTTGAAGTGCTGCTTCCTTCGCTGAAATACTTAGTGCAAGAAAAACTCTCTCTAGTTTTCTTATCTTTTTTCTTCTCTTAGTGCAATAATTCTGTGTCATTCTAATAGTTTGTTTAGATTAAGTTTTTAACTTGATCTTATTCCGCAACAAACTGAAAATTGTTTGATATATATATCAATAATTTTTAAAGATTAAAATTTGTGTTTGTATTCAACCCCCCCCCCCCCCCCCCCCCTTCTACAAACTTGTATAACCCTTCGGGACCAACATAAACCTATACGTGGTGGGGTTTCAGGATTTGGTTTAGGAATCCTAAACTCACGTGTATACTTGTGTATTGATTCTTTGTCCAAGATGTACTCTAACATCTTCTCATAATCAGGTCTACAGAAGGGGTATCCATTGGGGTGAAGGGTAGGTTTCAGGGTTGCCAGAGGGTAGGTTTTAATACTTGGGCCTTCCGTGCTCCACTTTTTAGCTCTTACTAGAGGCTCTAGGATAATTGCGAGGATCCTCTGGAACTACAGAGCTGGCAAGTCCTGCTTTGCCACTTGTAATCCCTTCTTCTTCTCTACTGCACTTGCCATCTCCTACAGTATTAGCCTTGCATAGTCCAATGGTAGGTCAAAGTAAACCCCGTACATGATCGAGAGGCTTTGGTGTGAGCTCTGGTCTAGACTTCCAGTCTTTCCAGTGAGACACCTGTTGAGGATACTGAACAGAACATTCCACAGAGGTGGAAGTCGGTTCCTTCTGCAGTCTATTCTCTTCTTCAGAGGCTCATTGTAGCCCAACATGGCCACAAAATCTACAAGTTCCTCGTTAGAGGGCTCTGAAGCGTACTTATAACTGATGAACATATCTGCTTGGGAAGGTAGTTGTGTTCTTGGTGAGGATTTTGTTCAAAGGATGGTTTTGGAGCATGATGATGATAGGTGCAAATTCCTGAGCAAATGCTTGGGTGTTCAGAATGGCAAAATGGTTATTAGGCTTCAATAGAGGGGGTTTAGGGTACCATTCGTGGTTGATGAAGGATTGAAGGTTTGTGGAGAGTATATAGTTTACGGAGCCTTCACTGTCAGAGTGGGTTTCTTCATTGTTCCTTGGTGGAATACGGTTCTCAGAATGGTGAGAGGAAGCAGGGGAGGCCGTTGATGATATTTGAAGAAAAAGATGAAGTTCTTAGAGTTCTTGAGTGTAAAAGGTGGGGAAGAAGGGGTAAAAAGAGAGTTTTAAATGAGATAAAAGAGGAAAAAAGTAATTTTGGATAAAATTTGAAATCCATACTCAAGTGGAAACGTTTCACAAACAACGGTACAATGTACAGCCAATCACAGAGTGCCACGTGGGCCCTGGCGGTTCAGAGTGAGAGGACCTGCGCCTCCATCACCGCCCACACGCGTGAGTTTTGTTAGAAATTCTTGGTTGTCACTTTGAAAAGAACCCGCACCCCGGAAGAATTTCCAAAACACACAAGTGTAAGAAACGGACAAAAACTATGTGAAATAAAGAACATCTGAGAGTTGGGCCAGTTTTCCTCGCACAATAATTACACCTTTTCACTACTTAAACGTTTGAAAATCATTGAGTTGGTCGAGAGAGAATCACTTCTAAGAAAATTCAGGTCTAAGAAGATATGTGGCACAGAGGCTATGTGAATGGTCACAGACGCTCGTGGATCCAAATTTCTAATAAAAGGAAAATCTCAAAAAAAATTGACCAATCAAAGTTTTGATTTGTTTAATGAGGTACATTGGGACATATTTGGAAAGTTTTGTTCAGAAAAAAGTGTTTTTGAAATTGGATTTGTGCACCAAATATTTCCAAAACGATTTGCTCCCTCTTGAATGATTACCTTCTTGTACTCTTACTTGAACACTGATCATCTTCTGCTCCTCCTTGAACTATTATCGACTCTTGGTTCTCTTTTGATTAGAGGTCGACTTCTGCTCCCCCATGAACTATGTTTGGGTCAAATGTGATAAGTAATACACAAGACATAGATCAAACAACCTTAAGAAGTTCTGTAACCACGGCCAGAGGCTCTGTGCAAGGTCACAGAAGCTCTGAAGCATGAGAATTATACAAAAAAAGAGAATATACATGCTAAAAGAACAGAATAATACATATTTACAAAAGTAGAGGCTCTGTACCAAGGTGCAGAGGCTCGGTTGATCAACTCATATTCAACATTCCCAACTTGTCGACCAAGAATAGAAGTCGTTTCTCATCTAAGGCTTTAGTGAATAAGTCAGCAAGTTGACACTCTGTGGGCACAAAATACATCTCAATGGTGCCCTTTTTGACGTGACGTTTCAGAAAGTGATACCTTATATCGAGATGCTTTGTTTTGGAGTGTTGAACTGGATTTGCAGAGATGGCAATGGCACTCTTTGAGTCACAGAGGATAGGTATCTTGTCGATGTCTAGACCGTAGTCTATGAGCTGAGTTTTCACCCATATCACTTGCGAGCAACAGCTACCAGCAGCAACATATTTTGCTTCTGCCGTAGAAGTAGATACACAATTTTGTTTCTTGGATGTCCAGCTTACTAGTTTTCCTCCTAGAAATTCACAACTTCCAGAGGTACTTTTCATGTCAAGTTTGCATCCTCCATAATCTGAGTCTGTGTAAGCCATTAGTTCCAAAACAGAGTTCTTTGGTCGACTGCAGTCGCTGGAGGCTTGGTTTTGGTCCCCTCCCGTTGTTCTTTAATGACGACCCTTTTAGAGCAGGGATTCTTGGCTTTTGCTTTAAAATGAAACCTTTATCTTCATCATCATCATCGTCATCATCATTTTTGGGTGATGATGAAGATTCGTCATCCTGGATGTCCAGGTCTTCTTCTTCTTCTTCTTCCGAGGATTCAACAAGCATTGGAGAGTCAGTCTGTTCTTCGAGTTGCCCCCCCCCCCCCCTCAGAATGAGAGGGATTCTTCCCTGTTCCCTCAGGGTTTTCATCTCCCTGAGGTTTTTCAGCAATACCCTCCCCATCAGAAACATGGGGAAGGCCTTCATCTTTGTCCTTCTCCCCCTCTTCCACATGTTGGATGGGGGAGGAAGCAGCAGCAGCAGAGGTAGCAGCAGCATCAGTGGTCTTAGGGTCCCTGTCTTCTTGGCCAGGGATCCCAAGATGTGTTTCCACCACTACCATTCTATCTTCCAGGCCAAAAATAGTAGGGGTGCTTTGAACGATGAAGTCCACTGCCATCTCCACCTTTTCTCGGTCATCCTGAGAAAAGTGGGATAGAGGAACAATGGGAGCGTTGAGGCGATCAAGAATCTGTTGCAGCAGATTATTGGAGGAGCCAACCGCCTGAGTGAGAGAGCCCACCTCAGTCTTCAATGACGAGACCTCCCCCTGAAGTTTTGACATATCTGTCTTCAGCGTTGTGACTTCGTTGGACAGAGTGGAGAAGTTCGAGGAGAGGTTGGTGTTGGTAGTGTTCAGGGCGGTGAGACTTGAAGAGTTGTCGGTGATGGCCTCAGCGACACTAGATAGACCGTCGGCAATCTTGGAGACGTCAGCGGTTGTAGCTTTGTCGTTCATAGCTTTGGCCAATTTCTTCAATGTCTCCCCAGCGTATGTAACCGCTGAGGAGTTGTTGGTGATGTTGGTGGTGATAGTTTCCACCTTATTAGAGAGCTCCGTGAGGGAGTTGCTAATAGTCCCCAGATTTGGACCTGTAACGGAAAATAACTTATGAACAAAGGAAAGCTCAGAAGTTGGGGGTTCATAGAGAGGAGTGTTTAGGTTACCTGGAGGTGGGTTGGAAAAAGTATTGATGTCATGGTAGCCTGATAGGTGTTCCATGTCATCTTCCAGCATGTGGTAGGAGGAAACGCCTTCAGGTCCTTTATTTTGGTCCATTAATCACTGTAGCTCAGCGGCAGAGTTGTCATCCAGATGGATGACACCTGATGGCGATGCAGAGGGGAAATTGAATCGAGAAGAGTCCAAAGAACGAGTGGGAGAAGTGAAGGTTGTGAAGAGGGTGTGGGTAGCAGATTCAGTGTTGGATCCGCTGAGAAAAATCTCTTCACTACTTGGAGGTACTGAGAGTGGGGGGTCCTGATCCATGACAGTTTCAATGAATGGATTCACTGTAATGGTTGAAAAAGGGGTGGCTTCAGCGGATGTGGCAGGGTGTACCACAAAACTTTCCATCGTCGTCTTCAGAGGGACCGACGTGGAGTCTTCAGCCTGGGAAGGCTTGGGGTTCTCCTTTGAAGTCTTCTTGGTCTTATGGGTGCCAAGTGGGGAGTCAGAGGGTTTCCTCTTTTTGGAAGAGGAGGTGGTTGCAGCCTAGGTACCAACGGTTAGGTCGACCGTTACCGTTGAGGTAGCTGCAGAAAGAGAAGAAGGAGAGCAAAGAAGAGGTAAGAGTTCATAGAGACGTACATCGTTAGGGATCGGCTTATAGTCGAGTACCTTCGGACCTACCTGAGAGAGTCTCAGGTCCCCCCTGGTAAGGTACCTTTCTTTCAGGACATGCATGAAGAGGGCACTGAGGAATCGGGGGTAAGGGACCATAGTTGGGCGATCAGGGACTTCAACCCTTTCCATAAGATCTTGAAAGATGAGGGGAGCCCAGTCTATGTATAGACCCTTCAGTAGTGCGTATGCCATAGCAGTTTGGGGTTTTGAGGCCTGATCATTGGACCCCGTCTTTCTTGACATGCAGCTGATGATGTGAGCAAATATGAAGTTCAGCTCACTCGGCATCTTGCTTTTCAGCACTGTCGTGATCTTCTTCTTCGGTTGCTTGTCACGCCCTGTGTTCCAGATGTATTTCATGCCGTCAAGGAAAGCGATGATCTTTGTCTTTCCTTCAGCAGAGTTGACATCAGGGAATGGGACGAACTTGTTGTCCTTAGAACTGGTAGGGAGGTTCAGGGCTCTCCTTATAGCTGAAGGGGTAACTAGTGCTTCACCAAGCTCGGTTTCAAAGGCGATGACATCGAACTTTTTGTTCGGATTTTTGGTGGAGGTGCTTTGAGTACGGTGTGTAGTGTACCAGAACTGAGCAAATAGTTTCTTGTGGCAGGGGGTTTGATTGTTAGGGTTGTCGCTAGAGGACAGGTCTTGATGAATTTTACAGCATCATCAAGATGGATAATGTTCTTCTTCTTGGGAAATTCCAAGAGGCGTAGGGGTTGTTGGACTGAAACTGAATCTGGTCCAGGGAATGGCGCATGTTTGGTGCCTTAGGAAGTTCAACATTTTCAGAGGTAGGAGATGCAGCGTTGGTGTTGTCGTTGGTTGCCATCTCTGTTCATAACACACAAAGATGAAGAAGATGAAGAAAATTTCTTAACATGGAAAGAGATTCCACAATGAGATTTCTAGGGTTTTTCAGTTTCCATATGGAGAAATAAATGGTAAACTAAGGTTTCTAGTTTGAAAAGAAGTACAAAAGCTAGTGAAAAATCTTGTTTTACCAGTTTCCTTTTTAAAGAAAGAATTCTAGAAAAACGTATGAAATGTTTCAAGTTTAAGATTTTGAATATAAACATGAAGAACAACCTGTAAACAGATTGTGTGCATAAAACCATGAATAAAATGATTTCCTTTTGAGAAAGTTCTTTTGTTTGATCTTCTAAAAACAATAATAAGATCAAAAACGAGTTTATAAGATGGAAAATAAAAGAAATGTTAACCTGTTTCGTGAAGTAGAAGAATGATGAACACATGTTCTTGATAAAATAATCCGAATGCAAGAGAGCTAAGAGAGTTCTATTGCCTTAAGAGAGTAGAATCGCATAAAAGGTAAAAATATAAACTGGAAGTGTTTATATAGTGTGAGTAGAGAGAGAAAAACTAAGAGCGGGAAACGTTTTTCATGATGACACGTGACACGTCCCTTAAATCTTATTGGACAGGGAAACGAAACGGGCGAGCGTGTCAGACAAAAAGGCGTGCCATTGTTTATCCGTTGTGATGACGTCACAAACGTCCTTTCATATTTTAAGGTGTCTCTGAGGATTTTAGAAAAGCTCAGGGACATTATTTAAAATAAGAAACACTATTTAGAAATATCAGTGAGATTTAAGAGTTTCAAAAGAATCACTGAAAGGAAGAGATATTCAGCGATGTAATTTATTTTGAAATCTTGCATGCTGAGGCGAACGAGAGAGAACATACCTTGATATCAGCGAATCAATTTTGTTTAGAGATTAGATGATTAATAGGGATATATAAGTTCATATTATCACTGATCTAATGCTAATCACTGAAGATTTTACTCTTCTAGGTTCAGCATTCCAAGCTCGCTGATGAGAAAGTTGAATCTTGTTTCATCAAGAGGTTTGGTAAACAGATCAGCTAACTGAAAATCAGTTGGAATAAAATGAAGTTCTATATCACCATTCATCACATGATCTCTGATAAAATGATACCTGATCTCGATGTGTTTGGTCTTTAAGTGTAGCACTGGATTGTTTGTTATGGTGATGGCACTAGTGCTGTCGCAATAGATTGGAATATTAGAGAGCTGAAGGTCATAGTCCAATAGTTGATTTATCATCCATAAGACTTGAGAACAATAGCTTCCAGCGGCTACGTACTCAGCTTCAACAGTTGAGGTGGACACTGAATTTTGCTTTTTACTTGTCCAACTCACCAGCTTTCCACCCAGGAACTGACAGCCTCATGTGGTTCTTTTCCTATCCAATTTGCATCCTGCAAAATCACTATCTGAATAGGCGATTAGATCAAACCCTAAGTCTTTGGGATACCAAAGACCTAGGTTAAGATTACCCGTAAGGTATCGAAAAATACGCTTTACAACGATCAAATGAGATTCCTTAGGTTCAGATTGATATCGTGCACATAAACAAGTTGCATACATAATATCAGGACGGCTAGATGTAAGATACAGAAGAGAGCCGATCATCCTACGGTACGCTGTGACATTAACAGGTTTCCCTAAAGGATCTTTGTTAAGTGTCATCGGCGGTGCCATTGGGGTTTTCATAGCTGAGCTTTGAGTTAAATCAAATTTTTTCAGCATATCTTTAACATACTTACCTTGGTGAATGAAAGTGCCCTTTTCATTCTGCTTGATTTTAAGACCAAGGAAATATGTCAGTTCACCCATCATACTCATTTTATATTCAGCTTTCATTCTTTCAGCGAAACGAGTACATAATTCAGGGTTAGTATAACCAAATATAATATCATCGACATATATTTGAACAAGAATGATATGACCTTTTATTTTCCTGAAAAATAGAGTTTTATCGATTTTACCTCGCTTAAATTTTTCAATATGGAGATAAGTAGAGAGAGTGTCATACCATGCACGTGAAGCTTGCTTTAAGCCATAGAGTGCCTTATCCAGCTTATATACATAACCTGGATGCTTAGGATCAGTGAATCCTGGAGGTTGTTCAACATAGACTTCTTCGTTCAGCCTTCCGTTGAGGAATGCTGATTTCACATCCATTTGATATACCTTGAAGTCTTTGTGAACAACATATGCTCGGAATAGACGAATAGCTTCGAGTCTTTCCACTAGGGCAAATGTTTCGTCGTAGTCTATGCCTTCCTCTTGTCTGTATCCCTGAGCAACAAGACTAGCCTTATTGCGGGTTACAGTTCCATGTTCATCCAACTTCTTTTGATAGACCCATTTAGTGCCTATCGCTGACTTGTCAGATGGTCTGGGAACGAGTTTACAAACTTTGTTTCTTTCAAATTCTGTCAGCTCTTCTTGCATAGCGCTGACCCAGTTTGGATCTCTGAGGGCAGCATCTGTTTTCTTTGGTTCAATCAGAGAAATAAAGTTAACAAATAAACAAATATTACCTGAACCTCGTCGAGTCTGAACACCAGCGTTTGGATCACCAAGAATCTGATCAATGGGGTGATTGATAGTCCATCGTTGAGCCGGAGCATGATTCGCTGACTCGATTTGAACTTCTGGAGGAGCTGAAGAAGTGGCTTCAGCAACTTCAGACATTTCAGGCAAAAGAGGAAGAGGTTCAGATGTCATTTCATTCACTGATTGCTGAGAAGTAGATGGGATATCTAAGGTAGATGGTTCAGAAGCAGGCATAGAGTTGAGAGGAATAGCTGAAACCCATGACGATTCAGCTTCACTTGTTTGCATGCTTGGGATGATAGTAGGATCATCATCATCGCGGTAGGATGTTGACCTGAGGATTGGGAGTACTTTCCGAGTCCCCAAGATGAGAAAACATCCATTGATTGAGTTCTTCAGTATCAGCAGAATGTCTTGAATTTGCTGAACGGGATTCGTCAAAAGTGACGTGGATTGTTTCTTCTACAGTTTGTCTTCTACGATTGAAGACTCTGAAGGCTTTGGAGACTGAAGAGTATCCAAGAAATATTCCATCATCAGCCTTGGGATCAACCTTTCCTAGGGCATCCCTGTTGTTCAGTATGAAACACTAACATCCAAAGATGTGAAGAAAGCTAATTGAAGGCTTTCTCCCATGGAAAAGTTCGTAGGCTGTTTTCTTGAATCTTTTCACAATCATCGACCAATTTTGAGTAAAACAAGAAGTGTTGACAGCTTCTGCCCAGAACTGAGTAGGTAGATGATAATCACTGAGCATTGAACGTGCAACTTCGATGATCGTTCGATTTCTTCTTTCAGCGACTCCATTTTGTTGCGGTGTTCTCACTAAAGAAAAGTTGTGATAAATGCCCTTACTTTCAAAGAAGTTTTCAAGGGAACTGTTTTTGAATTCAGTCTCATGATCACTCCTTATTGAGCGAACGGTCATATTGTTAAGGACTTGCATTTTCCTAACAAAAGAGATGAGTTCTTTAGGGGTGTCACTCTTAGAACGGAGAAACATATCCCATGTTTAGCGAGAGAATTCATCAACTATGACCAGTGTATATTTCTTTCCAGTGATGGATTGTTTGTTAACAGGGCCAAACAAATCCATGTGAAGAAGTTGAAGAGGATATGACACTGAGGAAACTTGCTTTGACTTGAAGCTTGCTTTGGTTTGTTTCCCTTTTTCACACGCTGAACATAGAGATTCCTTAGCGTATGAATGTTGAGGTAGACCAGTGACCAACTCTTTTGAAGAGATAGTGTTCAGTGTCTTGAAGTTGAGATGAGAGAGCCTCTTATGCCATAGCCAGTTGACATCGGATGAGGCTTTGGAGAAGAAACAAGAGTTCTCAGTGGTTGTCGAGTCCATGTTTATAACATAAACATTTTCTAAACGGTATCCGCTGAGAGCGACTTTCTCCTTTTTGTCAGTGACAAAGCAGGATTCCTTAGTGAAACACACTTTGTAGTCCTTGTCACATAGCTGACTGATGCTCAGAAGATTGTGCTTCAGCCCTTCGACGTATGCGACTCTTCTGAAGGTTGTTGTACCATTGGAGAGTACACCTTACCCTCGGTATAGCGTTTCCCATTTCCACCAAAGATCACAATAGGACCTTTCTCTTCCTTATATTCAGTAAGCAGGTTATTTTTGCTAGTCATGTGTCTAGAGCATCCGCTATCGAGATACCAGATACCCTTCCGGACCTGCAAACAAAGGAAGATTAGTTTGATTTGGGCACTCACTTTACTATGGGTCCACATTTGTCAGTGGTGGTGGAGGAAGTGGAAAGTTCAGCAATCTTCGCATCATTTGAAGATTCAGCTTCAGTGACAGTCTTCACTTTGGTTAATTTCTTAACCTCAGTGGTTGTTTTCACCTTAACCTGATGTACACCATGATTGGTCTTCTTTGCCTTGGGGGCAGTGATCTTCACCTTAGCTAATTTTTCAGCTTTGGTGGTTGTAGGGCACTTACTGGCAATATTATCGGTAAGTCCACATGTAATACCCCGGGTAAGTTTGTTAGTTAAACCCTCTTGTCGTTAAATTTATTTAACTCTATAATTGATGTTTAGGGTAAAATGGGATGAATTTATAAGTTTAGGGGTATTTGGTTTAGTAATGAAAAGTGTAGGGGCTGAAGTAGTAAATTTGGTTATTAATATCTGAATTAGGTGTTTAGATATTTCATATTACAGAAAAACAAATTCAGTGTGTGTGGGTGTTTTGAGAGAAAAAAGGGGAAAGAAGAGGCAAGGCTAAGACTTCTAATTTGGAGGTGATTAAAGTGAAATTAAGGTATGTTCCTCTTGAGTTTTATGTTCGAAATCACTAGTATTAGGATTCTATCGGATTGTATTAGTCAATTTCATATCTGTTATGATTCAGTCGGTTTTCTGGGTAAAAAGGCACCAAACCGACAGTAGTTTCCGGACACCATGAATGTGTCCGGATGGTTTTTGTTAGTAGTGTCCGGGTAATTCTTCGGTGGTGTCCGGACGGGACTTTTCCGGGTAAGTTCCTTTTTCCTATGTTTTCCGGATAGAATTGGATACCGGATAGTATCCGGATTACTTTGGTGTCCGGATGACGTCCGGATTGTATAAGTCCTGTTGTCCGGAAAAGTTGTGTTGTCCGGAAAAGTTGAGGTATCCGGATACTTTTGTTGTTTGGTAAAAATTGGGAGTTTAGATGCTTTTAAGTATTCAATAGTCTATGTGTGAAATCCCAGATCTCTAACAATAAGATATGAATGTAGTGAGAGAGAATCTAGAGAGCAAATATGTCATCCATGTATTGAGCTCAAAGGATTACAAAAGGTTTCTAAAAGTTTTCCAAAAGCTTTTTTAAAGTGTTTCTAACAAATGGTCTAGACAAGCCTATTTATACCCATGACATACAAGGTTTAAAGGCATTCACAATACTGTATAGACTCATACAGTACATTGACTTTACAGTAAATCTTGAATACAATAATGCTCTAACAATCTCCCCCTTTGGATTCAAGATTTAAAAAATTTGACAGCAGTCTTCAGCTCTTTGTAAAGTCAATCTTCTTCAACAGACACTTTATCAAACTATCTTCAAGTAGCTTTATCTCCACTAGTTCACGGCGAACTATATGCTTTGACACTCTTTAAGAACTCAGCTTTGAAGAATCTTCAGACAAACATGAAAAGTCATTGTCTTTTTCTTTGAAAAATCAACCTTCTTCAAAACAATCTTCAACAGATTGTCTTCAAGTCTTGAACATGGATTTCATATCTTTATATAGAACCATCAATTCGGAACAAGATAAATCAGAAACGATTAGAGTTTGGATCAGAAATATGTGAAACCATCCACATTGTTGAACTTTTAGGTGTAAGCGCATTCCGAGAACCACTCAGAACTAAGATAACCAAATTTAGCAACATTTGGACTTCACATGATCCTTCTCCCCCTAATCTTCAGTCTTTGTTCACGAATCATTGACTTGAAAGCTCTTAGACATGAGATATCTTTGACATGAAATTGAATTAAACATTTCTCCCCCTTTTTCGATGAAAGTGAGCATCATTATCATCGAAAACCTTCTTCAATTTCAGTCGCGTCACTGAGTATTACTAACAATCTCCTCCTTAGTGGATAACCTTGCTCCCCCTCAAAATAAGAATTCTGGAGCAATTTGTTTTCTCCCCCTGAAAGTATGCATATATTTCAATAACGTACAATATTTGAAATTGTAGCACAAATTTTAAAACAAATTTACACAAGGAAAATAACATTCATTGAATTTTATTTTATAACTACAAACATTTGATCATTTGAAAACTTTACAAAAGAAATTCAACTTAATGAAATTTAACAGATTTTTCAATCAAATGAAATCAAATGCATGTGTTTGGATTCAAGAACAAGTCATCATTGTATATCAAGTTAAAAAATGTTCAGTTTCAACCCCTTTATTAAATCTATTTGGTGTGCTAACATGCGAAATATGATTAGCATCAAGCAGATGCAATTCTAAAACATATAAGAATACTTTGCTCTACTCACACTATTTGTCCAAAATCAGAATTTTCACAAATTTACGGGTTTATCGCGACTTTGTATTTTCCCCAAGTTTCAAGAGATGTGTACACATTGGCATCTATTCTTTTGTGCTCATTGGCATCTTTTGATTTGTGCACATTGGCATCTTTTGATTTTGTGCTCATTGGCATCTTTTGATCAAAAAGTTTAGTAAGAATAAGATACACCGTTAAACATGACTTTCTATCTGGTTCTATAGCAGGATTTGGGTCAGCAGATCCCAGACCAGTTGGCCTTAGGTGCTAGGTGACGAGCACCCCTTAGAACTTAATTTCCCAAACCAGAAAGGCCACATCGATATATCTTAAACCCATTTGTACCAGTAAAACATGGCTTTCTATCTGGTTCTATTGCAGGATTTGGGTCAGCCGATCCCAGACCAGTTGATCTTAGGGACTAGGTGTCGAGCACCCCTTAGGACTTACTCTCCCAAACCAGAAAGGCCACAGGCACAAACTTTCAAACTAAATGATTTGATTTAAAAACATAATGCATCTCAATCACTTGATTCTAAAACATAGTGCTTCTCCCATATTTTCATTTCCATCCATCATTCTGACAAATAGGCTTTTTGAGCATTATATTCTATATAAGTCCAGATTCACATATCTTTGAGCATTCAGCATAATTTCATTCATGTTTTGCTTACCTTTCGATTTATTTCAGAGGTGAAAGTTGAAGCAAATCTAACTCAGATAATACAAAGATTCTTGAAAAAAAAACATCTTTTAGCACGCATTTAATTCATTGAATGAAAATTGAAAATTGCATCTCATTGAATTAAATTTGTAAAGATTCAAGTTTTCAAATCAGTAGAAACAAATATAATCCAATGTTACCTTTTGCCACGTTCCTTGAAACAGAAAGATGTAACAGTTAAGGATATCACCTGAGAAGTGTGAGTTCTAAACTGATTTGTTTAGAAGTCTTAGTCGTTGAAGTACGGGTCCTGAACTGAATTGTTCAGAAGCCATTGTCGTTGAAGCACGGGTTTTGAACTGATATGTTCAAAAGCCATTGTCGTTGAAGCACGGGTTTTGAACTGATATGTTCAAAAGCCATTTACATTTAAGCACGGGTCCTGAATTGATGTATTCAGAAACCATACATGATTTGTCTCCCCCTTAATGGTACAAATATTCTTCAAAGAAATACGCCGCTTCTCTTCTGTTTTCAGTCATGTGTGTGGTATGTATCTACAAATCAGTACAACACATGAAGAACCTGCAAAACAGATTAAGCAGATTTTGGTACCCAATGGCACTTGGGTCCTAGTGGGTTAGGTTTTGATTTCTTACAAGGAATACTGTAGGAACCATACCAATAAGAAGTATAATCTTTATGCACAAAATCATTTGATCCACAGTAAGAACAACAGATTTTCTTATGTGCCAACCTAATCAGATGATTTACATAATGAATAGGATTAGGTTTAGCATAAGATTTACCTTTTGGCGTATTGTTCTTCTTTGCATTTGATGCGAATACAGATGATTTTGGCACATTTTTCTTTGGAACTGTTGTGCCTTTTACTCTCCATTCCATCTTCACCCTCTTGAAGACTGGAACTTCTTCAGGTTTGGAAGTATTAACTTTAGGCACTTTTGTTTTGTTATCTGATTTATCATACAGAGGATTATAGAAGAGATTTGTTGAACGAATCCGACCTTTTGAGAAATCTGTTGAACTATTAAATTGTTTAGAAGAAATGTTTTTAAAACTTGAACTTGAAGCAGTTTTAAAATAACATTCAGAATCATTTGAATCAACAAATGGAGTCTGAAAGATAGAATTATGACTAGCCTGCTTTGAGACATCAAATTTAAAAATGACGTCTTCAAGTTCTTTGACTTTGTTTATTAAAACATTTTTCTCTTTAGAAATTAGATCAAATTTCTTTTGGAGATCAGATTTGATCAACTGATCCTTCATAATATCAGCTGATAAACCAGATAATCTTTTGGTAAGATTAAGAATCACATCTTCAAAATATACACGTTCCGATTCAAAATCTTTTTCCAAAAACCTTCTTTTATCAGTAATCTCTTTGAAAATTTCCATATTTTTCTTTTTAAGGGTTTTACTTTCCTTTTCAAAGAGATTTTTCTTTTCCGTGAAATCTTTTCTTTCCTTTTCCAAAAGATTTTCTAATTCAGAGATTTTCACGGAAAGTTCAGAACTTTTAATCTCAAAAGATTTTCGTTCAGTTTCAAATTTAGCACTTTCTTTTTCGAGCTTGTCTTTTTCTAAAAATAAAACTTTCTCAAAGTCAGAAACTTGTTTTGAAAGTTTTATACAATTAAGTTCAATCTCTTTCTTTTCTTCAAAAACTTTCTTTTCTTCAAAAACTTTCTTTTCTTCAAAAGAAAAATTAGACAGTTTTCTCTTTAGATCGGCATTTTCACTGTCCAAAATTTTCCCTATATCTTTAACTTCTTTTAATTGAGCATGTAACTTTAGGTTCCACTTCACTCTCTTTTCTTCTCTACTCTTCAAATCGGCATTTTCTTTTTGAAGAGTTGTTACTTTCTCTTGAAGATTCTCGATTTGATCGTGCAGACTTGAGTTGTCTTTCTTTGCTTCAAGATCTGCAATATAAACTTCAAGATCAGTTATTCTTTTAGTAAGTTTAGCATTTGAAGAAGAAATGTCTAAAATTTGTCTTTTCAGATTAACATTTTCTTCTTCCAATGCTTTATTTAAAATAGGAGTTGAAGAATTTGAAGCATTATCTTTAACAGGAGATGTTTCTGATAAAATAACTTGTTGCAAAATTCCATTATTTGCCTTAGCTTTTTCAAGTGGCTTTGGAGGTGTTTTTGTTATTATGACTTGTTGCAACACTTCATTATTTGGTTTAACAGATACATGTGAATTAACAGATGTTTCTGTTATAATGACTTGTTGCAACTTTACATTTGGTTTAACAAAAACTTTTGCAATTGGAGGAATCTCCTTTTTCAGAGTTTGCTTCAAATCTTCACCACTGCTTTTAACAATAACTTGTTGTAAAACCATTTTGAATATTGCTAGAAATTGATCGTTCAGAAGATCAAGCAGACAGTGTATGAAAATACACAAAAAAAATTATATAAAAATTTTTCTTGAAAAGCTCTTACAGTGTATGAAATACACTATAGGAAAGATTTCGGGATAAAAATTTTTCTCAAAATTTTTTTTTTTTTTTTTTTTAAATCAATGAATTCGAATGTATAAGGGTTCGAATTCAATGAATTCGGATGTATAAGGATTCGAATTCAATGAATTCGGATGTATAAGGGTTCGAATTCAATGAATTCGGATGAAGAAGGATTCGAATTCACTGAATTCGGATGAATAAGGGTTCGAATTCAATGAATTCGGATGAAGAAGGATTCGAATTCACTCAATTCGGATGTAACTGGGTTCGAATTCACTCAATTCGAACTTAACTTGGTTCGAATTCACCCAATTCGGACTTAACTTGGTTCGAATTCACTCAATTCGAATGTACTTAGGTTCGAATTCAACCAATTCGAATCCATAAGGGTTCGAATTCATCCAATTCGAATCCATAAAGGTTCGAATTCATCCAATTCGAATCCACAAGGGTTCGAATTCTCTACAATTCGAATCTAATAGGATTCGAATTCTATGAATTCGAATTCTTCTTGAGTCGAATTCTACACTTATGATGCCAAGAACAATCCGAATTCTCTATGAATGTTCCGAATTCTCTTTGAATGATCCGAATTCACCAAGAATGATCCGAATTCACCACTTCGAACTTCAGAATCACTTAATTTGCCATATCTCTTTCAATTCTTGATCAATTTTGATGAATCTTATATCAAAATGCTCGTAATTCAAATCCGCACACTTTTCATGTTAATCACGATTCACAATTCGGACAATTTAACCAGATTAAGATCCAAACAGTGATTTTGAACTTTTTTGAAAAAACTTCAAAAATTGATCAGATCTGTCGATTCTGTGCAGTTTTTGATGTTGATCCAAGAATTAAAGATGATCAGTAATCAATTCCGAGTTCAGTGATGCAAGAAATTGATTCAAAAGATCAAAATTTAAAAAAAATCAGATGAATAGAGATGAACACCCAATCCGAATTCTTCAGCTTTAGTGTAAAAATTCTTCAATTTGGTCTTCGATCTGCTTGAATCTTCTGTTTAGCTCTGATACCAATTGTGAAATCCCAGATCTCTAACAATAAGATATGAATGTAGTGAGAGAGAATCTAGAGAGCAAATATGTCATCCATGTATTGAGCTCAAAGGATTACAAAAGGTTTCTAAAAGTTTTCCAAAAGCTTTTTTAAAGTGTTTCTAACAAATGGTCTAGACAAGCCTATTTATACCCATGACATACAAGGTTTAAAGGCATTCACAATACTGTATAGACTCATACAGTACATTGACTTTACAGTAAATCTTGAATACAATAATGCTCTAACACTATGTTTTATTAAATCATGGATAAGGAATGAATGAGGATCGAATGTACTGTGGACTCGACTTAAGTTCGTGTTTGGGGGTAACATTTAGGGACTAGAGTGCTTTAGAGTGCTTAGTCTTGGTAAAACTTATGTGATCAAAGTGGTAAGGCAATACTTGTATATGATTGTTTCATATTCTGTGAACATGAAGTGAAGCTGAATTGTTTGAGAAAAGCTTGGTGGACATTTTGATAAGTCAAACAGGTGAGTTTTACTTTAAAAGTATTTTCAACTGGAATACATACGTATGGTTTGGGAATGTGATAATTGGTGATTATGTGTTTATAGGTATGGTATATGTGAATTATAATATATTGAGGTATTATGTTTACATGAGTATTATAATGTGTTATATTACGTTGGCCGGGCTTAGGACCGGTGTGTTTGGCTATAGAATCTGTATAGCGTTGTTTGGCTGTAGATGTTGTACAGCGTTGTAAATTATTAGTTGGCTTGCAACCAACTAATATGGCCAGGAGGAATGAGAAAGGAAGGTACACTATGTGTGAGTTCAAATTGATATATTTGATTGTGCTGAATGATTTATATGAATAAGGTTTATATAAATGACTTCAAACTAACAGGGATTTATCTCACTTAGACCATCGTGTCTAACCCTCATTTTCGTTTTAAAAATATGTATTCCAGGTGGTGGATCGCGTAAGAGCAAGTAATTAGAGTAATCGATGGATGGCTTATATGAAGGATTATGTGACGAAGATTTTGGCATGTTTAGCAGTTGTATTATAATGATTAAATGTTATGTATGTATTTAGAAAGAAGTTTGTAGTAGAATGTCTTCTTTTGATTGTAATAGTTTAAGGGACCGTATTTGTAATATGATGTTTCGTTTGATTAATCAATGTTATGTTACATTATGTGATTTGTTGTGTATATGGGATTTGGGCCGTTACAAATGGTATCAGAGCCTTAGTTTAAGAGATTTAGGTATTTGTATCTGTACCTAGACTTAAACTGCATGTGAAGTAGGATGTCCCTATCATTATAGAACCTTGGGATGATGAAGTATAAAAGGTAGAAGGAACATCATGTAAGGTAATTTCATATTACACCTGGCCAGTGTAATTGTGATCTTACAGGTACATGTTTGAACTGGAATACCTTGTTATATGGGGTATGTGCTTATGTGTATATTAACCTTGTTTAAATTAACAGAATGGCAAGCGGTACACGGAATTCGAATCGAGGAGGAGGAAGAAATCCGAATAGTACGAATCCGCCGATAGGAACGGGGGACAGGGGAGGCAGAACTGGGGGCAGAACCGGGGGTAGAGCTGGAGGTCGAGCCGGAGGCAGAGCCCAGCCACAGGGTACAGAGTTCGTTACCAGGGATGATCTAATGGCAGAAATGGGAATATTGCAGGCTAGCATACAAACAATGTTTGATCGGAACCGTCATATTGAAACTGGAATACGGGATCCCGGACCGGAAGATGAAATGCCAATCACATCGACTGTTGTACCAGTACAAAGGAGGTGCGACTACAAAATGGTTTTAAGCTGTAGACCTCCAACCTACTCAGGAGACAGGGATCCAGTGAAAGCAATGAGATGGATGAAGGAAATAGAAGCCATTTTTAAGACGAGTAAGTGCGCTGACGAAGATAGGGTATTGTATGGAACCGCAATGTTAAAGGGGGATGCTTTGTATTGGTGGGAATCCTTTATTCATTCTAAAGGATCTGATATTTATTCTACCCTCTCTTGGGAAGAATTTGTGATAGCCTACAGGAACGCATTTTGTCCCCAAGCAGCCGTCAAACAACTAGAAGGGGAATTTATGAACTTACAACAAGGAAACTTATCCGTTAGAGACTACACCGCTAGCTTCCTAGAAAAGTCTCGGTTCGCAGAATACTACGTTGCTACGGAGGCGATGAAGATGGAAAGGTTTATCTTCGGGCTGAACTCAGAGGTTAGAAGTAGGGGTGAGCAGCGGAACTGGGTACCCACCTTTGGAACCGAAACCGCTCCGGAACTGCCGGTTCCGGAACCGGAACCGATGTGACTGGTTCCGGTTCCGGTTCCTAAAATAACGGAACCGATGTAACTGGGTCCGGTTCCGGTTCTCATTTTTTTAGAACCGCTACCCGCTGGGTACCCGCCGGGACCGGTTCCGGGACCGGGTACCCGGAACCGCTGGGTACCCAGAACCGGAACCGCTGGGTACCCGGTACATATTAAGTATTTACATATAAATATTTATTTAAACTAAATAAAAAAGTTAATAAACTAATAAAATTTCTTTTTAGGTTTAGGTTTCTCACATACAGGCATACAGCCGCCGCATACATCATTAGTTACATATTTACATTGTATTGTATTGAAAGAGTCTTGTGAACACATTACAATTTACACACACACGCCTCAGTGCCCGTCCGCCAGCCGCCGGCCACCGTCCCCGTCCGCCAGCCACCGGCCACCGTCCCCGTCCGCCAGCCGCCGCCCCTGTCCGCCAGCCGCCGGCCACCGTCACCGTCCGCCAGCTGCCGTCCGCTCGCACACAGCCGCCTCGAGATTTGTAAGTCGTGTTAGAAATCTTGATATTTTGTTTACCATAGTTCCAATTTATTTTCGAGATTTTGTTTACTGAAATCTTGATATTTTGTTTACTGAAAATGTAAAAAGAAAGAAAGAAAATCTTGGGATTGAAAATCTTGATATTTTGTTTACTAAAAATGTAAAAAGAATGAAAGAAAATCTTGAAATCTTGATATTTTGTTTATTGAATTCTAAGACCTGTGCAATTTTCGTCCTTGTCAGCAACAACTGGAGGTACAACCCAAGTGTTTGCTTGAAACCCATAAGGGAGATTTCCAAACTGAACAAATATAAACCTTTTACTTTAAGTTTTCTCTCACAGTTATGGTGCTATAGTGCTCAGTAAATTAAACTTACTTTATTGTGCTCAATGAAAGCTTTCATAAGAGTAACTGTATATGTATATATAGAAGTATATATGTCGATTAACTTTTTACTTTATTACTTTATTCTAATCATATATATATATATATGTCGATTAACTGTATCTATAGAAGTGTAATGTTGCTGTTATGTGATTTTGTAGGTCTGTTTTCAGGTTATCTGTTTTTTAGTTGTTGTTGGATTTTTTTAGTTGTTGTTGGTAACTACATGTCATAGTCCGTATTTATATTAAATTCCCTTTTTGTCAGGTTTAATAATGGATGTACCTCCGATTGACGTGGATGAAAGTGAGGCGGTTGATCAAAACCAAAGCAAAAAAAGCATGCCCCAAGTCGGAGACAAAAGGAAATCAAGTGTTTTATTTGTTAGGTATTTTATTTGTTTTGACTTTGATCCAAGTGTTTTATTTGTTAGGTGTTGACGACTTGACGTGAAGTTCCATGAAGTCGTGAAGTGCCGTGAAGACATGAAGCGTTTTATTCGTTTTTGTACTTTTGTTGATGTCGTATCAAGACTTAAGTTTAAGTTGGTTATGTAATAATTATTTTCTAATTTGGTTATGTAATAATTATTTTTACCGGATTAGTTTTTAGTTTTAATCGTTTGTTGTATGAAAAATTGAAAACTACGTTGGTACTTTAAGTTTAAGTTGTTTTTTTCTACTTTGCAAGTGTTTTAAAATTATGTTTTATTGTAAAAAGTGTTAAAAAAACAAAAAATTTGCCAGCGGGTACCCGGAACCGGAACCGGTTCCCAGCGGTTCCGGGACCGGTTCCAAAAAAAAGAGAACCGACGGGAGCGGTTCCGGTTCCGGTTCTTTCTTTCAAGGAACCGCCGGTTCCGGTTCCGGTTCCGGTTCCATGAAAAAAGGGCGGGTACCCGGTGTTGCTCACCCCTAGTTAGAAGGCTAGTGACTGCAAAAGGACCCGATACCTTCTCAGCTGCAGTTGATGCCGCGGAGAATATTGAACGAGATATGAGAAGAGATACTGGCGATAAAAGTATCGGGAAGAGAAAGTGGGAAGGACCACAATACGATCCGAAGAAGTCCCGATTTCAGAGGTATGATAACCGTCCGCCGTTTCGACCAGCGGAAAGACCATGTCGGAAGTGCAACCGTGTTCATCAAGGAAATTGCCAAGGTGATTTACGAGCGTGTTATAAGTGTGGGAAGACCGGGCACGTCCTTAAAGATTGTAAGGTAACGCGGTTATGTTTCTTATGCAATTCTCCGGATCACCTTCAGTCGGACTGTCCGCGGGGGACGATACAGCAAGGTGGGTCGTCGGGCAGGCCAACGATTGTTAAACCAGTAATACCAAGACTGGAACCGCCAGTAACCAGGGGTCGCGCATTTCAAATGACTGAGAAAGAAGTGGAGGAAACTCCGGATGTGGTCACAGGTACATTTTTAATAAACTCTACACGTGCTAAGGTGTTATTTGATTCCGGTGCAAACCGATCGTTTGTGTCTCCTGCTTTTGCTGCTTGCCTGTGTTTGAAACCTAAAGTGCTAGAACATGCTCTATCAGTAGATACGGCAAATGATAATCAAGTGTCAGTTAAAGAAGTATTTGATGACTGTGTGATAAATATAGAGGAATGTAGAGTGCCGATACAGTTGTTTCCTATAACTTTGATAGAGTTTGACGTCGTAGTGGGAATGGACTGGTTAGCTGAGAATTAGGCTAACATAGTGTGTGATAAGAAGTTAATAAATGTGGTATTACCTGAGAAGGGACCAGTAGTGATTTATGGTGATCGTAGGAATCATCAGTCTAGCCTTATATCTATGATAAAAGCCCGTAAGTGTGTGAATAAAGGTTGTTAGAGTTACTTGGCTTACGTGATAGATATTAAGCCAGAAAAGAATAGGATGGAAGATATTCCTATTGTTAGTGAATTCCCTGAAGTATTCCCCGAAGACTTGAATAGTCTCCCTCCGGTGAGACAAGTAGAGTTCGGTATAGACTTAGTTCCTGGAGCCACTCCTGTTGCTCGTGCACCGTATCGTTTGGCACCTCCAGAAATGAAAGAGATGATGGCACAACTACAAGACATATCCGATAAAGGCTTCATCAGACCTAGTTCTTCACTGTGGGGAGCACCAGTGTTATTTATGAAAAAGAAGAATGGTTTGCTGAGAATGTGTATCGACTACCGAGAACTGAATAAGCGCACGATAAAGAACAAGTACCCGTTACCCCGAATTGATGACCTCTTTGATCAGTTAGTTGGAGCTTGCTATTTCTCCAAGATTGATCTAAGATCCGGTTATCACCAGTTGAAAGTTAAGGAAGAAGACGTTCTAAAGACTGCCTTTCGAACAAGGTATGGACATCACGAATTCTTAGTGATGCCGTTCGGACTGACGAACGCTCCAGCCGCTTTTATGGATTTAATGAATCGGGTATGTAAGCCGTATCTCGATAAATTTGTAATTGTATTTATCGATGATATACTTATCTACTCCCGATCCAAGGAAGAGCACGCGCAACATCTTCGTTTGATTCTGGAGCTACTGAAAAAGGAAAAGTTGTATGCAAAATTTTCTAAGTGTGAATTCTGGCTACGGAAAGTTCAGTTTCTGGGGCACGTGGTTTCTGAGAAAGGTATACAAGTTGATCCGATGAAAGTGGAAGCAGTTGAAAAGTGGGAACCGCCGAAGACAGCAACCGAAGTACGTAGTTTTCTGGGTTTAGCCGGCTATTATCGGAAATTTATAAAAGACTTCTCTCGTATCGCAACTCCTTTGACTAAGCTGACTCGGAAGAACCTGAAGTTTGAGTGGAAAGCAGAACAAGACGAGGCATTCCGGCTATTGAAAGAGAAACTGTGCAGCGCACCGATTTTATCACTACCTGAAGGTTCGGAAGATTTTGTTGTTTATAGTGATGCGTCAAAACTAGGATTGGGATGTGTACTTATGCAGCGGGGAAAGGTTATTGCTTATGCTTCTCGTCAATTAAAGGATCATGAAAGACAGTATCCTACGCATGACATGGAGCTTGCAGCAGTTGTCTTCGCGTTGAAAATTTGGAGACATTATCTGTATGGTTCCAAATGTCAGATTTATACCGATCACAAGAGTCTCCAACACCTCTTTGCTCAGAAGGAACTGAATATGAGACAAAGGAGATGGCTAGAATTGCTGAACGATTACGACTGTGAAATCCTTTATCACCCGAGAAAGGCGAATGTAGTAGCGGATGCGCTGAGTCGTCAAGAAAGGAGTGGAACAATAAAAGTTATTTCGCTACGAACTGAACTTTTACCTAATATCTTTGACGAATTGCGGAAGTGTCAATTAGAAGCCTATCAGGAAGAACATATGAAATCAGAACGGTTAGCGGGGATGTCAGCATTGCTAGTGAAAGATGATCGGGGGTTATTGTGTCTGGAAAACAGAGTGTGGGTACCTCGATTGGGTGGGTTACGTGATCGTGTTTTACAAGAAGCTCATCAATCCCGTTTCGCTATTCACCCAAGTACCAACAAGATGTATAAAGACCTAAAGCAATTCTATTGGTGGCCAGGGATAAAAAGAGGGATTGCTCAGTATGTGGAAAGATGTGATACTTGTAAGAAAGTAAAGATCGAACACCAAAAGCCGTTTGGTCAACTACAGCGGCTAGAAATACCTATGTGGAAATGGGAGCAGATTACCACAGACTTCATCACAAAGCTACCAAGAACTCCGAAGGGATTCGATTCTATTTAGGTGATCGTCGACAGATTGACAAAGTCTGCACACTTCCTACCGATATAGAAAACCGATTCGATGGAACGATTAGCAAAGTTGTACATTGACGAAATAGTAACTCGACATGGAGTTCCAATCTCGATCATTTCTGATCGTGATAGTCGTTTTACTTCAAGATTTTGGAGAAGTTTTCAAAGGGAAATGGGGACACAGATAAAGTTAAGTACGGCGTATCATCCACAAACAGATGGCCAGAGTGAACGAACGATTCAGACCTTAGAAGATATGCTCCGGGCTTGCATTGTTGATTTTGGGGGATCGTGGGATAAACATTTACCGTTGATCGAATTTGCCTACAACAACAGTTATCATTCCAGCATTCAAGCGGCACCGTTTGAAGTATTGTATGGTAGAAAATGTCGAACGCCTCTGTGTTGGAATGAAGTGGGGCAGAAACAGTTAGCAAGGCCAGAAATAGTTCAGTTAACCGCCGATAAAGTTATTCAGATTCGAGAAAGACTGAAAGTGGCTCAAGATAGATAGAAGAGCTACGCTGACCGCCGTCGAAAGCCATTGGAATTTCAAGTTGGGGATTTCGTAATGTTAAAGGTTTCGCCGTGGAAAGGAGTCATCCGATTTGGAAGGCAAGGTAAACTAAGTCCAAGGTATATCGGACCGTTTGCAATTACAGAAATGATCGGTGAAGTAGCTTACCGATTAGATCTTCCGCCAGAATTGAGCAGGATCCATAATGCATTTCACGTATCGAACTTCCGAAAGTGCTTGGTTACTCCGAATCAGGCAGTTTCCCTACCAGAGATACAAGTCGACGAAAGACTGAATTATGTAGAAGAACCGGAGGCCATAGTTGATCATAAAGTCAAAGTGTTGCGGAATAAAGAGATCAGACAAGTGAAGGTTCAGTGGAGACATCATAGAGGTCAGGATGCTACTTGGGAATCAGAATCAGAAATGAGAACTAAGTACCCGTACCTTTTTGCCTAACAGAATTCCGGGACGGAATTCTCTTAAGGGGGAGATGATGTAATACCCCGGGTAAGTTTGTTAGTTAAACCCTCTTGTCGTTAAATTTATTTAACTCTATAATTGATGTTTAGGGTAAAATGAGATGAATTTATAAGTTTAGGGGTATTTGGTTTAGTAATGAAAAGTGTAGGGGCTGAAGTAGTAAATTTGGTTATTAATATCTGAATTAGGTGTTTAGATATTTCATATTACAGCAAAACAAATTCAGTGTGTGTGGGTGTTTTGAGAGCAAAAAGGGGAAAGAAGAGGCAAGGCTAAGACTTCTAATTTGGAGGTGATTAAAGTGAAATTAAGGTATGTTCCTCTTGAGTTTTATGTTCGAAATCACTAGTATTAGGATTCTATCGGATTGTATTAGTCAATTTCATATCTGTTATGATTCAGTCGGTTTTCTGGGTAAAAAGGCACCAAACCGACAGTAGTTTCCGGACACCATGAATGTGTCTGGATGGTTTTTGTTAGTAGTGTCCGGGTAATTCTTCGGTGGTGTCCGGACGGGACTTTTTCCGGGTAAGTTCCTTTTTCCTATGTTTTCTGGATAGAATTGGATACCGGATAGTATCCGGATTACTTTGGTGTCCGGATGACGTCCGGATTGTATAAGTTGTCCGGAAAAGTCCTGTTGTCCGGAAAAGTTGTGTTGTCCGGAAAAATTGAGGTATCCGGATACTTTTGCTGTTTGGTAAAAATTGGGAGTTTAGATGCTTTTAAGTATTCAATAGTCTATGTTTTATTAAATCATGGATAGGGAATGAATGAGGATCGAATGTACTGTGGACTCGACTTAAGTTCGGGTTTGGGGGTAACATTTAGGGACTAGAGTGCTTTAGAGTTCTTAGTCTTGGTAAGACTTGTGTGATCAAAGTGGTAAGGCAATACTTGTATATGATTGTTTCAGATTCGGTGAAATTGAAGTGAAGCTGAATTGTTTGAGAAAAGCTTGGTGGACATTTTGATAAGTCAAACAGGTGAGTTGTACTTTAAGAGTATTTTCAACTGGAATACATATGTATGGTTTGGGAATGTGATAATTGGTGATTATGTGTTTATATGTATGGTATATGTGAATTATAATATATTGAGGTATTATGTTTACATGAGTATTATAATGTGTTATAATACGTTGGCCGGGCTTAGGACCGATGTGTTTGGCTATAGAATCTGTATAGCGTTGTTTGGCTGTAGATGTTGTACAGCGTTGTAATTATTAGTTGGCTTGCAACCAACTAATATGGCCAGGAGGAATGATAAAGGAAGGTACACTATGTGTGAGTTCAAATTGATATATTTGATTGTGCTGAATGATTTATATGAATAAGGTTTATATAAATGACTTCAAACTAACAGGGATTTATCTCACTTAGACCATCGTGTCTAACCCTCATTTTTGTTATAAAAATATGTATTCCAGGTGGTGAATCGCGTAAGAGCAAGTAATTAGAGTAATCGATGGATGGCTTATGTGAAGGATTATGTGACGAAGATTTTGGCATGTTTAGCAGTTGTATTATAATGATTAAATGTTATGTATGTATTTAGAAAGAAGTTTGTAGTAGAATGTCTTCTTTTGATTGTAATAGTTTAAGGGACCGTATTTGTAATATGATGTTTCGTTTGATTAATCAATGTTATGTTACATTATGTGATTTGTTGTGTATATGGGATTTGGGCTGTTACAAATTATTTGGCTATAGAATCTGTATAGCGTTGTTTGGCTGTAGATGTTGTACAGCGTTGTAAATTATTAGTTGGCTTGCAACCAACTAATATGGCCAGTAGGAATGAGGAAGGAAGGTACACTATGTGTGAGTTCAAATTGATATATTTGATTGTGCTGAATGATTTATATGAATAAGGTTTATATAAATGACTTCAAGCTAACAGGGATTTATCTCACTTTGACCATCGTGTCTAACCCTCATTTTCGTTTTAAAAATATGTATTCCAGGTGGTGGATCGCATAAGAGCAAGTACTTAGAGTAATCGATGGATGGCTTATGTGAAGGATTATGTGACGAAGATTTTGGCATGTTTAGCAGTTGTATTATAATGATTAAATGTTATGTATGTATTTAGAAAGAAGTTTGTAGTAGAATGTCTTCTTTTGATTGTAATAGTTTAAGGGACCGTATTTGTAATATGATGTTTCGTTTGATTAATCAATGTTATGTTACATTATGTGATTTGTTGTGTATATGGGATTTGGGCCGTTACACCATAGTGATAACATTTCCTATAGCTAAAAGTAGCTTTAGGACCATTTGCATGCTTACCCAAAAAATTTAAATGAGCAGGGCCAGCACAAAGAATACCTTTGGCATTGGAAATTGGAGGAACAATCAGTTCTTCGGATTTCTTGCCAATTACATTCACTCTGATTCTAGGAGTAGATCGTTGAACGGATTCAGGGATCTTGTTCTTAGAAGTAGAGGGATGACTCACTGAAGTTTTAGAAACTTTCAGCTTAGGTACATTGGTACCCTTCTGAAGTTTTTGATTAAAACCTTTTTCTTTACCTTTGCTTTTAGAAGTCAAGGCAGGTTTTTCCTCAGGAATGGGAGTATTTGAAGAAGAACACTGAGACGAAGAGGTGTCAGGGATAGAGGACACGAACATTCCAAATTTAAGCATGGAACTATCAGTGGTTGGTTCTTCAACATCAACTTTATAACCAAGACCACTTTTGTAACTCAGGGGAATCTGAGCACGAATTATCTTAGTGGTCGTTGTTGAGGATTTACACCATCCTTCAACAGTATCCTTTTCAGCTTTTGATGCAGCGATAACTTCTTCTCGCTCAATACTAATGATTTGATTTATACAGACCTGATCTTTCAGATTTTCTTCTATTTTAGAAAGCTTTTCAATTTGCAAATGACAGTTTTTAAGTTGTTCAACGAGATCAATATTTAGTTTTTCAACTTTGGTCTTGCCATTCATGGCATCATATAAATCAATAGTCAGAAGATTTACGGTTCGTCGTCTATCAGCGTCATTAACGACTGAAGTAGAAGTATCAGCAGAAAGATTTGATACCTGAGAGGTGGAGGTAGAAGTAGAGGGAATTTCAGTTGTTTCTTCCTCTTCTTCTATTTTAGCCATGAGGCAGAGATTGGCCTCATCATCATCAAAATCAGAGGAATCTTCTTCTGATGCAGCCCAGTCATGATCTTCAACAATCATGCCTTTACCTTTCCTCTTAAAGCTTTGCAGTTTTGCATATTTTTCTTTCAGCTTCTTGTATTTGTCATCTCTAGCCCTGGGGTTAGAGGATTTCTTGTAGGAAGAAAATGAGGGTTTGAAGACTTTCTTTGACGTGCAGTCACTAGCAAAGTGACCTATCTTTTCACAGTTATAGCAAGTGGCAGTTGCCTTATCTACAGGAGTTGAAGATTTTGGCTTGTCAGTGAGGGAAAGAGGTTTATTTCTTCTGAAGTTACTCTTTCTGGCGATTCTCCTGAAAGAATTAGTTAGGAGAGCCAGAGATTCATCAAGATCTGAAAGATCAGTGTTTGATGAATCATCAGAATTAGGGGCTGTTTGTTTTTAGAAAATAAGTGCTTATACACCCCTTATCACTTTTTCGGACAGAGGTACACTCATTAAGAGTGATTGTTTTTTTTATTAAAGTCTGACCGATAAAGTGGTAACCTAAACACTTTTTTTCCAGCCTCCTCCATCTCTCTCTCTCTCATGTGCGACTCAAGAACATATTTTTCTGCAATCCATCTCTGTCGATTGTAAGCTGCTCGATTGCCGCCTCCATCTCTCTCCCTAAATCGATTGTAAGCTGTTCGATTTTTGTTGATCGTAAGCTGTTCGATTCTGCTCGTTTTTTGGTCGAAATCTGCTCGTTTTTGGTTCGAAATCTGCTCGTTTTTGGGTCGATTTGCTGATTATTTGTTCTTTGTTATATGGTACTGTTGTTATTTGTTCTTTGTTATTCGATTTGCTTTTGCTTATGCAGAAATCGATTTGCTATGCTTATCCAGAAATCAATTTCCTACTCGTTATCTGATGTCTTGTTAGATTTTGCAATGTTTTTACTTGGTTGATGGTTCATTACATATTCAGTTTGCTCTTGGTGCTAAATATTGATTCTTAATTTTTGCAGATTCTTTCATAGATTGGTGGATAGCACATTAGCAAGTTTGGGATTTTATTTTCTAACGGAATCTCAAACTTGGGTGTATTGGCTATTCAAATAAGGTAAGAGACCCAAACTGATTATTGGTTCGTTTGATGAGCTATTTGTGTCATTGGGGAAGATTAGTGGTTAGTTTAGTTAATTTTCATATTGCTAAGAAATGTTGTAAAACCTAAAAGATCATATTATGGCTAGGACTTGATACCTTTGCTTCTTGTCTTGTTTGACCATATACTATTGATTTGCATTTTGGAATTACAGGTTTTGTAATTATTTGATAATATCTGTAATTGGTTTGCAGAAATAGATTTTCTACAGAAATCAATTGCAAAAATCGATATATTTGGTGCTGTTGTTTGCTTAAATTGTTTGCAGAAATCGATTTATTTATGCTTAAATTGGTGCTGTTTGCTTATGCTTTATTTGACAAATTGTTGATTTGAAGAATGCTTTTGCTTAAGCTTAAATTTGTTCTTTATTGGGTGTTGTTTGCTTATGCTTAATGGCCACAACACATTATATAGAGAGACATGGTTGATGATCCCTCCAGACCCTGATGTATTAAAAGATTGGATTGTGAGGACGGCAAGAAGATTAGGATACATGCAGTAGTTGTTGGAATTTGAGCAAGTTCTTATTTGGTTTATGTGTTTCAAAACGGAAATTGATTTTAGTAATTTAGTTGTTATGAGACTTTCATGTTTTCTATTTTATTTGAACCAATTAACGTATTTCAGTTGTTATGAAGAGTAATTTTAGTAGTATAATTTAATTTAATTCAACAGTGTCACATTTTCAGATATAAAATAATCAGTAGTATGTATTCAGTTGTTTTCAGATTTCAGCTGACAAAAACAAACAGTCTTTCTGATTCAGATTTCAGACTTCAGCGCCACCACTTAAAAATCAGGACTGAAATCAGTGTTCAGACTTCAGCACCACTTAAAAAACAAACGCCACCTTAGATTCCAACTCAGTGATAGTGACAGTAGATCGCTGAGTAGGTACCAACTTTGTAGAAAGTAAAGCAACAGGTGTGTTTTTGGAATCTTTTACAAGATTCTTCTTAAGATGACACGACTGCTTATGATTGATTACAATGCCATATAAGGTAGAGAGGGTCATAGATTTCAGATCCTTTGAGAGTTTAAGACACATAGAATAACTGTCTCAACTTTTCGGAAGACTTTCCCGAAACTTTGTCAGGATCTCAAAGTTAGAATATTCCTTACCAACAGTTTTTAAGTCAATGATTAAACAGTTAAACCGTTGATGTATTTCAGAGAGGGTTTCATTCTTACCACAAATGAAACTTTCATACTGTCTTACTAGGTTGATCTTTCTTGAATCCTGGACTTTAGTAGTACCTTCATATTGAACACATATAGTGTCCCACATGGCTTTAGAACTCTTCACGTTCATGACGGAGTGGTAGACTTCATCAGGAAGAGCCATAGAAATGATGGATCTGGCCTTAGTATCAATGGCCACCTTCTTCTTGTCCTCGTCAGTCCAGTGAGTGACTTCCCTGAGGATGATTCGTTCAGGGATAGAAGCTCTAGTAGAAGTGGCAGGAACAACAGGGTCAATCATGAAAGGGACATATGGTCCATTTTCGATATAGTGAGGTATAGTGGGATCTACACCTTCTAGGAAGAGCATCATCCTATTTTTCCAGAGATTGAAGTTATCTTTGGAAAATCTAGGGGGTATTGCAAGAGAACCATTATCGATATAGTTTATGTTTGTAGGGTTAGCCATTATAAAAAATAGCAAGGAAGAGAAAAGAGTTAGTATAAGCAAGATCTTGTTTATTAGATTAAACAATCTGCTCTGATACCACTTGTTGGTTCCAAAGGGGTTATAAAAGTTTGTAGAAGAGGGGAGTTGAATACTAACACACGATTTTTATCTTTCTAAATTGTTTATTGATATATATCAAACAATTTACAGTTTGTTGCGGAACAAGATTAAGGAATAAACCTAATCTAAACAAACTATGAGAACACTAAGATTTATTGCACTAGAAATAAGAGAGAAGGAAAATAAGAACACTAAGGAGAGTATTCTTTCACACAGCAAGTTCAGCGAGAGGAATTTCCGAGCACTTCACAAATGAAGTAGGGTTTCCTTTATATACTGCATGCCTTTAATGCACAACGGTACACCTTTACACGTGGCAGCCTCTGGTTGGTTGCGTGGTTTGACTTCAGTAGACAACCTAGTGGCCGCATGATGAACAGTGCAGAATCAGAGTTGGTTGTACGATTCTAGACAAAAGGGATGTCCGTTCTGACAAAATCGTACGGAGGCGTGCAAGGGGATAAGACAAAAGTTGCTTGTAGAGGAGGCTTCATGATCAGCGTTCGCCGAATGATTCTTTATCAGCGAATGATAATGTTCAGCGTTCGCTGAAGTCTTCTACTTGAAACTTCACGTTGAGTGGACAAGTCTTGGCTTCGCTGATATCCGCATCAGGTCACTAGTAGACTTAGTCGCTGGTTCTTTGGCTTGATCTTCGACTTCAGCGTAGAACATGGTTGACGTGAATCTTGTCTTCAGGGATCATAAGTAAACAACATAAGTTATCAACGATCATCAGTGAGGCTGAACAGGCTCAGGACTCACTGATGAACAGTGTTCACTGAATGTATAATTTAAAGCGTATATTTTCATCAGCGATACTAAACAGACTTAGTATATATTCTTTGATGACAAAACATTAATACATATTGTCTACTTGCAATTTTCACTAAGTGTTTCTCAGAGTCATAATCAAATCACTGAGGGTTTGGATCAACAAATACTTTTATATAAATAGAAATGGAGCTAACAGGAATGGTATTGTTTAAAATCCATGATCCAACCTTTGTCTATTTGGCTTTATGCACAACTATTTCTGGTTCAACAAAAATTTGTTCATCAACCTCTGAGTCAGAGTCTAGAAAGTCTCCTTTGACTCTGTCAGAGATGACTACTCCAGAAGATGTGCTACTTTTACCAACATCTCTAGAGGTAGAAAATTTAAACCTTTGAATGTGCAAGGATTGATTTTGAAATCAGAGGCAATGTTTTTCTCCAGAACTCTTCTTATGTCTTCCTCAAATGTGGTTCTGACTTTTTCTTCAGAGTTAGGTGAGAAATCTGGTGCCTCTGGATTGAGCATACTCTGAGCCTGAGGTTTAGAGGTACCTACTTTAAAGTTGTCAGATATCTGAACCTTGAAAGAATCAAACTTGAAAATTTCCTTATGACACATGCTCTAAACACTTTCTGAAACCTTAAAAGAGGATACAGATTTACCTCGATCTTCTTTCATCACAGAGGATGCTTTAGAACGATTTTTTTTATTAGAAGCAGTGTTGTAAGAGATGTTTTTGAAATTGAGTTTTCTGATTCTTGATCCTTCAGAGGTTTTAACTCTTTTAAAGACATTTGAGTAATCCATAGATGGAAAGTCAGGCTTCTGAATTTTCCCAACACTAAAAGTTGAGGACGAAGATCTCTTCTTCATTCCAGTGAAGGGATCTAGGTCACTAAAACCCAAACCCAGAGTATCCATCTGTGAATTTATCTTGACATGCACATCTTGTGCATCCTGGTATTTCTTTATAATAAGTTATTTTCTTTGAAGAGTATGGGCAAATGCTCTCTCTCTTTCTGAAAATAGTTTTTCAAAGCTACAGATTTAAGCCTTTCATACACAGATTTGTTTACTTCTTCCTCTTTTGCCTTTATCACCTTCTCAAACTCTTTACACCTTTCTGAAAAAGATTTTTGTTTTATCTTCTGACATTTTTCTAGCTCAGTTTTTCATCAAAAATTGTTTCTTTTCTTCTTCTAAGAGATATTTCTCTCTTTTATAGAATACCAAATCCTTCCGAGCATGTTTTCTCTTTTCTTTTTCTTCAGAAAGTTTCTGTTTTAATTTATGAAATTTCGTAGTTGAGCTTAATTAAATGTTTCGATACATTGTTACTTATTAAATTGGGATTCACAGACACCTTAGGTATCTCTATTCTGAACAGAACGAAGAAATCAACACAGTTTGTCCTCGTAACCCTAGTCTACGACCAGAGACTATGTCACATGTAAGGTTCAGGTTTATCAGAGACAAAATATAAGATTGTGCAGCTGTGTTCGCTAATGATGGGATCATCAAGATCCATGATGTCAAATACAAGAAGTACTGCTATAACCAAGTTGTATATATAGAGTACAATGTGGAAAGAGAGGATCACAAGTTGTGGACTTTCAACAATAACGATCTGGTGAATCTGAATCCCTATGACTTGGTCACTCTTCACGCGAATTTATTGGCCAAAGCTGACAGAGCAAAGATCTATAATGAAGCAATGAGGGAGGTGGTGATGACAGTGGAAATACATGTGAAGCTTAAAGCCAGAACAGACTTCCAGATAGCGTTGGATCTCGGTGTAGAGCAACTGGCAGTGACTGCTCCAAATGAATTCTTAGAAAATATCGAAAATGTTCAAAGTACAACATTTATATGCATGATAGTCTTTCGCGGAACTCAAACAAACTCAAGACCACGATTCACAACCTCAAGACCAATATGACAATCAGTTCACAACCCCATGCCGACGATTCACAACCTCAAGACCACGATTCAAACTTCAAGACTACGATTCATACCACGATGTAGGGTTTTTTATCTGTGACTCCTCATACGATTCGCTACTGTAGGTTTCCCCTGACATGATGATTTCACACAGTCACTCCTCTTGCTCCTCTTCACGAAGACACATATCAGGTAGGGTTTTTGTAATTTATTGTTTCAATCTTGTTGAAATTATCATTTTTTGTTATGTAATTTGTTGTCCATCGTGGTTAAATTGTCGTTAGTGTCTGATAAATGATAACAATTGTATACTAAACTTATCACTATCGGTTCCCCCAAGACGACGATTCATACAACGATTGACACTCTCGCTCCTCTGCCTCTTGACGAAGACACAAATCAGGTAGGGTTTCTAATTTCTTTCAACCAATACCTGGATTCTGTAATTTCTTGTTTCAATAATGTTGAAGTTATCATTTTTGTTATGGAATTTGTTGTTCATCCCGTTGAAATCATCATTTTCGTTATGAAATTACTTGGATTCTGGACTCCCATCGCACAACATTCGCTCTACAAGAACAAAACCCCAACTTGGTATCAAACATGCTTAAATGTCGGTTTTTGTTATGAAATTACTTGGGTTCTAGATATCTATCGCACAAAACCACAACTTGGTATCGGACAAGCTTAAATGAAAGTAATTTCAATCTCAAAATAGATCAAACAGGCTATACTGATATATACCTACATTCCAGAAAGAGTGTGCTTAGTCCATGCCGATCTCCAAAATAGACTTGAGTTCACAACTAGGGGCAATTTTCATAAATGACAATTTTATATCACATCTATTGAAGTAGTTAAGAAAATGAAACTTTCTTTGATAAATGCCAAACAATGCTTTATCATCTTTGTTGTAGTACCACATGTTCCAGTTGGCTTATTCCAAGTATTAGATTGTAGATTTTGTGGATAGAACAACTTGTATTACAAAACAAGCTCAATTTGTATACTTATCATGTTATTAAGGGGTTGTTTACCAAATGCTTACCCAACGCTTACCAAATGCTTACCCAGGTAGGCGCTTACCCGGGTAGGAGCTTACCAGGGTAGGCGCTTACCAGGTCACGTTACCTTATTGGATAAATATGGCAAGACCAAGAATCTTACCCGGTAAGATCCAAGGCAAGGACCAAGAATCTTACCCATTTCACTTTTGTCTTTATCCTCCATTTCTCCCTACTCTCTCATTCCAGAAACTCCCGTTTTCTTCTTTATCACTTTTGACTCCAAACCAAGAACAGTGATTAGGGTTTGCAGGTTTCCAGCTTGAAAGCATATTGTAAGGATCAGAAATGGCGTTCTTGAGCTCCAAAAGTCAGTTTTGTCTGAAAAATCAACAACTTCACCAGAAACCAACCACAAGAATAACATATTAAACACTGCAAATGGGATTGAATTCGATCTTTGCCATTTTCTTCCACCCATTCCAAATAAACCCGTAAATTTTTTTTTTCTTTCAAGAAATTCGATACCCTAATCACTGTTCTTCAAGATTAGAAACGAATCCATTCACATGAGTTTTTCAAGATTTAGGTGTTGATAAGAAGTAGAAAAAGACTTGTATTTCTGGGAGAAAATGATTATTTCTTCATGGGTTTGATAGTTTGATTTTGTGTTTTGATTATTGTTCTTCTGGTACAAAAGGGGGCAACCATGGGAAAAAAAGAAACTGACTCGGGTCAGCATAATTTTGAAGCTGGTTCGGTCAGGATCTCGGTCAGATTCAGGATTTGATAAACACGTTGACTGCTGACCGAGTCAGCCTGGTCAGCAACTAGTAAACAGCCCCTAAATCAAGCAGGTAACTTCACATCAACAAATATGTAGCTTTAATAAATATCAAGAAAGTGGTTGTGGTTGAAAATCTGAATTGGTGCATATGTAATCATTATCAAAACATTTTTTAGCTTTATACATATTACTTGCCTAGATAATGTGTGACTGCGATCAGGACCCATAGATAATTTAAGACCAAGAAAATAAAACTTGCTAATAATTAAATAATTTAAGGCACTTTTACTACATATAATGTTATATGACAATTTTGAGAAAATGTTCTATAAACTCATTTTTTTATAGAATATTTTTTTTATAAACAACTTTTTAAATAGTGTTCTACAAAATAGCCAATACGGCCTTTTTTTATAAAAATTTCCTAAAAAAATTGTTACGAGATCCAAAAATGTCCTATAGATTTATTATGAAGCCTTTAATTTTTTGGTTCTATAAATTAAGTCTTATAAAACGGTCTATAAGAACGCTTAAAATTTTTTGACGTCCTTTAAATACAATTTTATTGTAGTGTCCTTTTTGGTGTTTTACTATGGCGTGTCTTTTGTCTTGAACCTTGTATCCGTTAAGGTAATGTAACTTGGTTACTGCTTATCTGGGTAAGTGTTTGATAAACGGTCATTTACTTCCAAGATGCATAGTTAGAGGTTGTTTAATTTATGCAATCATGTTTATGCTTGGATAAGTCATGCCGTACTTGCTATCGAAATCGATAGTTCCATAATATCGGTATATGTATATACGACCTTTTTTTTAAATGTCTGACAATTTCGAATACAAATGTTTATCCGTAATTGGTATGCGTGCTTACATTTATTCAAAATGCATATCCCGTCGCATTGCACGGGTATACAACTAGTATTTTATTTATATGCGTGAGATTTAATAATATTATTCATAATTTTAAATGAAAGTTTGTTTTACTGTTTTACCATTTATCTATTATCGGTTTTGTTACCTGTTAATTTAATGGATAGGGTTAAATATAGATAAGAAGTTTATGAGATGAATAAAAGCATTGATTTCTTTCCCTGACATTTTAGATGGATAAAGTAATTCTTGCAAGCCCTAGTGAGGAACGGAAAAACAAGCCACAGACTTAGGGAAGTGAATGGAATGTGTGGTGGTCTTTCTACTAATTGAAGAGAAAGGTAGAAAAATGTCGTGAAAGATATTAAAAGATCAAATTGACCCATACTTGATGAATGGAAGTTTAACAGTTGTTACTAAAAGGGATTAAAACTATATAAAAAAATTGACATAAAAAACTTCAAAGACCGAAGTAAAACAGACTTAAAACTTAAATGAACTAAGGGTTGGGTTTTAGTGAAAAGTTGAGGTTAACGTCAGAAACGTGAAAAATGGTTATCAATGGTTGAAAAATGGACGTATATTAAGATGAGATGCACCGAGAAGCAAATGAGCAATTATCTTCTAAGCCACAATTTTTAAGGGAGAGCATTTGATTAAAAGTGTTCAACCATTAAAATTCACTTTTCACGTTTCTCACGTTAACCTCAATTTTTCACACAGTTAAAAATCAAATCTGTAATTAACTCAAGATTTCATGATAATTAAATATTTTATAAATCAACCATTTAAGTTCCGTAGAAAAAGGATAAAATGGTAATTACAAAACTAACCAACGTTATTCGTTATTTTATCCATTATCCACTGTCCACTTGATTTTTTAATCCCCAATTTTCTCTCTCGTAGTCTCGTTGCTATTGCGGAAATTTGATTCAATGCTTCGTCAACGATATTACTTGAGGATTTCAATCTGAGCTCGTTTATGATCAACATAACTTTTGCTGATCGTGTACTTGGAGAGTTTTCAAATTTTCTATGTCAAGAGAACGAATTCTTACACAAAGGTAATGAATTGCAGGTTTAAGTTTTTCGTATTTTGAATTCTCGTTATTCTGCGTAACTTATTGGGATTCTCCGTCGCGAAATTGTATACTAGTTTATTTGTTTGAATGAGGTATACAGTAAATTGCAGGTTTAAGTTTCCAATATCGATTTCTCGTTATTTTGCGTATTCTTTTGAGATTCTCTGTTGTGGAATTGTATGCTAGTGTATTTGTTTCAATGAGGTATACAGTCAATTGCAGGTTTAAGTTTCTAATTTCGATTTCTCATTAATTTTGCATATGTTCTTGAAATTCTCTGTCGTGGAATTGTATACAGCAGTATTCGAAGCTGTTTTTTCTATATTTAAATGGATTTCAGCTATCTGTAGCGAAAACTGACAAATTTCTATCGTTTCCATTCACATGGTTCAAAAAGTATATGTGGATTTGTATTGGTATTTTTTAATATAGATGCAGATCAAAAACCACATCTAGATATGTAATACATGTGGTTAGGTTTGTATTTGGCACATGTACCAAGTTACGAACAAACAATACATGATTATTAAATTAACCTATGCCCTGAAACTGATACTTGATTAGGATGTGAAAATGAGATTCAAATATATTGGTAATATTTGAGAAATTCAACTTGCATTGAGCTTTTTACACGAATAGAATAATTTGATTAAATTTGCTGTGAATCCATATTGATATTGATTTATACATCTTCTAGGTTTGACATCAACAATCAACAGAATCTATTTTGACAGAACACAGATAGTGTACATTAACAAAGTAGGAGCATTTACCGGTTGTTAGGAATATGTTTTGTTGCACATGCTTCTCAATTACTACAAATTTGCAGAATTGCAGAAATGTTTTTATTTACGAACTGAAATGGCTGAAAAACTTATAAAAAGCCCTTTTATGTGCTGGAAGTGTTGACAATTGTTTCCGAGTGTGGTATCTTGATCTTTATGTTTATGTTTGTTTCCTCTTAAAAATTAAAACTTAATTGGCAGATGGGAGATCAGGGATTTGCATATACATTGGATGAAGCACTTTCTACAATTGGGTTTGGGAACTTCCAAGTTATTGTCCTTGCGTACGCTGGACTCGGTTGGGTAGCAGAAGCAATGGAGATGATGCTTCTGTCTTTTGTAGGGCCAGCCATTCAGCCTGAGTGGGGACTCTCTTCAAGTGAAGAGAGTTTGATATCAACTGTGGCTTTTGCCGGAATGCTGGTTGGGGCATACTCATGGGGTGTCGTGTCAGATTCTTATGGAAGAAAGTAAGTTTATTTTTCTCTTGATTCTTATATATATATATATATATATATATATACTTGTTTTTCCATTCTCTCTTCATTTTTTACCATCATGAAGCAAATAACCTTATATGTAGTTTGATATGATAAAAATAATAGATGTTAATTTCATACACAACCTACAACATCACAAATCATTCTGTGTGCTAATAGGGAGTATCCTTTCTTTGGCTTTCAGGAAGGGATTCCTTGGTGCAGCTATAATAACAAGCGGAGCCGGGTTTTTAAGTGCTTTTGCACCAAATTATATATCATTGTTGATTCTTCGTTGGTTTGTTGGTGTTGGTCTAGGCTGTGGCCATGTGTTTACGTCATGGTTCCTAGAGTTTGTTCCCACTCCGAACAGAGGAGCTTGGATGGTTGTTTTTTCAGTTTTCTGGACAGTTGGAACAATTATGGAGGCTTCACTTGCTTGGGTATGTCCAAAAGCCCTACAACTTAATAATTATACTCTTTCCTGCTTAGGGCTACGTCTTTACATATATATATATATATATATATATATAAGTTCTTCCTGAT